>JACGCM010001848.1:1200000-2400000 GCA_014058105.1 Kingdonia uniflora
GTTGTTCCTTAGGTGCGGGCATATAACATGTATAGAAAAATGTAGCAAGGAAGTGGTTTTTTGGAAAACTGAGAAACTCGCTGGACTTTGAACTGAAGAAATAGACTGGACAATAGAACCCCTGCATAAGTAAGATACTAATCAATTAGAACAAGGCTGTGAATGAAACAGCGAAGACACATATTATATTCCTTGTTTCCTTACATTCACAATTTATAATGTTTGGCAACATTACATAGATGGGAAACCCATATACCCCATTTTGCCCAGCAAAAGAAAAACACTACCTGCATTTTTAGCTAGCTAGTTCATAAACACGAAATGTGTCAATTCTCAAATGACTCAAATGGGAATTTTTTTTTACTTTCTAAAATTTAGAGATGCAAACAAAAATTGCCTCTCACTCTCTCTCTCTCTTCTTTCACCATGATTACTGTATAATCTAAAACCCTAAGACCACAAAAACAATGGATTCAAGAGGGATTGAAGTGTACCTAATTGAAGAGGGAAATCTCGAATTAGGGTTTCTGTAAAATGGGGATAATGATCTCTGGGTCGATTGAAATGTGTTATGATTGATGATCCGAAGTAGAAACTCCATTCAAATTGATCTCAAAATTGCATTTTGTTTTCCTTCTCTCTTCCAATGATGTGAAGGTTAACCCTGATTTTCGGATTGTTTAATGGAAGCTTAAATTAAACCCTAATTTGCAGAGTAGATGTTGAAAAAGTGCCGATTTATGCCACCTGTCATTCTATTAATTAAATTTAGGATTAGAGCATCTCCAACAGCACCAGTCTGGGTCTGTTTGTTTTTTTCTTTTTTGGGAAAATGAGTGAAGCCCCAGACCATCCAAAGTCAAAAACTCTTGGGGCGGTCTGTACAGATCGGTTACAGCGTCTAGGTCAGGTACTTGTTGGAACGGTGTGTAGAAACCATTTTTATTTTTTTCATTTTTCCGTTTTAATTGACTGTGCACCATTTAGTTTGGCTTATGATTCGTTGATGTCCGACACTCTTCTAAAATCATTAGGGTTATGGTGTGTGGAACGATGGAGATGCTCCCAGAGATTATTTTTAAAGACAAAGTCTCGAACGCTAGGTATCTTTTTCTCTTTTGGCAATAACAACAGTTGTCAATGAATTGAAGGATGTAAAAAAGGTCCCAACAATTTCATTCAATTTACCACTCCTATATTCCTATAATTGTCCACATTCGTTTTACAATAACATAGATACAGGGGAAAAAAACTCTGATCGCCACACTTGGATTGGAGATGATGCATGCGGCAAAGCTTATGGAACCCAGAAGTTAGCAATTTAGTCACAATTATGGCAATTGAAGCTTGGATTGGAGATGATGCATGTTGTTAAGCTTGTGGGACACATAAGTTCTCGCACTAGCAATGGTTTCTTGTGTAGTTGAAGGCGAAAGAGGCTGCAAAATATCAAAGATCATAATGATTTTGATTGCTAATGCTGATTGTAAGACAAAAGTGGCATGTTCAATATTTTATCACCATGTTCATGAATTCAAATCAACAAATATCAGCGATATATTGGGCAATATATCGAAAAATTGGTCCACCAACATGATATTCACCCCAATATAAAATAGCTTACATTAAGTAAAATATCAATAAATATGGTAATCGCCAATACAAACAAATACAAAATCGAAACTTGAAAATTCATTGCGGTGAGTTTATGAAAAAGTATGCGTTCATGCATGCTCACGAGATAGCAAACATTGGCCTTTCGTTGGCTGGGACTTGGATATATACAAGAAAATATTTTGGCTAATCAAGCGTGTATCCACAATATCATCTAATGATTGCTATTTTAATTATTTTTTTCTTCCAATTACCTATCAAATATGACATAAGGTTTATGGTGTTATCAGTATTCTAGAAGATCCAGCGATATTAAAGAATCTCAGCATTTCTCCTTCTCTTTAGAAACTAATCTTCCAAAAAGTAAATCAATTTCTCTAGAGACGTTGAAAGCAATGAATTGATAAAGGATCTTACCTCTAATTCTAGTAAGTATGAAGCAGCTTATATTATTTGGTTAGCTAGCTGAGCAAAGAAATATTTGGCATTTTCTGCCACCTCAGCTTCTATAATTGCTTCTAGCATGATATCTGAACCTTTCACCTCGCCTGTCATCATTGATCAAAAAAATTAAATTGCATATGAAACATGCATACTCAAGCACGAGTATGTAGACAACATCGACACCAATGGAAATAGAAAAGTGGCATGAACAGCAGGCACGCACGATAATTGTTTTCTGAAGAGCTAATTGCATGCATATTTGGTAAAGAAATGTAAGAAAGATATTTTTTGCATAATCATTTAACCAAAAAATGACCGCCAAAAAAGTAGTTGCTCGATAATATACCAGCTATAAATATCATCGTATTGTTCTACCTGCGTCAACAATTATTACCTGTCATCATTTATAGCGGGCACGAGATGCCGATCCAATTGATCCTTCATACCTATAATTGGAATCAAAAACAAAAGTTCTAGTCAGAAAGCCAATTTTTTGAGGGACGTGAGAAATTGAGAATCACAAAGATTAAAAATCATTCTTACAGTGACACGAAGAGAAATGCCGCTGTCTTCATAACAATAGCACCTTCACCAACAGGTTTCGATGTATTCAGACACCTTGCGCAGAACCAGTTAGCATGAATTGATGTGACCATATCTGTACCCAATATTAAAACCAACAAAGTCACCGATAAAATTAGACTCAGTAGTAACATTAAGAAAGATCTAATTAGACGTTGGCTATAATATCAGTAATTTATGACTAAGCACGATATATAAATCTACACAAACACTCACTTGGAGATTTTCCTGTTTAATGAAGTGATGAAATGGGCTTAATTCTACAGGCCTGACTTTTATCCCTTGTTGCTCTGCCAACAAGAATAACCAAGTTTCAATATATAATTCACGTATGTCTTTAAGAAAACCAAGAGGTCTACATTCGCAATACTGAGCATTGTTTAGTCATAAGATGTTGTCTCATCTATGAGCAGTGTCATTGTCAGTCTACATATTTCAAGTTTCAAATACAAAATGTTCATCAACATCCATCATTGCTGAATGGAATTATGCTGAGCGCAGTGGGGATGTTACCTCAATAATTAAGAAAAATTAGGTGCCCAGAAAAAATAATAATGTGAAAACGGTTTTTTTGTCTGCAAATAAGGAAAAAGTATTCTACTGTATATCTAAGTATAGGACCTATTTCGATTTTGTCCCAAATTCATGTGACCAAAGTTAGGTATTCTCATTAAATTACTTATTCAGCTACCTTCTATCCTGGGATATTTACATTCTGAATGATGCTTTAAGTGATTAGTATGGTTCAATTTATGTAACTATCACACCATACATAATCAAAAGATGTCTCAACAAGGGGATTCAAAATTGAATCTAAGATAGAAAAGTATGACTCGACTATCAATCCAGGGTAAAGATTAAAGGTTGCTTGCATGATTCTAAAAAAAAACCAGGTCATCAGTTCGGTACAGAAACTAAAACCATTTTCAGATATTATTATTGTCTGTTGATGACATAATATTGACACCGTTGATGGACGATGCAGTGTTTTAGGGGAGTGGAATTGCTAGTCACTTATTGCTCGAAAAGTTACCCAGGTGTAGAAGGCAAAATCCCAGTTTAGAGAAAGCAAGCATTTGTACATATTAATCTAGACTGTTATTGAACAACCCATGTGAAGGTACAAATATAAATCTATCGAAAGATAAAAATTCGAATTGGTGTCTTAAGAATGGGGAAACGATGAGAATAGTCAGAAACGCACCCGGAATACATAGTCTCATAAGCTAAAAATGCCACTAAGGGCGCATGGTTTCCAAATATGTCATTCACAACCGGAAGTTCTACGACAACCTGGAAATCCCAAATTTGCTGCCCATAAGGGAAAGAGAAATGCTGCAGAAACAAATTCATTGGCCAAATGCTCTCATTGCATGGAACTCGGGAACTAGGCACGCTATGATCGCACCCCCAAGAAGTTTATAGATGAGTACCAACAGCCTTTCAACCTAAGGCCGATGCTCGCAAATTTATATTCAAATCCATATGATCCCTAGATGGTCCTAGTACACACCGTGATGGATTTTCCAGAGTCTCAAGTGTATGGTAAGAAGCACTCAGTTATTTAAATTATTTCAGTTTATCCCTTAGATGTTACAGAACTTTGTTTTTGTTTATTTCCACAAAAGCACTAGTCATTCCATTTAGGTTTTTTTTATCTAGTTGAACAATGATTTGCTTTACCTCAGTTTCAAAATAAGTAAATAACATCAGTGGTTTCCTTGTATAATTTCCTTGTTTTAGGTAGGATATAAACTGATGTGTGATTGCAACACTTTGATAGTTATGCCTCCCAAAAACAGGATTTAACCACTATATGTTTACTAGGATAAAGAGGCACGCCAAGGCTGTGGAGAATGCCCAGGTCAAACTGACTGTTCATCATGTATCTATGAGATAAAAAAGCATTTTCGTGAATCTGCTTGGTCCACTTTCTCTTTACCTTGTCTAAAGTGTAAATCTGCTCTTCGAATATTCTTTTGTTGCGAGCGTGCCAAATCAGATTTGTCCTGCCCCATATTTCCCCAATCCAAAGATATTTAAGATAGGGGCTCATCATATCACCAACCTCGAGGAGGCTTTTAAGATTTCTCTCCAGAACCCTGACTTTGAACAAGTCTTCAAGCCAATTCCATAAGCAAGAGCTGAAGGCACATTACCAAAACAAATGTTTGATGGATTCAGAGCTGTTATTACACATGCAACATTTGGAAACTAAAGCAATGCCTTTCTTTTTAACATTGTCATCAGAAGGAATCTTCCCATGACACAATCTCCAGCCCTACATAGAGAGTCTTGGATGGATAGCCCTTCTAAAGAGATACTTGTACCACCATATTGGCTGACCTTTATTTCTGATGGAATCAAAGCCCCTTTGACTAAAAAGTTGCTCACAAGATGAGGTTTCCACACCCTCCTGTTATTTTTATTTTTGTTAATCTTGATGTTATGAATGTCCACTCCAAATCTGTGAAAAATCAGCTGAAGATTGTTGGGTATAGACCATCTACCCTCAGTAATAATACAGCTCACCTTAGCATGCAGGTCTGTCCAGGGAATGTCATCGTTATTAATCATGTCTTTAGAGAAAGAAGAGCACCAATTGTCACGCCAAAGATCAATGCAAGCCCCATCCCCAATCACCCAACCCGAATGAGCATGAACATCCTCAAGAGCTCCTCTAACACCTGCCCAAATTGAAGATCCTTTGGTGATAGTAGAGAAGCTGCCAGATTTAACAACGAATTTAGCTCGCATAAATTCAGACCACTCGTCTTTTGGGTTAAGAAAGTTCCAAGTAAGTTTCATCATCAAAGATTGGTTAATCTCCTTTAATCTTCTTAAGTTAATACCACCTTCCTTCAAAGGTTTACACACCTTATCCCAGGCCACAACACAAGCTTTCTTAGAGTCAGGTTCCCCAGACCAAAGAAAGTTCCGAAGAATTCTTTCACCCTCTTTAATCACAGAAGTAGGCCATTTGTAGATAACCATGCTGAATATAGAAATGCTACACAAAATAGAATGGATTAACACCGCCCTCCTTTGTAGAGACAACAAACTACCAGCCCAGCCTGTAGCTCATTTTTTAATCTTATCCACCAGGGGTCTCAGAATCTCCTTTGTCACTCTCCCTTGAACCAGAGGAATGCCAAGATAAGTTGCAGGCAGACAGCCTTCATCGAACCCAAAGATATCATTAACTTTTTGTTTCTTATCATTTTTCATAGCCCCCAAGTAAAGCTTACTGTTCCCAGTGTTGAAGATCTGCCCAGAAGTCTCCTGGTACATCTCAAGCCATTTGCTAAGGTGTTTCAGCCCCTTTGTTCTACTATTTGCAAAGACAAAAATATCATCAGCAAAGAATAGGTGAGAGGGAGCCATAACTCCCTTGGTAATCACCATAGGAAGCACCTTCTGACTACTTCTCAACTCAAATAAGCCTTTACTAAGGACCTCCTCTGCAATAGCAAAGAGGATTGAGGATAAGGGATCACCTTGTCTTAGACCCCTACCAGTTTGAAAGAAACCACAAGGGCCACCATTCACAAGAATAGACACGAACCCACTGTGGAGGAGTAATCTAATTCAATTTCAACATTTGTGATGGAATCCCATTTTTCTCAAGACCTGAAATAAGAAGTCTCAGCTTAAGGTGTCAAAGGCTTGTGCAATGTCGAGCTTAATTCCCACATTCCCACCAAATCTCTTCTTCCAAAGTTCATTGATCATTTCCGAGGCGAGGCCAATTTTACTTTGAATATTTCTCCCAAGAATAAAACCACATTGCTCATTGGAGATGATTCGAGGCAAAAGCCAAGAGATCATGGATGCCAAGATTTTAGAAATAACTTTAACCAAAAAATTACCCATGCAAATAGGTTGGAACTGTCTCAACTTAGAAGCATTCTCGACTTTAGGGGCAAGAATAATGAAGTTTGAATTAAAACCTCTAGGCAAAGAGGTGTCAATAAAAAAGGACCAAACAACATTCACCACATCCAGCCCCACAATCCCCCAGTAGAATTGAAAGAACCTCCCAGAAAATCCATCAGGGCCTGGAGAGCTATTTGGATTCAGAGCAAAGACAACCTTTCTAATCTCATCTCCATCAGGGATACCAATCAGACCAGCATTATCCTCCGTAGTGATGACATTTGTAACCTGGCTGAAAGCCAAATCAATCTTTGGGTGGGCTTTGAAGGCAAATTTCTCAGAGAAGAAGCTACCAATGTGATCCTTGATCTCATCTTGATCCTCAAGAATTCTTCCATCCTCAGTCTGAATAGCATGGATAAGGTTTTTATTCCTTTTTATTCGAGCAAGGGCATCATGCACACTTTATGATGAGTGAAGCTAATATATGTGTTCTAAATAAGAACGCATGGACAGATACGTATATTTGCAAAGTCCCCGACCTTCAAATACTCGGTCAACTTACTATGTCTTATGGACCCATTACTTCAAGTTAACAATAACTTTTCCAATTTTATTACGTACACACCTTGTGTGTCGGGCTTAATTGCTTCCTGAAGCTTATACCTTCCCAGGTAGCTTCATGTAGATATCCATATTTAGTTTTCCATATAAATACGCGATATTTACATCAGACACATGTCTAGCTTGTCCCCGACAACTTGATAGACTGATCAGTATCGAAACGTTATAGCATCCATAACCGGGTAATAGGTCACACTGCAATTAATGCCAGATCTCTTAAAGATTTCCTGGGCAACTAATTTTTCCTTGACCAAATTATCTCTCCAAGTTAATTGTGTTTCTGTACCTTTCCCATTTATAACTGGCAGGCTTAATTGTATTTCTTTGCATTATGTAGAAGTTGAGCTTTGCTTAGATTCCAAATGCCCACTTTAGCCAATGTATAACAACATACAGTTATTTACAATAAGTGGCTCTGAATCCTCATCCTTGATGATAAGCACAGCAACGAATATGAATACTTTATCGATAAATCTCTACTGAGTGATCTTACATTATGCTTATTACAGACTTTTAATAAATCAAGATCTCATTATTATCATACATGTATGTGCCACGCCGGGCTAGTCTCGTAATGCATCAACTGGTCGCGTAGCTACTATTGCCTCGTCAATAAGTGGTTCCATCCTCGATGAGCTGATATACCATAAGTCATATTTGTCCCTTATTTTGCAGCTCCCCGGCTTAGAATTCTTTCTTCCAATGGTGCTCCCATCAAGCGCGAGCCTCATATTCGTTTACAGTACTAATTCCCCTGGAACGTTCTGCTGTGGTACTAGTTCTCCTAGAATGTTCTGTTGTGTATGTATATTACTTGCAGGTACATACACTTAAGGTACTTCAATAGTACTTATCAATGCGTCTAACAATTCATTTAAGACCTATTGGAGGTTTATAATTCGTTGAACCTTATTGTCACCTAACTTATGTATAGGGATTTAGATAAGACAATGATGGTACTTTCCAGGACCTCTTGGAAACATACTCAGTATTAACTATCATATTTACCCCCAATACTAAGAATATCGTCTCATCAAAGTAACAATTATCTGCCCTGCAGTATATACGTCGCCAGTGGGTCCAAATATTTAGTGATAAATGCAAATCATAACCCACATAATACCAGGCCGACGTTGAGAGTCTCATCTTCATACATTGTGGTGCGATTGGCACCTGTACGGAACATCCAAATGTTCGTCGATGGGCGACGTCGGGCACCAACCCAGTTACTAGTCGCTTTTGGGAAAAAATAATTTTATTATTTGCTAAGGGACGAACCATAATCAGTGTTGTAGAAGCAAGAATGCATATCCCACATACTAGCAGGAAGTTATGACCGTAATAATAGTGGCCAAGCGATTATCCTAAATCGCTTGATTAGGTTCTCTGCAAATCCCGAGTTGTGTATGGTATGGGGTACTCACGATGCTCACTTATCTATCCCATTTAGCGGTAAAATAATCATCAAAAGCCTGTGAGTCCAACTCTCAAGCCCCTGTCAAGTCACATCGATCGATTTTGATTGGTTAATCCAGGAACTGAGCCAGCGATCAAATGATCTAAGTGAGAAGTCATGCTAACGTTCAATTCTAAGATTTTATGAGTAGGCAAACCTAAGACCATCACCTAGATACATCTTTTATGACCATAAATATTCAAGTGGGCCACTATGGAGATGGAAAGGCCCACATGTGCCTCCATGAAAGCATTTGGAGCAAAGGCTGGAGATCTCACTCCACCTTAGTCATACTAGAATGAAGTAATAGACTTTCCTTGAAAGCAATCGTTATACATATACTCTCTGGATCTTCTTTTCGTTTAAGGAAAGTTAAGATCTAATCCCGATAATCCTCTTCTGTTCCAATAGCGTATTCTAACCTTTAGACATAGAGTGAATGCACAGAACCTTGTCTGTCATTTTCTCCAATAGTCATTACGTGATAAACATTATCATGTATCTCCCTAAATTCAGTAAAATCTAGCTGGATTTACTAGTTTATAAACTAGACTAGATACCATGTATCGTACCATTAAAGAGTAATAGCGCAACGCACTTAGTGGATTTTATCATGTTGGTCGTGCCAATAATATTTGTGTTATCCTTGATGTACAAGGATAGACAAGAAATATATGCATATCTCAAAAGGATCAAGTTCGTGGTACTAATGTTTCTTAGACATGTATCGCCACTCTTTCGATTAACGGTCATACTCAATGAGCAGATAGATCTGTAGGCGGGTTGTATATAGTAGATCAACTATTATATATGGAATTTAACTACTTCCCAAGCAATAAATTCACAAAATAAAATCTAAGAACAATTTAACATAGATGGGATACGAAACCAATGCATGTCACGAGCATTCTATTAAACTAAACACTGAAGAGTTCCCAACTCAGTCAATGATAGAACTAATAAAACAAAACTACTACTTCAACAAGTAAAGTTACTACTTGGAAATGCTCTCTTGGTGACATCATTCATCTATTAAGAATTTACTATTGTTCATTATTAGAACTTGATCCAATGCAGCATTGGTATCATGGGAGGAATCTAAAGCTACAGACTCTGCCATAGCGTGGTCAGTGCTAGCTGCGATCACGTGATAAGTCTGGGGATGATCTCTTTGGATTGTCTGGGGTACCCTGTAATTCCGCACCTGAATATCTCGTATCCATTTTAGAATTCTTCTTATTCAATTTTGGTCCACTGGTAAACTTCTTGTTCCCCTTGCCTCTGGTTACTAATAGCTAGAATTGAATCCTACCGTTATTACCACCTCTCGTTAATCCACAGTTGTGACTATGTTTTCAATTTCCCCTGTCACTAGATTCAACATTGTGTGACATTGTCACATGCTTACTTTTAGCAGGCATAAGCTTGAGGTTCGTAACCAGTAGCTCATTGTTTTGCTCATAAATAAGGAAAACATGAATTAGGTCTCCGTGTACAGTGATCTATCAAATATTGCCTCAGAAGCGCAATATTTAAAGCGTAAAAAGTGTAATAGAATATACTTAATATTTCTATTTACCTTAACTATTTCTTCATGTGAGATTATAGTGGAGTTGCACTGTCGAATAAAAATTCAGCCGCAGTCGTATAATACTATAATAGTATAAGTTAATCCATTATCAGGCCTTCCTAAATATGGAGGCGAGTGTGCCAAACAAAGCTCCTACTTTGTTATTTAGGGACTCATTGTTCTCAACAATAGTCTTTTCTAGATTTTGCAATAGCAGATGGATTTCAGTATCCATACAGGTCAAGTTTATTGGTACCTGAAATAAAAATTACAGTATGGGAAGTACTCAATGTTTTGAGTGTTACCAACATCTATTATACATGTAGATCAATACCAGTAGTAGTACTTGATAAACATTCCTTACATAGAGGCAATTCATAGTATTCAAGTAAGTGATTCCCAATTATTACTTGTAGGTTAGCCTTGGTCATATCCTATTACTTATGAAATCCTATTTAAGTACATGATTTCCAATCATTACTTATGGTTAGTTTATAGCGCAATGAAGTACATGATTCGTAATCATTACTTGTAAGTGAACCCTGTTCATGGCTTTATACTCATAAAATTATATTAAGCGTCAAATCCCAATATTACCGTATAAAATGGTGATCTTTACCTTAAAGTGTATTTTAATAGAGTCTTAGGCAAGACAGTTATTCAAAACTACTAGATGTTGTGTTACTTATTATGAGAACTAAGGTGTTCTAATCCCTCGAGTTCTATACACATAGGTATATTATAGCCAAATGACCCTATTTGCTATGAATATAAGAGGTATTAGATGTATAGCTGATAAGTGGTCCCACCCCGAAGTCTGTTGGGTTCGCAAGATAGGTTGATTATGCCTGTCTTTAAACTACCATTCTAGGATACTATAAGTTGTTATTAATGCCCATATTCCTCTAAATGTTATCTTGTTAACATATAATTGCACCTAGATGCAAAAAATTAGTTCCTTAGACACCAAGTTTTTAGAAATAAGATTAAGCCAATTCCCAATTGAGCTCTAGTTAGTTGTCACTGACAATTAACTGTGATTTAGATATGACTCACAGTCGTATGCTAAATTAGTCTTGGTTTCGTATTATCAGTGATCCCTGATCATGATATTTAGTATTTTAGGGGTATACCAGTAATATTCTATTAGTTATCGTAAGATACTTAAATAAGTATTACACCATTTACTTATATCACATATAAATGAGTCAATGCTCTTATACGAGGCACCTATTCCCAAAAAACATTAAAAAATATTTGACGTAAAAAAAATCAAAATGGGTCCCCCACGAGATAGGTTCAGCCAATAGGAATTTTTCAAAAAAAAATTGGGATCAATTTGACCAAAAACTGGGCAAGTTATAGTCGTTTTAGTGTCGGAACCGGTTTGACTCGATCTGGGTCAAGGCCTGGACGGGGTGGACTGGTCTGAACCGGTCTTCCACGTGCCAAGCACGCATAGGTCATATGTGCCACACACATGGGATGCACATGTGCCACGCATGCCACACACACGTGTCACACACACGGACTACACACGTGTCGTTCACACGTGCCATGTACGTGCCTGTCACGTCACTGCTCCAGTGACCGTCAGGGAATATTTCGGTGACCTTCCAACCAAAATTCCGGCGTCCTGTCTCCGGTGACAGTCCGGCGACTGCCACATGCCATGAAAGTGTCAGGTATGCCACACGTGCCACGAACGTGTCAGGCATGCCACAGGTACCACGCACATGCCATGTCACTGCTGAAATCATAGTGGATAATGATGATGTCATATCAGATAATTATAAAAAACTAAAAAATAATATTTTATTATCTTGCTGACGTCATCGACAAAAAAAAAATCCGTTTTTGACCGTAAAATTGCCCAGTTTCAACGTGCTATTCCTGGCGATTGGGAGATCTCCCAGAGACATGCCATATACTGTTGGAAAGCTCTCGGTGTAGGCTATCAAACCGGAGTAGTCTCGTCTCTATCCAATATGCACAGAGAAAAATATATAAGTTTGAATACAACCCTTTATCAAGGGTAAAAATCACGTTGGTCGAAGAATATTCCGGTAACCGTCCTGCAAAAATTACGACGAACTTCCGATGTCCGGTCTTCGGTGATAGACTGATGACTACCACGTGTCACAACACGTGCTACACACGTGCCACGTAAGCATGCCACGTGTCCTCGACACGTATCACTGCAAACGTCACAGTAGATAATGATGGCGTCATATTAGATAATTATAAAAAATTATATTTTTTTAATATCAAGCTGACGTCATCGACCAAAAAACGCCGTTTTTGGCCGTGAAACTGCCTAGTTTTAACGTACTATTCCCGACGATTGGGACATCTCCCAGAGACGCGTCATATACCGTTAGAAAGCTCTCGGAGTAGGCTATCCAATCGAAGTAGTCCCCACCTCTATCCGATGTAAACAGAGATTAATATAAAAGTTTGAATACAACCATTTATCAAGTGTAAAAATCACCAAAAACCCTAATTTTTAATCCTAAAAAAATAAGGAAAATATGTTTTTAAATCATGATAACCTATCATATAGTATAGATCTGAAAGAGATCGAATATGTATTCCAACAAATTGTAAAATACTTCTTCTCCTGATCGTTTGGTTTCTGTGAAATCTCTTATTAAAATGTAATTTCTGCTCTCCTCATTCCTAGAGCTTGCGTGCTAATAACGTGTTGAAAGATAATCAATCTAGAGCAATAGAATAGTGAACAAAAGGAGAGAGAGAAAAAGAGATTTCTTATTGATTCATCATCTTGTTCTCTGTACATAATACATATATATATATAGGTTACCCTACAATATAAGTTACCTAAACTACTCAAACTCTCCCCATAACCCTTTCGGGCCTATGGGCATGTTAGGAGTCTGTATAGGACACCTTAACCCTGTTGGGTTCCTAGTTTAGGCTTGGACCCAACACTTAACAATTCCTACTTTTATTTTATCTTTGGACTTGTTATTTCCCATGACTTGTCATCGTAAATTCTTAGTAGTCTCTTGAGGGCCTTCTTACTTGGCTAGTAGTTCTGTAGGAGTAAAGGATGGGAAGAACGGACGTCGTTAATAGTGTTAAGGTATCCACCAATCACAAAGATACATTTCATTTCTAGTTATCTTTATGTTGTTTGTCTTCTCATTTTTTGAAAAAAAAAAGTAATTCGATTTTGTATCAGCACCTCGTTGTTTTATTGCTTAGTGGTATCAATGATGAGAAGGTAAATAATATTTGATTGGTATAACTTACTTTGTTAATGTTTAATGAACTATAAGCTCAAAACGAATAGAGCACTCAAATTTTTGAGAGGGAAATAGTTCAAATCCATCTAGTCCAATACAATTAATTTTATTTAACAAAACAATTAAGAAATTGTAAATTTAACGACGATTGTATCTGTTAAGAATTTTAAAATGAGCTAGTCATTTTTTCAATTTACAACACATTACAATTATATTTTTTCTTAAAGTACTACATAAATATTTGTCATTTATGTTTAAATTAAACGACTTTTGTTTCCATAAAATGACATAAAGCGCAACATTTATAGGCGTCGTATTTTTTATTATAAAGAACGACATATTTATATGTTATAAAAACACGATATTTATAACAGTCGGTGGCAAATACGACTCCATTTTTGGCGACAGTTGTAGCATTAACGACATAAATATTTGTCGCGGATGACCATTTTTCACGTAATGTTAAACACTTTATTGAAGTCATAGAGTTCTTCAGTGTAGGCTTCGAATTTGAACTATCTATCAAGGAGATCTGACATCTGTTCAGGTGGTGATTCAAAGCGTAGTTCTATTGGACAAATGATAAGAAATGTCTTTACAAATGATAAATTCCTATTGACAAATGATGGAAATTATATTAGTAGCTACAATTTGAACCTGGTTTACCTAAAGCTTCAACAACCATAGGTTCAGAATATTCATTGGAAAGAGAGAAATTGGCAGCCATAGGTTCATAATGATCATTTAAAATGGGGAAATCATCAACCACAGGTTCATAATATTCATTTGGAGCAACAACCATAGGTTCACAAGTTTTATTTGAGAGAGAAACATCATCAACATGAACATTGGTTCTGCTTATTTCAGTGTAACTCCGGTGTTCGGGCTCTGGTTCAGGAAATGAGTGCTGATGTAAAGGTCCTCACGCCACTATGCGAATTTAAGAGATTTTTGACGTAAATTACGACTGATATTTTAAGTTACATATTTGAGACGGCCAAAAAGTGTCAAAATAGAGTCGTTTTTTCGTACATGTACTGATACCAAAAAGAGCTTCGGTATTTTTCCCTCTCTAAAACTAAAACTAAGACTTCGGGTTTCTCGTATCCCGCCAATTTCCCCCTCTAAAATCTTCTAATTTTAAAGATCGTGATTTTTCCTAATTTTCTGCCTATCAATTTCCGAAAGGAACATAACCCTCTCTATAATTCGTCACCCTTCTCAGTCATTAAGTTTTGGAAATTGAGGAGCGACCAACCCACTGAGAAATTTAAGTAAGACTCACCAATTAATCCTATTCTATAATCTGAAATTACAGCAAAAGATTTGTGAGTTTTGATTCATAGGTTTTCGATTTTCAATTTTGATTCGTAGATTATGAAATTGTAGTAAAAGTTCTTCAGTTTGTTTTGGATTTTGTTTTTTGATTAATAGATTTCTCTTTCAGAAGTTACAGCAGCAAAAGATCTCAGGTCTGAAATTGGTATGTTTGATTTATTTATATTTGCAATTACTTAATGATTTTGATAAGTTTGGAAAATTTCTTCAAAAGTTATAGATTGCTCTAATTTACAGAGCAGGTGTAAATTAGATTGCTCTAATTTTCTAATTTACAGAGCAGATGGTTCAAAAGTTATAGATTGCTCTAATTTTCCAAGGAGACCAAGAGGTTTTGTTCTCCTCAATTTCTTCTAAAAATTGCAGGATCAAAGTTTTTACCCCTTTGAAACAATTTTGAGAAACATGGGATTACATATAGGCGATGCTTTCGAGGTGTGGTTAGAGACCTCTGTAGGCGACGCCTCTATGTTATTCTTTAAAGCGTAGAAGATAATAGGCAACTATAGTGCCACGTAATTATCTCATATAATTCGTGATATTGATAGTTGGAGGTGTAAGTAGCATACTCTTGACAATGGGTTAACAATCAAAATCTCTAAATGGGTAATGTTGATTTTGCTTGTTTATGATGTTTTGGTGTTTTTGCTTGATGGGGTTTGCGAGTTTTGGTTTGGAAGTGTTGGGGGGTCCTTTTAATTCTAATAAGGAGTGTTGTATTAGTGCAAATTTAGAGAAAAAAAGGGATTGTGGGGAAGAGTTTGATAAGTGGTACTTAGGGAACATTAGGAGGCATTGGGATCGATAAGAAGGCTAGTAAGGACATTGGCTTTACAGGTTTTCGGAGAAAATTCTTTGGAAGATGGGAAGGGCTAAGTTGAAGATAAAGAAGTTTGCGAATACTAGTGGGCGTCAAGTAACGTATTCGAAAAGGAGGGCTGGGACATTAAAGAAAGCTAAAGAGTTGTTGATATTATGTGATATTGATATTGCTATTCTCATGTTTTCGCCGACGGGCAAGCCTACATTATGTCTTGGAGAACGCAGCACCATTGAAGAGGTTATTGCAAAGTTTTCTCAATTAACTCCACAAGAAAGAGCGAAAAGAACACTGGAGAGCCTCGAAGCACTGAAGAAAACATTCCAGAAGTTGGGCCATGATGTAAATATACAAGACTTTCTTGGTACAAGTACTCAAACAATTGAGGATATGACTAATCAATCTACGCTATTGCAAGCTCAACTTTCAGAAATGCACAAGAGACTTAGCTATTGGACACATGTAGACAAGATCAACAACACAGAACATCTCAATGCAATGGATGAATCTCTCAGGAGCTCACTGAATCACATCCAAACACATAAGGAAAATTTCACTGAGTTATGCATATCCACTTTAATGTTGTAATTTGGCTGTTCATTACCCTTGAAAATTGTAGGGGCGTGGCACTACGTTGAAAGATATACCAAATGGTATGGTTTTCTACTTTGTTAACTCTAATTCACTTTCTTTGAATATTTTGATGATGAATCATAAGTTATTTAGCTATATCTGCTTGCACTTTTCTCTAGTAATTATTTTATGTGTATAAGTGAAGCATTTTATACAAATAAAATATTAGTTTTTTTTTGTAGACAAATCTCTCTAATCTTTAGAGTTAGAAAATAAATGTCTCATATGATCTTCTTGTCTCCATGCTAGAGATAAAGATGAGTTATGTTATGTCTGTTCACGTACATAACCATACTTACCTTTTCTTTGGCTTAAATAATGTTTTTGAATTGTCATTATGAGTGCATGTGATAATGTTCGAACGATTTAGTAACACTTTTTTTGATGTATGGTGGATTATATGCACAATTTTATAAGTTCAGTTTTTTGACATTTTCTTTACCCCCTCATTCTTGGTGATAATGCAGTGGCGTACAAGCTATCAAGAAAGAAGGCAAGGAGACATTTAAAATGCTTCACTTGATTCTTTTTGGAAGGAGAGGAAAGGTAATATAAAATATGATGTAAATAGTATTTCAATTGTTCTTTTGGTGATAATTTGTTTTCACTTGTCTAATATGTGAAGACTACTGTATTTTTCTTCTGTAGGCATTTCAGATCAAAAATAACCTTTTGCAGTTCTCTGGTTTTGTGTGGCACAAGAATGAGGTAAAGCATTTTAAGCTCATGGAATAATGTCTGATCTTATCTCTAGCATTATATATATATCTAGGTAACAACGACACGGATACGGGTGTCGATGTCCGACACGACACGGGTACGGGGTGTCGGAAACGGCAGAATTTTATTAAGTACCTTGCAAATAGTGTTCGACATGTGTGAGGGTGGATTTAGAGTGATTATGGTGTCATTTTCTTCTCGGACATCTTCTGAATTTTATGTTTTAACTGCAAGAAAGCAAAAACTTAAAGTGAAGGAAAATTTTGACAAGTGCGTCAAAGAAAAATTGTTGGAGTTTTGTGATGTGCTTGATATACATGTTCCAAAAGCTACAGCAAGGAAGGTTTGATTATCTATCATTTTTGTCAATTATTTTGTATGTGATGAATGGGAATCTCATGTATACATGAAGTGCTTAGGTCAAAGATGTCAAGCAGAAAAATACCAAAGTCCATCTCTTTTTGACATACACCAAGAACATACTCAAATTTAGTGGAAAAGGGCGAACAGAGCCTGGCATTATTTTTATATATATATATGACTTTATAGTGCAATGGCAAACCCAGCCGTGACTCTACATATTCTTTAGTGCTCCGACCTTAGCAATTTGCCTTGTTTTATCACTTTTAGCAAACAATTATAGACGGTTTTTATATATATGTCATTATAACCTTTTGTTAATGTTTTCACCTGTATGACATGGACACAATATTTTCCAAAACCAAGAAGAAAAAACTGTGTCAACACGTATCCAACACTGCGCTTGAACACATGCATGTATTTGGCATAGTTATTAAGTTTCTTTTCTTTGTCTCCTCGCGTCCAACACCCTGCACCGTATTGAGACCATCGCGCGGTTGTATCTGTGTCAATGATATATCCATTCATATCATTGAAGGTGCTTTTGTATCTTAGAGTTTGGTTTACAATTAACATTCATTTTTTGAATTTCAATGTGCCTGTTGAAATTGAGCATGTAGCTTTAACTTGCAGGAGGATATTGTCTTTAAACTACTCGACTTTCTGGCTGTCCCTTGTGCTACAACCGACGTGTTACTTGCAGAAAAGGAGCAGGTATGTTTGTTTAGAAAGAACAATATTACTGTGTCTGTTGGAACATTTAAGCAAGAGTGTCATGCGCGTGAATTCTGTCGAGAGTCTTTGAGATATGTATAAATTCATATATTGTATCTCGAGGTAACGGCAAATTACGAGATCTTAGTTTTTGCGTCTCTGGAGACATTATGTTTGGTTGGAAGCATATATTAAGGATCGCCCTCACTGCTATCTAACTTTTATCCTGTATTGATCTACTCTCAGTCAAGTAAGTCGGGAAAGCGTAAGAGAACAACCAAAGGAAGCACGTCGACATCTGGAGGCACTACTGTAAAGCGGTCACAAAGGGTATTTCTCTTAATTTGTTGAACTTCACAAGTTAGATTTTTGGGTTTAGTTGTAGGGTAATATTTATCCATGAAATGCTTATTAGCAAGGCTATTTTTATGTTATTTTAGTCCCACATTGGTTATTCATAGAAGTAGTTTACTATCTCTTTCCTATATATAGAGTATGATGTAACCTAAAGAATTAATTCAATAATAATATTTTTTTTTCTTTCTAATCTATTTCTACATGGTATTAGAGCGAGTTACTCTCGTTCTACACCCTCGCTGATCGAACTCGATGGTGAGTTCGTTGGGAGGTCGTAGGAGGGCAACGTGCCTTCTGTTCGGGGTTCGGGGAGAAATCCCCAGAAAAAATAAAAAATTTTAGGGTTGCGATTTTTTTTCATGTTGGTCTGATTCACGCCGCCGCTCTTTCTCTCTCCTTTGTTTTGAAGAAAGATGATTATCACTGTCTCTCTGGTAACGTTGTTCTGATCGCAACCTAAGCTTCTGCAATTTTTATTTTTTTTAGTTTTTCGGATCCGGTCGCGAGATGCGATAGATACTGATCTGAATCTCAGATCTGTTTGGTTTATTTGAGGTAATCGGTCACGATGGCTATCGGTAACGAGTCGAGTTCGAGTTCGACCGTTTCTTCGATTGGAACGAGTGAAGATGTCCAATCCTTCAACTCTGTTCATGATAATCCGAATCTGAAGATTACCTCACAGCTATTAGATGGCTTGAATTATGTTCGATGGGCACAGTCCGTAAAATTGTTTGTTGGTGGCCGTGGAAAGATAGGGTTTCTTCTTGGCACAGAAAAAGAACCTGCAGAATCAGATCCAAAGTATACAAAGTGGTTTTCGGATGATTGGATGGTGAGAACTTGGTTGATTAATTCTATGCAGCCGACGATCTCCGCTGGGTACTTATTCACAAACAATGCGCATCTGATTTGGGAATCACTTCGTAAGGTATATTCTCAGCGAGAGAATAATGCTTGGATCTTTCAACTTTCTAATGAGATTGGGAATTTCAAACAGGGTACTCAGACTTTGGGGATGTATTATGCGAGACTTCGATCGAGTTGGGAAGAATTATCTCATTATGATAGCTTCATCGAGTGGCCAGCTTGCTCACCAAGTGAAAATGTTCCTATTCCACCTACGGCAGTAGAGATTTATGCAAAGATTGTGGAGAAGACTCGGGTGTTTCAGTTTCTAGCAGGGCTCAATCCCGACTTTGAGTATGCACGAGTTCATTTACTTGACAGGACTCCTTTCCCAACTCTTGAAGAGGCGCACGCATATTGTCTCTCCGATCAGAGTCGTCGGTCACCTATGCCTCCTATCTCCGGGATCCCTTCAGAGACTTTTGCTATGGCTGTTCGCTATGCTTATCCGGCACCACCGTCAGTTCCTTCACAATCTTCACATACATCATCACCTAGCCTTTCTCTGTTACCAGCGGCTTCCGGCAACTCTCGCCCCCCGAGGAAGAAGTGTGATTATTGTGGTAAGTAGGGACATTTAAAGACAACTTGTCATGCTTTGCACAGTCGTCCTGCTGGTTATCAACCTCGCCCATCTCAGTCCTCAGCACACTTATCTGCCGACTCTAGTATGCCAGATTCTTCGGCCTTTAGTGCTCTCTCTCAGGATGAAATCAACAGGTTCTGACAACTTCTCTCTATGTCTTCCACACCGGCAACTTCTCATGCAGGTAACTTCGCATCTGCAAATAGTGTTTCTGTATCTCCGATTTCGCCTTGGATTGTTGACTCGGGTGCAACCGATAATATGATTGATATGTCTTCTCTTTTCCGGTCTTATGCTTCTAGTTCACGGCGACGGACTGTTCGTCTTGCCAATGGAACTGAGACTCCTATTACAGGGAAGGGTTGTATCCCGATTACAGATTTCCTTTCTTTACCTGATGTCCTTCCTGTCCCTCAGTTAGATACTAATCTTCTTTCTGTTAGTAAAATTCCCAGAAATAAAAATTGCAGTATAACCTTCTTTCCTGATTATGTTGTTTTTCAGGATCTGGTGTCACGGAAGATGATTGGCAGTGGACGTGAAGAGGGTGGTCCTTATTTCCTTGATGGACATGTCTCTTCTATTTCTCCTCAAGCTCTCCAGTTAAAGTCTATGTCTAGTAGTAAAAATATAAAGCGGGTGCTACGTTGGCATCACCGCTTAGATCATATTTCCTTTGAGTATCTACGTTATTTTTTTCCATCTTTCTTTTCTAAAGTATCCATGTCTGACTTGTCTTGTGAGACGTGTGAATTAGCTAAACATCGTTGTAGCACGTATCCGTTGAGTATTAATAAAACTTCTTCTTGTTTTGATATTGTGCATTCAGATGTTTGGGGTTCTGCCCCAGTTACCTCTACTTTAGGATTTCGTTATTTTGTGTTGTTCATTAACGACTTTTTGAGGTGTACTTGGGTTTATTTGATGAAATTCAAAGATGAGGTCTTCTCTATTTTCCAGACATTCACTGCAATGGTTCGTACTCAGTTTGGGAAAACTATTAAAGTTTTTCGTTCCGATCAAGGTAGGGAATTTATGTCCCAAGGTCTTCGCAAATTCTGCAATATCAATGGCATTGAGCATCAAACCTCTAATACGAAAACTCCGCAGCAAAATGGTAAATCGGAAAGGAAAAATTGTCATATTCTTGATCTTGCTCGTGCTATGTCAATTGGCATGAATGTCTCCTCGCGCTTTTGGTCTGACGCTGTTCTTACGGCGGTGTTTCTTATCAACCGGTCTCCGTCTCGAGTTCTTGGTTTTCGTACCCCGTATTCTATTCTTTATCCTGATCGTTCCGCTTTTCGGATTCCACCTCGTGTTTTTGGGTGTGTATGTTTCGTCCAAGTCACTGGGTCAGCCTCTAAACTAGATCCTCGTGCCTTAAAATGTGTATTCCTGGGTTACTCTCATGCTCAGAAGGGTTATAGGTGCTTCCATCCCTCATCTCGTCGTTATTTCACCTCTATGGACGTTACTTTCTTTGAACATGCTCCGTTCTTTACGGGCGGTGTTCTCTCTCAGGGGGAGTGTTTTCCAATTCGTCCTCTTCCTTTAGAAGATTTATCTTCTCCTCCTTCAGATCCACTTCCGTTGAGTATTCCGTGTGAGTCTGCAATCCCACCTTTAGTTTTACCTTCAGTTTTACGTCCTTTACAGGTTTATACTCGACGACGGACGCCAACCTCCTACACCAGACTGCCAAACATCCTCTGTAGCTCCAGGTCTGCCACCTGTCATCGATTCACCTTTATCAGGTATTGAGCCTTCTCCTACCACTTCTATACAAGTTATTACTGATGATGATTCACCTATTTCTCATAGTGATGATGATAGACCGGTTGCTATTCGGAAAGAGAAGCGTAATGCAGGGAAGCCTAAAAGATATTCAGATACAGCGGTTTATTCTATCACTGATTATACTTTAGATCATCGTTTATCTCCTACTTATAGGGCTTTTCTAGTTTCTCTATCTTTGGTTGATATACCACGTATAGTGGCAAATGCGTTAGCCAAACCTCATTGGAAGGCTACGATGTTGGAAGAATTACATGCATTGGAGATTAATAATATATGGTCATTGGTTTCTCTCCCGCCTGGGCGTACATCAGTTAGATACAAATGGGTATTTACGGTTAAAGAAAATCCAGATGGAACGGTTAGCAGGTACAAGGCTCGGTTAGTTGCCAAGGGGTATGCACAGATACATGGTGTTTATTATCAGGAGACGTTTGCTCCTGTGGCCAAGATGAATACTATTCGAGTCATCTTTTCTATTGCTGCGTCAAAATCTTGGTCTCTTTTCCAAATGGATGTGAAGAATGCCTTTTTGAATGGAATATTGCAGGAAGAGGTCTATATGTCTTCACCTCCAGGTTTTCATCCCGCTTCTGCTTCTGGCTTGGTATGTAAGTTAAAAAAGTCTATCTATGGGCTTAAACAGTCTTCTCGTACTTGGGCTGATACATTTGGTACCGCTATGATTGACTTTGGTTATGTTCCGAGTAGTGCTGACCATACTTTGTTTCTTCGACATTCTGGTAGGAAGACTGTTGCATTGCTTGTCTATGTTGACGATATTGTTATTACAGGAGATGATATTTAGGGTATTAGTGATCTGAAATCTTATCTCTGTACCCGCTTTCAGGTGAAGGATTTCAGTCCCTTGCGTTATTTCCTTGGGATTGAAGTTGCTCGTTCTAGTTCTGGTATTTTTATCTCTCAGAGAAAGTACATTCTCGATCTTCTCTCTGCTTCAGGACAACTTGCGTGTCATCCTGCTGATACACCTCTAGAACTTAATCATCGCCTGGCCAACTTTGAGGGAGAGTTATTGGGGGAAATTGGGCAGTACCAGCGGCTTCTTTGGAAGCTCCTCTATCTTTCTCTTACCCGTCCTGATATTGCATATGCGGTTGGAGTTCTTAGTCAGTTTATGCACAAGCCGCGTTATCCCCATCTTCAGGCAACTATTCGTGTTCTTCGGTATCTCAAGGGGTGTCCTGGTCGTGGTGTTTTATTTCAAGATCATGGTCATTCTCGAGTCGAGGCTTGGACTGATGCTGACTATGCAGGTTCATTATCCGATCGTCGCTCCACTTCTGGGTATTGTACCACTATTGGTGGTAATTTGGTTACATGGCGGAGTAAGAAACAAGATGTTTCCAGGTCCAGTGCAGAAGCCGAGTACAAGCCGAGTACAGGGCCATGACTCAAGGTGTTTGTGAGTTAATATGGCTTAAGCGTCTTTTACAAGAGCTTCAGATATCAGTCTCTCTTCCTATGACGCTCTATTGTGACAACAAATCTGCTATTAACATTTTGGCTAATCCGGTGCAACATGATCGTACCAGGCACATTGAGGTTGATCGGTACTTTCTGCATGAGAAGCTTAAATCTGGACAGATTCAGACTCTTTATGTTTCTACTTCGCAGCAGCTTGCAGATTTTCTCACGAAGGCCGTTAGTAGCAAATTATTATTAGATGTTGTGTCCAAGCTGGGCATGTGCGATATTCATGCTCTAGCTTGAGGGGGAGTATTAGCAAGGCTATTTTTATGTTATTTTAGTCCCACATTGGTTATTCATAGAAGTAGTTTACTATCTCTCTCCTATATATAGAGAGTATGATGTAACCTAAAGAATTAATTCAATAATAATATTTTTTCTCTCTAATCTATTTCTACAATGCTTACTATTAATTTTACAGAAACGAAGAAAGACTGACTACGCTATTATGGAGAATAAGTTTGACGTCAGCGATGAATCTCAAGAAGAAGAATATGAAGAAAAAGATAATGATGTTTTGGTTGGATCTGAGGATGAGGCGGCTGTGCATTCCGAAAGCAAAGAAAAAGAAGATGAATCTGAAGAAGAACGGGTGAAACAAAATTTGGGGAAACCATCGTCAAAGGATGAAGATGAATCTGAAGTAGAAAAGGAAGTGGGAACACAAGGCAAGAGATCAAGGAAGTCATCCTCTAAGAAGGAAGATGAATCTGAAGAAGATGATGCTGGGACACGCAAACAGAGTTCGAGGAAATCATCTGGGAAAGGTAAATCCATGAACTTAACAACCCCGATGAAGGCCCATCCAATCATTTTACCAAAAAAATCGTTACCAAGATCATCCTCGAAGTCCATTAAGAATGATGATACGACTGATACAAGTTAACTTGCCTGTCATACATATTATATTACTCTTGTTTTACATTTAACTTGATTTTCAGGATGCAACAAATAGATGTAATGAGATCCTATATTGCACAAGTGAACATAGCAGCAAGGGATGCACAAGTGAAAGGAACCTACATGCCGATCCAGAGATTTCAGAAAATGTATGGAAAAGATGCTTTTCAGAAAATGGACGGAAAGGTATGGACTCTGCGCTAGCCTGTCTTTGAGGATGTTTTGCTTTGATTTTCACTTGTGCAGACGTACCATTTTACCTTCCAGTGCAAACAGACCAGTTCGTTAGATTCAAACGAAGAGTCTGTGCTACCCTTAGATCAAAAGATCAATCAGGTGACTCTTTACTAACAAAGAAGCAAGCAACTTCACTTCACCTCAAAAGTAAATGATTATTTATTTTTATTTTTCTGTTAATCAGACTTTGTCGATTCTCGTGTACCACAAGTAAAAGCATTCAAAGACGGCATTTACATGATTTTTATCGGTGTAAATGACATTCGTCTGAGTTTGTTTCAGCATAAATTAAGTCCTGCAGAAGTAAAGAACAAAACAGTGCCATCAGTTGTTGCAGCAATTTCCAAGGCTATACATGTAAGTATTTTTTTTTCTTGTAAGCTAATGGCCGCGAAAAATATTCGCCCAAGGCTAAACATAATATACATGTTCAGGATCTTCGTAAAGAAGGTGCGAAGAATTTCTTGATCATCGATATAATGGCCCTTGGATACCCCATATGTATTGGCTCGAGCTTCAAAAGGACCTTATAATTCAACTGACCAATGGGGATGCCTTGAAGACTACAACGACATCGCCTATCTTTTCCATAAGGAGGTTATTTATCATAAAAAAGGAGTAAACTTCCATTAGTTTTCTTTCAAAAGAAGGAAGTTTCTCGTTCCCAAACCTCTGAACTAACTGTCTTTTACTTCCATTAATTTCTCGGTGACGATATTTTTTCCATGACCCTTAGACAAAATCAAGTGTTCAACCGTATCTTTCTGCATCAGCCATTATTTTCTTATATTGATAGTCAATCTGTATGATGCAGGGGGTGGGATCCAGTATAGCTATCAGCTTCTCTGTCTATGAGACCTTGAGATCGTCTTGGCAAATACGAAGGTACCCCCACCTTACTCTTAGCTGGACTGTTGGCAAATTTTTATCTGTTATATCATCTCTTGAAATAGTAATATCTGTCTAATAGAGAAAATGAATGATTGGGTGCATTTATATTTCTAAAAATCCCTTGCGCATTGTACCCTTTCTAACATTTTGTATGTCCTTCAACATCAGGCCCCAAGATTCAACTATTCTGGTGAGCCTAGCCTGTGGAAGTCTTTCCGGCATTGCATCGTCAACTAGTAAGCCCCTTAACATGGATTAATATTTTTTGCTTTAGTTTGGATCAATCTAAACGCTCTTCAATACAATTGAACCACTGAATCAGAAACATACTTCCGATCCCCATATCTATATCTCAAGTTCCAGCTCTTTTCTTCCGATCCCCCATAGGTGAATAAGGTCCATCCAGCTGTGAATTTCACGTCAGAGAAGGCCAGTCAAGCATCATACTTTGCCTACGAGAAGACAGGGGAAGCTGCAAATATGGAGAAGGTGCAAAACAGAAGGCAGACGATGCATACACCTCTGCCAAGGACACCATGAGTGGTAAGGCAGAGACCAATTACGAGGCACCGAAGGTAACAATGGTATGGTGTTTTGGAATGTCCATACTATCGTGAAGCAAGCGAAAGGTGGAAGACAGTTTAAAGAGTAGTTGTTGCTAAAGATTATTTCATGATCCATTTGGCTTGTTTGTTCGAGGATTCTAACGATATCAGTAAATGATATTTGCGTAGCAATCTAGGTCATTTTCGTATTTCCTCTTGTATAACTAATTATTGATCCATTTTAGGAGGTATGATACCTATACCCCTCACCCCCCGCGAAATAAACGATGATGATATAAAGTTTAGAAGTAGCCATATCAGAAAGCAAGTATCTGAGAGAAACGACTTAAACAATCGATATTAAGTTACAAAACAAATCATAAAATAACTTTAACAAAATGATAAATTCCACAAGATAAATAACGATTAACACAAAATAAATTATAAGAATGTCATGGCAAATGACAAATATTCTATGACAAATGACAAGTAGATGATATAGAGTTAAACGAATAGAAACAATACAAATGATAAATATGAAAGATCGTACAACAAACTCAATAACCACCTAGTTTAGATAATGTTGATGGTATTAGATGGTGCAACTCAAAAATTCCTTTTACCTTCTGGGTCTTTAATCGGCTGAGAAGAAAACTTATGTGAGTTCTGAGTTGAAAACTTACACAGTAGACATGGATAACATTTCGGGAAAGGCAAAGAAAAGAACGATACTGAAAGAAAACCTATACGAGGATTTCAAACAGAGAAAAATTATAAGAACCTTAAAGAATAAAGAGAAGCTTTCAGGAGAAGCAAAAGATGTTTGCAAACGAAGATTAAGGTTAGAAGTACATGGTATGGTTAAATCCTTACTTAACATTTAATGCATTAAATAATATAAAAAAATGTGGTCAATAGGATGTCAGAATAGGTGATAGTAAGGTTGCAGGGTGGGGCCAACATCGATTGGGAATTTTGGTATCGATTTGGGGAGAAACGTGTTCCAATATCGATTTGAAGAAGTTTGTATTAAATTGTATTTATTTGGTCAATTGTCGTTTCCCATTTATATTGGTATTTTGTAACCCCTCCTATACTCTATAAATAGGAGAAAATTTTTACCCATTTGGGATATCTTGGGGAGTGTATCAAGGTTGAAAACAATAAAGTTCATCTTCTTCTCTTCTTTTCTTGTCATTTTCATTTATTCGAATAATAATATTATAGAAATGATCAAAGGGATGAGTAGCTAAGCCTCTTAACCAAGGCTAGAGGAAGTTCCACCCAATGCAGCATTAGCTGTAGAATAGCATAATTTAGTTAGAGTTGTTATATTTTCTTTCTCCAAGCAATTTGTACTAATTTCTTCTTCCTACGATCTTAGCTTGACCATAGGTAGGACTTGAGGGACTAAATGATCTTCAAGTAAATTACTTGTTTGACCATAACAAGCCAGTTCAGGACCATGGAGAAGAAAGCATAACTCATCATTGTCAACCGGACCATGGTTGAGTGTAGTAGCTTATGAGCAATTCCCAATTTGTATTTTCTCATCTTATGAAGTATTGCATATTCCCGACCAAGGATATTCGATACGGGAATTGGAAACATACTCTAATTATATATATGTTATCTTATGGTTATAACGGGTGAAGTGGAATCGATGACTTGGTTATCACTTTGAGTCCGCCTAATATAAAGACCCCACCGCACAAAACACTTTGTAAGACCCCTCTCTCTTTACGTCGCCTAGCTCCACAAATCACTAATCCTCCCACTTTTCTCACCTCAAATTCTTTTTTTCTTTCCATAATGGTATATTAGCCCTTAAAGGCATATTAATTCTTAAATATTATAAAATTGAAAAACTAATAGCAATGAGTGTTTTTAGTATAGTCGTTATATTTATGAATTTTACATTATTTATTAATACCCTTAATTATATTTGTGGGAAACGACTAAAATCCATTAAGATTATTATTTCAAAGTTGTTAACTACAAATTATTTTGGGGAAACGAATAAGATCCTTGATTTTTTCGAAACGACTAAAATTCGCTAGGATTCTATTTTCAAATTTAACATGCTACGAATTACTTCGGGGAGACAACTAGGATTTTTTGATTTTTTGGGGTAGTAACTAAAATCCGCTAGAATTATATATATTTTTAAGTTTACCCACTACGGATTATTTTGGGGGACGAATAAAATCCTCGATTTTTTTTTGAAAACGATTATGATTCGATAAACATATTTTTTGAAATTTAACCACTACTTATTTAGAGAGACAATTAATAAGAAATTAAAATCGTAGTTGTGTTTTTAGATGTAAAATAGTTAAAAGTATATGCAAGGTCTAATATGGAAATGTAAAAGGGAGATAAATATGAGAATAAAGTGTGAGGATTTTAGTGGTAGTGATTTGTTGAGCTAGGTGGCTTGAAGAGAGGGGTCTCACAAAGTGTTTTGTGCGGTGAGGGCTTATATTAGGTTGACTGGCCAATCTATATTACTAAAGGAATAGCTATGCCATGAGAATAAATCTCAGCTGTTGATCACCCTACCCTACACATGTTGAGGAAAATATATGTTTTAGTTTATAACATAGTCGTTAGATCACGATGATTATTTAGTGTACTCTCGAAAAAAAATTAATCCTAAAATACCCCTATTTCGTATGTACCAAATCCCATCCAAAATAGGCATCTCAATCGTAATTAGGTAATGAAAAAATGGGTATAAATGGAAGTTCAACGCATAACTTTTCGTATATACGAAATTAGGGGTATTTTGAGAAGCCTAAATACAAAATGAGGGGCATTTCTATAAATCTTCATCGGACATTTCCTATCTTCCGAACCAAATACATCCCAACTCTCCTGTGAGCAAAGAGAGAGAGCGCTGTGGTTCTCTCTGAATTCTGGATCGGTGAAGATAAGCAAATCATGGCGGAGACAAGACAAAGTTTTACTTCATCGAAGCGCTCTCTCCCATCTCCCCTGATGGGTCTCATCCTCTCTCTAATAATAAACGCTTTAAGGTATTTATTTATTTTTTTAATTTTAATTTTAGCTTTGTTTGTTTGATTGATTGATTGATTGAAATTGGATTTTGAAAATTTGGGTTGCAGGCATCATCAGAGCCAACAACCCCTTTGATTGATGGAGTGAATTCTGCTACATCGCCATCTCTTGAACCCTACTATTTCCATCATTAAAAACAAAACCCAGAACTGTTCGTCTTCATCGCTCCTCTTTGTTCTAGGGTTTAAGCTCTCAAATCGAATCGATAATTTGAGGTTTGGATCTAATTTTTTAGATTAATTTGTTTGTTTATATTTGATTTGGGTATGAATCGAACCATAATTTGAGGTTTCTGTGAATGATTTATGTTATTTTGTTTGTGTTTTAATTCTGTTTTTTGATATTATTTCGCCCATTTATTTATTTATTATTTGTTTCGAGTTTACAGAGCTCTACAACTGCATTTTGGTTCCAGGAGTGAAGTAAAGTTTGCCCTAATTTGTGCCCAATTTGGAGGAATCTGTTTGCTTACATGTATGTGAAGTCTCCAATCCTAATTTTGATTGATCAATTTTATTGTTTTATTTAGGGTTTATGTTATATTTCTAAAGATGAAGGTGTACATAGGGTTTCAAGTGCTACTCAGATTCCTGGATTGTACTTGAATCCAATTGCTCGGAAAATTTGATAAATTTCGATTGGTATAACTTTGTACACCATTACAGGTTATGTAAAAGCTTGAAGTGGGTTACAATAATTAGTTATGCCTGTGTATGTTGTAGATAAATAGTCCGTATGTTTTACAGTGTACGATACACACAATAAACTAGTAATCTGTACACAATTGAACAAGAAAATGCAATCTTGTGCCAAGTAACATGTTTGGATGCATTGTTTTCTAATACACTTAGTTGAATTTATATTTCATTGCTTATTCATGTAGTGCCTCTTTTGTAGAAGTTTTATGTGCTTTACTTATCAAGGTACAGTTGAAAGGCTATTTTTTGTGCTCGAGTATTAGTTCTTGTTTACTCGTTGTCTCTTTTTTAATGCAGAATAACTTCATGTATTGAAATTTATTTTTGGTAACCTATCAAAGAAAATGGGGTTCGACAATGAATGCATATTAAACATTCAGTCTCTTGCTGGGGAATATTTCTGCCTTGTTTGTTGCCATTAGTTGTATTCCCAAAGTTAGAAAAACTTGAATTATCCGCAGCTGAGTTCAGACTGCTTAAATAATACTAACAAATTCAGAACACATATTCTTACTTCTTTTAGGGAGGCAACTTGATGTAGGTTGAGTTGGCTGCTTTAAGATGTGATGTGAGATTGGGTTCTATTGATTCAGGCTGGTGGGTCCATGATAAGTTGATCAGACCTTGCTCAACATCTAAACCTTTGGAGAATGAATGGTCTTGATTTTAACTTCATCAAAAATGATAGGATGAGGTTGTATAATTACTTCCCCGTGATATGCAAAGGTCTTTAATTGATTCAAAAATCAACTGGAAAAGGTATTTGGAGCACACAAGAAATACAATGCAAGTTTATTGAAGAGCTGGAGTTTCTAGTAGCATGGATGCATGAGGCTATAGTATGCCCCTGTTCTTGAAATGTGATTACCATACAATCAAGAATTAAGTATCTCAAATTTTTTTTTGTTCTTTCTTCATTGCTTCTGATGATATTTACTTTTATTTCCTTTCTTATAAATGCAGGCAGTATATTTCAAATACAATGGACTGAAGACTCTACCTACCAGGTTGCTTTGTTTGATCTCTCTACTCGATTAGAAACTTTACAAGTACTCTTTTATTGTTCTGCTCATTTACGGTATTTCTAAAAATAATTTGAGCATTAGTGTTGGTCACATGTTTCACAACTAGGGCAAAGGAAATTGTGAATCCTGAGCCCCATGATCTAAAATGACTATATGTCAGTATGATGAATGAACCATAGTACAGATGACAAGAGATGTATCATTTACCCCGTAATCTAAATTGATCTTATCGAATATTGGTTGTATGCAGTTCCCAATGTATTCGGTAGCTGACGGAATTCATCCCTACAATATTTTTAATTCCTCAACCCGTAAAAACACAAATAATCATAAGTCAAAATTATATTTCCAATAGTGTGATGGTCATTTCCTTAAAAAACTAGAAACCCCCACCATCCCGACCCATCTATTTCCGTAACCTAACCAAAAATAATCATGCCCATTGTAATGCCTATTGTATCTACCAATTTATAGAGTTAGATTAGGGCCTTCAATGGTATAATATATGGGACACTCGTTAGTCGTCAATCCTCCTTTGACATTTGGTTTGTTCTAGGTTTTTCCTCCCAATCCCAATAGTTATTAGAGCGGTACGTAACAAAATGGGCCTCAAAGCAGCAATAACTAAGGTGGCGATGGAAAGAGCTAAGGAAAAGACTTTGGGGCTCTATTATCTTAACTTTTCAAGGTTTATGTTTCGACATTTGATAAAGGATTAATGGGACAAATTAATTAATAAAGTAGGATCAACATTTATAGCTGAATGCATATATTCATCAAGTAGTTAAGTGAACGGATTTGGATGTTCGCCTGTCTACCATTATTTTGCAAGAGCCATGAAAAATAGAAATTAAAGCATGATATAATATACATATGTGATTCATCTCGTTGATAGTAATATGGCAACTTTCTCAAGTATATATGTCGCCTTAAAATGTTGCTCAACTTTCTTTTTTATCTTTTTCCCTACCAAACTCGTACCTTGAGCAACTATTTTTTGGTGTTTTGCCAATATAGTTCATGATTGGTGGTTCATATTGTTAGGCCTCGGTATGGCTTGGAATGTTACTAACATATCTAAAGAATCAAGTGTAGGTATTTTCGGTCTTGGAACGGTTGGCTTTTCACTAAGTGTAAAATTAGTTATTTTTGTTCTTGGAACCGTGCGCTTTAGTATTTCTTATCTCACTATAAAAGGGTTATAGTTACTTATGATGCTCACGTTGATAGGTTGAGCAGGGTACAAGGCTAAGGGGCGCAGCCCAAATAATTGGTGTTGATACAAATGCTGAAAAGTATGATAAAGGTTTGTATAAGTTAATAATCTGCTTTCATTTTAGGATTTTGATCCATTTGGAGACATTTAGGTTTATTGGTAGCCTTCTCTTCTTGTTGCAGGGAAGTCCTTTGGGATTAACAGAATTTATCAACCCAGATGACTGCAATGAACTTGTTCAACAGGTATTTCAGTTTACTCCCTTTAACAGTTGGGCATATTCTAATTTTCATGATAGTGTACATGGAACTGGAAAAAATAATCAGTAATTCATGTTGGTTAGAACAAGATATATAACTATCTTTAACAACATAAAATCTCTTGTGTTTGTACTGAACTAGCTATTCTAGAATTTCGGCATACCAAGTGTGCAGCAAAGAAGTCCCAGGATCTACAACCCTGCATTGCATAATAGTTAAGCTTAACCTGAATGGACAACTACTGGAAGGATCTTCCGCATTATACAAGCAATTATTAGATTTGTAGAGATCTCAAGATATAGTGCTCAAATAGGCTAGCATTGGCATCTTATGCTTTGTATTAGTTATTATCTCATCTTACTTAAGTGGGTACTTATGAGAGTCTACGTTTTATTCTGTCATGTTAACTTGAATTTGGATTAAGCTTTTGTGTCTTGGGTTCTAGGAAGGAGGAAGGACACATTTTCTTAAAATCTTATTTTTGTTATGCTGAACACCTACTTTTGATCACCTAGACTAAATTTAGATGCATTATTATTCATGCAATTAAGTAAAAGTGAATCCACAATTTCTATTTTCAGGTTATTAAGCGCATCACAGATGGAGGGGCAGATTATTCGTTTGAATGTATTGAGGACACGGATATGGTTATAACTGCACTGTAGTCTTGTTGTGATGTAAGTCTCAGTCTTCCTTGAATTCATCTATTAATTTTCAACTAATATTTACCACACAGTAGTTACAAACTTTTTTTGTCCTTTAATATGATTTTCTCAGAGTTGGGGTGTGACGGTTACACTTGGCGCACCAAAAGCATAACCCAAGATTACAGCTCATTATGGATTCCTTCAGTTACACCCTCTGGTAGCAAATCCTATTCTGGAATTTGTGATGTCGTACACAACTACAGAGGTCTCTTGCTGACGGTTACCAACAATAGAGATACCATTGGTTGCTCCATTACTTGCAAAGGCCAAACATTTAATGTCGTCTTCTACTTGTATGACAATGTTATCGGCACCCAGTTTCAGTCTAGCACCTCCAGAGAAGATAATGCTCACCTCTGGTATCATCATGCTCTTACAATTTGCTTTGAAACAAGTGTCTAATATAGCATAAGATGGTGCTTGCTTATTCCTCTTTGACATTATATTCTTCACAAAAGCTTCCTGTAGAGCCTCATATACTCTTATAGGCAGATGTGTAATGATTGTCCCAGAGTCTATAATCGTAGAGGTCTTGTATAGTAAGGGTGACACTTTTAATGGTATACCGTCTAGAGTTATACCAGTTAGACGTAGAAAGTACAAGCTTAGATCTCTGGGATCTGTGATCATAGGAATGAAGACGTATGCTTTTGATGCTGATGGCCCAATTCTAAATGTTCCGGTAGAGGTAGATGTAGGTAGGCAGTATGAGAACATGGACATACCATATTTGGAGGATAGTTGAGAAAACATGGAATGTTTGTTATGGGCCATACCCATAAGTTTGGTGGACTTCCCGAATAAGCCTTGATTATCCTGCCTGCACCCGTATATATATTCAGCAAGGGTCAGACCCTTGGTTCTACGCCCAGTTTTAAATGTCAACGTGTCTCTGTTTAAGTACCCAATAGAATAAGAGCCATCACCGTATGTCGCTTCATATGAACATATGTTTGATGTGGTACATGAGGGAGCATTGAAAGTGTCAGATTCTTGGTTATTGCACACCGGCGCATCACATGGAACAAACTTGTATGTGGATGATGAAGAGGGATTGAAAATGGGGCCAATTTGAGGATGACAATATGTCTTACAAGGTTGGCATTGAAGCCATGTTAGCGCGCTTTTTGTGTCGAATATCATGGTATAGTATTTTGTAGGGGTGCCAAGGCCTAACTAGATATAATAGTTACCTATCTCGATTGGTGCACCTGGGTTCAAAGGAATACTCACTACTCACTGAGGATTTAGAGATGGTTATGGAACCCAGGCGATATTCAATGGCTTAAACTCGAACTTGGTCGCGAGCAAGATGATCAAAAAGAGAAGTTGAGGAGTTAAGGCCATCGATATGGTGCAAGGTCGGGTGTATACCTTGAAATTCATTGTGGATGTTTTCTCCATGGGATTGTGTTATAGTTGTAAGAAAAAAAATACAAAACAAGAAACAAGACTAAAACCCTCTCTCGCACAATTCTGGAACCATTGCTTTTCCAACCAATATCTTCAAACATATAGAGAGAGATAGAGAACTAAGCGAAGGGAATCTTCTTTTATGTATTGCAGAAATGGATGATCGTTGATTGTTGATTGAAGACAAAAAGAAAAGAAAAAAGGATTCCTTTAATAATTGCGGGTTTAACAAAATTAATGAATATGACATTCACCAAAATAAAAGTGAGTATGACATTCTTACTTTTTTTCAAGCTGTTAGGGTCATACTTGATTGATTGGTGTTACATACACTTTAATGTGATAATCATTTGATGTGCATATATCTCTGTAGAAACGCAGAAGAAAAACATTTTTGATTTTTGATTTTTGATTTTTTTTACCCTTGATAGTTTTGCAAAATTTGTGTTTTCTCTAAGAACATGCATAAAATCCAACAAGATGAGTTTGATTACAAATAAACAAAAGATAAGGCGAGCCTTAAAAGTTTCAGTATGCCTTTCAGATTGTTAAAAATGACTAGTGAATCTTTATTGACTACTAGCTCATTTAGAGCTAATTAATATATACGTTTTGTTTTATATTCCAACCAAGCACAAATTTGTGACAGTTGAAATGGCCTGATTTTGTATTCATGGAGCCTCTCAACCGCGAGTATGACCGTATGAAGACTAAACATATAAATTGGCAGTATGGCAATTTAAGGGGTTCTCTAAAGACATCAGGATACTAAGAAATAGCTCTACATACAGCCCAAATTAATTTTAAACATAAAGAATGGTAGGATGATAACAATGTATATTGGGCAAGTTAAATAAGAAAGAGTTAAAATTAGAGAAAAAATATGTTTTATAAATAGGAGTCTTTCCTTGATCTGAACAATCTCTACATGTTGTGCGACGCCCAGGCTTTGTAAATAGTATCCTTAGGTTGTAAGAAAGCTTTGTATAAATTTTTATTTATTTTTGTAAATGTTAGCTTAGGAAAAAGGGGGAGTTGCTTCGTCTCCAATTTTGATGTTTCCTTTTAGAACTTAGCCATTTACTTAGTAGCTATATATGTAGAGGACTTGACTCCGATACATCCAAGAAGGAATTTAAAGCTTGTAATAGTGCTTTGTAATAGTTGTTGATATATGAATGAAATGATGTTTTCAAAGACCCTTTGTACAGTGTTTGTGTTGCCTTGAGATTATGTGATGCTTTGCGATGTTGTGTTGATAAACGATTGAAAGAGGTGAACAATTAGGCTTACTTGAGACAGGTGACTCGAGTGCCGCACGTGCCAAGCTTGAGTTTAAGTTGGTCCGTGTCAGTTGGTATCAGAGCGATCTAGTAGAAAGCGATCCAGTTGCAATGACGGAGGGTCCGAATGCTACCGACCCCTCCCAGGTCATTGCCCCGCATGTGGTAGGACCACCTGTTAATACCAGGCCCTTGAATACCTGAACGCGGTTAGACCAATTAGAGGAAAAGATACAAGCTCTAAGTGGGATTATCGATCAAGTGACGACTTTAGAGGAACAATTGGACGGGTTCTTAGACGATCAGGCCCATATGGGCGAACGTCTCGTTACGCTAGAATGAGTAGTTGAAGGGAATATGGCTACTCTTCTGGATCAGGTGGCTGAACTTTCTTCGTTGGTAAATCTCCTAGTTAAGGTTGTTGAAAATGGTGAACTAGCACCTTTGGGCGGCGGTATGGACCGGCTCAGGATCAAGGTCCCCAAACCCAAGGCGTACGAGGGAGCGAGGGACGCAAAGGAGGTAGAAAACTTCTTTTTTGATATGGAGATGTACTTCAATGTGGTTAGGCCTGATAACGAAGGTGCAAAGGTGTCGATGGCGACCATGTACCTCGCCGGTGATGCAAAACTATGGTGGCGCACCAAGTATGCTGAGATCCAGAGCGGTCACTGCACTATTGGAACTTGGGATGACTTGAAGAAAGAGCTGAAGAATCAGTTCTTACCCGAGAATGTTGAGTTTATTGCTCAGAGGAGTTTAGGGAAAGTAAAGCAGACTGACAACATCTGTGAGTATGTGAAGCGGTTCTCATCCTTGATGTTAAATATCCGCGACATGTCTGAAAATGATAAGTTGTTTTGTTTCTTGGAAGGTCTGAAACCATGGATCCATAATGAATTGTAAAGGCAACGGGTTCAAGATTTGGCCTCCGCAATGACCTCCGCCGAGCATATCAACAACTATACCTCTATGCAGGGTAAACGTTGACCGCCTCAGTCTCAGTCTAGTTCCCAGTCGCAACAAATAACAGGATCCTCTAATAATTACAATAAAGGAAAGAATGGGGGATACCAGGCTAGAAGTGGGGGAGACCAAGGTCATGGCCAGAGTAGGAGTGGGGGAACAAGTACAGGTGGCGCCTCAAGTTCCAATTCTGGGAGGGAATACCACAGGCCACGAAACAATGGTGGTGCTTCCTCCTCGTCCAGGTTTCAAGGGTGTCCTGGGAACCTGAATGCTCTAATGGCATCGCAAGGGGACCAAACCGATGACGCCACTCAGGGAAATGATAGCGGTGAAACTCATATGGGTTCTCTTTACTTGCTCAATGTCGTGACCACTCAGTTGCCAGAGATTAAGCCGAAGAAGGGACTCATGTATGTGGACCTTAGTATTAATGGGCAGAGCACTTTGGCGATGGTTGATACAACTGCTACCCATAGCTTTATCGCCATTCAAGAGGCAAATTGTCTGGGACTGCGTTTGGTAAAAGATTCTAGCCGGATGAAAGCTGTCAACTCCGCCGCGATGCTGATACATGGTGTTGCCAAGTTGGTTCCAGTTAAGATGGGACAATGGAGTGGAAAGGTTAACCTTCTCGCAGTGACATTGAATGATTTCAAGATTATCATGGGAATGGACTTTCTCCGCTACCACAAGGCAGTACCGATGCCGTTTATCAATTCCTTAGAGATTTTTGGCTATAATCCCTCAATCATACAGATGTCCACGTATAAAGATGAGAACAGACTCTTATCAGATCTTCAGTTAGAGAAGGGACTGAAGCAAGGGGAGTTGACTTACCTTGCTACTTTACGGCTAAAGTCGGATGATCAGATTCACTGTGCCGTGCCGATGGAAGTCTTTCGAGTGCTTACCAAGTTCAAGGATGTGATGCCGTCGGAACTGCCAAAGGTGTTACCTCCCCGAAGGCCTATCGATCATCAGATTGATTTAGTCCCTGAAACTAAGCCTCCTGCAAAAGGACCATATAGAATGAGTCCGCCTAAACTAGCAGAGCTTCGGAAACAGCTTGATGGACTATTAGAATCGGGCTTTATTCGCCCCTCAAAGGCGCCATATGGTACCCCAGTCTTATTTCAGAAGAAACAAGATGAAAGCCTGCGATTATGTGTCGACTATCGAGCCTTGAACAAGGTAACGGTGAAGAACAAGTATCCAATACCGCTCATTGCCGACTTATTTGGCCATCTTACATCTGCGATGTACTTCTCTAAACTTGATTTGAGATCGGGTTACTATCAGGTCAGGATTATTGCCGGAGATGAACCGAAGACGACTTGTTCCACTCGATATGGGGCATATGAATTTCTTGTCATGCCATTCGGTCTGACCAACGCTCCTGCAACTTTCTGTACTTTTATGAATAAGCTCTTCCGGAAATATATCGACAAGTTTGTGGTGGTGTATCTGGATGATATTGTTATATACAGCCGCACTATGGAAGAACATCTTGAGCATCTTTGCCTGGTATTCCAAGTCCTACGACAGAACCAGCTCTATGTTAAGTTGGAGAAATGCTCGTTTGCCCAGGAAAAAAAATATGTTTCTTGGACACAGTATTGGTAAAGGACAGATCCGTATGGATATGGGGAAGGTTCGCGCTATTAAGGAGTGGAAACCTCCTACAGAGGTTACAGAAGTTTGTTCCTTTCTTGGCCTCATGAACTACTACCGTAAGTTCATCGAAGGATATTCGAAGCGTGCGGCGCCCCTTACAGATCTTCTTAAGAAGGACTTATCTTGGTCTTGGTCCGATAGATGTCAAGCAGCCTTTGACGATATGAAGCATGCGGTAATTAGCAATCCAGTCTTAGCCTTGCCAGATATTACCAAGTCGTTTAAGGTACATACCGATGCGTCTAATTTTGTTATCGATGGAGTATTGTTACAAGAGGGACATCCGGTGGCATACGAAAACAGAAAGCTGAATGACACAGAAAGGAGGTATTCAACCCAACAGAAGGAACTCCTAGCTATTGTACATTGTCTGCGAGTATGGCGACACTATCTGGTGGGAATGAAGGTTCTGGTGAAGACCAATAACAGTGAGGCAAGCCATTTCCTTACGCAGAAGAAGTTGACCTCGATGCAGGCTCGTTGGCAATAGTTTCTAACAGAGTTTGATTTAGAGCTCGAACACAAGCCAGGGAGGATGAACAATATGCCGGATGCGTTGAGACGTAGAGCTGACCTAGCGGCCGCCTCTATAGGCGCCGAACAGTCTCACTCTCATGTTACTAGTACTCTTCAAGACAGGATCCGCGAAGGGTTGGCAGTGGATCCTCAGACCCAAGCCATCATTAACTTGGTGAAACATGGGAAGACAAAGCGATTTTGGGTAAATGATGGCCTTTAATATACGAAGGGACAACGAATTTATGTTCCTCGGTTCCCAGGACTAAGACGGGAGCTGATAAAGGAGTGCCATGATACTCTTTGGGTAGGCCATCCGGGCTGGCAGAGAACACTATCCTTTCTACACAGAGGTTACTATTGGCCCAATGATCAAAATGATGTGATGGATTATACGCGGACTTGTCACATTTGCCAACAAGACAAGTAGATCGAGACTTACCACTGGGACTGCTTGAACCACTTCCTGTACCAACACGACCTTGGGAAAGCGTCTCTCTAGACTTTGTCTCCGGGTTACCTAAGACTAAAGGATATGGTTCCATCCGTGATCATTGATAGATTCTCGAAGTATACAACGTTCATTCCAGCCCCGATTGTTTGTATGGTGGATTAAATGGCACATCTCTTTGTGAAGCACATTGTTAAGAACTGGGGAGTGCCACGGGACATTGTCAGCGATAGAGATCCAAGATTTATTGGGAAGTTTTGGAGGGAAGTATTCAGATTACTGGGATCTTCTCTCAACTTCTCTGCCAGTAACCATCTGCAATCAGATGGTCAGACCGAACGCTTCAATACAATGTTGGAAGAGTACCTCCGGCACTTCGTCAGGACGAACAAGAAGAACTGGGCCAAACTCCTGGATATAGTACAGTATTGCTTTAATCTATAGAAGAGTTCCTCCACCAACAAGAGTCCCTCTGAGATACTATTGGGACAATACTGATATTGCTCAGGCCTATTTGGAAAAAGCGTTTGCCAGAATGAAGAAGTGGGCAAATCAAAAGAGACGACCAGATCCTTTCCAAGTGGGAGACCTTGTTCTGATCAAGAAATCTCACCTCAATCCCTGAGGTCATAGAATACACCAAGTCTTGGTACCCAAGTATATCGGTCCAATGCCGATCATTGGCAAAGTTGGGAAGGTTTCTTACAAGCTTCAGCTGCCACACCACCTTCGTTTCATCCATCCAGTATTCCATGTCAGTGCTCTAAAGCCTTACCACCAAGATAAGGAAGATCCAAGTAGAAGTATCGTCAGACCGCAGGTTCCTCGTAAGCCAGTCCATCCAATCCAAGTTCCAGAAAGTTTTCTTGCTCACAGAGTGACCCATGTTGACCCGGACACCAAAGAGGAAGTCTATGAGTACCTTGTGAAGTGGAAGGATCTGCCAGACTCCAAAGCCAGCTGGGAGCACCAAGATTCTCATCCCCTTCTGCTCCGACTAAGGAAGATTGAGGCCAAGCAAGAGAGGAAAGAGAACCGGCAGATGTGGAAGAAGAAAAAGAAGTCGACGAGGGCGTCTCCAAGTTGAGTGGGAGAGAGTGTGACGCCCAACCTTTGTAAATAGTATCCTTAGGTTGTAAGAAAGCTTTGTATAAATTTTCATTTATTTTTGTAATGGTTAGCTTAGGAAAAATGGGGAGTACGCTTCGTCTCCAATTTTGATATTTCCTTTTAGAACTTAGCCATTTACTTAGTAGCTATGTATGTAGAGGACTTGACTCCGATACATTCAAGAAGAAATTTAAAGCTTGTAATAATGCTTTGTAATAGTTGTTGATATATGAATGAAATGATGCTTTCAAAGACCCTTTGTATAGTGTTTGTGTTGCCTTGAGATTATGTGATGCTTTGCTATGTCGTGTTGATAAGCGATTGAAATAGGTGAATAATTAGGCTTACTTGAGACAGGTGACTCGAGTACCGCACATGCCAAGCTTGAGTTTAAGTTGGTCCTTGTCATGTTGCATATGAAGTACATATTGAATTAAATGAGGAAAAGTACAAATTGCCTTCACACATCTCTGTTGCTCTTCTTCTTCTTCTTCTTCTTCATTCCTTCAGTAACACTCTTTACTCCATGAGAATGGTGGGCTGATATATTTACCAATAACAGTAACACACTACCAAAAATGTGCATGGGGTATACTGTACTTACTAGTCGTATAAGTAGTATGCACGCCACAGGGGAGACGTTGACAATGGTGGTGAAGAATTACAACAAACCTCCAATCTATCACGAAATTGTTCTTCTGTCGACCTTAATAATACAGGGAGAGGAAAGAATACACCTTTATGGACACATAAACTGTGTCTAGGCTATATTCTCTTATCTAAACTAAAGGAGAAGTATTACGGAAATTCTTTCAACTCCTTCAAGTCCCTTCCCATCTCCATTAAAAAGTAATCAAATTTGCACTCAAAATTGAATTTGATACTATAACACAACAACTGAGGAAACTTCCCGATCATGTACATTGCATCATGATGCGAAAAACCAATCTTCTCCATGTAATCAATCCTGGGAATGAACTTATCATCCACACTAGAAGATAGAAATGAAGTGTGTTTATGGATTTGTGTTATCCCCAACCTTTGAAGAAAGTAGAGTGTGGGTCAAAGCCTATTATCGACATCGGAAATAAGCAATTGCAGATGTCTATTAATGACCATTCTTAGATGACAACCATTCACATTATCTTTTCTTAAGAAAAAAGTGAATGCTGGAATAATGTCAGATGACATATAAGCTAGAAGCTCTGGACACATACCAACAATTTGGAGGCTGGAAGCCTAAATCTGAAATCCCCCTGCTTGTAGATATGTAACAACAAAAGGTAAAGTACTGCACAATATATTTTATCTACCTTGGAGATAAAATCACTCTGAATTAAACGTTTTGAGACATATCTGAAGTCTCAGAAGATCAGACTCCAAAATGAAGTTGACTTTTCTATATTTAGAAAAGTCCTTTTGACCTTGATATACATTACATGCGTTAGTTTTTATATAGGGATTACGAACATGGGTCCATGATTATGTCTTCCTACTCTGATTCTCTGAAGCTGCTATCAACCATTCAGACTCCCATTTGACCCAAATTAAGGTTCATGCTGCAACTAATGATTTTCTAAGGTAGTATATAAATTCTTGAGTATGAAATTGACATGTTATTTATATGTGGTTTGCTTTTTGAGGTGCATTGCTAATCCACAATACGATGAAGAAGCTCTAGTTAGCTGAAAGATACGAAGAACACCAAAATTGGGCAAAATAGAGCTTAATTGCTTAAAAGAAACGAAGTAGATTACAATAAATCTCTCCCAAAACCCTAGGCTTCTCTCAGAACTCTCTCTCGATCTAACATAAAAACTTACTTAAAAAATAATGCCCAGCCTTGCCCCTTTTAATAAGGGTTACAAGTTCTTAGTTCCAATAGGACTAGGTTACAAGTTCCTAGTCCCAATAGGGCTTGCGTTACAAGTTCCTAGTCCCAATAGGACAAGTATGCCCTTAAGCACCTAAAAAGAAAAGCTGAATCGTACCTTTGTTCGAACAGAATAAGTTTCTATTCGAATAAACAAAGATGTATTAGAATACACATAATTTGTATTCGAATAAAACTGATCAGGCAGAAATGTATTCGAACAGAAACAAGTTCGTTCGAATAAAAACTTGAAAACCTTCATGTCTTTGTCAGATCCTCCTGGATCATGGCCCCCTTTTAGAAGCCTTGAGCTCCTGCTCAAGCTGGAACTTGAAAGGTGAGAATGCGGCGCTGCACATTACCCTGCGATACCACTTCGACATACTAGGTAGCAGACCATTCTTCCCAACTCAGAACGACTCAAAACCACCACATGTCCTCCCTGGCAACAACTTTTGGCGAAACACACTACGCCCTATAAGATCATCGTATCTTGACGTAACAAAAGGCTATCTCTGCATAGAAACCAATATAGCGGAAGTAGTTGATAATGGGGGTCGAGATAACCAATCAACCTTTTTGTTGCTTAAAAAACATTGTCATAGGAGACAACACTCGAGCCGACGTACCCTCCTGAACCGGTCGCACCAATAACACAAACCCCCCGTGTACTTCATTAATACCTCATAATCATCTACATCAATGTCCAAAACCAAAGCTTGGTTATGAAATGCTGTAGTGTACTCCTGTACGGATTGCTCAAAATTTTGGCACAAATTGTGTCATGTATTCCATCTCTCTTGCTCATACCCAATTGGATAAAACTGTTTTCGCACTAAAACCTTAAATTCTTTCCAACCCAAATCTCCTACATCGTGGCATTTCCGATAAGATTTTCACCACGTGAGTGCATGACTTGCGAATTTCAAAGTAGCAAAGCATATTTGTTAAAAATTAGAGTATTTGTAAACAGAAAAATAGGTCACTAACCTATCCAACCAATTATCCAATATCTCGGCATCGATCGAACCGTCGAATACCGGAATTTCAATCTTAAAACCAATACGAACATTACGCAAAAGATTCGTGGACTTACCAATAACCGATCGCTCCTCGTCGGATTCGGTAGCACTAAAATCATCAAAGACTGGAACGTTCCCGTCACCATCCATAACCCCTTTCTTCTTCGAACGGCCTCACCGATTCATCGAAGTGGCAGTCTTAGCAATGTTTGTAAGACACAACTGCTCCACTAACTCCCTTAAAGTAGAAGTTAGGGTAGAAACTATCGTTTCCAAAACCGTGAGTAATTCGCTGGGATCGCCCATCTCTAAATCGTCCTTCTTCTTCGAATTAGGTTTGCGATGGATCTTCAACGGACTCACTAGCTTCTCCTTCATTTGCTTGAGATGGTCACGTGTAGTGACCATAAACCACAATCAACCCCCGAAGATCGTAACTGGAAAACTGATACCACTTAATCCACAATACGATGAAGAAGCTCTAGTTAGCTGAAAGATACGAAGAACACCAAAATTGGGCAAAATAAAGCTTAATTGCTTAAAAGAAACGAAGTAGATTACAATAAATCTCTCCAAAAACCCTAGGCTTTTCTTAGAACTCTCTCTAGATCTAACATAAAAACTTACTTAGAAAATAATGCCTAGCCTTGCCCCTTTTTATAAGGCTTACAAGTTCTTAGTTCCAATAGGACTAGGTTACAAGTTCCTAGTCCCAATAGGACTTGCGTTACATGTTCCTAGTCCCAATAGGATAAGTATGCCCTTAAACACCTAAAAAGAAAAGCTGAATCGCGTCTCTGTTCGAACAGAACAAGTTTCTGCTCGAATAAACAAAAATGTAATTCGAATACACATAATTTGTATTCGAATAAAATTGATTAGGCAAAAATGTATTCAAACAGAAACAAGTCTGTTCGAATAGAAACTTGAAAACCTTCATGTCTTCGTCAGATTCTCCTGAATCAATTGCAAAGAACACTTTGAAGACGATGAACAACATTTACTCCCACTACTTGAAGATATAGGGTTGAGCGAAGAGCGGCAAGGGAGGAGTGTTTGGATGTGATGGAGAGTACTCACTCTCAGCTCTTCCATTTCATGATTGAAGGGTTACTCCCTCATGAAGTAATGCAGTATCAGAATATGATCATAAGATTCAGTGATACATAAAGAGCAGTTAGGATGCTTAGTTCGCTCCTGATTAAAAAGAATGAAGATGTTTTACTATCTTAAAATGGGGATACTTAGAAAAGACCACCTCTTGTAGTTATTGATATCTCAGTTTTTACTATTAGCATAGATATGGATGGAGAGGTTAATAGGTACGTATGGCATTTTCTTATATCTTTTGCATGTTTTGCAAAACTGAACTTTTGGGAGAAAAAGTGACTACTAAAAAAATAACATGAACATGTCAAAGTTTATTGAAGTAAATGGGATTTATCAAAAAATAGTTTTTCTTTGTATTCATGAATTAGTAGTAACATTTTTGTTACGTATTATTTAAGCTAAAAAGTTTGGAGTGATCGAGTTTGTGAACCCGAAGGACCATGACATGCGAGTTCAAGAGGTTAGTTCCTTACTGGAGCAATTACCAATTATTTTAAACCTTAAAATGTGTAAGGTACAGAGAGACCAGAGACCTATATTTGATACTTGATTTAAACACAGGTGATTGCATAGATGACGAATGGAGTGGATAATAGTATTGAATGTATAGGAAGCACCACTGCAATGATATCTTCCTTTGAATGTGTTCATGATGTAAATTTCCTAAAACTATCTCTTACTCATCTCAATATTGCATCTCAAACCAATGCTACTTCGTACTGTTAAATCCGATATGCCTTTCCTTATACAGGGTTGGGGTGTTGTTGTACTGGTCGGTGTACCAAACAAAGATGATGCTTTCAAGATACTCCCGATAGATCTACTTAACGAAAGACACTCGAGGGTACCTTTTTTTAGAAACTACAAACCGCATTCAAATATCCCTGCGGTCGTAGAGAAATACATAAAAGGGGTAAGCAAATTTTCTAGAAGAAGAAAAAAACATTTTGCATCTTTCATTAAAACTGCCTCTGTTTTAATCATTGCAGGAGCTTTAATTGGAAAAGTTCTTTACTCATGCAGTCCCATAAATCAACAAGGCGTCCGAACTCATGCTTAAAGGAAAGATTAAAGAGATATTGGGTCTGAATAGGAGAAGGTTGGATAAATAAGAGAAATAAGAACAGTATCCTTGACTTAAACTCGATGTGCAATTTTGTTTATTGGAAGCTTTAGTTGTTTTAAGTAAGAGCAATCATTATTATGAATATTTATTATGCAATGATTGTCTTGTGACACAATTCAGTTTTACAATTAGCCTAAACATTTATTAGTAACATTTCGTTTCTATGCATTTTTCAATCTTTACCGAAATGGTGGAGTTTCAACAATTCTTAAAAATATAATAACATTTGTGCATTTTGATTTACAAGAGCTACACAAATCATTCCACGAGATTAATTAGGTCTGAACTAAAGGGGCTATGGACTTATGGTAAAATAATGTGTTTAGCCTCTGGGGTTGGATTAATATAACAAACTTATATTTGATTTTTAATATATTTATATGCTTTTATTTATTAGTGAACTTATGTTATTGTAATTGTATATGTAAGATTACGTGTTGGAATTGTCTATGTAATGGTTAGTATAAATTGAGTTAGGGTAAAATGCCTTTATGCAAAAAACCTCTTTGATAGGATTGTATTAGATTGTATGCAACATTGAAGAGAACAAATAATAATTCAAATCCCAAATTTGCAATGAAAAGATTTTATGCATAATACCAAACTCAATTTAACGTATGATTGATGCTTGATGGGTTAGCATTTTACAAATAATTGTAGGCACACGCTATCGAGGAACACTCAGTCTTGTACATCGCATTTGGTACATCCGAAGATCACGAATAGATATTTGAATTAGACATACAACAATCACACAGTTCGATGCTAAGCCTCTACTGAGCTGGAGACCTTGACACCTTATTTCTCTTCTTTCTTGAGCACTGTACGCTCCTCTACAACGGGTTCAACAGAGATTTCTGATTCTTTTCTCAACTCAGATTCAAACTCCTTGGCTGCCTGAAAAAGTGAAGGTCAATTAATCAATAACTTAGGTTCCAGGTTAATTTAGCAGTTTTAAATAAATTTCTATAATTGAGTCTCATATCAAGACATATAACAGTTTAATCAGTGCCAGTATCAACCAAATAAGAAAAACAAGGTGGATAGGTAGAAAATAAAAGTTAGATCAAATGGATAATCAGATTTTGGGTATAAGTGGGAATTACGGGATATTCCCTGAAACAACATAGGTGATCAAAAATACTGACAGACTATAGCATGAGAGTAGTGGCACTAAGCCTAATATAATATCTGCAAGTCAAATTCAGAAACAAAGTTAAATCCATATACTAACAATATATTGGGATGCGCTAACAAATAGATCTCCCAAAAGAACATGTTAATTAGCGTATCACCACAAAGGAGCATAACGATGAATTAGGATCATATATCATACACATAGTTGTCGTGAAAAAAGAACAGTTCTGGCCATCTTGAAACAATGACCGATGAATTATGTTTATGTTGTAAGGGCTTCCTTCCGGATCAATAAATAAAGTCCTACGAGAGGAGCATAACGATTCCTCTACGAAGACGCGAGAATTCCTTCAGCATTTTCCTCCAAGGCATCTGTAGCTATTTCTAGGCAAATCACAACAACTCGGGCTAGGAACATAAGCTACTTCCAGTGAAAGCTTTAATATAATTTTTTAAGTACTGCAAATTTTACTTATCAAGTATTTCTGTAACTATGGCTTACATTTCATATAACAATGTTTTATATATAACATTAGGAGGAGGTCAACCAAGTTAAGTGGGATCTTTATCTTGAAGCTAATTCAACTCATTTTTCTCTCTTCTCTTCTCGTTTTTCTTCTATCAAGCTACAACATTTCTCCTAACTTGGCATGATAGCAGCGTCCAAGATTCATGAACCAGGATCAAGGGTGGTAACAAAACCCGATTGCGAGCCAAGATAAAATCTGGTGTATGGGTTCCATTTCAGTGGGATCACTCATACAAAGATCAGAGACAAGTAAGAATAATATTAATATATAATGACTAATTCTAGGGGACATTTTAAAGCATTAACCTAAAATTCCTAGATCTGTAAAAAGAGAGATTGGAAAAAGAAGAGTGGTTAATTATTATAAAATTTGTTGTTCTTTACTAGAGTGAAACCAAATCTCCTAGAGATATATCACTACCGTAAACTCGGTTACAGGTGTTGTGCTTATTTGGTCTTTCTGTTATTTCCACAAATTGGTCAAAGAGCAAGGTCGAGGTTGGATTACAATCACAAAGAAGACTCTTGGCCATTGAAGCGGCGAAGTTGGAGGCAAGAACAACTTCAGCTTTTAGCAAGCGAGGATGAAAGAACCGCTAAAAAATTAAGATTCAAGTAAAATTGGCTCGGAAAGGCGAAAGAAGCTGCCGACACTAAAAGACGAGCAATGAACTGACCTCAAAAAGAAAGCAGCAAGAGTTGTTCCTAACTATTTATTGCAGATGAAGATATGTTTATGAACGCGGAAACGACAATTGAAATTAGGATGAAAGTTGAGGAGCTCTAAATAGTGAAATCCCTGATATGCCCTGTTTATGAGGTTGGGGTGAGAAAAGAGTGATTCGACTCTCTGTTGGCTATGACAAGGCATGGAGAAGGGAGGGCTTTTTTCAGTCAAGGTGGGACTGTGGTGTACTTGGATAATCATCTAGACGTCTAGAAGGTACTCTTGGATGCAGGGGTTGATTTACAATGGAGGGACTGAAGTTGTACCAAAAGGTACTCAGGGGACAATTCTGTGTAGTCTCAAGCTTCCCGAAATAGGATGATGGAGGCCCCCGGATGCATTTCATCAAGTTCAAAATAATTGAGGTATTCTTGTCAAGGTGGAGTTATTTGAAAAGTAAAGTAAATAGTTCAATTCACGATTGCATGGTTATTGCAAATAGGGAAGCGCACAACATTCTCGGAGTGGATGAGTTCAGCCGAGAACATGATCCTAGGTGTAGAAATGTTGGAAATACGTGTCACATTATACTATGTTGGACAGCTTCAAGTAGTAAGAACCAATAAAAACATTATAGAACAAAGGAGGGATTGATCCCAATCCATGTATTAGGTAGCTATGCTCCGTTTGGGGTTTTCTACACCTTCTGAGGGGCTATTCATTGATCTTGAAACTTCTAGTTTTATCTGTCAACTCCTTTATAGAAGGAGGAAAGCCTAGTACATTGGTGATTAGAAATTCGGTTAGATTAAAAAGTGGGAACATATCACAAGGGTTAGAATTGATAGATCCTTCGATACCTAGAGTGAAATAGAGATTAGGCAGAGAAGAGAGTATTCATGTTATATTGACATTACATCTCTCGAGTAGTGTGTGGATATAACCACTAAGGCAAACCTCATAAGAATAACGTAATGTGATTTATCTTTCTGTTATTTATGTATTCTTTGGTTGATAGTGATCAAAGCTTCCACAATAGAACTATGATATTTTTATAGCATTAACAAGGAGCTTAGCCACGTCAGCTCACATCCCAGATGTGAGATGTGAGCTAATAATATCAGCCTATATTACTCCTACCTTGAAACTATTCCTTCCCTTCTTTATCTAGCAGTTTTATTCTTTCCCTTTAGTGCAGTATAACTTTTAACAAACAACAATCCAAACTATTCTCCCAGTATGCTATTTTCGGCGAAGGCTACAAGCAGATGTCCTGGACTGACCTCTAGGAAGCTTCTCGAAGAGCTATGCCAGGTTTTTAACAATCACCGAATTCTCAAATTATACCAAGTTCTAGAAGGATGCCTTAATAAAACGAACAAAGCTATAACTGACTTGGATGAAAGTCAAGCTAGAGTTAAAAGGATCCAAAATGAAGGCTTTATGGGTGAGGAAAAACGCTAGGGGAAAAAAAAAACTTGTATAATGTTGAAGAACGACTGCTAAGAATAGTTAAGAAGAATATCCTTAATTGACGTAATTACACATTTTATATACATAACATAAACAACAGAGAAGATCAAGAGATGTTATATAGAGGGGTTTTTTCATGAGTGGTAGACTGAAGTGCCGAAATTAGTATAATACATTTGTACATAAAAGCAAATCTTCCAGTCTCCTTTACAAATGACAACACAAATGAACTACAAACCTCTCTATCTAAATGAAAAAGAATCATGCAGAGTATAGAACCCTCCAATCTCTAAGCCAAACACCAAAAAACATACTTATATTTTGGCTATCCCGCTCCCTAATTTAGTGCACCCTAAAACTCCTCCCTTTCAAGATGCCCATCAATATTATAAAGATAGTGAACCTACAAACTAACCTCCCTCTTAGGTAGAGCATTAAGCAGTTGCTTGGGGTTGTCTTGCTCTGAGGGCCACATTTCAAGTTTCTCCTTGTTTCAGTTCTCAACTAAACTTAACAATCCATAAAAAAAAACCACTCTGATTTTAAACCGCATTCTAAGACTAATAAGCTATGATTATGTGGCATTGAAGCAATCAAATCAAAACTTAAGAAACACCTTAACATCAAATCAAGAAAAGAAATAAACCCAACTTAACCTAACCTGTTGAAAGCTCTTAACAGTTTGTCCGATACCGCGACCGAATTCAGGCAATTTCTTAGGTCCAAAAAGAAGAGTAGCAACTCCAACAATCACCACAATCTCAGGAACACCAAGACCAAACATACACTCACAATTGAGACCACCCCTTTGTTTTTGACCTCTTCTGTTCCTACTTTTCATTGAGATCAAGCAATTACTAGTCTTTCTCATGAAGAGAGTTGTGGTTGCGTCATTGTTGATAAATGAGGATGATAGTAAGTGAAAGTGAGGTCTTTGGAGAGATAGAGTTGTTGGGGTCATCTCCATTTCTCTTCTATAATGGTCTTTGTTGTTGTTGCTCTCTCTGTTGAGCTTGAGAGAGGGTAACAATGGCGGGGAGAGAGAGAGAGAGAGAGAGACGTTTTAGTCAAATAGGGTTGGTGGTGATTAAGATTTTTTTTGCACGTGAGATTGGAGCAAGTCAACAACAAAGATGTCGTGGGCTGGGCTTTTAATGTACTTGGTCCGACTTGTGATCGAATGTGAGTAAACTGAGGGTGGAGCAACGTGATGTGAGGGAGATCGGTAACGGGTTACCGATCGGGTGGAGAAGGGATTTCGGGGGAGAGAGAGGGGGAGAAGAGAAAAAGAGAGATGGAGAAGATGAGGGACAATGTTTTGAGACCCTAATATTACTAAACCAGGGGTGTTGAATAGTTATCTGGAGCAGGGATGACAAAAACAAAATAACTATTGAAGCAAAAAAGGAACAACAATTAAAACTAAAATAGAACAACAACAATTTTTTCTAAAGAATTAATGCAAAACTTGAAGAACCCATACATTGTCCTCATTACTTATCATATTCTTCTCCTCTCAATTGTTGTTTATATATGTGAATTTTTTAGATAATGATGTTGTAGTAGCATATTTCCTAGATTCGGCAAGGATCAGCCAGCATAACATAGTCGAAGACAGAAAATATTCAAGAAGATACCACAAATCCTCGATCTACCAAAAATAGCTGTTGTGCCTGGTCAAGAAATAGTTGTTAGAGATCCGCAAAGTTCGTACACTCCCCCTGAAATAGGAGACTGTTTCTTTCTTTTTGTAAACTGCCTGTATCTACTATAAATACAGGCAGAGAATAGATTATTCAGATCCTCAACCCTACTGTTCTTACTTCATTACCCTACAGTCACTCAAAAACTTGTAATAACTAACAACATATTGGATTTTATATCGAAACCTTCCTCGAGGTCGTGGTTTTTCTCATTCTTTACTGAGCTTTCCATGTAAAATCTTGTTTTTTTAGCTTATTATTGCACCTTCCTTACAAAAAATATTGGCAAAGATTATCCTTCCGGAAAACACGCCATTACAATTGGCGCCATCTGTGGGAAATACCACATTTTTCTTTACCACCCCTGATCATAAGCAATTCGATGGCAAATATGAATCTCCGAAGCCATTCCAGCAAAGTAAGAGATCATGAGATCAATCCGATACCAGATACAGTAGACCTGCATAACGCAGTGATCGAACTTTAGAAACAGATGAAATCAAAAAAAGGCAAAAGATTGGAAGATCAGCGCATTCATTCTCAAGCTCTTCAAATGGAAATAGATGAAAGAAGGAAAGCTTTGGACCAACAGAGTCGAACACATCAGAAGGAGATGGGAGATTAAGGAGAGCCCAAGATCAACTCATTGGCCGTCAAGCGTCACCACCACAAGCCCGAAGTGATCATCAGTCAAGAGCAACTCAAAGAGATGATCAACCTAGAGAAGACGGATTACAGACTTCTCGATCCAGATCCATAAATCTAGGCAGGGTTTCTATGTACTTTGGTTTGACATCTTTAGCATCGACAACTCAAGAAAGTCGACGCATGCGTCATCAAACTCCTTCACTACCAGAAAGAAGACTAATCAGGGACCGATTGAGACCAAAAGGACAGGGAGATTTTTATCTGCAAGTTGTAACCTTACCAATTCCTCCTCCACAGTTTGTCACCTTGGATAACCTAAACAACAAGATCTTGGTCATATACTCTAATATCCCAGGCCGAAGGTCTGCACTTGACAAAATCGAGACAAACCCCATCTCCCCTCATCTCGAAATCATGCCTATTCCAGATAATTTCCACATGCCAAAGTTCATTCAATATGCAGGCCTCACTGACCCGCTTACCCATGTACGACATTTCAAATCTGTAGTGGGATTATACTCCAAACTTGACCATATGCTATACAGGCTATTTAACATGAGCCTGAAAGAAGAACCTCTCAGATGATTCCATAAAATCCAAGAAGGCTCCATCACCACATTAAGCCAGTTACAACATCTATTCGAGTCCAATTATGCTCACACTAATGAGCAAAAGATTACTATGGATTCCTTGTTCTTCTTCGAGCAGGGCTCAAAAGAAACCTTGGCAAGCTTTTACAAACGTTTCTTACAGAAAATACAAAAAATTAGGAACTCAGATCCCAAAATCATCGTTTTAGCATTCACCTCAGCCCTACACATCGACTCTAAGGTTCGAGAAGAACTTACTATGCACAAGCCCATAACGGTGATAGAAATGATTAATGTAGTTAATAACTATATCGAATTAGAACGATCCAAGAAGGATAAAATGAAGAGCTCCTCTGCCATCCATTCTCGGGAAACAACTTCTTTTCCACCTCGAAAGTCGGCCACTACTAAAGTACCCAAACAACCCAACAGAAACGCCAACAATAACAGGAGACCCGACAGAAAGGATGGGATACCTGAGAGACTTGTCACAGTTCTACCCCCAATGATAATGACCTTCTCCGCTATCTTACCAACGATAAAGGGAGATGAGTGTTATCGAGCACCACAAACAATTCCCGATATCCCCAGCAAACCTCTATATCAGTATCACAATGTACATAGTCACGAAATTGACAACTGCTACTTTCTCATTCGAATCTTTCATCACATCTTCTTAGCAGGAAGGCTTCATAATTATGTCTTCGACATCCAAAAGTTCCTCGTGGATGAGATAAAGAACAAAGACGTTGAACAAAATTAGGGCCAATGGCAAGCTTGCCACCTTTATATGATCGAAATTGAAAAAGGAAAGAAAAGGAAACAAGGCGATCGGATCAGATCTTCTTACAAAATGACCTTTTCGGATAAATTAACAAAACTTTGTCCCAGTTCGAGCAAGTCAAAATGACCATACCATACAACTGCTACTATCTCATTCGAATCTTTCATCGCATTCTCTTAGCAGGAAGGTTTCATAATTATGTCCTCGACATCCAAAAGTTCCTCGAGGATGAGATAAAGAACAAAGACGTAAAACAAAATCAGGGCCAATGGCAAGCTCGCCACCTTTATATGATCGAAATTGAAAAAGGAAAAAAAAGGAAACAAGACGATCGAATCTGATCTTGTTACAAAATGACCTCTTCGAATAAATCAACAAAACTTCTTCCCAGTTCGAGCAAGTCAAAACGACCAAACCATATCACCTTCGAAGACTGTGATACCAGCCATGTAAAATATCCTCATGATGACCCTCTAGTCATTATGCTCAAGGTTGGACAAGACTACTTGCATACACTTCTCGTTGATAAGGAAGTGCCACTGATGTTTTATTCAAAAGGGAAATTGAAGTTTTAGGACTCAAAGATTTCATTAGAGCTTCAACAGCAATAATAACCGGCTTCAACGGTTCAAAAGAATCGGCCATAGGAGAAATTACTCTGCCAGTTTAGGCAGGATCAAAAACCACATTCATTAAATTCCTAGTCATCGATGCTGAGTCAAAGTATTTGGAATTTTGGGACGTAGTTGGTTATATTCGATCAAAGCAGTACCTTCTACATATCATTTATCATTAAGATTTCCAACAGATAACAAAATCTATGAAATCAAAGGTAGCCAAGCAGTTGTACGTATGTGCGAGAATACCACCACCAACTCTCACACAACAAAATATCTCAAGGCATAACAACTACAGCAGGTAACGCCCACCATATTCGAGCAGTATGACACCGAATTGGTTGAATCCATTGAACTCGATGGACCCGGGCATCACACATTCATCAGCCCCAAGTTGTTAACCAATGAAAAAGAAGACATGATCCAGCTACTTAAGAAAAACATCAACATATTTGGCTGGACTTTCCAGGAAATGCCTGGCATTGATCCATCAATCGCATGCCACAGACTGAACCTTCTACCAGACAGTAAAACAGTCATACAGAAATGGCGAAACTTAGCTCCCCGCTTCCGCGAAGCCGTGAATGAAGAAATTGATAAACTCTTTCATGTAGGATTTATTTGAGAAGCCAAATATCCAAAGTGGGTTTCTAATATTATGGCAGTCCCAAAGAAAAATGGGAAGATCAGGGTTTGTGTTGACTTCACAAAACCCAACAAATTCATACCGAAAGATAGTTTTCTGCAACCACTGATCCCACAACTCCTCGACTCCGTTTCGGGGCACAAACTTCTTTCCATGATGGATACAACCTCTGGCTAAAATCAAGTTCCACTCGCCGAAGACAATCAAGAAAAAACAACTTTTATTACTGAAAAAGGTCTCTATTATTACACAGTGATGCCTTTCGGGTTAAAAAATGTTGGAGCTACTTACCAACGGCTTGTCACTAAAATGTTCAAAGATCATCTAGGCAAAATCATGGAAGCCTACATCAATAATATGATCTGTAAAAGCTTAAAGCGCGAAGATCATTCCAGCAACCTCCAAACCATCTTCGATATCCTTCGTAAATACCAGATGAAACTTAACCTAGAGAAATGCTAATTTGGTGTCGCATCTAGCATATTTCTAGGACACCTGGTTAACAAAAGTGGAATCGAAATCGATCCTACACAAATCAAGGTACTCATCACACAATGCCATTTCCGCGAACAAAGAAAAATGTCCAAAAATTTACAGGCAAGATCGCCGCTCTTCACAGATTCATCTCCAAGTCATCTGATCGATGCACTTCTTTACCTTCTTCTTCGTGGAAATCCCACTGCACTCTCAAAGAAATAATACAAGGAGATCATTCGGACTCCTGACTGTGAGTTAGCTTTCTAAGATCTTAAACGATACTTGGGGCGTCCTCCTAAAATGAGTACTCCAGTTGATGGCGAAACACGAATGATGTACTTATCCACAACTGACAATTCCATTAGTTCCATCCTTATTTGAGAAGTCGAAGGAGTAGAAAAGCCAATATACTTTATCAGCAAGACCCTCATGCCTGCTAAAAAAAGATACACAACAACAGAAAAGAAACTACTCGCCTTGGTCTACAGCTCTCAAAATCTTCGTTCATACTTCCAAGCTCATCCCCTCAAAATCATTACTAAGTATCCCCCTCAAGCTAGTACTCTCCAAAGAAATATCGAAGAATCCAACAATGGTCTATTTTCCTTGGCGAATATGACATCTCCTTCAAACCCCAGATATCTGTCATGGGACATGCAGTTGCTATTTTCTTGGCAGATTTTCTAGTCGAAGACCCTGATTGGGAAAAACTTGAAAAAATCTTCACAGATGACTCAATTACCGAACACGATTGGTCACGAAGTACCGGATGACAACTCTTTACAGACAGATCTGCTGGACCACGAGGATCAGTAATTGGCATCATCCTCGTTACACTTTCCAATCATCGCATCGAGAAAGCTATTAAACTAAACTTCTATGTCACAAACAATGAGACTGAATATGAAGGTATCCTCTACGAACTCGATCTCGCACTCACACTTGGCACAGAAGAAATAACAGTTTATGTCGATTCTTTTCTCGTGGCCAATCATTATAATAAAACGTTCCCCACATCGGGAAAAATGGCTGATTATGCAGCCCTGGTCGAAGAAAAAATGAACAAATTCAAAAAAGTATCCATCTCCTACATACCTCGGCAAGAAAATCGCCATGCCGATGCATTGGTTTACATCGCCGCCATGCTAGGAAGCAGTGAAAAATAATCTTTAGATATCGAAATCATCAAACATTCAAGCCTCGATATCCAGTCAATGATGCAAATCAATATTACTGAAGATGAAGACCATAACGAATGTAGAATACCATTCTATGCATACCTCAACTCCAACATCCTCCCAAGTAACAAAGAAGAAGCCCATTCACTTTTGGCTAAATACCCCCGATTCACCGTTCAAGACAAAGTCCTATATCGTATCACAGGAGGAGGACCCCTTATTGAATGCATATCTCAAAACAAGCTCAATTCACAATAAAAGAATTTCACGAAGGTATTTGCGGAGCTCACATTTTGGGATGATCATTGGCCTAACGGGAATTCACACAAGGAATATACTGGCCCAAGATGAGACAAGACTGTAAAGATTTTGTACAAAAGTGCTACAAATGCCAAATCCATGCTTAAGACATCAAAAATCCAGTACTTGACTTACACATTAGCAATGTTCTCTGGCCATTCAAATGCTGGGGAATAGACATCATCAGACCTTTCCACCCAGCATCAGGAAACCAAAGATTTGTCCTTGTCGCCATTGACTACTTTACAAAATGGGTCGAAGCAGTTCCTCTATGTCATGCCGATGAAAATGAAGTCATCAAGTTCCTTTGGGAACACATAATCACTAGATTTTGCTGCCCACATATAATACGATCTGACAACAACAAGTAATTTATCAGCATTAAAGTCCTCACTTTGCTTGACAAGTACAAAATATAGTTATCAACTTCCACATCATACTACTCTCAAGGCAACAGACAAGCTGAAGCCATCAACAAGAGTATCAAATCAGGTCTACGCAGGCGCCTCGACAAAAAGAAAGGCAGATAGGCTAACAAACTGCTCAGTATTTTCTGAGAATACCGAACAACTCCTCGAACATTCACTGGTTGTACTCCATTTATAATGTCCTTCGGTACTGAAGCGGTCATACTCTCAGACCTTGATCTACCAAGTGCCCAAAGAAAAATTATAGATGAAGATAACGAGTTAAGTCTCCTCTACAACCTCAACTGGATTGAAGAAACCCAAGACAAAGCCATAACAAACTTAGGACGATACCATGACACACTGAAAAAAGCCTATAACAAAAAAGTTCGAAAAAGAAAATTTGGTATTGGTGACCTTGTCCTTCGACGAATCCAAGAGTACTCGACCTATGAATTTTGGCAAATTGTCTAAAAACTGGGAAGGGCCCTACATTGTTGATGACAAAATAGATAGCGGAACTTACTGGCTGATGACAGAAGATGAAGTCCAGCTTTAATATTCATGGAACAGAGCTCAACTGAAAATGTTTTACAGATAACAACTATAACAATTATCATCGATTCTAATTAAACAATCTTTACTGTCACTTATGTCTTTCTATCTTTACTGTTCTTGACCCATACTTGATAAGTATACATTAGACACTCAATCATCTTTACAATCTTTAACTTGATCTCGATCCATACTTGATAAGTATGCATCAAACAATAAAGCATCTTAACTATCTTTACTTAGTCTCACTCCATACTTCATAAGTATTCATCCAGATTATCATTCAATTTAACACAAACACTATCTAATCACAGGATACTCTACTTCGCATTCCTTACTTATCGAACAAAATATAACATGCTTTTTTCTTTTTGAATCTACATCCAGAGATCCCGCTGAGGATATACATCTGGTAATCCTTCATATTACTTGCCATTTCATGGCCATCGTTTACTTATCACGCCAATAGGCGTTCCTTACTTATCTGTTACGAGTTACAGTCACATTCCTAAAATATCATTCTTATCGAATTTCAACACTTAACATAATTTACAACATATATGCATTACAATATTTTTAATAAACTTTCTTCGATAAAAAAAATTCATCATTCAAAACATCACATAATTAAAATTGTTCATGTCCCATTAACCACTTTTACATTTCTCTTTCAAAACATCATAATGTTTACATAAATGTATTTACACTACAGGAGGAGACACGACGTCATCAAGCTTCGATAACCCCTGCGGAGAACACACTTCCAATAATTCCTCAGGATACAACCCATCAGCTTCCATCATCACCAAATCATCGATGACTTCCGTCCTTCTAGGAACTTCGGGAGTCTCCAGAACATTGTCATATGGATCTGAATCCTCAAAGACAATACCACCAGACTTGGCCAACCTTTAAAATATTTCGGTGGCCCTCACCGATAAATATAATCAAGCTCTCAGCCCCAACTAGACAATCATCGGCTTTAGCCTATAACACATTTGTCCCCGAGAAATAAGAGTCCATCGTCCTGTGGTCTTCAATCTCAAATTCCTCGACAAATTTGTTCTTCGACGACTCTTCACTCCCCTTCTTCTTCGGGAGTATACTTGTCGCACCCCGTGGAGGATGCCCATCCGGAAAAGTAACTGGCTTATTAATATTTACCCCCTTATCCATTGTCGACCGTCGAGAATTCCTCTTAGGAGAAAGTAAATGAGCAACAACTTGGCTCGCTGCCCTTTTCTTCTTGCTCTTTCCCAATATTTCTGCGAACATTGAGTCTATCTCCGTATCAGTCGTGCACCCAGCCAAGGAAGGATTTTCCAATGACAGCCTAAACTCTGCGGCCCTCTTGTTCTTTGCCGACATTTTACCGTCGATAATTAGGACTTCTGACCCTTTCGCCCTCGACCTTTTTAAACTTGCCTACTAAAAAAGAGAACTCATCTACTCTTGGTCAACGGCAATATTGTCGATCCTACCAAAGATCCCCTTCCTGATCTTGTACAATTCTTCTTATACTTAAAAATTCCTATCGACCGCCTTCAAAGCTGTGCATAAACGTTACAAACAATTTACATCACATTCAACACTTCAAACATCGATATTTAAGTTACTTAACCACAAACCTAAGTAAATTTTTTTTCACTTTAAAGGCTCCCCTGGGTCTTTCTTGTCAACTCATAGTTCCCCGACACGATTAAATGTTTGTCGCTATATTGCCCTCCTGTTGACACCATGTCATAAAATAGTGGTCTCTTCAAAAACCTTGGCAAGTAGCGATAGCCTACTTTCCTCAGGTTTATCTTGAGTGTAAAATACGCACATAAATCGTCAATAGTGATCATCTCTTCCCCCCTTGACTTAAGTCGACCATTTATTGCCCCACATACGCAAAACAGGTCATATACATTTGGATTGAACTGACCAAGTGCCATATCAAAGAAATTCATCAACTTCTTCTGGTCAGCCCGAAGAGGAAGCTTTAACCCCTTCTTAATTTTTTCTCGGTGCATGAGAATCCCGCCCATGGGTACTTCGTGGTCGATCATATCATATCAGTACTCCTATAATCTAATATCTCTAAGAATGCCATACTTCCTCTTGAAGCTCAGTATTTCCTTCGTTTTCAGATCCTCTCTATTACAAGCTTCTTCACCCTCCTCCACATCTTCTTCCCTACCCCCACTACCTTCTCGATTACTAGCCTATAGCTCGTGATCCATGTCTGTCTCGATAGCTTCCTCATTAGACAATTTGACAATCCTAGGTAATACCCTAAACTGGTCAACACCAGCTAAGCCTATACTACTCAACCCCACCCTAAATCTATCTCCCAAATATTGTACACAGGTAGTTACATCGATCGTTAGGGGCTCTACATCTGGAAGGTTCTCGTATATATCTTTATCATCGATTTGAGTTGGTTCAGCCATTTTTAAGAACCAGAAAATTCATATTCCATTTTTTACAATAATTAGTATCTATCATATCCGATACATATATATGTTCATATGTTCATATTCGCATAGTTGTCGAGTTTAACTTCCAACATATCATTCTCTAATTACTATCATTACTATATGCTATTATCATTACTATCAGTTTAAACTTACTACATTCAGTTCTCGATGCAATTTAACTATTTATTCATTAAGTCATAAAACATCGATTACTATACTAATTTTTCTTTTTGTCGAAGTTCAAGAATCTTAAGAGTTCTCGATCATACTTCACCTGCTTCCCGCCAAAACCACTACCTTTAAAAAAAAAAAGGACATCACCTTGTCCGTGTAAAATCTAGCCAAATCAAACCTATCAGGAAAATTGTTTCCAACAATCTCACTGCAATCCCAACAAATTCCCTACAGTCGCGCCGTACTCATTGCAACACCCACCAATCCCTCTCTCTAATATTCACCACCAATTAACCACATCTCTCTCACCACAACACCTTTGTAGGGGCCTAGTTTCATAAGAGGGGAAGCTGACTCTTACACTATGGGTTTTATCTTCAACCAGAGGGTTTCAAGCATACAATCAATAATAACGAGACATTATAGAGATTATACACTTGCGTGGAGGCCTAGAATGGACTGCTTCGCCACCTCTGACGAGGATTTTCAAGAGTAATATTATATATGTAGAGTAGTCGAAGTATCAAAAATTGGGTTGTTACAGGGTATTCAAATGTAAACTTGTTAGGTCTGTTGGGAGAGATTTTCTAACCCCTTCATAGTGCCTCTTCCCTCCAATTTATAAGATATAGAAAGGGCTGAGTCACCATGGGGGTCAAGTTACATGAATATCCTCCGGGGACAACTGACTTGTACCCGGAGTCGGTTTTGACATTGTAGCTGCCGATTATGACACTGTAGCTATTGGTTCTGATACTGTGGTTATTGGATCTAGCATTGTTGTAGTTGGTCCTGGCACTGTAGTTGTCGAGCAGCTTATTTCTCTATTTTGTCTGGTGATGTGGCTGCCTGACGTATCTTCCTTCGACCATGTACGACCATGGTCAAAGTATTTCTGGTACTAATGCGCCGTTCATGCACTGCTCATTTATCTTTGCCTACAGTGGTGGGCTTCGATGATTCCTTCTAGTGTTCGATTTTTCTCAGAAGGCTTCGTGGACACAACTATCATCTTACTGGGCTTCTGATCTCTAGGTAGGCTTCGATGTACCCTTCAAGTGTTCGATTATTACTAGAAGGCTGTGAGTAGGCTACTATATTTGCCTCTTCTCAGCAGGGGCCACAAAAATTAGCGTAGAGGGCGCGTGCTGAGAAAACGTTTGGGCTTAGGAAGTTGGAAAGTTTGACTGAGTGATTGTTGCAATTCTGAGGAGGGTAATTAAAGACTGTGATTAATTCATGTGTTGATTAAAGAGGGAATAAATGCATCGACATTCAAGTATAAATAGGAGGTGGGAGGAGAGTTTTGGAGTACCCTCATCTTTCTGTCCAAGTAATCAAAGTCATGAGCGCTACACCGAATACGAGATATCATAAGAGAATGGAAGCAAGAGAGTGTCAGATGGAAGAGAAAACAAATGAGCTGATCGAGAAATTCTTCAGGGACCATGAGTTGGACTGGGTTATGCCTGACTTGGTCGAACTAGAGCCAGAAGAACCAATATCTGGGATGTCGTATGCTCACTAGTGGAGGGTGTTGCAATGGATGAACCCACTTGCCAGTAACCTATTCTTCTTCTTGCAGTGTATGGCAGAAGATCTGATAAATGAAAAAGACCGAGTTGATGACGAGGAGGCTGGGCTCTACAAGAATTGCCCTGTCTGCAAATATGGGCTTCTTGGTTGTGGTAAAAGTGCAAGCATGGGATGGTGGTTAAGAAGGTTTTTGTTTTTCTATTGATCTTGTTTATTTTGTTGCTATTGTTTTATTTTGAATTGGTGTAAGGACAGTTGGTCGAATGAAATGAGAATATTTTGAAATAATTGTCGAAGTGTGATATTGAACTGTTTGTGTGTAAGTGTGATAAACACAGTAGATGAGGGTAATTAATGCACGATAACCCTTTCTCGAATGTTAAACTTTTAGGAACAACCATAAGAAAACTGTAAGCAACTGAGGTAAAGTCGAATAATAAAAAATTTAGGCCAACATATCGAATATCCTGTATGTATGGACGAATGTGCAGCGTAGAGTATAGACGATGGTTCGTAGACGAGACCAGGAGAGGTTTGAAAGTTTGTTTTGTCGAAGGTAAATAGGCTTCGACTGCAAAACTTATTAGCCAAAATAGCTGGCATGTTAGAAGTGATACTGTTCCTAAGGCAGAGTGCCCTACAGGTTATCATAATGTTTCCTCGGGTTATGGGAAAAGGTGTGGAAGTGACAGGTAGGTTTTGAGTTGTCAGTTTCGAGTGTTGTGCTCGAAGGTTCGAAAGGCTTATAAAAGAATTTAAAGGGGGCATGTGATACGCACGTGAGGGTAGTTAAAGTGTAAATGGAAAATACACAGCTCAACCAAAAAATGAGGGGGAGTGAAGGAGTGGTAATGATATCTGTGGGGAAATTGAGGCAGTTTTATTTGAGGTATTTAAAGAGGTGAGGGAGGAACTGTTTCCCAAACACTCAAGCAATCAAGCAATCATAGAGAGAAAATAGAGAGAGAGAGAGAGAGGGAACAAACATGCGACATTGTTGAAGTGGTGCTTGGTGGAGAGTAGAGAAAGGATCATCATTGTTGTGGTCTGAATCAGATGAGTAGGTACTCTTTTGACTTTCTTCATAGATAGTTTATTTGTAGTTCTCCTCTGTAGTTTTGTCTACTATGAATGTATTAAGAGTTTATGTTGGCGAAGGCCTGGCTGAGAGGGAGGGTAATCCAAGTGGCTGGAGGTACGACCCAGTAGGAAATTAAATATATTTAGGTGGTTACCAAAACTGTAGTCAAAAATTTAGCTGTGGGTTGGACAAGGGGTAGGATAAAATATGATATCAAAACGTAATAGTCAAATATATTAATCTAATTGTGTGCCTCTTCTTCTGTAGGGTATAATGTGTACCAGTCAATCTTCAAGGCTGAGGCTGATAGATGAAGAGGTCAAGGTAAATGATGCGGGTATGTCTAATCGTGGCTCAAGGGGTGAGAATAGCGTCGTAGAGGTATTGGACGTCGCAACAGCTGTCCCTCTGGCTGTGGTAGTACTAGAAAGTGGGGCTCTGAGTAAGAGACGCTGTAAGGCTCGAGTGACCGAGGAGAGTGATGGAGAGAAGATAGAGGGAGGAGGGAGAAGGGGACACGAAGGTAGTATTGAGCCTTCAGGGGATAAAAGAGAAGAAGGGGAGTATAGGGACAGTAGTGAGAGTTCGACTGGTTCAAGGGGAACTGCGGGGTCAGTCTCAGTCCAAGAGAAGGCAAGACTTGATAGATTTATGGCTAAGCTAGAATTATCGAAGGTAGGGGTGGTATTAATTGCAGTAGGGTCTTAGTATACATTCAAGGCTATCCCTCGAGAAGGTTTCATGGCATTTAGAGGCCAAATTTGGCAGGGGATGCAACTACCCCTTCGAAGGCTGGTGAAGGAGGTATTGAACTTTTGGGAAGTTTCCCCGTGCCAGATGAATGGTAACTTCTATGAAATAATGAAGGTTATCGAGGGTATGAACGTAGAATTGAAACGTGAGAAGAGGGGTTTGATCGAGTGGTTCGATATTGTATCGTTTTACTCGAGGAAAGCCAATAAGAAGGTGGATACGTACCACATCCAATGTCATGCAAATAAACCATGGCTATTTGATTTGTGCTCGACGGGTCGAGGTGAGATAAAGACTTGGTTGTGGTGCGAGGTAATTATGAGAATGGCGAAGTGCTACGTTTATAAGTTGCAACATAGGGTCTATAATCCAAGTAAGTTGATGTCGAAGGTTGTTTATGAAATATTGATCGAATAGATTGATAAACATGTTTTTATTATTTTGCAGAACCTGGTAACCGAACTTTGACGAATCCGGGGAGATATATTGACGAGTTGATCGACTTGGATGAGGAGTAGGTAAACCGGCATTCAGAAAGCTAGGTATCAAAAGGAAGAAGCGAAAGAAAATAGATTCATTACTTCAAAGTGTTCCTATCATTTCTAGGCCTGCAAAGATGAGGGGAGAAGGTACTTCGAGAGGGGTCAACGAAATGGAAAAGTAAGATTGATTCAGAAAACAAACTATGTTCATGGGGGTGAGAAAGGAGGACCAGGTACTGTATCACCACGTATGGCCGAAGTAGTGCCCGAGGTGCCAAGGCGTGCTGACAAGTGTAAGAGTAAGGTCGTTCCTGAACCTTCGAACGTCTCACAGCCGAAGACTACTTCATGCAAGTGGCCTTGGGAGCTGGGCAATGATGATGTGGATGATGTCGATGAAGCACGTCGCGAAGCCGAACTAGAGGAACATGCTCGAGCTATAGCTACGTCGATGGCTACTTTTTGTGGAAATGACCCAGACGAAGCTGTGAAGTTGATTTGTAAGGCGCTCCATCAGGTAGCTATTTTCTGAGACTTCAAATTTTTTATAACATTCGATATGCTTTGAGAAGTACTGACGGTTTGAGTATTCTAGCAGGTGCATGCTTGGGCCCAAGCTTATGCCAAAGCCCTAAAGGTAACAACGAGAAACTGAAATAGGTACTGGACAGTCTGGAGGTCGCTCGAGGGATCGAGATGGCGCTGAAGTCTGAGGTTAATACGCTAAAGCGAGATATTTTAACTATTAGAGCTGTATGTGCGAGGGAACTCGAAGCTGAATGGGACAATAAGGCTCAGATAGAAAAGATACTAGAGTCAAAGCTTGTTGAGAAGGGGAAGGAATTTGAAGAACCGAGGGAAACCTTCTAGGGGAAATATGATAAGGAGTGTGAGATATCCACAAATTTGAAGATCTTTATCGAGAGTTTGGGATATGATCCCATAACCCTCAAACGCTTTCCTATACCCGAAGGGCCTTCTGTCAATGGTGGTGTACGATTAGAAGGGATGAAAGTGGATCCTTCTGCTGGAGGTGTGGGAGATGGCGTGAAAGCTCTGGTGTCTGAAGGGGTTACTGCTGGTATGGTAGGTGATGGGGCGGCTGATGCTGTGGGGTCGAATCATATTGTCGAAGGTGCTAGAGGTATTTCTATGGAAGAGCCTGTGGGAGGAGGTGATGTGGCTACTCCTGTATGAGGTTCTATAGTTGTCTTCTTGCTGTAACAAACTCTTTTCTCTTATCTTGTTGCGGTGTTAGAATATTTAGAGTGATGGTTAACATTCGAACACTTTATAACTTATTTGAGCTTGAGCTGTCTGTTATTCCTGTAGTTGAATTGCTCTAGTATATTGAACTTGAGTTGTTGATATATATTGTACTGGAGCTGAATTACTGATATTCCTATATGTTGAATTGCTGATATTCCTGTAGTTGAATTACTGATATTCATGTATGTTTGTATTTGTATACGTTAAGAAGTATAGAATGCTTGCAGCAGGGTTTGAACTAGAACCTTGAGAGCTTCGAGGTCATCCCCATGTATCAGTCTAGTTGAGGGATGAAAATGATACTTAGGTTATACCAAGGAATTCACTGGAGGTTACCCCCGGGGCTGTCCGCGGGATTGAGCCTAAGCGAAGTATTATGTGTTCGCCCCCAATGCATTCCCGAGGGTCCGGCTTGTCGACCATTCATGCCCCTGGAGACTTGAAAAACTTCGAGGTCGCCCCCAAGTATTAGTCTGGTCGAAGGGTTGATATGATACTTAAGGTTAGGCCAAAAAATTCACTGGAATTTGAAGGCCTAGGCCTGAACGAAGCATAATGTGGTTACCCCTAATGCATTCCTAAGGGTCTGGTCTGTCAACCATTTATGACCCTTGAGTTTGCTCGAATGGAGACTTGGAAAACTTTGAGGTTGCCCCCAAGTATCAGTCCGGTCGAAGGGTTGACATGATACTTATATTTGACCATAAAATTTACTGGAAGACTGGATATGAAGTTTAGAGGGAAAAAAATATGTTCATTGATTATACTGTATTTAGATCAGTTGAACAAGGTAGAGGTCGGGGCCTGTTGTATGAGACTAACTGTATGGTGTTCCAAGGATTGGGTAGAGGATCTTCCGCTTCTGTCATCAGATAGTAGGAACCTTTGTCAGTTTTGTCATACACGACATAAGGTTCTTCCCAAGATTCGGCTAGCTTGCCGATATTGTGAGGCTTCGAAGGGGGTGTGACTCGCCGAAGTGCCAAATCTCCAATATTGAAACTGCGTGGTCAAGCTGATTTGTTGTATGACTTTTGGAGAAAGAGATGGTAACGGCTGAGGTTTGTGATGGCTCAGTCTTTAGTTTTGTCGGTCCATAACATATTGCATCCGAGTTCAAACTCATTATCTTTGCCTAGGAAGTTGGGGTCGCGTGTTGGCACTTCAAATTGAGTAGGTAGAACTGTTTTGGTACCATTGGCTAGAAGGAAAGGTGTGTAGCCCGCTGCCTTTCGTGGTGTTGTTCGATAAGCCCAAAGTACATGTTGTAGTTCCTCAACCCATCATCCTTTCTTCTTATCGACCTACTTCTTAAGACAGTCGACTATAGTTTTATTGATTGCTTCAATCTAACTATTCCCCTAGGGGTAGTAAGGTGCTGAGGGGGAGAGTATGATGTTGTATTTTTTAAGGAAATTGTAGACTTTGCTCCTAACGAACTGTGGACCATTATCACATCGAATCATGTGAGGGCATCCAAAGCGTGTAATGATATTTTACCATAAAAACTTGATAACTTTTTCTTCTCTGGTTTAACATAAAGGCACAGCTTTGACCCATTTAGTAAAGTAATCTGTTGCCACAATAATATTTTCTCGGCTACCCGATGCTTTGGGAAAATGACCCACAAGATCGATGGCCCGCTACTTGAATGGCTAAGAAACTTGACTGCAATGGAGGTCTTGTGAAGGGCTATGGATGTCGTGGGCGTGACGTTGGCATTTGTCATAGTGTTTGGCATATTCTTCAGCTTGCTTCTTCATATTAGGCCAGAATAAACCACGGGATATGGTTCGAAAGGCCATAGATCGACCAGCAGTATGAGCACCGCAAGTACCTTCGTGGAGTTCAGCAAGAATGATAGTAGCTTCATTTTGAGAGATGCATCGGAGGTGGACGCCATTTGGGGATTTGTAATGTAACTCGCCTTTGAGGATGGTGTATTTGCGATAATTTTCTAGTAATAAACGTTTGGCTTTGGGCTCATCAGGGAGGGTAGAACTATTGAAGTAGGCAAAAAATGGTATTCGCCAGTTAACGGGATCGAGACTCTCGCCCCCAGTATTGATGGCATTGACTTCCATTTAGTCGATACTTGGGCGTTCGAGTACTTTAATATGAAGTGTTTGAGATTCGAATTGGCCTAACATGGTTGCTATGTAGGAGAGGGCATCGGCATGTCTATTTTTGCCTCGAGGGTAATGTCTAATGGAAGATATTTTAGAGAAATGATCCATGTACTGGCGGACAAGTGCAGCATACTCAGCCATGCAACTGTTGGCCTAATTTTCATCAGTGTACTGCCTCTGAATAAGTTGATAATCTGTAAATACTACAAGTTTGGGAACACCAAGTTCGAGTGCGAGGTCTGGGCCATGGATCAAGGCTTTATACTCAGCCTCGTTGTTAGAGCATTCAAAGTTTAACTTGACAGCTTTTTCAATTCGATTATTGCTGGGGGTAACCAGGGCAACACTGATCACTGAACCGTTAGGTCCAGCAGATCCATCTGTAAAGAGGCGCCAACCTGTGTTAGGGTTCTAAGGGTCGTTTTGCTTGGGTTGGTCTTCGGGTAGATCATCTTCATGTTCCTCCCATTCGATGTCTTTGACCGGGAAGTCGGTGAGGAAATCTCCGACTGCTTGGCCTTTTTGGGATATCTGCTTCTCAAATGTGATGTCGTGTTCATCAAGATAAACAGACCATTGCTATACCCGTCTAGATTTTTCTTTCTTGTTGAGTACTTCTCAAAGGGGGTAATCTGTAATAACACGTATGGGGTGAGCTTGAAAGTATGGTTTTAGTTTTTGAGCGATATAAACGAGCATATGGAGTAGTCGCTTGAGCTTGGTATATCGAGTCTCTGTGGGTGTCAGAGTTTTACTGATAAAGTATACAGGTTTCTCGATGGTGGATTCTAGTCGAATGAGGACTGAACTAATTGAAGTGTCGGTAACAGCAAGGTATAAAGAAAACGTTTCTCCTTTAATGGGGGTACTTGTAGTAGCCTACTCGTAGCCTTCGAACAGACAGCCGAAGCTCACTTCATAGCCTACTCGAATATATCGAAGCCCTCTCAACCCTTAAAAAAAGGCTCCTCAGAGATCCCCTAGAGACGAACCTTCAACAACGGACAGAACTTCGAGAACGGATCAGTACATTGTAGCAGACATCCTTCGACCATATCTACATACGGTCGAAGTATGATAAGACAGATAGCCAGCTCACTAGACAAAACTTCAAGAATAGATTAACGTCCTAGCAGTAGATATCCTTTGACCTTACTATCACATGGTCGAAGCAAGATAAGACAAACAACTGCTTTATCAGATAAGATAGCGCATTGATTGGCCCGTGCCTCTACCGTGACAAGCCCAACCACCGTGTCGTTCAGGGCCATCACCAATAAATGTAGCAGTAACAGTACCAACAAGACCGGCGATCGTCACTCGTCGGGTTTTTCTGACAACGTAATCATGTAAACTGGACCCACGCTTGATGACTCATCCCCCTATGCTTCTATAAATAGAGAAGAGGGGAAACCAAGAGGGGGTTATAAAAAATCTCTTCCAGCTTTTGCATTTTTACCTTTGACCACCCCATAACTTCTGTACTCGAACCAGTAATTTACTCTTCTGTAATACAATCTGCCTTAAAAATCCTCATCAGTGGTCGTAGAGAGTCACATTCGGGCCTCTACGCAAGTATTTGCCTTTGGTTATATCTTATCTTTGGTCAATTGCTTGTTCCCTTTGATTGAGGATTGAGTCTACTTTGTAAGAACCAACTCCCTCCCAAACGGAGTTAGTCCCCTACAATTGGCACCGTCTGTGCTTCCCACCATACCAATCTCCCTCCCTTGTTCCCCTCCCCTAGTTTCCCATACCAACGGATTATCCTCAATGGCACCCGACTCGCCGTTCCAATTCCACCCAGGCTGGATATTCCATCGACGGAGTCGCTGCTCAAATAACATTACTATCTCAACAAGTCGCTCAGACAGAGGAGCTCCACCAGAACCAACTGAATCAGGAAGGTGAAAGCCACCGTTTGGCATTGGAAACAGAGCGGAATCGCCGTTTGGATGACGAAAACTGACAAAACAGAGCAATCGATGAGCTGCGCAACGCCATCTGTGAGCTACAAAGATTACATCCCTTGGAACCTGCTCGTCCATCCCAGACACCCGACCCATCGCGCGCTTCGGCCCGTACTTGCCTTGGCCTTCCTCCAAACCTCGAGTTACCCCCAGCTAACACTAGGGCCGAAGGAATTCCCCGTACTATTCCCCCAACCAGCACTATCCACCTTGGGATTCATCCCACAAAAGACTCTTCTAACTCAACCCTTTGTTCCTCCAAACAACCCACATGCCGTCCTACTCGAGAACGGCCCGGGGAACACGGTGCTGACTTTATACTAGATACTCGACCTTACAACCATCGACTTCACCAATCTCCCCCTCATCCTGCATACGTTACACAATGGGAATTCAGCCACAAAATACAACCAGCCATCCGTGTTACAGCGAGTCCAGCTACAAACTCCAGGAGCCGCCTCAATAACCCGATTTGCCCTAAACTTTTGGCCATCAAAATACCCTCTAACTTTCGCGCTCCCAAAATTAGCAAATATTATAATACAGGCCCTAAATCTCGCATCCTCAAATTCCGAAATGCCCTGAGCTTCTACTCCACGGCTGACTATCTTTTATGTCGCATTTTTCTAGCGAGCCTTACCGATAACCCCCTTCAATAGTACCATAACCTCCCAAATGGCATGATTCAGAACTTTGAGCAACTTTCACAACTTTTCATCGCCCAGTTCGCCTTCAACAAAGACAGAAAGGTCAGAGTTGACACTCTTTTCAATTTCTGAAAGTCTGGCAATGTGACCCTCGAAGCATTCACCCGAAGATTCCTTGACGAATCTCGCAAAATTGAAAACCTCGACTGCTCGAATGCTAAATTGGCCTACTCAAATGCTCTGCCCGATCACAGCCGAGTAAAAGAACATCTCGTTCTCCACAAAACCAAAATACTCGAAGAGATGCTCTCGAAAGTCAACGACTATATCGACCTCGTGCGCCTTCAAGAGTCCCACAAACAGAGCCGGCCTCTGCAAACAACAACTTTCAATAAACCTCGGCAACACACCCACTCTGCCCCCACACCCCTGATCGCTCCTATCTCACAGAAGACTGAGAGCCATAAATACCCCATGATTGATAACAAAACTGAAGCGCGCAAGAAGCGACTAAAGCTTATTTTACCTGCACTCACTACTCCCCTCAATATGCTTCTAATATACATACAGGAAGACCCCATTTGGCATGTCCCTTTCCCCATCGAAGTCCATCCAGGCAAATCTTTCTGTGCCAACTACAAAGGCAATTGCCATCATACCAATAAATGCTTCGCTCTTCAGCGCTCTCTCAAACTTATCTTCAGAACAGGACGTTTGCATCAATATATTGCTGATCTACCAAGCTTCCTTGATGGGTCCTACCTCAAATCCCTATCCACCCCTACTACAGACCCAGCTGAGGTGCACATCTTCAGAGTCAAGTTCATCGAAGTTAACAATATAGAAAGTCGACTCTCCTAGAGCAAACGAAAGCGCGTTGAAGAATGTTATAAGCTCACCAATCAGGAGAAATTCTCTACCCTCTTGCTAGAAACCAGCTGCCACCCTCTACTCGAAGGCATCTCTTTCATCGACTGCGATACTTCAAACATCCGTTTTCCCCATTCCAATCCATTAGTCATCATGATTAAGATCGAGAACCTCGTTCACCATACAATGCTCATAGATACTGGGAGCGCAGCTGACCTCCTATTTCTCCAAACTGTCCAAACCATGAAGAAGACAGACCTTATAACCGCAGCTAACGTCGAGCTAAAAGGTTTCAATGGATCAACAGAAGTCGCTGTAGGCCGCATCAGCCTACCCGTCACCGCAGGTCCCATTACCCTTTAAACCTACTTCATAGTCATTGACCAGAAGTCTGAATACCTTGGTATACTCGGGCGAGATTGGCTTCACGCCATGCGAGCTTTACCTTCGGCCTATCATCAGACCCATCGATTCAGCAATCGCGAGGGTACCTGGAACTTGAATGGTTATCAATGCCTTTCCCGCTCATGCGAGCACCCAGAGATCGACCAAACATGAAAACTTGTCAACCGCCTATAGCAATCACAACATCTTCTTATACCTTCAACTTCGACTGATACCACATAGTCTATCAAGCCCACTGTTTATATCGAACTCGACGGTCCTGGTCGGGGTACATATATTGGAACCCTCCTTAACGAGTCAGAATACCTCAAACTTTCTGAGTTCCTTCGAGCAAACAAAGATATCTTCGCCTGGACATTTCAGGAGATGCCCGACGTTAACCCTAACCTGGCGTGCCATCGCCTTTGGGTTACAATCAGGTACCCCTCCTCCCTAAAGATAAACTTAAAAACCGCATTTATAACTGAACAAGGCCTTTACTGTTTCAGCGGAATACCCTTCATCCTTCAAAATGCTGGTGCTACCTACCAACGCCTTGTCACAACCATGTTCAAACCCTTGCTTGGCAAGTCAGTCGAAGTCTATATCGATGACATGTTATGGAAAAGCCTTCATAAGAATATCCATATCCAAGACCTAACAAAAATCTTCTTAATACTTCGCACATACAAATATGAAACTCAATCCAGATAAGTGCCAATTTGGTGTGTTATCCAGAAAATTTTTGGGTCACCTTATCAGTAAACGCGGGATAGAGATCGATCCCACCCACATTCGAGCCCTCAAAGTCATGCCTTCGCCCCGAACCAAGAAAGATGTCTAAAAAGTAGCTGGCAGGATAGACGCCCTTAACCGTTTCATTTCGAAATCATCTGACCGATGAGCTTGGCTTTTTTCCCTTATACGCGATCAAGGTGCCCATAAAATAAAAAAGAAAAGCAACCCTGATATCAATTGGACCCTTGAGTGTGAACAAGCCTTCCTTGAACTTAAAACTTATCTTGGCTGTCCACCTATTATCAGTACCCCTATCGAAGGCGAGGCACTCTCTTTATACCTTGCTACCACAGAAACTTCCATCAGTTCAGTGCTCCTTTGACTTGATTCCCATATCAAAAAACCTGTATATTTCATTAGCAAAACCCTAACCCCTGCAGAGACCCGGTATTCAAAACTTAAACTTTTACTCCTCATACTTGTCTATTCAGCCCGTAAACTCAAACCATACTTTTAGGCTCATCCAATCCGTGTTATTACCAGTTATCCCATTCGAGAAGTACATAGCATAATAGAAAAATCCTGACGAGTGTAACAGTAGTTCGTATACCTTGGCAAACATGGCATTATCTTTGAGAAGCAAATATCCTTGAAAGGTCAAGCAGTAGCAAAATTTCTAGCCGACTTCCCGGTCGAAGATGTAGATTGGGAAGAACACGAAGATGATCTCGCAGACTATCAACCTGAAAAAGTAGATCCTTAGGACCCTCTTACTGGTTGGCGTTTATTCACAAACGGATCAGCAGGACCTAATGGCTCAGGAATTGGTATTGTTCTAGTAACACCCACTAATGATTGAATAGAGAAAGCCATCAAACTTTCCTTCAAATGTTCCCATAACAAAGCAGAGTATGAAGCCTTGATCCACGGCCTCGACCTCGCACTCGACCTCAACATCCTCAAACTTGCAGTCTTTACATATTCCCAACTAATTCAGAGACACTGCACAGGAGAAAACCAAGCTAATGGTCGCATGGCCGATTACGCCCTCTTTGTGCGACAACGAATGGATCGATTCCCGACAAATCCACAATCACACATTACCCTCGGGGAGAAAATTGACATGCAAATGCCCTCGCCTACATAGCAGCTATGCTCGGCCACTCAGAGTCGCGGACACTCCATATCAAAGTACTCGAGCGCTCAAGTATCGATCAGATATAAATTAGCACCATCAATACTGGGGGCGAGAGTCACGATTCCGATGATTGGCGGACACTGTTCCTTCATTATTTCAACAATGCTACTCTCCCAGATGATCCCAAAATTAAACACTCTATCCTAGGAAATTACCGCAGGTATATAATCCACAAAAACAAATTACATCGGAAATCCCCAAATGGTATCCTCCTTCGCATATCCCAACCGAGGCTTCTCAAATCGCAGCCGAACTTCACGAAAGAACCTGTGGTGCTCATACTGCTGGTCACTCTATGGCTCATCGAGTTGTTGCCCAATGATTATTTTGGCCCGATATGAAGAAACAAGCTTCAGACTATGCCAAACAATGTGGCAAATATCAGCGTCACGCCCACGACATCCATTGCCCTTCTAGAGACCTCCATGTCAGTCAAGTTTCCTGGCCATTCAAAAGATGGGCCATCAATCTCATTGGACCCTTCCCAAATGCCTCAAGTAGCAGAGAAAGTATTCTTGTCACAACCGACTACTTTACTAAATGGGTCAAAGCTGTTCCTCTATGCCAAACCAGGGAAGAAGAAGTTATCAAATTCTTGTAGAAAAATCTCATCACACGCTGCGGCTGCCCCCATATGATCCGATGCGACAGCGGTCCCCAGTTTGTTGGAAGCAAAGTTAGAAACTTCCTCAGAAAATACAACATCATTCTCTCACCATCAACACCTTACTATCCTCAAGGCAACGGTCAAGTCAATGCAATCAACAAAACAATTGTCGACGGTCTTAAGAAGAGAATCGATGCAAAGAAAGGATGATGGGTCCATGAGTTACAACACGTCCTCTGGGCTTATCGCATAACACCAAGAAAATCTACATGATGCACCCCTTTCCTCCTGACATATGGGACCGAAGCTGTACTACCAACTTAATTAGAAGTACCCACTCGGGACCCTAACCTCCTAGACGAAGATAATGAGTTCGAACTTGCATGCAACATGTTATGGATTGATGAGACCCGAGACCAAGCTATCGCCAACCTTGGCCGCAACCACATTTCACTTTAAAATCCTGCAACAAGAGAGTTCGACCAAGAAGTTTCGACATAGGAGATCTAGTGCTTCGGTATGTCAATCAATCTTCGAAACCTCGGAATGCTGGCAAGCTAGCCGAATCTTGGCAAGGACTCTACATCGTCTACGATGAAATAGACAAGGGTCCCTATTACCTAATGACGGAAGACGAAGAGCCCCTACCACACCCCTGGAATATAATGCAATTGGCCTCCTATAACAGGCCAAATCTACAATCATGAACAACTGATGTAACCCATAATATTCAATAAACAAGTTGTTCCATTCCGACTTCGTCTACTATTTAATTTTTTAATTCTTGGTTGAACCTAGGTATCATGTTCACCTTCGCCCCGACTGATACTTGGAGACGACCTTGAATTGTTCAAAGTCTCCAATTTCGGGCAAACTCGAGGGGCAAGGAAGGTCCAAAGACCGGACCCTCGGGGATGCATTGGGGGTGATCAGATATTACTTCGCTGTGGCTTAAGCCTTCGAAGTCCAGTCCTATTCTTGGTTGAACCTAAGTATCATGTCCACCCGTGCCTCGACTGATACTTGGGGGCGGCCTTGAATTTCTCAAGTCTCCAATTTCGTACAAACTCGAGGGGCAAGGAAGGTCGAAAGACCGGACCCTCGAGGATGCATTGGGGGCGATCAGATTTACTTCGTCCATGCTCAAAAACTGTTAAAGTCCAGTACTTTTCCCGGTTTACCCCGGGTATCACGTCCACCCTCGCTCCGACTGATACTTGGGGGCGACCTTGAATTGCTCAAGTTTCCAACATTCGAGCAAACTTGAGGGGCAAGGATGGTCGAAAGACCGTGTAGTAGCCTACTCGTAACCTTCGAACAGACAGCCGAAGCCCACTTCGTAGCCTACTCGAATATATCATAGCCCTCTCAACCCCTAAATAAGGCTCCTCAGAAATCCCCCAATGACAAACCTTCAACACCAGAAAGAACTTCGAGAGGGGATCAGTACATTACAGCAGACATCCTTCAGCCGTATCTACATACGGTCGAAGTATGATAAGACAGAGAACCATCTCGCCGGACAGAACTTCGAGAATAAATTAACATCCCAACAGTAGGTATCCTTCGGCCTCACTATTACGCGGTCAAAGCAAGATAAGACAGACAACTACCTGATCAGATAAGATAGCGCATTGATTGGCCTGTGCATCTACAGTGACAAGCCCAACTACCGCGCCGTTTAGAGCCATCACCTATAAATGCAGCAGTAACAGTACCGACAAGGCCGGCGTCCGTCACTCACTGGGATTTTCTGACAACATAATCATGTAAATCGGACCCAAACCTGGTGACTTATCTCCCTATGTTTCTATAAATAGAGGTGAGGGGAAACCAGAGTGGGGTTAGAAAAATCTCCTTCGGCCTTTGCATCTTTACCTTCGACCACCCAGAAAATCTGTACTCGAACCCTCTAATTTACCTTTCAGTAGTATAATCTGTCTTAAAAATCCACATCAGAGGTTGTAGAGAGTCACATTCGGGCCTCTACGCAAGTATTTGCCTTTAGTTTTATCTTATCATTGGCCGATTGCTCGTTCCCTTTGATTGAGGATCGAGTTTACTTTGTAAGGGTCGACTCCTCGTCTAAACGGAGTTTGTCCTCTACAATTGGCGCCGTCTGTGCTTCCCACCCTACCACTCTACCTCTCTTGTTCCCATCCCCTTGTTCTCCATACCAACAACTCATCCTCAATGGCACCCATACGCCGTTCCAACTCCACCCAGGCTGGAAATTATGTCGACGGAGTCGCTGCTCAAATAGCATTACTATCTCAATAAATCGCTCAGGCAGAGGAGCGCCACCACAACCAACTGAATCAGGAACGTGAAAACCATCGTTTGGCATTGGAAACAGAGTGGAATCGCCATTTTGATGGCGAAAACTGACAAAACAGAGCAATCGATGAGCTGCGCAGCACCGTCCGAGAGCTACAAAGATTATAGCCCTTGAAACCTGCTTGTCCGTCCCAGGCACCCAACTCATTGCGCATTTTTTCCCGTACCCGCCTTGGCCCTCCTCCAAACCTCGAGTTACCCCCTGTTAACGTCAGGGCCAAAGGTATTCCCTGTATTATTCCCCCAACTGGCTCTATCCACCTCGGGATTCATCCCACAGGAGACTCTTCCGACTCAACCCTTCGCTCCTCCAGACAACCTATACGCCGTCCTACTCGAGAACGGCTCGGGGAACACAGTGCCGACTTTGTACCACATACTCGGCCTCACAGCCTTCGACTCCACCAATCTCCCCCTCATGCTCCATACGTTACATAGTAGGAATTCAACCACAAAATGCAACCAGTCATCCTTGTTACCGCGAGTTCGGCTACAGACTCATGGAGCCGCCTCAATAACCCGATTTGCCCTAAACTTTTGGCCATCTAAATACCCTCTAACTTTTGCGCTCCCAAACTCAACAAATATCGTAACACAGACCCTAAATCCCATATCCTCGAATTCTGAAATGCTCTGAGCCTATTCTCCATGGCTGACTATCTTTTATGTCACCTTTTTCCAATGAGTCTTACCGATAACCCCCTTCGATGGTACCATAACCTCCCAAATGGCATGATTCGCAATTTTAAGCAACTTTCACAACTTTTCATCGCCAAGTTTACCTTCAACAAAGACAGAGAGGTCAGAGTTGACGCTCTTTTCAATTTTAGAAAGTCTGACAATGAGACCCTCGAAGCCTTCACCCGAAGATTCCTCTACGAATCTCATAAAATTGAAAACCTCGAATGCTCGAATGATATTTTGGCCTACTCGAATGCTCTGCCCAATCACAGCCGAGTAAAAGAACATCTCGTTCTCCACAAACCCAAAACACTCGAAGAAATGATATTTTGGCCTTCAAGAGTCCCACAAATAGAGCCAGCCTCCGCAAACAACAACTTTCAATAAACCTCGGCAACATTCCCACTCTGCCCCTACACCCCTGATCGCTCCTGTCACATAGGAGACTGAGAGCCGCAAACCCCCCATGATTGATAGCATCACCAAAGCGCGCAAGAAGTGACTAAAACCTATTTTACCTACACTCACTGCTCCCCTCAGTACCCTTTTACCACACATACAGGCAGACCCCATTTGGCACGTTCCTTTCCCCATCGAAGTCAGGCCAGGCGAATCTTTTTGCACCAACCACAAATACAATTATCATCATACCAATAAATGCATCGCCCTTCAGCGCTCACTCAAACTTATCTTCAGAGCAAGACGTTTGCACCAATATATTGCTGACCTACCAAGCTACCTTGATGGGTCCTACCTAAAATCCCTATCAACCCCTACTACTGACCCAACCGAGGTACACATCTACAGAGTTAAGTTCATCGAAGTCAACAATATAGACAGTCGACTCTCCAGGAGCAAGCAAAAGTGCGTAGAAAAATGTTATAAGCACACCTATCAGGAGAAATTCCCCACCCTCTTGCCAGAAACCAGCCGTCACCCTCGACTCGAAGGCATCTCTTTCATCGACTGTGATACTTCATGCGTTCGCTTTCCTCATTCCAATTCATTAGTCATCATGATTAAGATGGAGAACCTCATTCTCTATACAATGCTCATAGATACTGGTAGCGCGGCTGACGTCCTATTTCTCCAAACAGTCCAAGCCATGAAGAAAATAGACATTATAACGACAGCTAGCATCGAGCAAAAAGGTTTCAATGGATCAACAAAAGTCGCTGTTGGCCGCATCAGTCTGCCTGTCACTACAGGGCCCATTACCCTTTAAAACAATTTCATAGTCATTGACCAGAAGTCCGAATACCTTGGTATACTCGGACGAGATTGGCTTCACGCCATGCACGCTATACCTTTGACCTATCATCAGACCCTTCGATTCAACAATCACGAGGGTACTTGGAACTTGAAAGGCTCTCAACGCCTTGCCCGCTCATGCGAGCACTCAGAGATTGACCAAACATAAAAACTTGGCAACCGCCCATAGCAATCACAACATCTTCCTATACCTTCAACTTTGACAGATACCACACAACCTTTCGAACCCACTGTTTATATCGAACTCGATTGTCCTTGTCGGGGTACATTTATTGGAACCCTCCTTAATGATTCAGAACACCACAAACTTTTTGAGTTCCTTCGAGTAAACAAAGATATCTTCGCCTAAACATTTCAGAAGATGCCCGGCATCAACCCCCACCTGGCGTGCCATCACCTTGATCTCATCCCTTATTTCTCAGCAGTAAAGCAAAAAACAAACATACATTGCCACCACGACTTTGAGAAGTTGTGAACCTCGAAGTTGACAAACTCATAGCTGCTGGGTTTATCAGAGAAGTGAAGTTTGCAGACTGGATATCAAATATCGTGGCAGCACCAATGAAGAATTGCAAAATCTGAATCTGCGTTGACTTTACAGGCCTCAACAAGCATATACCAAATGACAGTTTCCCCCTCCCAACTATCTCAGCACTTCTCGACGCCACTGCTGAACAAGAATACCTATTTATGATTGACGCGGCTTCAGTTTACAATCAGGTACCCCTCCTCCCTGAAGATCAACTTTAAACTGCCTTTTTAACCGAGCAAGGCCTTTACTGTTTCAATTTTATGCCATTCGGCCTTAAAAATGCCGGTGCCACCTACCAACGCCTCTTCACAACTATGTTCAAACCCTTGCTTGGCAAGTCAGTCGAAGTCTATATCGACGATATCTTACGCAAAAGCCTCCATAAGAATACTCATATTCAAGACCTAACAAAAATCTTCTCAATACTTTGCACGTACAATATGAAACTCAACCTAGATAAGTGTCAATTTGGCGTGTCCTCCAGCAAATTTTTAGGTCACCTTATCAGTAACGCGGGATAAAGATCGATCCCACGCACATTCGAGCCCTCATAGACATGCCTTCGCCCCCAACAAAGAAAGACGTCCAAAAAATAGCAGGCAGGATAACAACCCTTAACCGTTTCATTTCAAAATCATCTGACCGCTGTGCTTGGCTTTTTTCCCTCTTACGCGAACAGGGTGCCCCCAAAATAAAAAAAAAGCAACCCTGAGATCAATTGAGCCTCTGAGTACGAACAAGCTTACCATAAACTTAAAACTTATCTTGGCTGTCCACCTATTATCAGTACCCCTATCAAAGGCGTGACACTCTCTTTATACCTCGCTGCTACAGAAACTTCCATCAGTTTAGTGCTTATTCGACTTGATTCACATATTGAAAAACCTGTATATTTCATCAGCAAAACCCTCACCCCTGCAGAAACCTGGTATTCTAAACTCGATCTTTTACTCCTCACAGTTGTCTATTCAGCCCGTAAACTCAAACCATATTTTCAGGCTCATCCCATTCGTGTCATTACCAATTACCCCATTCGAGAAGTACTCAGCAAAAAAGAAAAATCCATACGAGTGCAACAGTGGTCCGATACCTTGGCGAACACGACATTACCTTCGAGAAACAAATATCCCAGAAAGGCCAAGCAGTAGAAGATTTTCTAGCCGACTTCCCGGTCGAAGATATAGATTGGGAAGAACACAAAGATAATCACGCAGACTATCAACCCAAAAAACTAGATCCATGGGGCCCCACACTGGTTGGCATTTATTCACAGACGGATCAGCAGGACCTAATGGCTCAGTAATTGGTATTGTTCTAGTAACACCCACTAATGATCGCATAGAGAAAGCCATCAAACTTGCCTTCGAATGTTCCAATAACAAAGCAGAGTATGAAGCTTTGATCAACGGCCTCGACCTCACACTCGACCTCGGCATCCCCAAACTTGTAGTCTTCACAGATTCCTAACTTATTCAGAGACACTACACAGGAGAAATCCAAGCTAATGGTCGCATGGCCGATTACGCCCTCTTTGTGCAACAATGAATGGACCGGTTCCCTGAGAAATCCATAATCACACATTACCCTAGGGGTGAAAATCGGCATGCAGATGCCCTCGCCTACATAGCAGCTATGCACGGCCACTCAGAGTCGCGGACACTCCATATCGAAGTACTCGAGCGCCCAAGTATCAATCTGATGGAAATCAACACCATCAACACTGGGGTGAGAGTCACGATCCCGATGATTGGTGAAAACCATTCCTTCACTACTTCAACAATGCTACTCTTCCAGATGATCCCAAAGCCAAACGCCCTATCCTGGAAAATTGCCGTAGATATATCATCCACAAAAACTAATTTCATCGCAAATCCCCAAATGGCGTCCTCCTTCAATGCGTATCCCAAATCGAAGCCTCTCAGATCTTAGCCGAACTTCATGAAGGAACCTATGGTGCTCATACTGCTGGTCACTCTATGGCCCTTTGAGTTGTTACCCAAGGATTATTTTGACCCGGTATGAAGAAATAAGCTTCAGACTATGCAAAATAATGTGACAAATGCCAGTGTCACGCCCACGACATCCCTCTAGAGACTTCCATGTCAGTCAAGTTTCCTGGCCATTCAAAAGATGGGCCATTGATCTCATTGGACCCTTCCCAAAAGCCTTAGGTAGCAGAGAAAACATCCTTGTCGCAACCGACTACTTTACTAAATGGGTCAAAGCTGTCCCTCAATGACGAACCAGGGAAGAAGTTAACAAATTCTTGTGGGAAAATATTATCACTCGCTTCGTCTTCCCCCATATGATCTGATGTGACAACGGTCTCCAGTTTGTTGGAAGCAAAGTTAGAAACTTCTTCAAAAAATACAACATCATTCTCTCACCATCAACACCTTACTATCCTCAGGGCAACGGTCACGTCGAAGCAATCAACAAAACAATTGTTGACGGTCTTAAGAAGAGAGTCGATGCAAAGAAAGGAAGATGGGTCCAAGAGTTACAATACGTCCTCTGGGCTTATCGCACAACCCCAAGAAAATCTACAGGTTGTACCCCTTTCCTCTTGACATAAGGGACCGAAGCTGTGCTACCAACTCAATTTGAAGTACCCACCCGAGACCCTAACCTCCCAGACGAAGATAATGACTTTGAATTTGCGTGCAACATGTTATGGATTGACGAGACCAGAGACCGAGCTATCGCCAACCTTGGCCGCTACCACATTTCACTTCAAAAATCCTATAATAAGAGAGTTCGGCCAAGAAGTTTCAACATAGGATATCTAGTGCTTCGACACGTCCATCAATCTTCAAAACCACGGAATGCTGGCAAGCTAGCCGAATCTTGGGAAGGACCCTACATCGTCTACGATAAAATAAACAAGGGTTCCTATTACCTAATGACGAAAGACGAAGAACCCCTACCGCACCCCTGGAATACAATGCAATTGGTTTCCTACAACATGCCATATCTACAATCCTGTACAACTGATATAACCCTGAATATTCAATAAACAAGTTGCTCTATTCCGACTTCGTCTACTGTTTCATTTTTTAATTCTTGGTTGAACGTTGGTATCATGTCCACTCTTACCCCGACTGATACTTGGGGGCAACCTTGATTTCCTCAAGTCTCCAATTTTGAGCAAACCCGAGGGGCAAAGAAGGTCGAAAGACCGGACCCTCGGGGGCGCATTGGAGGCGATCAGATACACTTCGTCCAGTCCTTTTCTTGGTTTACCCCGGGTATCACGTCCACCCTCACCCCGACTGATACTTGGGGGCGACCTTGAATTGCTCAAGTTTCCACCATTCGAGCAAACTTGAGGGGCAAGGATGGTCGAACGACCGGACCCTCAAAAATGCGTTGGAGGCGATCGGTTAATTTTTGTGTTTCCCGGACATGCAGAAATAAATCAAAACGCAGATATCACTTATTCCAGAAACACACCAACAACAAACCTTCGACAACAAACTTACTTTCGTTAAATACCCTATGATGTAATTTGTACGGGTCATCGTTTTCTGAATTCTCGTAGTTACCCCTTACTATCAGTAAATCTTTATTCCAACAACGGCCTGTCGAGCACAGATCGAAGAACCAAGGCTTCTCTGGGTGACATTGGATGTGATATGTCCCCGGGTTTCGACTAGCCTTCCTCGAATAAAAGGTGACAATGTCGAGCCATTTAATTAAACCTCGACCCTCACCAACCAATTTCACATTCATCCTCTCTATCACCCTCATCATCTCATAAAAATTATTGTTCATCTGCACTGGAGCTACCCTCCAGAAATTCAGCGCTTCTTTCACCAGTCGCCGAAGAGGCAGCTCCAGTCCCAATCGAATTTGACCCCTATAAGCCATAATCCCATCCCCAGGGTTCGATTTGAAAGTCAACCCTGACCCCACCACACTCAGTTGCATCCTCACCTTCGAGAGTTCTAATTTTGTGGCAAACAGATCTAACCTAACCCTATGCTTTACAGAAACAGCATCCTCGAACTCATCTGACTTAGTCGAATACTCGTTATCACCCCCTGCACCTTATCCCCCTCCCCACTACCCGAAGGTTCTACACCACATCCCTTCCCCCATACTGTTCCCTCTTCATCACCATCTTCGGTCACTATCGTCCTTCAACATTTTGTGACCGCATTATCTTCAGCCGGCGTAATCATCGACAACGGGGATCAGTCACCACATCTAACACCTCTAAATCGCTTCCCTCGCCCATTGGGTCTCAACCAGACGTACTAGCTTCGACCTCGTCAACCTCTTCATCCACAATTTCCCGCCTCGAGGCCCGACGGCTATGCATTTTTTGCCTACAGAAAAAGAGGTACGACATTAAGGTGGAAAACTCGACAATCCCGTGTCTATCACCCTTATCCCATCTATCTCCTCTAGATATTTCTCCTACCGCAAAAATCAGACACAATAACTCCTCCAAAAAAATAGAAAACCCTCACAAAATTTCTGACTAGGTCTAAACCCAGTTCCACCAAGCCTCCATACTCCCAAAAATAACCTCTTCACTCCAAATGTAAAGTCTCCTACCCACCCCCTCAAATAGATTAAACATGACAGAGATCAAGTGACTTACCAGTGGTTAGCAGCCCTCTCCTCGAATGAGCTAGATCAGACCAGCAAAAGAAGCAGCCGCCCCCAAGTTCAAAATAACGTATGTTCTCTTCTCCTAATCTTTTGATTCTCACCACAAAATAGCACAGTAATCACTCTTCTCTCACTTATATATCTTTCAAAAAAATTAAACTGCCTTGATTTGCTCACCACTATCATTTCTACGACCCCACTACCCCAGCTTTTCGGCTCCAATGTCATTTGACCACTTTACCTCTCGCACTTCCCACGTGCGCACAATACCCTTACTACCATCTGCTCGCAAAACCCGAAGCTCTCGAACCCTTTTTTCTCCCCTACTTGAAGCCAAACAGTCCAGTCCAAACGACCAATCATTACCTTTTTTCCGTCATACGAGAAAAACAACATCATTACCTTTTGCACACTTCCCTTGGCGCTCGTACCAGTCTGACAGACCAGCTGTCTGAGCTGTCTGAGCAGCTAGTCAAATCAAACTCAATCTTCGACATATTGCTGTACTCGAATACTCGACCATTTCACGCCTCGAACAATCATCAGCACCTAGCCTCAAAAAAATTCATTTTAATATATTGACCTTCGACATTCAGCACGCACCTTAACTCAAAGGTTTAAAATCTTCGACCAAATACAGTCGTAAGTTCGACTTGTCAAAAACCTCAGGCCAGCTGACAAATTTTTCAGCTTCACCATAGTTTACTTTTCCCTTCGACAAACTCATTTTTATCTTCGAACAACACAAACTACATATTTTGACAAACTATATCTTCCATTCCATATCAGACTTTATCATTATTACCAACAGTTCGACAAACACGAGTTATTCAAAGAAATCATTTTTCATTCAAAAAGCAGCTAACATTTCAACCCTCTTACAAAACAACAAACAAAAGACAACAAAAACTAAAGAAAAGAAAAACACAATCATATTTCGGAGGACCCTAGTTATTAGTAGGCTGCTCCTCTTCGACAATTGCTGCAACATCTTTATCCTCCTAATCAACAATATCCTCTGCGAAGCCCTAGAGGCGAGACATCCAATGACTAGGAATGGCCTCATCATCTGCAGTATCCCCCACCAGTATGCGAATGGCCTCTCAAGAATTAGAGTTCTGGGTTCCACCTCTAAAAGATTTGGCATTTCTGCGTCAATGTCCTCTTCCAGGCCAAACCGCTGTCGCAGCCACAACAAGGCCTCCCCTATGCGCCTAACTCTCGCAGTAGCCGGGTCCTCTTGAATGCTAATATCTACTGCCATTTCAACATGAGCAACGAAGAAGAACAATAAGAACAACATGCAGAAAGGTGAGAAGTAATCTCTACAATAGCTCTTTTTATACTTGCAAACCCACCACAACTTTCCATCTTCCGTAACCAAATTAATGACAACCTTTCATTTCCAACCTCCCAAAGTCAACATGCAACCTCTCCAACTTCCTAGATGTAACTGATTCTTTGGTGCATGTACGCAAATCTCATTCCCGAGGACCTTAATTCGAGTACATCACCCAAATTTAGCATTTGACCATCACAACCATCGTTTATTACAAAGCTGTATTTCAACGTACCTTTGACTATAATTTATTATGACCATCTTAACCAGATAATACTAAACCTTCGTTCATCATTACCTTCGAGCTCATCACTGTACCTCGCGCCTATAAGAGTATTCGCTTACATTCGTCTACATAATATAAGTACGAAGAAAATACTCTGTCCATTCCTAATAGTAAATTCAATAGACAAATTACATTTCTACTATCAACCCTACACAGTAGAAACAACCCCCCCAAACATAGTAAAACAGAAACTCAAAATATTTCCCCCTCAACCCGAAGTCTTACTACTGGAAGGACCTGCCCCGTTCGCCACATTCTGCTCCTCGATGATCTCCTCAGCACAAACGAGACTTATAGCCAGTGCCATCAGAAAGAGATAGCGCCGTTCAACAGTCGTAAACTGAAACCTCAATTGTTCCCAAAGGTAAGAATATGAGTCACCATTGAAAAACTCCTCAGGCCCTGCTTCTACAAGGTTCGGCATGTCCCAGGTCAGGTCATGTTCGCCAAAAACCTTCACGTGCAGTTCTGCCATTTTTTGCCCCACTCGACGGTCCCAAGCAAACCCCATCCTCTTCTGGTAACGTGTGTTCGGAATTGTATCCATCCAAATGATACGAATATGGGGAACAGAGCAGAAGACTATTGCAGATGAAAGAAGATACAACGTACCTCCAGAATAGCCCATATTTATAGGCTTCAATGTATTTATTACCCTATAACCAACTGCATCCCTTGAAAGCCCCTTTTTACTACTTTCCCAAAAATCAAGACAGTCAAACTGCCCAGATTCCAAGACCGAACATTTTTCTCAGCGAACTCCTCTCCACCTGGCTTCGAGACCTTCTCTGGGAGGGGGAGAATGTAGTAGCCTACTCATAGCCTTCGAGCAGACAGTCGAAGCCCACTTTATAGCCTACTCGAATATATCGAAGCCCTCTCAACCCCTAAATAAGGCTCCTCAGAAATCTCCCTGAGGTAAACCTTCAACACCGGACATAACTTCGACAACGGATCAGTACATTGCAGCAGACATCCTTCGACCATATCTACATACGGTCGAAGTATGATAAGACAGAAAACCATCTCCCCAGACAGAACTTTAAGAATGAATTAACGTCCCAGCAGCAGGTATCCTTCGGCCTCACTATCACGCAGTCGAAGTAAGATAAGATAGACAACTACCTCATCAGATAAGACATCGCATTGATTGGCCTGTGCATTTGCAGTGACAAGCCCAACCACCGCGCCGTTCAGAGCCATCACCAATAAATATAGCAGTAAATATACCGACAACACTGGCGTCCGTCACTCGCCGAGATTTTCTGATAACATAATCATGTAAACCGGACCCACACCTGGTGACTCAGCTCCCTATGCTTCTATAAATAGAGGAAGGGGAAACCAGAGTGGGGTTAGAAAAATCTCCTCCGGCCTTTGCATCTTTGCCTTCGACCACCCAAAAAACCTGTACTCGAACCCTCTAATTTACTCTTCAATAATATAATCTGCCTTAAAAATCCTCATCAGAGGTTGTAGAGAGTCATATTCGGGCCTTTGCGCAAGTATTTGCTTTTAGTTTTATCTTATCATTAGCCGATTACTTGTTTCCTTTGATTGAGGATCGAGTTTACTTTGTAAGGGTCAACTCCTCGTCCAAACAGAATTAGTCCCCTATAGACCGGACCCTCGGGAATGCGTTAGAGGCGATCAGTTAATTTTTGGGTTTCCTCAAGGTATCACGTCCCCTCGGCCCGACTGATTCACGGAGGCAACCTGAAAGTTGTTCAAAATTTCAACATCGCTATGGCTTCGGCCTTCGATGTCTAGCAGAACATTAGAGTTCAATCAATATATCTCTGATACTCTTTAGACTTGGATCACCCTACAGCCAATCAAACAGATCAACTGCCTATTTCGAACAGATCAAATGTCTACTTCAAAAATACAAAAACACTAGCTATAATGCCATTAAATGCAGAGAACACTCAATTTATTATCCGTCAGAGGAACAGTTGCAATATAACTCAAAAATCAATTAGCAAGAGTCCAAAATAAGCAAAATCAATAGCATGTACATTCAAATTCCAGTAATTCAAGGTCAGACTACAATAACATAATTCATCAGTAAATCAGATTTCAAGTCAAAAGTTTAGAATCAGTACGTTCAGGAAACAAGCATCAATATCTTCGATATCAACCGCAGAAGCTCAACAGATAACAAAGGCAAAAAATAAACCCCCCTTACTGAGTTCTAATACCAACAGAAAACAACAAATATCGTTCACAATATTACAACTTAAAATCATAACCAGCAGAAGAAATTATGCGAATCCTACCTCAAAATACCTCATATGGGCGCGGTTGCACCCTCTGGCTCCGCAGTTGCCCCAGTACCACCAACCTCAGCAGCGTCATGCGACCCTTCGATCAGACCATCAGCTGTTCCACCAATGGGCGATACAAGAGGGGAAGTCTCAACATCACCCCCAGTACCTCCAATTGCTTCCTCAACAATGTTCACCTCCCCTCCCTTTATCTTTAATTCATCCCCCTCTAGAAGTCCCGGAGAAACAGGATAAGGCTGCAGTGTATCGCTATCATACCCCATACCATCGATAAACTTTTTCAACCTCACATTCTCCATGCATTCCTTATCATACTACCGCTGGAAACCCACCTTCTGTTCCGCTTTTGCCTTCTCACATGCCTTCAGCTTGGCCGACCACTCTCGCTCCAACCTTGACCGCTGTTGCTCGAGCCTCTCATCATATGAATTAGTAAGCACATCTATATCTTGCTTCAGCTTCCTGAGTTGGAATACCCATGATGCCTCCTTCCCACGAGAAAGATCTGGATTTTCCTTCGCTTGTCGCAACTTAGCCTTTAGCGACTTCATTGCCTTGTTGCAAGTCTCTACCCAGACTTCCGTCTGCTAAAAATACTCAACATATCAGTGAACCTCAAAACACGAGCAATTTGCAAGTAACTTCGAAATACCACTACACAAAGCTATATATAGTTACCTGAGACATGTGCTTCTTTATTTCCTTCGAAGCTTTGCTAGGGTCATCCTCCCAGAGCTGGACCATTGAAGCCTGCTTCGCCACAGCCTGCTCCTGTTGCTCAGCCTCCATCAATTCTTCATCTTCTTTCATTGTATCATCCTCCCCGAGTATCTTACGTCTCTTACGTTGAATAACCTTCGATTGCTGCACCTTAGGGGATTCGGGCGCTTCTTGGCCCTTCCCTTTCTCGGCTTGGGAAGATACCTATTTTGCTTTCATCATCGATGACTCTCTACCCCCTTCGGACACTAGCGCCGCTTGCTTCGCACCCCTCCGCGACCTCGGTACAAACTGATAATTCCTCAGCAACTCTTCCCCTCCCATTTCTTTTTTCCCTTTCGAAACACCTACTCCTCTTTTCTCTTTGATCGTTTCAACGTAGCGGGTACGTCTTGAAGCAGGGAATGTACCTTTTTTCTCCTTTGCCTCTTGATTTTTAAACTATCAAACATTAAATTTACCCAGTCTTCACTAGCCTCGAGCAGAGTATCAATGTAATTCACCGGATTATCCCAAGACAAACTTCTCGGACCTGCAGAAGTAAAGTAAAAACACAGTTATCACTTATTTCAGAAGCACATCAACAACAAACCCTACGACAGCAAACTTACTTACGTTAAATACCCTATGATATAATTTGAACGGGTCATCGTTATCTACATTCTCGTAGTTACCCCATACTATCAGTAAATATTTATTCCACCCCCGACCTGTTAAGCACAGGTCAAAGAACCAAGGTTTCTCTCGGCGATATTGGATGTGATAAGCTCCCGGGTTTTGACTAGCCTTCCTCGAATAAAAGGTGATAATGTCGAACCATTTAATTAAGCCTCGACCCTCACCAACCAATTACCCATTCATCCCCTCTATCACCTTCATCATCTTATAAAAATTACCGTTAATCTGCACCGGAGCTGCCCCCTTGAAATTCAACACTTCTTTTACCTGTCGCCAAAGTGGAAGCTCCAGTCCCAATCGAATTTGACCCCTATAAGCCATAATCCCTTCCCCAGGGTCCGATTTGAAGGTCAACCCTACCCCCGCCACACTCAGTTGCACCCGCACCATCGAGAGTTCTAATTTTGTGGCAGACCTATCTAACCTAACCCTATTTTTTGCCGAAACGGCATCCTCGGTCTCATCCAACTCAGTCGAATCCTTGTTATCACCTCTTTGCACCTTATCTCCCTCCCCACTACCCAAAAGTTCTACACCATATCACTTTCCCTATACTATTTTCTCTTCATCACTATCTTTAGTCACTATCGTCCTTTAACGTTTCGTGACCGGATCATCTCAAGCCTGCAGAATCATCGACAACAGGTTCTTTCTTGGTTACCACATCTAACACCTCTAAATTGCTACCCTCGCCCATTGGGTCTTGACCAGACGCACTAGCTTCAACCTCGTTAAGCTCTTCATCCACCAGTCTCCGCCTCGAAGCCTGACAATTATGCATTTTTGTTCTACAGAAGAATAGGTATGCAATTAGAGTAGAAAATTTGACAATCCCGTGTCTATCACCCTTATCCCATCTATCCCCTCTAGATATTTCTCCAACCACAAATATAAGACACAATAACTTCTCCAAAACAAAAAACCCTCACCAAATTCCAGACTGGGTCTAAACGCAGTTATAGCAAGCCTCCATACTTCCGAAAATAACCTCTTCACTCCAAATGAAAAATCTCCTACCTAGCCCCTCGAACAGAGAAAAAAACCGAGTAATCATGGCAGAGATCAAGTGACTTACCAGTGGTTAGCAACCCTCTCCTCGAACTAGCAAGATCAAACCAACAAAAGAAGCAGCAACTCCCAAGTTCAAAATAACATATGTTTTCTCCTCCCAACCTTTTGATTCTTACAATAAGATAGTACAGTAATCAATCTTCTCTCACTTATATATTTTAAAAAAAATTAAGCTGCCTCGATTTACTCACAACTATCATTGCCACAACCCCACTACCCTGACTTTTCGGCTCCAATGTCATTTGACCACTTTACCCCTTGCACCTCCCACGTACGCACATCACCCTTACAACCATCTGCTCGTAAAACATGAAGCTTCTTAAACCCTTTTTTTATCCCTTACTCGAAGCCAAACAGTCTAGTCCAAAAAGCCACATCATTACCTCTATCCGTCATACGAGAAGAACAACATCATTACCCTTTGCATACTACCCCAGGCGCTCATACCAGTCTGACTGACGAGCTGTCTGGGCTGTCAGAATAGCTAGTCAAATCAAACTCAATCTTCGACACATTTTTACACTCGAGTTCTCGACCATTTCATACCTTGAACAATCCTCAGCATCTAGCCTCACCAAAATTCATTTCAATATATTGGCCTTCGACATCCAGCACGCCTCTTAACTCAAAAGTTTAAAACCTTCGACCAAATACAGTCGTAAGTTTGACCAATCAAAAACCTCAGGCCTGCAAATAAATTTTTCTGCTTCGCCACAGTTTACTTTTCCCTTCGACAAAGCCATTTTTATCTTCGAACAACATAAACTACACATTTCGACAAACTGAATCATCCATTCCATATCAGACTTTATTACTATTACCCACAGTTCGACATCACGAGTTATTTAAAGAAATCATTTTCTTTCAAAAAGCAGTTAACATTTCAACCCTCGTACAAAAAAAGAAGAAGAAGCAACAACACAAACCAACAAACAAGAGACAACAAAAATAAAAGAAAAGAAAGCAACAACACAATCATATTACAGAGGACCTTTGCTATTAGCGGGCTGCTCCTCTTCGACAATGGCCGAAGCATATGCATCCTCTTGGCCAACAATATCCTTTGGGAAGCCCTCGAGGAGAGACATTCGATGACCGGGGAATGACCCCATCATCTGCAGTATCCCCCACTAGTATGCGAATGACATCACAAGAATTAGAGCTCTAGGTTCCACCTTAAAAAGATTCAGTATTTCAGCATCAATGACCTCTTCCAGGCCAAACCGCCGTAGCAGCCCCAGTAAACCCTCCCATTTACGCTTAACTCTCGCAGTAGCTGGGTCCTTTTGAATGGGAATATCTGCCGCCATTTTCAATGTGAGCAACGAAGAAGAACTTCAAGAAAAACATGCAGAACGGTGAGAAGTAATCTCTATAACAGTTCCCTTTATACTTGCAAACCCACCACAATTTTCCCTCTTCCGTAACCAAATTAATGATAACCTTTCATTTTCAACCTCGAAAAGTCAACATGTAATCTCTCTAGCTTCCTAGACGTAACTGATTCATTGGTGCATGCATGCAAACCTCATTCCCTAGGACCTCTATTCGAGCACATCACCCACATCGAGTGTTCGACCATCATAACCATCGATTATTACAAAGTAGCATTTCATCATACCTTCGACTATAATTCATTCTGACCATCATAACCAGAAAATAATAACCTTCATTCATCATTACTTTCAAGCTCATCACTGTACCTCGCGCCTATAAGAGTATTTGCTTACATTCGTCTACAATATCAATCAGACATAACAATATAAATATAGAAAAAATACTCTGTCCATTCCAAATAGTTAATTCAACAGACAAATTACATTTTTACTATCTGATGAGGCAGCTCGCGAAGGATGAAACCCCCGATCTATCCATTTCGACCAGATTGTAAAGATTGGTCCATCCGTCTTAGTGATGTATTTTGGGCTTATCAGACTGCTTATAAAACCCCGATTGGAATGTTACCTTACAGATATGTTTTTGGCAAAGTTTGTCACTTGCCTGTGGAATTGGAACATAAAGCCTACTGGGCGATTTAATTTTCAAATAGATGCAGTAGGACTTCATCGAAAACTTCAACTAAGTTAGTTAGAAGAAATAAGACAAGAGGTGTACAACAACGCTAAATTCTATAAGTATCGGACCAAAGCCTATCATGATAAACATATAGTCCGAAAAATATTTACACCAGGATAAAAAGTCTTATTGTTTAACTTAAAGCTGTATCTTTTTCCTTGAAAATTATAAACCCGCTGGCATTGCCCGTTTGAAGTCGTAAACATACACCAAAATGGTTGGGCTGATGTAAAAAATTATCATAATGGGAAAAATTTAAACTTCAATAGCCAATAACTTAAGCCTTATCTCGAGTGGATAAGTACATTGTCAGTGAAAGCCTCCTCAAAATGAATTGCTGGCTAAGGGATAATTGAGGCTCCAATCATTAGAGTCGTCTCTCTCCCTTGAAACCCTAACCCTAGCCGCTTTCTCGCTAGGGTTTTCCCCTTTTCAATTCATCCTAGGTTTGATTTTATTTAAATCCTTATTTTCCCATCTATCTCTCTCTCCGTCCTCTTCAACAATTTTATATTTGTTATGTTTTCCATCTCCTGCACCATGACTACAAGCACTCCGAGCGCGCAATCACTCCCTTCTCTTCCCACCCTTTTCATCGGTTACTCTAACGCCAACACCAACATCCCCGCTGCTGTTAACTCCCTGCCCAACCCCAAGGCGCTGTTGGATTCCCAGACCACTCTTTCATACTGCGCTCTTGCCTCCATCACCAAACCCTCCTTTGCTAACATTGCCGCTGTAAACACAGTTAAACCAGTGCTTGAGGAGTTCAAACCGGATACTAAAACCTCATTCAGAGATGGAATGCCAGTGATTTCATTCTCACCTTCAGATTTGAACAAAGCTGCCGTAGCCTTTAACCTAACTCTTGTTATGAGCTTCCCCGCTGGCAGACCAAAACTCGAGGTGATTGAGAATAACACCAACTCCAACTAGGGTCTCTTGGCGTTACCGAAGGTTGCAGTGCTTGATTTCTAGCATATTAAAGGATTCTTCTACAAGTTGGCTCGATGGATAGTCGATTTCGACCCCAAAAAGGTCTCCCCTTTTGCTCCTATTTGGATACAATTCCCTGGTTTAATGCTTAATCTCCATAACAACGAGATTGTCATGAAATTGGCGGGTCTTGTTGGGAAGTATTTGCTCACGGATTCCACAACGCTTAGCCTGAGCAGACCTAGCATGGTTCGCGCTTGTGTGGAGGTTAATCTCACGAAGGAATTGCCAGCAAAAGTGGGACTCGCTTTCAGTAAATATTTAACATTGGAGCAGCCTGTTTTGTGCGTGAGACTTCCAAGTTTTTGTACACACTATGTTCTTCAAGGGCACACCAAAGCACAGTAAAATAAACTTCACAATAAAAGGGAGAAAATTCGACATGGCAAAGTTACAACAATGGGAAAATTAGCTCCGTCAAACAGTAATTCAGAGATTCAGGAAACAGAACATGGGTATGCTACAACAGCGCCACAGCCTCACGCAGTCAGGCTGAAGATAGCAAACACAGTGGGGAAAAAGGTGGCGAACACAGTCGGGCAGAAGGCATTGGAGCTTCTTCTGGCTGGACAGAAGGAAGTGAGTACGGCGGAGAACATCGTTGAAATAGCGGTAAACAATGGAGGGGTTGAAGCTGCAGAGAACAACGAGACCTGACAGAGTTTAGATGGGGCAGAACCGCCGAATGACATGGGAAGGGGTTGTCACTCGGATATTGAGCACTATGGAAAAGAAGATACACCAGACTGGACTCCAGTCAAAAAGAGCCGATCCAAACCACAACGAATTCCACTCAGTGTCGTCACAAAGAGCACGGGTGCTCAACACCCCAAGTCCAAGTAGGTCATATGGTGTTAGGTCCATTACTTGTTTGGAATTGTCAGGGTATTGGCAACGCCAATCCTATAAACCATCTCAAAAGGATTGTCAAGCAACATCATAACTCTATTGCGGTACTGCTCGAACCCTTTCTTGATGCATCACTAGGCAATAACTTGGGTAGAACAATAAATTGTTCCTCGTTTATGTCTAACCAGCACATGAGGGCAATAATTTGGGTGTTATGGAAACAAGACTATGATGTTGATTTTATTTATTTATCTAATCAACTGTTGCATTGCAAGATGAGTTATAATAACCAATAGACTTCTTTTGTTACTATCGTTTATACCAAATGCGACATAATCGAGAGATGAACATTATGGGATGACATTAAAGCAATATCAATGACAATGATATCTCCCTGGTGCACTATGGGAGATTTTAACACTGTGAGACATCACACGGAACGGCTTGGGGGCAGAAGATCCTCCCACAGATCCATGGTAGAATTTAAAGATATGATTAATCAGCCAGCCTAATGGAGGCGTCGTTTACTGGTTCCAGCAATACATGGTGTAATAACCACCGAGACAACACACGACAATGGGCACGGTTAGATTGAACGTTGGTGAATCCCAGCTTCATGACATCCTTTCCCATTCATAAAATCTCTCACCTAGAAAGGGTCTGTTCTGACCACTCTCCACTGCTACTATCGATTCTTGAAAATGTGGGCATCACATGCTAGCTTCCCAACCTTGGTACTAGACAACTGACCAAGTGGTATTTATGGCAACTGTTTGTCATCTTTTGCCTACAAGCTTATGAGGATAAAGCATGCACTCAAGGAATGGAATACAAATGTGTTTGGCAATGTAACTCAGAATATTCATACTCTGCAGGATCGAATAATGCAATTGGACCGCATATTGCAGAACGGTTGGGATTAGAAGGCTGGAACCGATCTAGGCTCCGTACAGAGAGAACATGCGGACATGTTGCCCAATAAAGAGGTGCTTTGGAGAGAACAGTCTAGAGTCAAGTGGGTTGCAGCAGGCGATGCTAATACAAAATTCTTCTATACTATAAAACAAGTTAACCGCAAGCGAACTTTTGTGTCCAACTTTACTCTTCCATATGGCACTGAGGCATCTGAGGTGGATGTCATCCATAAGGCCGCGGTGGATTATTTTTGGGATGCTCTGAAGGCTGCAAACACTAATGTAGATAAAAAATTACTTGAGCACATTCCTAATGTTGTCACTGCAAACGAAAATGCCAGTCTAACATGCATCCCAACATTGGAAGAGTAACGTGTTAGTGTGTTTCAGATCACCAGTAATAGTGCTCTAGGCAATGATGGTTTTACATCGGCCTTCTTTACCTCATGCCGGGACATAATCAAGGACGATCTACATGGTGCTGCCAAGGAATTCTTCAATGGTGCCCCACTCTCAAGGTGCTATACCTCTTCGTTTCTCACACTCATACCCAAAGTGGATACCCCAACATCGTTGGGTGACTACAGACCAATTAGTTTGTGCTCAGTCGTATACAATTTTTTTTCTTCCATCATTGCTCACTAATTAAGCAAACTCCTCCACTAATTAATCTCCGGCAACCAAGGAGCTTACATTCCGAACAAGGACATTAGTGAGACCATAACGCTAGCTCAGGAAATGGCTAGGGATCTGCACAGAAATGTTCGAGGCACAAATGTTATGATCAAGATAGACATGGCAAAGGCTTACGATAGGCTCGATTGGAGGTTCTTGCGACAGGTTTTGCACAAATTTTGGTTCACCAGCAGATGTGATTCCCTCATCGCATAATGTGTTGAAATACCATGGTTCTTGGTGGTCCCACAAGGGGTCTTCAAGGGCTACTTCAAGTCGTCACGAGGCTTACGAGAAGGAGATCCTCTCTCTCCATTGTTATTTATCATTGCAGAATAAGTCCTTTCTAGAGAGCTTTCCAAATGGTTTGTTGAGGGCACAATTGGGTTATTTCACACATCCATAGATTGTGCACCTATCACTCATCTCTTATACGCGGGCAATTTCCTGGTATTCTTAAATGGAAGTCAACGATCTATCTCAGGGTTAATGCACTTCCTCACACGCTATAAAAACTCCTCCGGCCAATTAATCAACAAAGCTAAAACTGGCCTACATGATCACCACAATGTCTCTACAGCAATAAAATAGGTCCTTCATGCCGCATGTGGTTTTCAACATCGCGCTTTTCCAATTAATTACTTGGGCGCTCCCATAAGTTACGGTCAGATACTGATTACTCACTTCAAACAATTGCTCACTAAAATACAACATCGCATCGAAGGGTGGCAAGGCAAGCTTCTATCACAAGGTGGTCGGTTTGTAATGATTAATCATGTCTTGAACTCAATACCTATACATTTCCTCTCATGCATTCCGGTGCCTCAAGGTGTCATAAGCAAGATCGAGACGATGTTCTCCAATTTCTTTTGGGGCAATTTTAATGGGCAAAACAAGTGGCATTGGGTTGCATGGGATAAGCTCTGTCTCCCAACAAACGAAGGTGGCCATGGAGTACGTCGCTTCATAGACATCAAGTACAGCCTACTGCTTAAGAAGTGCTGGAATTTCCTGTACAACACCTCTTCATGGGCATCTTTCTTCCGTACCAAATAAACCATTAACGGGGAGACAACCCAGCTGCGCGCGGGGGACTCTGTTCTTTGGAAACAAATGCAGGTTCCTCTCCAAATGGTAGAAGCTAACACCACTTGGTGCCTCGGCAAGGGAAAAAAAATCTTTTGGCTTGACGATTGGACCAAGGATGGCAGGTTAACTGATATTCTGAAAATTGACTGATTGCAAGACATCACGGTAAATGACGTCATTGTGAACGATAACGATTGGAATTGGCAGTTTCTCGAGTATGAAATACCAACTTCTTGGAAGCACACACTGTCAAACAAGTTCTTCCTCACCGAAGATGACGACAAACCGCTTTGGGGTCTATCTAAAACGGGTGAATTCATCGTAACTTATGCTTGGGAATTTTGGCACAGGGAAGAGAGCAATCACAGCCGTATGCGGTGGATTTGGCATCCGACGATACCGACCAAAATATTGATTTTTAGTTGGAAAGCTTGGATAGAAATTGTGACTGTGGAGACCTTTATATAACGACAGATTCCTCTTGTCTCTCGGTGCTGCTGCTGCAACACCGGAGAATCTGAATCTTTGGCTCACTTACTTGTTCAGGGCGGCATTACAGCGAGGGTTTGGGCGCACTTTGCAAATGTTTGTGGAATACGGCAGGGGGCAAATGACAGCTGGTAGATTCGATAAGGTTTATGGTTTCATGCAGCTGATTCATGCACTCAAATGGGTACTGTGCGAGGGGTTCACCCGGCTTACATCGTCTGGAAAATTTGGAAAGCACGCTACCGCTACCGGTTTGAGGAAGTGCATACCTCTCCCCACAAAATCATACATAAAATCACCACAACGCCTCAAGAGAGCATGCCCAAAATTAGGATCGCACAAAGCAGCACCTTCAGTGACATCATCTCGCTCCAGGTTCTGAGACTAGCTAAGAAATCGTTACATATCAGGAGACCGACAATCGTCCGATGAACATTTCCACCACCTGGTTACTTCAAACTAAACAACAATGGTTCAACACTTTCCTCCAGACTGAATGGTGTAGGTAGAAATATCCGAAACAATTTTGGTAAATTCTAGTTAGGGTACAACATCTCACTGAGCACTGACACAAATACAGCTGCAGAAATGTTTGCTCTACTGCACGGATTAATGCACTGTAAAAGATAAGGTTGGCTCCCGCTCATCGTGGAGGTGGATGCTGAACTCCTAGTAAACTGGTACAGATGCAAGCATCGCTGCCCGGCAAAGTACGATACAACTTGGAAGCTTATCACCCATCTCGGACAGGAACTACACATTACCATGACACACACTTACCGCGAAGGCAATATAACAGTTTAAGGACTCTCCAAACTTGGTTGTTCCCAACATTCATAACGCTTCTGGTCAGCAGCTATGCTCCCAAGGAAAATTCGAGAAACCTACTTCATGGAAAAAATAGGATTAGCCACTATTCGACATTAATCTAGTGGCCAGGCCCTATGTCCTCCACCTGTATTTTTTGCTCTACATAATAAAGAAAAAAACTAAATTCGTCAAAAAAATAAAAAAAAATAAAAAATAAAAAATTAAGCCTTATCTCGGGACAATCCCTTTAAAACATTTCCCTGATATAGATCTTTACGAGCTTGAATATAAGGAATTGCCCATCCTCGAATAATTCCTTGACTTCACATAAGTTTGGGGGTACGGGAGTTTTGTCTGGTTGAAAATGATAAATTTAACACTTTCTGGGAGGCAACCCACGATACATTTAGGTGAGAAATTCTAATTTTTTCTTTCCATTTTTATTTTTTATTCTTCAATATTAGAGACAATATTTCATTTAAGTTTGGGGGTAGGAAAATCATTTTTAAATTATTTTTTGCAGAAAAGTGAAATAATGACACTCTTGGCAATTCATGATGTACTTTTGATAAATTTCTAACATTTAGACTAAATTTATTTTCAGATAAATATTGATTGGAAAACCCGAATAAATCTAAAATAAAACCAAGAACTTAAAAGTTTACAAGTATACACTAAAATACTTTGCAAACCATCTTAAGTTTGATATACTATATTTTAATTTGCGACTAATTCAAGTTAGCGTGGTATATTTTGAAAACTTGCACTTCACTATAATTTTGGAATTAATATATTCGATAGGTAATTGACTAGTTTTAGGGAAATCTAGTATTTATGTTAGGAATAATTCGTTCCAAGGGAGACAACTACCTAAGAATAATTTCACTCCCAAAAGTATAAAAAAAAATGAAGCCAAAGTTACTATAAAAACTTTCACGCTGCAAGGCAACTCGCGTGATTAAGAACTAAAAGAGGAAAAATTATCACCAATCTCGAGTATGACCATAAACTATGTGAAAGGAGTACGAAAAATGTTATTTGTGAGAATTCTGAGTCAAGGTCACGAAGGGGCACCAAACCCCGGCAACCTTAGCCAACTGGTAGGGATTATCGACCGAAAACTCCTTATTATGGAGGCTTCACTAAGAAATAAAATACTCAAAAAGGCTATGAAAAATAAGATACCGGGAAGTAAAATTGACTAAGGTACTTGTCAGACTGACCATTGAATTTATTCCAGTAAGTACTCAACTACCATACACTACCTCAATGATTATAGACAACGTATTAAGTTATTAAACTATCTTCACAATACACTAAGATATATCTCGTAAAATATTTTAATTTCTTTATAATTATGAGGCAATATCTCTAGTTTCGGATAAGTACAATATATTCGATGGTATACTTGGAGAATAATAGGTTTTTAGGAATTTCCTGCTTGTATATTTTTATCAGATCAAAATATGGATAAATTGACAGGAAATGAGTCTCCTGTCATTTAGAATTGCCATAATGTCATTATTGACTTTTGTGGGTATAGTTACTACAAACCTTCGAGAGACAATACTTATCCACTAGGGATACCTGAGGGTTTAATGGCTTGTTGCATACACTCAATGTAAGCACTTATCACTGTTAGAGCTAATAAGTAAAAATGACATCTAATAGAAGGTACAAAGAGCTAAAGCTCCTCCAGCAGTCTTTCAAGTATAAGGAAAATTTATACATTCAATGTACTTGTAGATTTACTCCAAGAAATAAAGATGATGAAGGACTCTACAAGGATTAGCTTGAGAAGAATTATTTAGATAAAAGATAAAGTATATCTGAGATAACTTAGAGATAAAGTTTCAGAAATGTAAACATGTCTCTCCTATCTACTATAAATAGGAGAGCAATTTTATGTATTTAACATATCTCAATCTTAGGAAGGAATAAAACTTGCATTTTTCAGTATCTCTCTCTCTCTCTCTCTCTCACTCTTATTTTATGTATTTAATTTAAGCTGTGATCAATGTCATTAATGGAGAGCTAGTCTCCTTAGCTTAAGCTAAGGATTGAACCTCCGGTGAAGTGAGCTAAGTTGATGTTAACAGTAGTTTTTGATTTATAATTAATCTTTAATTATTCGATTTGTAGTTACGAAGAGTTGATCTAGCCATAACAACTCTAAGTTATAACGGATATGAGGGAGATTCTGAATTATCCATATTCGATTGTTTTTATGCTTGAAAAGAATTTTAGATCACTAGAGCTAATGCTCTCCACCTAGCCATAAAAACGAGTTTACAAACCCTTGATCTGTTTGTCTCTGAACAACGAAGATCTTACCTAGGGTTTTAGCCACAAATCCTAGATCTTAGACCCGGATAATCCTAGCCATGGCTATTACGTGCGGATAGAAGCTACCATTTTCATATCATTTTAGTAAACTAAGTCGGAGGTGATCCAAAGCCTAGGTTATTTTCCTTATAATCGTACCGAAAGTTAGTAATTTTGATTTACATTTTAGTCCAAAACCTCTTTTTTAAAAATTAGTTTAGATTCGTTTATTAGCTAATCAGGAAATTATATTTTTAATATGTTCACTCCCCGTGGATTCGACTCCCGCTTACCCTTATTATATTATGACACCCATAGTTTTGAGCGGGGTATTTAATGACTGAGTTAATCTCACATCAGGTAGCCAATCATAATCCCTTACTCAATAACGATACACGAAAATGATAATTAAGAAATTAAGTAATAACAAAATCAAACACACACACACAACAATTAACCTGAAGGAAGTAGAAAACCCTAATGGGTAAAGAACTATTCTACGATGAACAATCCACTATGAATTAATCATGGTTTCACCTATCTCTCATAAACTTTCTTAAAGCTTTTAATAAAATCTCTCAAACCCTAGCTTTTTCTCACTAGAGTTAAACTCACATTAGATCATCATAATTGTAATGGCCAAATTCTATAAACTCAAAATGGCTTAGAATTTGCTATCATACCAATAAACCTGTAACAATATTCTAATAGAAAGTATGAAATTAAACAAGTGATTTTAGCGTGGAAAACCAATGAATAGGTAAAAAACCACGACCTCGTGTGGAAGATTTTTTTTGAAACTATCTTCATTACTTGAGGCGGATATCTTATTAAAAGTGATCTCTAAAAATTGAAATGCTTGAGTTTTGTAACTAAGAAGTTTTGATGATTATCGAGAATTTAGAATATGTAATTTTTAGGCGATCTCTTGTGTAATTTTTATGGTCCTTGTATCTTTTAGAGTTTTTTTTCTTTTAATAGGCCTTCTCCGCAGCTCTTCATCGTGCTGGGGCACGTTCTCCAAGAGGTTGAGGAAAGGGCCAGACTAGCGGTTCTTCATGGAGAGGAAGACACGACAAGATGGTAAGTTTATATTAATTATGTAAAAAAGTTACTTAATGTATTTCGAGCTAACGCTGAGATCGATTCGTATGTTATAGGTTGCTTATCTTGTTATGGGCATTTGGATCAGAGTTGAAGAGGAACAATACAAGCTGAAGAAGATGAAGATCGAGCTGGAAAAGAAGCAAGCTTGAGCTAGGACTGATACTCTGAAGGAAGCAAAGCAGCTGGAGGCTCTAAAGATTTCCCATGCTGTGGTAATTGGTCAGCTATTGGCAGAGACAAAAGCCAATCTGGGGGGGATGGTGGAGGAGCGCAATAGGCTAGGGCACCACCTGATGTCGAAGGGCTATTCTGAGAAGGAGGTGGATGCCATTAAGGCGGACACCTTTGTCGAGGAGGGAGATGATGAAGAAGTGGAAGAGGTAGCTGTGGGGGTCGTTGATGGTTTGGATGGCGTCTCTCATCAGACGGTGCTTGACAATCAAGGGGATGACGCCGACCTCCCAAAGGGTGATAAAAGAAGGTAGGGTAGAAATGTGCTTTTGTATGAATATTTGTAAACTGTTGGATCGTGTGTATGGAGAAGACTTTTGTAGGTTGACTTTTTCTTTTTGCTATAAACTTCTTGTAGGCACTTAGAGAAATGAGTCTCAGAATAAAAGATCTAGAGACCCCACTGGTCAGGGAATGAGAGACCTCTACAACCTCTCTGTCTGCGCGAGAGGAGCTTCAGGTTAGATCGGAATAGGTCATTTGACTTGTATAGGATTTAGATGCAGATCGAAAATTTTTGCTCTTTAGGAAAATAATACTAATATAGTGCATAGAAAAATTCAACGCTCTTTATATAAATTATCATATCGAAAACATGTACCTTAGACTCCGCAATATACCTCATGGAGTGCTTATTTGATAATGTACCCCTACCTTTTTAGTCTAAAAGTATTTGCGGGTCGTAAATGTTAGAAATCATATATAGTTTTAAGAAATGCGAACAGAAAAGTTTAACACGTAAATGTGCATTTTAAACTTGTGGCGGCAAGCCAAGCTGTTTCCGACCTCACTCATAAGGTAAAAGAGAAAGACACCGAAATAAACAAGGGGCAAGATAACAGAGTACGCCGCGAAGCTTCAAAGTCGGGTTGACACGTTGGTCATTAAGGGTAAGCCGGCTGACATGGCTCAATACCGTATTCAATCGTTAAAAAGATCGGAGGAACAATTTTGATATGATCTTCAGAATTGTAAAAACGGGATGGAGCGACTGAAACAAAAAATGGTTGAAAAAGACAATGAGCTGTGAGTAGTTCGAGAACATCTATTAGCTTCGGAAGCCGTGGCTGAACACTTACATATAGCCTTACTTGCTAGGGATATGGAGTTTCGGGAAATGCAACGAAGGTGTAATGATTTAAATTAGAGGGTGGCACGATTGAAGACCGAACTGGCCCAAACCATCGCGCGTGCCAAGAAAGTCGAGGCTAGAAAGTGCTCAAGGGGAAGTAGAAATGAGGTTAAGGCTCCTCTAGTCTAAGGGGATGTAGTCAGTTTCTCAGGTTAAATTATAGAGCTGGAGAGTGATGTGTCTCGCATTCAGGGGCATGTCCAGAGAGGAAATGTAAACTTAAGGAATGCCAGCAAATGTTTGATGCTTATCTTACAAGGGAGAAGGTCCTGGAAGGGGAAATCAGGGCAAAGGAAATGTTGATGTAGAGGAAAGAAGAATTATTAAAGGATATTTCGGCTAGGGAAGAGTTGAGCTTAGAAATTAAGAGACTTCGAGCCCAGGTAGTAGACCCAGGGGTCATGAACCTGGCTGAATAAGCTAAATATAAAAAAATTTGGAAGTGAATGTATCTCATAATGCTAAAATCAATATGGAAATGACTCATTAGAAGAATTTGAATGCTAGATTGGAGTCACGCCTTGAGAAGGTGAGAGTGAAATTTGCAAGGATGGTCGTACATGATGCATCATGTTCAGACCTTCTAAAGTTGATTATTGCGTATTTTGTAGAGGAAGTAAAAAGACTTAAGTTAGAGCGAGATACCTTGTTCAAAAGTCTATCGGAGAAGGGATTCATTTATGGAGTTAACATAGATCGAGGGAACTTTATGACCTCCATGGAAACTGATTCGGGCCCTCTGTCATAAACATATTGAAATAGATGAAAGCTAGCATTACTTTTGTCTTATCTTGTGTCTGGCAGGGTCATTGATATAAAACAAGTTTTTACACTTGTTTCAGTCGTAGAAATGGGTTGAGTTAAACCAAGTTGAAACTTGATTGAATTAAAGAAATGTTGTAGATATATTAAAAAAGATGAAGGATAGTATTACCTTTGCCTTATCTTATGCCTGATAGAGTCGTTGATATGAACAAAGTTTTTACACTTGCTATACTCGCCAAGATTTAGTAGAGTCAGCCAAACTAAGTGTTATCCTTGATCTAGCAGTTATAAATGATCCAAACAAGTTGAAGTAGATGAAGGCTAGTATTATCTTTTCCCTATCTGATGTTTGGTAGAGTCCTTGATATGAAACAAGTTGCTACACTTGTTAGAATCGTAGAGATTTAGCAGAGTCAGCCAAGCCAAGTGTTATCCTTGATCTAGCCATTATAAATGACCCAAACAAGTTAAAGTAGATGAAGGCTAGTATTATCTTTGCCTTATCTGATGTTTGCTAGATTCTTTGATATAAAACAAGTTTCTACACTTACTACAATCGTAAATATTTAGTAGAGTCAGCCGAACCAAGTGTTATCCTTGATCTAGCCGTTATAAATGACCCAAACAAGTTGAATTAGATGAAGGCTAGTATTATCTTTTCTCTATTTGATGTTTGGCAGAGTCTTTGATATGAAACAAGTTTCTACACTTGCTACAATCGCAGTGATTTAGTAAAGTTAGTCGAACCAAAAGTTATCCATGATCTAGCCATTATAAATGACCCAAACAAGTTAAAGTAAATGAAGGCTAGTATTATCTTTGCTCTATTTGATGTTTGGTAGAATCTACATAAGTAGAGAGATGTTGTGAAAAACTTGGAATTTCATTGATACGTTCAGAATTTACATTGGGTGGAGATGGAAATCTCACTTTTTGAATTGAAAAACAAAATAACAAAAGCGAGGAAAGGATATTGATTAGTAAGATGCTTAACGATAGTACCATTTCAGTCGCCAAGTATTCCGAGGATTTGAAATGAAGATTTCCTCTTCTGTCATGAGATAATATTTAGGCCTGAGAGACCTGTGATAATGAATGGTCCCTTCCAATTGTTGACTAATTTTCTAGCGTGAGGCTCTTTGCGATATTGAGGAATATCTTTGTGGATGCGATCTCTGATTTGGAAGGCACGGCTTCTGACTTGGTTGATGTACGATCTGGCAAGAATATGATGATATCAACCTAGGTTTCATCTATTATATTAGATCGGGGTTTCATCTAGGCTTCATCTATCATATTAGTGCGTTCCCTGGTTTCATCTATCATATTGAGGTTGCAAGCCAACTCAAACTTATTTTCCTCGTCAGTTAGCTCGTGGTTACGAACTGGATGATGATATTCAAATGGAATGATGGCCTCAATGCCATAAGAAAGGAGGAATGGGGTACACCCATTTGATTGTTGGGGAGTGGTAGGATAGGTCCATAGGACATGAGGTAGCTCGCGAACCCAATTCCCTTTTTTTTGTGAGTGAAGCCATTTTATGAGTCAATCCACGATGGTTTTGTTGGTGATTTCGGCTTGGCCATGTTCTTGAGGATAGTAAGGTTACGAATTAGGTGGGGGAACTCAAACCGAGTGATTATGTGGCTCTAGATAAAAAAGATGGACACCTATTCTCTTGTTTGACATATTAAAACGGCTTCAACCCATTTTGTAAAATAATTGGTAGCTACGAGTAGGTTACGGCGGTTACCTGGAGAGTTAGGGAATTCGCCGATGAGATCAAAGTGCTTATCTTTTGAATAGCCAGAAAACCTTGCTTGCATGGAGTTCGAGCACAGGGGCGCGTATCATATGTCCATGTCTTTGGTAGGTGTCGCATCTGTGAGAGTATTCCTTTGCTTGCTTGTGCATGCTGGGCCAAAATACTCCTAGAGTGATAGCTCTATTTTCCAATGATCGACCTGCGGTATTGGAGCCATAAGTTCCTTCATGTAATTTATGGAGCAGTTCATTTGCTTTTGATTTGGGGAAGCACTTAAGGTAAGGTCCGGTGTCAGAAAGGCGGTATAGAATACCATTTTGATTTGTGTAGCACTTCGAGTTATTGATCAGCCGTCGGTGCTCTTTTGGATCTACTGGGATTGGTCTGTCGTAATTTTTGATAATACTGAGGTTGGCTAAGAAAGGCTTTTTGCAATCATCGTCTTCCCCTATATCGTCCCCAGTATTGACCGTGCATGCAGAAATACGATAAATGCTGGGGGTTGAAATGATTTCGATCTAGAGATATCGAGCTTCTGTACCCAAGACCCCGGCAAGATATGCCAAGGAATCGGCGTGTCTATTTTCACCTCGAGGAAGATAATCGAGAGTTTCTTTTGCGTACTTGTTCCTCCAATATGTAATAAGCACTGCGTATTCGATCATCTTCCCATTCTACTTGTATTGCTCTGAGTAGTGGTGGACGATGAGTAGTAAATCTGTGTAAACTGAGAGTTTGAGAACATCGAGCTCAAGAGTGAGGTCGAGTCCATGAATGAGAGCCTCATACTCGGTGACATTATTTGAGGCCTCAAAATCCAAGTGGATAGATTTCTCAATTCGATCATTAGAAGGAGAAATTAAAACGATCTCGATTAATGAACCTACGAGTCCTGCTGATCCATCTCTGAGAAGTCTCCACCCTGATGTATTGATCTATTCAGCTCGGTCGTCGAATGGCATGAGGGGTGGATCCTCGGGTATTTCTTCTGTAGGTCATAGTCGTGCTCCTCCCCCTTGTGATCCTCCACTGGAAAATCCATGAGAAAATCGGCAACGGCCTGACCTTTTTTAGAATAACGTTGCTCAAACTTGATATCACGTTCTCCCAAACTGAATGAGCACTGTTGTACTCTTCTTGAATAAAACTTCCTGAATTGGGTAGTTTATGACTGAATGAGCTTAGAAGTAGTGCTTGACTTTCTGTGAAGTGTAAACAAGATTGAGAAGAAGTTCTCCATTTTAGAGTACCTTGTTTCCGCTAGTGTGAGGGTCTTGCTGATGAAGAAAACTGGTTTCTCCATTTTATATTCCAAGCTAATGAGAACCGAGCTGAGGGAAGTATCTGTGACTGCTTGGTAGATAATCAGCTCCTCATTATCTACTGGGGTGCTCATTATGGGAGACCTCCCTAAATAGGTTTTGAGATCCTGAAAAGCTGCTTCGCATTTTGGTGTCCATGTGACCTCTGTATTTGGCTGAACTTTTCCTCGTTTGGTACGTCCCCGTAATAATAGGAATAGCCAAAGGCAGCACTCTGAAAATTTGAAATGAAACGGTTGATAGCGGCAATCTTGCCAACAAGTTTTTGAACGTCCTTTTTTGTTTTTGGAGAGGGCATGTCGAATAGAGTCCGAATCTGATATGGATCGACCTCAATCCCCTTCTTGCTGAGGAGGTGACTGAGAAATCTACCAGAATGGACCCCGAATTGATATTATCAGGGTTGAGACGCATCCTATAAGATCAAAGAATGTTAAATATAGTGTTGAGATCTCAGATGTGATTGGCTGACTGCACGCTCTTGCACAAAATATCATCGATGTAGACTTTAACGACTTTCCCTAAGTGTACTTTGAACATAGTAGTCATCAGCCATTGATATGTAGTACCCGCGTTCTTGAGTCCGAAGGGCATGACTTTATAATAATAAAAACCTCTTTTAATGATGAAAGTTGTCTTCTCTTGATCTTCTTCCAAAAGTGAAATTTTATTGTACCCCGAAGCAGCATCCATCATTGATAGGAGGTCATGGCCTACTATGGAATCGAGGATCTGATGAATGTTGAGAAGAGGGAAACTGTCCTTTAGAGTATGTTTGTTAAGATCTGTGAAATCTACGCAAGCTTAAACTTTTCCATTTTTCTTTGGGGCAGCGACAATGCTGGCTTCTCGGATAAATCCCACTTTGATTAATTTATCGATCTCGGTATTAACTTCATCTTGAAGATGAGGTGAAATTCGTCGCTACTTTTGTTTCACCGCTGCGGCATTGATATTGATAGCTAATTTGCGACGGGCCATGGTTGGATTGACCCTAGACATTTTTTCGAAAGACCATGCAAAAACATCTCGATTGAGTTACAAGAATTGAATGAGAGCATCTCTTTCATACTGAACTAGCTTAGTACCAATGAAAGTACCTCTGCTAGGTCCATCAATATTGATATACTCTGCGGGCTCCTTTCTAGATGGTTGATTGTTGAGGTGATCAACTTCCTATAATTGTTATGGAGAAAATCTATTTAAAGTATCAAGGATAGCAGAGATAGTATTTTCACAAGCTCGAGAAAGGTTCTGACTACCTCTGATCTCATAAATACCATTTTCGTATTTCAATCGGAGTGCTTGATGATAGATGGAAGTGATTGCCTTCATGTTGTGTATCCAGCAGCGGCCCATAATCTCGAGATAATGAGATTTTACATTAGTGACATAGAAAATGACATCGATAGTGGTTGGTCCTGCGGTAATAGGTAAGATGATCTTTCCTACTCGTTCTTCCCTGGAATCGTTGAACCCACTGATATCGTTGTCATAAACCCATCTGGTCGATTGTACTTTGAGAAAGAATCTCAATACTGCTTCCCGTATCGATCATCATTGTGTGTATGATGAACTTCTTCATCTTGAGCATTATGACTAATGCATCATGATGTGGATACCTGAAATGGCTAGTATCGCAATCTTTGAAGGAGATCCCGAGTCGGCGATTGTTTGACTCAGGAAGAAGCTTCGCTTCTTTGTCTTGAGGTGTGAGATCCCTGTATTCTGATAGTCTTCTGTGCTTTGATCTCATGGAATTGGTGATTTGATTGATTTTGATCATGTTGCTATGGTGCATAAAGTAGAGATACTTCTTCTCTGCTCGAACATTGACCTGAATAACTTTGAGCTACTTCTTATAGCTGCCAACTTTGCATGACTTCAGATCGACAATGTATTCGAGCATCCGTCCCTCTTTGAAAATGTACTCGAGCAACCACTGTTGAGCATACCAATTGCTAGTAGTATGATGATTTAACTTATGATGCAGGCAATATGGTCGACTATCGATTGGTTCTAGCGGTTGAGAGACGTGGTAGAGTGAATCCTTTAATTGTAGTGGAAAAACTGTGGACACTCTGACGTTCAATTTTGGGAGGATGGGTTTGTTTGGTGGACCACCTTTCCGTGGGTAACCAGCATTTCCCTTGGTGCGCTTCTTATCTCACTGTTCCTCCTTGGGTTCCCTGGCTCAATCTGTAGATGGGCCTTTGGTGGAGAGGACGGATTTAGTAGATTTTTATCGCTCGGGCATCATCCTCTATAGGTTGACGTAACTGTTAACATTGGTGATCATCTCCTCCAAGGTCGTAGGTTTGTTAAGGAAGCGGTATTCTTTGGCCTTACAGTTGTGATGGAGAACATTGGTGAAAGTAGTAACAACCATTTTCTAATCGAGGTTATCAACTTTTTGTGCGAGCTCGAAGAATTTCTTCGAGAAATCTTCGAGCTTCTTTCCATGCGACTGTTTAAGACCGATAAAGGAATACAAGTTCCCATCTTTATCTCTGTTATGAGCATACGTCTTGATGAACTGCTTCTGTAGCTGATTGAATGTGTAGATGGAGTCCTCAGGGAGAGAATAGAACCACAGAGAGGTTCCTCCTATAGACTTGTGGCAAACAGACGGGAGAGGATGTGGTTGAGATTGGAGTACAACCCCAATGAATCACGATATTGTTCAATGTGCTTATTCGGGTCAGTACTTTTGTATTTGCAAATTTTGGGAGTATGGAAACCTTTTTGTATCTCCGTATTGAATAGTTCCTTGGTAATCAGACTTCCTTATAACTTTGTGGTATTGCCGATAGTACCCAAAACTTGTGCTTCGATCAACTCCTTAAACAGCTGGTTCATATGTTCTTTGGTGATGTAATGACGTATTGGTTGAATTAATGGATGAGCTGGCTGTGGATGATAAGTGCCCGTACCTTCACTCAGGTGATCTCGTACTGGAACTTGATGCTGAGGTCGCTGCTCTTTCTCCTGGCGGATGGAAATTCAATGACCTCGACTGACTTTGGACTGAATTTCCCCCCCCAAATGTATGGAGGGTTGTGGTTTGCGTTGTTGGTTTCTGGAAATAGCTTTCCTGGCGACTTTCCGAGGTCCCAATCTTTCCCTTACAAAGACGCGGGAGGTTTTTGGAAGCTGATCGTGACCTCGGGCTAGAGGAGCCTGCTGAGTATTTTGTAGAGCCTCTAGGGCAGTCTGTATTGTTATCATCTAATCTTTATGCCATTTGAGCGCTGTCAAAGGAGGCTGTCATTCTGTATCGAGCTCTTTTTCCTAGAGCACCCTATCCTTTATTAACTGAAGTTCGAGTTTAGTGCGTTTCTCTATATCGGCGTTAAGATTTGCCTATAACTTTGTGAGCTGCCCCGGTTCTATGGACACATCAAGCTGAGTTCCTGTAGTCGGTCGTCTGGAAGTAACCATGATTAAAAGTTGCAGTGAATGACTGCCTAATGATATCATGGAAATACAATCTTTTCCATAGACGATGCCAAATGTAATTGCCAAATTCCGTAAGCTCAAAATGGCTTGGAATTTGCTATCATACCAATGAACCTATAAAAATATTCTAATGGAAAGTAAGAAATGAGACATGTGATTTTAGCGTGGAAAACCTATGAATAGGTAAAAAACCATGACTTCGTGCAGAGGATTTTTGTTGAAAGTATCTTTATTGCTTGAGGCAGATATCATATTACAAACGATCTCTAAAAATAGAAATGCTTGAGTCTTGTAACTATGAAGTTTTGATGATTATCGATAATCTAGAATATGTAATTTCTAGGCGATCTGTTGTGTAATTTTTTTGGTCCTTGTCTCTTTTGGAACTTTATCTTTATATAGGCCTTCTCCGCAGCTCTTCATCGTGGTGGGGCATGTTCTCCAAACAATGTGGTTAGTGGCAGTTCACTGAGTAGCTGACTAGTTCGTTTGAGGCAGGTATCTTTGACTGGATAAGGTTTTTTTGGTTTACGTTTGGCCCATATTTTTAACCAGTTCGTGGGGTAGGTTGAAATGTTGACAGGGGAAATGTGTTAAAAAAACATGAGTCTGAGATGGAGGTAATTCGAACTAGGTGAGCTTGACTTTGGGTGAGATCGAGGGATAGGTCCCTACAATAATCATATGGATACACTCTAAGTAACTTTTATATACTTGAGAGGACTTTCTATGAGTTAGGGCTCAAAATTTCAAATCACGAGGCAAGCAAATGATCACAACTTAGTTATGCAAAAGCTATAAATCGAGTTCTATTCGAGCAGAGAAAAGTTCTATTTAAACATATCAATTTATGTTCGAACAGGGTCAATTTCTATTCGAACAGATTAATTTCTTCAACATCTTGTCAAATAGGCTGTGTGTCACTCACTCGAACAGGCTAAAGCCCTTTTCGAACTGGAACACCAAAAAAATTAATGGTATGATCTAATTTTATCTTCGTCTTTTACCCTTTTTCGTCCTATAAGCGTATTGAACTTCCATGAACACCAATTCAAATTTATTCTCGACATATATAGTATTAGGGATATAATCGACCCTAAGTTACTTCATAAATATGGGCTTTCTTTCCAAGAAAAGTCATTCAACGACCATACTTATTTTCCCTTGGTAAATCCTAATAGGTTACTAAGTATACTCTTGCAATTAAGATTATTCCAGCACTGTACTATACAATCCCATGTGATATTATTTTTGAACAAAAAAAATCATAATATCCCTTGCAAACTTTCAAAGCCGCACCATACTTATGCCTTTGCAATCAATGATGCAATTAACTATTATCATCTCGATACCCAAGTAGCTTCGGTATAGTACAACAAAACTGTGGCCATATTCATGTCACTAATGTACTCTACCATTACAAGGGTACACAACCCTACAATCGAGCAAGAATCAATCAAAAGTTATGAGCTACAACTGAGTCTTCTTTGAATACATAATATTCATGATCAATATCTCACAGCTCCCACTTCATGCAAAATCTCTGGTCTCATGTAAACCATGCCATATATTAATAAATAAATCATCAATGAGTTAAAAATACCTCCATCTAAACTCATATTACATTCCTTAGCCAAGCAAATACGTATTTCAGGCCTGAAGTAAATAACTAATGGCGCGCTACCAAATAGCACTCCAACTAGTCTCAATGTACCATATTAATAACAATATCAGCTTCACGTTCTTCTTGTTTATACTATACCATATGCTAAGGATTAGCCAATCCATCAGTCTAACCCTTTATTGAGATAACTATTCCCATATCTCTTCAATCTAACCCATGCTTGTGGTCTCCTAAGTTTCCCAAGTGGACGACAATAGGTGAAACGTTGCTTAGGGTTTGACACATCTTACCAAAGGAGGGTACCACTCAACCCTCTCTAGATCTCTTATCTTTCTTCTTCTAGAGCTGTTAGGGTTTAGTAGATGGAGGAGGGGGTTGTAAAAAAAGGTCTCTTCATAGGTTTCTCTCCTTCCCTATTTGTAGGGACGGTTTTAGACCTAGAAATACTCGGGCCCAGATGATATTTGTAAAATATGAATGACCCCCGCGGGTTTTTAGGCTTTACCTTTCCACGTGGGCAGAATATAAAGTATTCTTGTCTATATAACTATTTTGGTGTGACATGTGGGGTCGTTGAGTGTACTTGTCCTAAGACATACTTGTCTAGGGGGGAAGAGGTCACCAATTACCTGAGTCCCTCGCGAGTAGCAGGAGTGTGCTCCTACAATCGCCCCCACACCTCTAGCTCGTGACGAGGGAGGGTTGAATCAACCTATAAAGGTTATACTAAGAATTTGCTATACCTGTATCTTTATATATCAAACCGAGCTTCTCCTAGTTGAACGAGAAAATATTATACTCGTAGAATTTGAAATTTTCTTTTGAACCATTTGAATTGGTAACTGTTCTCCACCGTTATTGCTTATTATTATTTTAAAGTAACTAATTTTGAAAATATCAAGGTGGCATACAGTTCGCAATCATAAATAAGGTTTGTTAACATGTTCAGGTATGGCACACGTGTTTTGCTGACACGTGGGAACCATCATTTCATATTCAATAAATAAGAGATATCCTATTTTCATTTTTTGGTTTACATCTTCTTAGTCTTTCTCTGCCATTATTACGAATTGGAATTATAGTTTTTCTTGCTACATCTTCGCTGTGATCTTTCTGAAGGTAATTGTCATGTCCCTTTTACTTATGTTGTTGTTAATTAGAACTTTCATGCTATTTTTTTAAAATTGTACGGAACTTTAGCATTATCTTAGTTCTGTCTTCTAATCATGGTAACCATGCTTCCAATTTTCATAGCGACTATCACCGTTATAAAGCCCCTAACTTAAAAACTTTTGTTGTAGTGTGGATGTCATGCCAGTCTATACTATTTTAGAGGCACTTGTTTAGCAGTATCATTATTTAGGTTTTGCTCCTTTGGACGGCCATCCTGATTTGTAAGGGGTAGCTAAGAGTGGTGGGGTCCCTAGATGTAAGAATGCCCTAGTTTTTGCTATTTTAGTGACGAAAAATGGCCTTTGATTATCCACAGCTCATAGTTTTCTTAGTAATTTAAGAAGCATGCTCGTTAATACTTGTTGCGCCTAGCTCGTGCATGTACTTTTGCTATATTGCACGGACTGGTATGCTGTCCATTGACCTTTGTTGATTTAAAGATGGACTTAGGTAATGAGTCTACAACTGAGGTGTCATCTTCCAGGCCTCGAGGTACTGTACCTCCTCTCTGGAAAGGCAACCATGATCATGAGGCTAGTACCTCTACGTATCAGGACTTAGATGCTAAATCTAAGATGGGTTTTATGCCGAAGCGGGGGTATGATGGGGTACTTGTCCCACGAGGTATTAATAAGCCACCACTATTGTGAAATATCCATGACTCTTGTAAAACATTCGAGATGTTTTGGCCTTACCCGAGTGAGTGGGGCCCCTTGTTTCTCTTGCTCCCAATAAGGTAGAAGGGATAAAAATGCAATATCTTAACGCCATAAACAAGCATGCAAGAGCTAGTAGGAACGATGGGTGGATATGGCCAAATTGCCAGACATTACATGTGAACCAATGCAAATGTTACTTTGAGCAGGTTGACGCTGGTCTTCATTTTCCCTTGGACGACTTGACTAAAAAATGCTTAAACTCGTTTGGATGAGCGATTGGCCAGACAAATAGGAACTTTTATAAGCTCATGAAAGAGTATCGGTTAATCAATAGTCTGTGCCCCCTCGATATAATGCAGGGTGTGCGGATGTCATGGCGGCTTACAAGGCCAGGCGAGGCCCCAGGCAGTGGAACTTAGTACCCGTCCTGTTGATGGGCTCGAAGGGGTGGGCACTTTTGATGAGCCCATACAATCTCCACCTATAATGTGGGAAACTCCAAAGGTCATTCACAGGTCATCGGACATGCAGGTAGGTAAAGGCGAGGGCTGACATTGTGGTTAAGAATTTTCTTAAAAAGAAATTGAGGAAAAAGGAGGTCGAGGAACCCGAGATGCAGAGGGTTATGCGTCCGTGTGCTCCGTAATGGAGGCATTGGTATTACATCTCTCGCAAAATTGGCGGACTATATATTTTTAACTTACCTACTAGGGGAACTTTTAGTGTCGGCATCCTATCTGGTTACAGGGGCTTTTGATTTTGACAATGGTCTGAACCCCGTCTCTATCATAATGTATTTAACACAAAATGTTTGTACGACCTACTTGTAAGAGTTTGGTGTATCTTTTCTTTTGTTTATTGCTATTTAAGGTCTTATCTTTTATCTGACCCTCACAGGTGTTACTTTCATGGGCGTCACTTACAATAACTTTAGACTTCGCTGGTTAGGCTTTGAAAAATGAAAGTATCGCGTGCTGACATGTATATTTGACAGGGAGTTTGAGGTGAGTCAATACTGGTCGCCTGTAAAGTATAATGAGCCGTGCCAACGAGCCCCATGTAAAACTGTTTCTGTTTACAAACAATTGACATAAAGCCTCATTTTCTGAGTGTGCAGTCAAAGGATACTGCAAGTGGTTTGTAAGTTGTGACGCTCATTCTAGGTGTGAGTTCTGATTTGAGGGCCAATAGCATCCATGTGGACAAGGAATCTCCTGATCCCAAGTGCCAGAAGTCACTTCTTAAGAAAGGGGTCCTGGATGACGAGCTACTTGCCTTGATGGTGTGTGTGTGTGTGGGGGGGGGGTGGTGGAGAAATGGTGGCCCCTATCATAATTTTTCGTGGAGGACACGAGCCAGTCTATTGGGAATGGTAAGATATTTTCTAGTACTCTCCTTGTAGGAGATGTTTAGAGTACTCTTTACAAGGATAAAGAGAAAACTCATCTCGCTAAGGCTCTGGCGAATCCCCGTGCTCAGGTAAGTTTACTATTACTTCCTTCAAAACATTGTCATATGGTGATTTATAACATATTTGCTCATTGTAGTATATTCTTACTTTGGAGGCCGTTCTGCAGTGCGGGGAAAACCTCATTTGTTGGAATAACGACCTTGAGCAGCATCTGACTGAAATACAAGCTTACATAAAGGAGCGTATTAACGATGAGGTACAACATGAACTGAACGATTATGTAGCAAACAAAATATGAGCTCTGGTGGAGGAGTTCACAGTCCTACTGGAGGAGAAACTACAACTCCAGCATGACTTGGACGCAGCCAACCCCTGCGTGAATGGTATGATTTTGCAAAAGTTGATTGCCAAGGAATAGTTTTGTGACCAACTTTAGAATGAACGCGCCATTTCCATGAAGCTTTAGGAGTGAGTGATACAGTTTATGAAGGACCTATATGGGGTAAAGTCTAAGTTTTGGCTGTCAATGGATTAATGGGTTGCTACGAAAGTACCTCCTTTACTTACTCTTCGTTTGACTCAACCCGTCCTAGAGCTTTGCCACCTTAGGAACTGCGGTAGGAAAGGCCCTCTTCCTTTTAATAATGAAAAGGATATTATACCATGGGAAGAGGTGAAGCTTTCTTAGGAGGATGTTTCCGCCGGTGCTCAAGCTACGAGTGTGTCATAAAAGATTGGGCTGGAGTGGTGTTTGTAATAATTTAGGAAGATACATCTTGGATTTGCCCGTAGTGGCAATTACCCTATGAACTTACATTTTATAACAATTTAGGTTCTTTTCTTGTTATGTTTATAAATTATGAAGTGCTGTTTTGAATAGTACTATCTTCAAATGGTTTGTATGCACTGTTGTAGTCGATGTGGTTTTAACTTGTATTGGTTCTCGTGGTACTGCTTATGATTTTTGTGATTTATCACAAACTCTTTTTCTAGACTTCGTTAGACTTGTTGCCATTAGTTATTCTGACGGTCTGGTTGAAAATAATTGTGATTCTTTGAGTTCCTACCTACTCATTTATTACACCTCGTTGGATTCATTGTTATTTGCCGTTCTTACGACCTTGTAAAAATAATTGGGATTCTTTGAGTTCCCACCAACTCCTTTACTACTCCTCGATGGACTATTTTCCATCGAATCATTTACTAGCCCTTGTTGGAGTATTTTCCATTAACTCTTTTACTACTCCTCGTTGGACTATTTACCACCGACTCATTTACTAGTCTTCGTTAAACTTTTTCCCATTAAATCTTTTACTAGTCCTCGTTGGACTCTTTGCCATGAGTCATTCTTAAAATTTAACAAAATTAATTAGGATTATTTAAGTTCCTACCAACTATTTTACCAGTCTTCGTTGGACTCTATGCCATTAGTCATTCTTACGACTTGACAATACTATTCCTTGTTGAACTTGTTACCATTAATCGTTCTTACGACCTGGCAAAAATAATTGGAATTCTTTAAGTTCCCACCAACTCTTTTACTTGTCCTTGTATTTTAAAATTGATGGTGCTGAATTTGTTGCCATATTTATTAATGGCATTGAATGCTATTTCTATATAAGGGGGCTAGCATTCCCTCTTCCATGTTTCATTTTTTACTTTGAGCTTCCTTGTGCTCATGCGAATGCGATAATTACTCAATCCCAAGTCTGCTATGAAGAAATAGGGGATGTAATAGCTCCGGTGATTGAGAAATGAAGCACGTTCCTTTTTGGGATAGGAGGTATGGACAATATCCCTTAATTGCATCAATTCCCTGAGTTGGAGTGGAAGAAACATACCAATAAGATCAAGTGGAAGAAACATCAAATGAATCAAACAAGAGAAGCCAAGAATCCTCAAATCAGGTTCAACTGGTTTAATACCACTTATCCAACAAATTCAATAGTTGTTCAACTGGAGATGGGTGTGAATCATGCATGGGAGGGCAGGCGAATTCTAACAAATTTAACTTAACCATTAAATTTAATAAATTTCAACAAATTCCATTTACCCTAAATCATAATATTTACCTAAATTAGATATATATATATATATATATATATATATACACTTGGGAGTAAGCTTTTTCCCTTTTGATTTGAGAAGAGTAAGGATTTTTCATTTTTTCCCCTTTTGATTTGTTTGGATTTGGCTAAAATATGAGAAGAGGGAAGATAGATTCGTCCTAAGCTTTTAGAACATCAGGCGCCTAAGACTTAGGTGCCTGATTTTAAAAAAATAAATAAGTTGGGCGCTTAAGGCTTAGGTGCCTGTTTAAAAATATAACAGGCGCCCAAGTGTTAGGCGCTTAATAAAAATCCAAGTCAGGTACTGTTGGAGGAAATAGAGTCTGACTGACTTGGATTTGGCTTTTTATTATCCAAATCAGTCCGGTACTTTAGGAGAGGCTCTTATATATTAAAGAGGAAGTAGGTTCAAACCTCCCCATGACTTAAGAAGCTTTATGCTTGGTCATCTAGGACCCCGACTTATAGATCATCCACAAGGGATATTCATGGGTCTCATTACATTCCAATACGGGTTAGTTTTCAAGATAGGGATAGATCACGGGGCCGCTATGCTCTGCGTATGACCCACGAGCTATCCGAGACGGATTGTCCCTTATAAATGGACTATGTTATTCAAGTTGCCTGCCATCTAACTAGTATAGGTTCATGGCCTATCAATATATTTGGGACCAAGCATATTGAGTTATCCTGATCCATTGCCAGGATATGTGTACTATTCATACATGTGTATAATCACGAGTGATTACACTGCAAAGATTATTAAGGGAATAAGCAGCGTTACTGCCTATTTTGAATATCTATTCGATGATCCTCACGAGAGTATTCAGGATAATCCGGATAGCGCCTAACATTCGAGTATATATTTTACAGGCGTTATCGTGTCGCACCTAGTGAAGAAGACTTATACATGGTAAGCCACATGTGCATGTACATCACACGGTCTTTAATTCCGTTCCAATTCAAGGCACTGTAGATGTGCCTCGAGCCAAGCCGTAACAGTGGGTGTGTTAATTCCCAAACTCTCAGAAACTCTCCTCAACATCCAAATAAAAATGGTAATTCACACACCCACACACCTCAGTGCGGGAATTTACACATTAGGGAGGGTTGTGTGGCCACAGTATGAGAAAAATCACACCTATACCATTCCCTATGTCTAGCAAATTGCTAAACGTTTTGACTGGTGACTTATCTTTGCTTTCTTGCTCCTCTTCAGAATCCTTACATTCTCGGTGACGACTCCGTCAGAAAGTTATTTAAGAATGGAAATTATGAGAATAAATACTAGTTTTTTCCATCTTTACAAAATCGATACTTTGGTAAGCCTCTTCCAAAATTGATACTAAAATTAACAAATCGATAATAGTCCCACCTACTACCCCCTAGCTGCCACCCTATTCTTAAACATTAAATGTTGATGGGTAGTCTAATCGGCAAAAATAATAAATCTACCAACTCACAAAGACTATTCAACAAATGACAAAGATATACCAAATCAATTACAAAGATATACATATCAAATGACAATGTTCGGGCAAAGAAAATGATAAATAATACAGAAAAAAATGAGAAATTATCCCACTAGAGTTGTTGAGTAGTCTAATCTGCTACAGTAATTTGAACAGTAATAAGAGGGAAGATTCCCTCCTAAATATACTACCAACCTTAAAAATCAAAGCTTCTTTTTCTTATTCTTCTTCTTCATCAACAACAATGCTTCTACAAAAATCAAAGTAGATTCTCCTTGATGTACTGCTGTCTCCTTCATGTGCCAAGTCTTCCAAATATCATTATGCATTTGCTAAAGTCCTCGCACAGAGGTCACTGGGGAGGAAAAGATTGTTGTTATCCTAGGTTATTCTCGTTGCTAAAGACCGTTGTTATCCCTCTCTTCGACCGTTGAAGTAACCATTGTAGTAAATATCATCTCTAAATCTGTATCTACCATCCCTCACCGTGTATCCGCATCATGATTTGAAGCCTTTTTTCTTAAGAAAAATATTATGGAAGACGATACAATTTGTACATAATTATTTTTCTTTCGGGTTTTAATCATTTGTCTTCAGCTACTTTATCATTTGTCATTTTTCTTGTGTCATTTTTAGCATTTATTATCTGCTACTATATCACCAGAATTGTTCATTGATATAATTTATTTGGGGATTCCTATTATTTGTTTTGGGGATTACTGATGTTGAGTTTTATATCATTTTTCTCATTTGTGTTATGCTACTTTATCACCAGAATTGTTTATTTATATCATTTGTTTCAGGGATGAATGGAGTTCAGCTTTATACCATTGTTCATTTTGGTGGGGATATTGTACGTTCAAAGATCGGATCAATCGTTAGTTATTTTGGAGAAAGTACAAAACTTTCCCTCTTGAGGGGGGGGGGGGTTCGAATTACCCCTGTATTTTATGCTTTCCTCTTATTTTGCTTCTACTCTATTCATTACTCTATTGTCTGTCTGGGTAGTATCGAGGGTATTTAGACATCCTTGTACGTACTAAAAGTGATGGGGCTGAAGCAGTACTCAGAAGAGCCGCTGTCAAATAAGCCGACACTCGGTTGTCAGCTTCTACATTTTGGTACTTGCATACTTTTTCATAGAGATTTTCGAAAGTTTATGGTTTTTTCTTTCGTAAGGCTTCTCGTATCTTCAAACCAGGTAGGCAAGCTCCCATGAATGTTAAACAAGCAGTCTGGGCATCTACTCTCTTGATAAGTGCCAGGTCGGCCTTAAACCTTATATGGATTGAATCAATGGTTTTTCCCACCTGCTATTTTGAAGTAAATAGTTCAGCTAACTGTTTCATCAACTGTTGATTATGCAGGTATTTTCCCGTAAAAGCTAATGAAACTTGTTCGAATGTGGACATGGAATTGGGCTCGAGGCTTTGGAACCTGGTGAGGGCCCCATCCGACAGTTGAGGGGAATAGATGTCATTTGTGCTCATCGGTTTGGTCTTGCAGGTCGATACTATATTGGGATTAGAGATGTGCTATCCCGGGTCTTGATTTTTGTTGACGGATTCTATCTTTGGCCTGGAATAACTTTGCCTTGGTATGTAGTTCCGAATGTTATCTGTAAATGGGTACTGTAGACTTTCTGAGGAGTCTCTTATGTTAACCATTTTTCCGGGTCATTGTCCATATGCTGTATGTTTTGTACCAATACCTCTATGGTAGTGGCTATTAAAGGTAAGTGGTCAATTTTCCGTTCTTCCCTTCTTGGCCCTCTTCCACCCCTTATCGAAGGTTTATCATAATAACTTTCTTCGTCTATCTCATATGACTGTCCAAATTGTTATCATCCTTGGTACCGCTTATTGTACCTATCGTTGTAAGCAAGGTCATTCCCCCTAGTGGTCATGGGTTTCCTTCCTGATATTGCCTCCGGCTGTACCCAGGTGGTTAGGATGGGTCGTCAGGGTTATAATGTTAATACCATTGAAGAGGGTTCTCGTGGTAATTAATATAAGAGGCCCTTGGGTATGGTGAAGGAACAAGGGGGCGCATACCATTAGAATGTGGAGTGTACCAACAAGGTGGAAGTGGGCACGCATAACTAAGTGGTTCCGGCTGTACCCAGGTGGGTAGGATGGGTCGTTAGGGCTATACTGTTAATGCCATTGAAGAGGGTTCTCATGGTAATTGATGTAAGAGGCCCTTGGGTATGGTGAAGGAACAAGGAGGCGCATACCATTAGAATGTGGAGTGTACCAACAAGGTAGAAGCGGGCACGCATAACTAAGTGGTGGGGGCCATTGTTCACCAGGGGGTTGTACTGGTCGTTTGAGTGGCTAAGATTGTTATGCGCTACGAATTGGTACTATTTCATGAGGTAGCGGATATTAATTATAAATTAGATTTTCCTGGAGTTCATACACAGGACCATATATCAGCGATAAATCTGGTTGAGATCCATCATTTTGGTTGTCGGTACCTTGTTTGGCGTGGAGTTTCCCACCGTTTTTGAAGCAACTGGGGTGCTGGGCAGGAGCTTAGTTTCCAGCGATAAGAGTTCACACATCTTATCTTTTGCTACCTGAAGCTGCCGGATCTGAGCCTCTTTCGTCGTCATTTGGTCTTGTAATTGTAGGAGCGTCGCTCTCATCTCGACCATTGCTTCTTCCAGAATCAGATTTTGTGTAGAAACTTTCATCTTCGTAGTTGTATAGAGTTCTGTCGAAAGGATGCAGACGGTGTTAATTGTGGTCTCCTTGGTTTCCCCATGGAGATGACAATATGTAAAACATTGTTTAGGGCTCGACACGTCTCACCAGAGGGCACCACTCAGCACCCTCTTGGTCTTTTCTCTCTCTTCCTCTAGAGCTTCATGGGTTTAGTTGATGGAGGGAGAGGTTAAGAAATATGGTCACTTCTTAGGTTCTTCTCCTTCCCAATTTATAAAGAGGGTTTTTGACCTAAAGATGCTCGGGCACGCGTGAGATGTGTAAAATCTAAATCACCCCCATTGGGTTTTAGGCTTCACCTTTTTGCTTGGGCCTAACATAAAGTATTGTTGTCTGTATAACTGCTTTTGGTGTGGCATGTAGGGTCGATGAGTATGCTCCCCATGAGAGGTGCACATCTAGGGGGAAGGTGGCCACAAAAGACCAGAGTCCCTTGATAGTAGCAGGAGAGTGCTCCTATAAAACTAGAAATTGCATACCCAACTAGCATATCATCCACACTCTAGGAACGGATGGTCCATGAGTTCTTGAAACTTATAACATTAATAATAATATCCGTGGTGTTTCATGAACCACTAATGTTATTAACATATCTAACATAGAGCCCCATCATTTCAGTGTACGTCTCGAACATGCATATGGGCTCTCATGTATGTGCTTTCATAATGTAACTCCACCCAGTAACTATATATCCATGTAGCTAACTTACATACCCATATTCATCAATATCAATCATGAAGAACTTTTTTATTCCGTATCAAGAACCACTCAATCAAAATTAAAGCCCCTACAATACATCTAACTTCACAATCAGTGAACTAAAACATCTTGACATAAACACCTATATTTTCATGAAAGCACTCTACCATAAGTTTCTCCTTAAACCGCTTGAACAAACATGTTGCCGTTTAACTTGTAAACTAACTTGTATAATAATGTTTCCTACCATTGGTAATAGGACCACCTCCTATACTCGATTAGATGATTGAGATCTTATCTTATCATCAACCATGGCAAGCTCCCATTTGACCATGACCTCACCTTGCAAACCCAATATGTTTCGAAACCTTGGTTCTCCTTGTCATAACAATCAAAGGAGTATGCGATTCTCGTTGGACCTTTTGAACCAATAGTACCAACACCATCTTTACAAAGAATTTTTATACTCACATGACCCCGATTCATCAACTTTTTTGGTATACTTATCCATGTCTTCGCAAAAAATATCATCATTGGATATCATATCAATAATTTGAATAATTTTTTAGTTTCATGCATCACCAAATCAGTCGCCAAAATTATCAAAAACATATCCAATGAATATGCATAAACTAGATGTAAAATTTAGTAATGATCTACTATTGCAATTGATAAGAGAAGCATAATCAATTACCTTCGCTTTTGTCCAAGTGATTTCATTCAATATTCCTAGATGCAATGTACAACATGGCTCTATATCAAATGCTGAAAGCACCACATCTACACAAAACCTCTTCGGTAACTCGAATATGCATCTTATACTCTTTGCCATTTTAGTTTCTTTATGGACCACATTCTAAACCATACCAAACTCTCGTGGTATCATTGAAATCTTCTCAAGCCTTCCAATTCCAATATATGCATTATCTATAACAAACCCATCACTACAAGAAATTGATTACCACCACCGTCAGCGCTTCAACATTGAACCTGTCTCAATCTCAACCCAAGCTCTCCTTCCCGGGTCGACATCAAACTAATCCATTTCATTCTTCCAAAAATTTATACCAAGCTCTTGCGTGGAATCACCAATGATTTTTTTTTTCATGAAATCCCCTTTGAAACTGACTCTAATCAATTGCAATACATCATGGTATAAGTGGTTCGATCTCATATTCATCTTTTTAGAACTAAGCCATCTTTTGCTTCACCAAGATAAAATCTTTCAAAAAGAACAAATCTGTCAATTTTAGCTTATCAAGTCTTCTCCTCGAGAATAATGTTTCCATCCAATCTTTGTTCACGTGAACAAGTTTCTCATGCCATGCTTTAGAGTCTACCATCGAAGTAACAATACCAACAATCTCATAATTAGCATTACACATCTTTAAGATGACATATTATCTTTTGTACCAAACTATAAACATAACTTCCTTCATGACCTCAACACCCACAAAATGTTTTAAAAGGTTCAAACCTGATAGTTGGCTCGAAAACACATTCTTAGCCATACTAGACACATGCTCTACCATGTTCAAACTTAACGAATTATCATTCGGTAATCCAATCCGAACCTCATCATTATTTACTTTGTCGTAGCACTCATCATAGCTAGACAACTTGTATTTATCCGATGTAATTTCCAATGAAACTTCGAAGTCTAACCTCGACTTCTTATAAATACCATATGACAACCAACATGACTTATTAAGTACCATGAATCACATTACATGGTTTATCTTGAATATCGCAAGTCATATCTCATAAATCATTATAAATAAGATCAGAGGCACTATCAAAATTTTTACCTTCCCCGGAGAAAGTCATCGAACGTCTCTTTACAGATATTCGCTTCTTCGTCAATCTTCAATCCCCCTTCATTTGACCAACATTACTGTTATTCCAAGAAATATCTTGCTAACTACAATTTTATGCCTTGATGCATCTTTTACTTATAATCTCAATATGTAAAACACCCCTTCCTCTAACTTCAACATTTGGGTAATCATTCAATATTAACAGCGAACCTCCGAGAGGTATATAGGAATCTTCACCAAAGATTTTAACTATGTCATTGAAGGTAACCCCTTACGAGATTTTAAATCTCTTGAAGCCACTAATTCACATAAAAGGGTTAACGTATTCATCATCTCTACCATTATATCAACTTCTGAAAATTACAAAGAAATAAACGTTACGAGTGTCCACTAAACTTTACCTAGAACATCTCAATCATGAAGTTCCCACTCCAATACATCTATATCGGACGGCTTCAACGAAATACCTCCTAGAAGAAAATCAAAATCCTCTACATACTGAAAATTCTCTACTTGCATCTTCCAAGTCCTAATTTTATATCCCTTGAATTACCCAATCCTTAATTTTTCTTCATCGGCCATCGCTCTAATCACAAAGGCGCTAAAATTGTGCTCTGATACCGGTTTTTAGGAATTAGGGCAGTGAATCCCAATCTCTCGCCCAAAAACGATACATAAAATACCAATTGAAAAATTAAGCAATAACAAAATCAAATAAATACACAACGATTTACCCTAAGGAAGGAAGTGGAAAACCCTAACGGTTAAAAAACCACTCCCCAATGAATAATCCACTATGAATTTATCAAGGTTACGGCGATCTCACACAAACTTTCTTAGAGGTTTTAATGGAATTTCTCAAACCTTAGCTTTTTCTCAGTAGTGTTAAATTCATATTTGATCATCATAATCATATAGAAACACTCTAATATCCTTTAAATACTTAGGAGGACTTTAGATTAGTTAAGGCTCAAAAGTATGAATCACGAGGCAAACAAACGATCAGAATTTAACTTGGCCAAAGCTATAAATCGAGTTCTGTTCGAATAAGGGAAAGTTCTATTCGAGCAAATTAATTTTTGTTCGAACAGGGTCAATTTCTATTAGAACAAATTGATTTCTGTAACATCTTGTTTAAACAGGCTTATAACCTGTTTGAACATGAACACCAAAAATGAATGGCATGAACTAAATTTATCTTCGTCTTTGACCCCCGCTCGTCCCACGAATGTAATGAACTTCCACTAATACCAATTCGAATTTATTCTCAACATATATAGTATCAGGGATACGATCGACCCTGAGTTACTTCTTAAATATGGGCTTGCTTTCCAAGAAAAAGTTACTCAACGACCAGACTTATTTACCTTTGGTAAATCCTAATAGTCAATGAAGGAACAATAACCAGGTAACAATGTATAGTCTTCCTATTAGGATGATTCCAGCTAACGATTTATATACTACGGGTAGACCATAAGCTAGAAAGATCTATAATTTTGAATGAGAGTTCTATGCATCAACCAAGGGAAACATTCCAAGCATTTGAAGTGTTCCTCTTTCCATGCTAAAGGCTTCAACTCTCAGTTACTTGTTCTCTATGTATTTACTTCCAGCTATATAGATATCATGATTCAAATTATTACAATATCATGCTTAAGTAGAATATTTTGATTAAAAGTTACCTTATATACATAAAATGTACTATTGGCAAGGTATCACAGATATATGAGTAAATATTTGTTTGAAGTTTTGGATATTTCAGTCACATATGAACTGGATATAGATCCTTCATTTTTTGCTATTCTTTCAAAAATATTTTGATGAAGATGTATATAAATATTGCTGATAATTTGGATGTATCGGACCGTCCAGGTTTTGATGCTATATTTCCTTACAGCAATTGATACTTTGAACCCTACCATAAATTGATACTTTGAACCCTACCAAATCTAGCTGTCGTTCCCTAAGAGTGACTTCATCGTTGCTTTTCAAGAAGAATCTTGATAGAAGAAACTAAGATATGGTTGGATTGTTTGGACGGAAAGAACATAAAATAATTGAATACTTTGGCCTTTTATTTATCTATGTATCCTAAATTCTTCTATATATAGAGTAAAAAATAATTTATGACTTACAAGCGCTAGTTGCAACTCTTCGCCTTTCTAGTAACTAACATAGATTTTTGATGACGAATAACACTCTTATATTATGTTGCTAAGTTTTACTTTTTGTACTGCCATTGCCTTTGAATCTAGTCTGATACTAGATTTTTGTGTCATAGATTAAGCCAACTCAGGTACATTATACTTTTCACTTGCTCATGAGGTTAAGTTGTACATAAAATATGTTTTTATTTCTTAGTGATATCTTGTGTCCCTTTCTAGCACGTTGCAATGGTCTAGCCTGAAGCTGACGATTTCATCTTTAGTGAACTCCATGTTCCTTGAAACACATTAAACCCTTTGGGATTAAAGGTCACCTCTATCAATGTGGCACAAGTTCCTTGACTAAACACTCTGGATATCCATGGCACAAATAAATTATGCACTATGGGGTGTCAGCCCTCCTCACTTATACTCTCGAGCTAGCGAGATCTTCACCCTCATTAAAGGCAGTTTCTATGCTGGGGTTGTCACTTCAATCCCCGAGAACCGTCTAATCAGTATGTGTTTATTTTCCCGATTGGACTAGTTCATTTTAAGCGGAACATTGGATATGGGCTGCAATAACTGGTTTGAGTAGCCAGAAACCTGGGACAACCGTTGAGCATTGTAACTAATGTTGTGTTGGATCAAACAACTCTATTTCCAATGAAGTTCTCACCACGACTTTCCAAGTGAATCAAGCCATGGCAGAACTTCTTTGGGCTTAATTCATGACTGTACATGTGTAAAACAAACATAAAAAATTACCGTGTGTGTGTTTTCAATTTTGTTAAGCTTGCCTTAGTGTGGATTAAAAGTAAATTTTTACTGTTCTATATATTGCCTTTTTCTTTTCCCTTTTCTTATTCTTCTAATTTTATTAGAATTTTCTTCCAGATAAACGGGCATAAATAGCTGATGTAATTGAGAATAGTAAGGCATATTAAATATGCCAAATACGACAAAACCAAAAAAGGCTTATATTGCTAGAGCTCAAAAAAATATTAAATAAGCCAAACAAAGTAATCAAAATAATAGCTATATACGTACCTAAACTAAAGCAAAAGTTCCCCAACTGTGTGTAGACGTAATCCATTAGTTTGTTTATTTTTTTGTAGTTTAACTAGGTTCGAGTTCTTGAAAGTACTATGTAGGAATGTATAAATCTCCCTAAGCCACAAAATGACTTCACAGAGTATGTCATAAACAACTTGGTTGAATATAAAGTTACAGAAAATGCGTAGCGTTGATATATATAATTTCTAATATGTTTTCATACGTTTATATAAATAACCCAAATTGATCGCTTATGTATAGCACTATTATGACTGCCTCATACAATGACTGATCAAGGCTATATGATTACTTCTTCACCTAAATGACTTAGGATTAAGGTATCCACCAATCACAAAGGTGCATTTCATTTCTAGTTATCTTTATGATGTTTGTCTTCTCATTTTTATCTGCACCTCATGGTTTTATTGCTTGGTGGTTTCAATCATGAGAAGGTAAATAGTATTTGATTTTGTAGTATAGCTTGCCTTGCTAATGCTTAATGGACTATAAGCTCAAAATGGATGGAGTGCTCAAATTCTATGAGAGGGAGATGGTAGTACTAAATGCTAGAAATTAAGATAAATGGAATTATTTAAAGCCTTAAAGTACATGGCCTCTCTTCATTATTCTCCAAGAAGTCACCAACAGTGAGGATTGTATTCTTGAAGAAGGTCATGTTGACCTCTGGTGTGTCCTTATTGCGTTGGTACTTGTCAAAAAAATTATCTGGTACTTTGCACTGGTGAGACCAATGATAATACTTTTTATAGCAGTAACAATGGACACTGTTCTTCTTATATTTCATCCTAGGCTTCCTTGTGCCTTAAAATTTAACTCCACGTTAAGGTCCAGGCCTTCTCCCCATTTGTGTTATGGTTTAGGTATTCCTGGTTTTCCCTTTTGGTGGGTTGCACCTTTCCCTACCCTTCCCAGGTCCTTTAGATGGGCGTTTAACGTTAGCCATGTGTATATCAAGTAGTGGTGCACATATTTGATTTTGTAGTATAATTTGCATAACGTATGTACCTCTTTGCACGATATTGTTATTGAAATATGATGTTGGAAGCATGGAAGGTAAGATAAAGGTATCTTTTCCAATAACTCGAAGTCAGACACTTTCTCCCCACATATTTGATGGGTTGAAATAATCTGGCTCTGACACGGAATTAAAATCCTAGAGTCTTAGATTAAGCCACCGGTAACAGGCTTTGGGGAGAAGGACTATCCTTTGATGGCCAAAATGTAACGCTAAAATTGCCTAATGAACACTAGGATCTTTGATGGTCAAGTACTCAACTTTAAGAGTCTCGCAAAGGTGATGCCTTAACAAAATAAGTTCTTTTGCACTATCTGAATGAGACATAGTATCATGGAGCAGTTATGGAGCCCTGTACTATTTGAATTGTTTCACCTTCCCTTATGCGTGATAAATTGTTTCCCCCATCATTCATGTTATCGGTACCTTGTTCTCGTCTGAAGTAGGTGGAATATGCCTTTTATAAATGATAACATTTTCTAGAGATTCAGCTTGGAGGTGGTTTTCCACATCTAAGATCCATGTTGGGTAGTTTTTGCTTGACAGGTTCAAAGGGGTTAATTTTGCATTTGATAGTCGTGCTGCCATCTGCGGTAATTATTAAAGAAATAAGATGTTCAGGTTACTCGAACTTGCATAGTATAACATTTTGAGAATATTTCATAATTAATAATCACATGGAAGATTGATAGAAAATTAAAAAGTCTATTGGACGACTACAACATATTTTCATAGGCATAACTGTTTGGAAGTTAAACTTCCATATCTTCCATATCTTCCATACTAAGAATAGATGATATTTGTAAATTAGCTTTCCTATTGTAATAACTAACTTATAGTTAGGCAATCTATAATGTAGTAACTAATTCCTAACTTGTAGGAATGATTAGAAATCTCCCTGTATAAATACATGATTGAGTATCAATAATATTCACAACAGTAAATTCAATCTCTCTTTCATCTTTACATGGTATCAGAGAAGGACTAAGATCCTGACCCCTCACTGTACTTTAATATCTTATGTAGCATCTCTCCTTTTCAGCCATCATGGCCAATGACGAAGTACCACTGCCGCCTCCCGTCCTTGGCAAATAAATTATTGTTCCTAACATTATCTCAAATACCTATTTCACTCATCATTCAGATCATCCGGGTTTGGTTTTGATTTCCAAACCCTTGAATGGAGACAATTATTCTACTTGGAAAAAGCCTATGACTCTGGCCTTAAATTCCAAAAACAAGTTAGGTTTTGTCAATGGATCAATTAAAGCCCCTTCAGAAGAAGCTGATCCTGAAGGTTATGCGGCTTGGTCTCGATGTAATGATGTGGTCCACTCTTGGATCGTCAACACTCTTAGTCCGAAAATTTTAGACAGTGTGATATATTACTCTACTGCTTATGAAGTTTGGGAAGATCTTCGTGAGTGATTCTCACAAAGTAATGCACCTCACATCTTTGAGATTCAGCGAGATATTGCCTGTCTTTTACAACAACAACTCTCTATCTCTGCTTATTATACAAAATTACAGGGCCTATGGGATGAACTAGCTTCCTACAGCGATGCAGTACACAGGGCACAACAAGATCAGCAAAAATTGATGCAATTTCTGATGGGATTGAATGATTCTTACGGTGTTATTCGCGGACAAATCCTCTTGATGAATACCCTTCCTTCAGTTCGCCAAGCATATTTCTCCGTCTCTCAAGAAGAAAAGTAGTGTCTCTTGATCTTAACGTACCCTATAAGTAATTCTGGCGGCAGTGCCACCATGGCGGTTCGATGCAGCAACAACAAACTAGTTCTATCGGCGGGTACAGGGAGGTCCGAGCGATCTAACCACCCATATGGCATAGGATTTCCGATCACAAGAAAAGTTGACTGAAAATTTTAGTGAAGGACGTCGATTTGATCAAGACAAGCGTCGTTCTGGCTGTGGAAGTGGATGCCCTTATTGTTCCCACTGTGGAGGATAGGGCGATTGGGTCCAGACTTGTTATGAGCTACATGGGTATCCATCGGGCCATCCAAAGGCAAAGTATAATTCAGACCCAAGACGCTTCAGCAACAATAACAAGCCTGCTGCTAATCATGTGTTCAAAGTCTTTTCTAAAGAAGACGGAAACCAAGTTGCTAGGATTTCAGAGGCTCAATTGAAGTAGCTCTTATCGCTCCTTGACAAAAATAATGAAGGATCTAGCTCTCAAGAAAATGCCGTTACCAAGCTAGGTTTGTCTAAAGTCGCTTCCCGCAGTTGGATCATTGATAGCGGGGCGACTAATCAAATTTCTTCATCATCTAAATTATTTTTCAGTAAAGATAAAAATTGCTCATTATCTCCCGTACTACTGCCTAGCGGAGAAAAGGCTAATATATTTGCAAAAGGATCATTGCCTCTAAATTCTGTCTATTATTTGTATGATGTGCTATGTGTACCTACATTTAAAGTTGATTTGATGTCAGTTAGTCATCTGACAAGAGGCCTGAATTGTTCAATAACTTTTTTCCCTTATTGGTGTATTTTGCAGGATCTGGCTACGTGGAGGATGATTGGTTTGGGTAAACAACGTGACCGACTATACTATTTGGTGGTACTAGCAATGAAGAAATCCGTGACCAACTCTTCCTCACCCATAAACTGACCAGCCTACAATCTCACCATCTCATCCACCGATCTCTGGCATAACCGCTTAGGCCATGTATCACCTCCTCGTCTAAGTTTCATTGCCAAGAACTTTTTAATTTTTTTTGTCCTGTCCAATAATGCTTACCCTATATGTCCTTTGGCTAAGCAGAGTCGTTAACCTTTCAGCCCTAGAGTAATTTCTTCTATAAAGCCATTTGAGATAATTCATTGTGATATTTGGGGTCATAATTGACACCCTTCTCTTTCTGGTGTTTATTACTTTCTTACTATTGTTGATGATTATAGACGTTTCACATGGATTTTCTTGATGCGACATAAAGATGAAGCACAATCACTTTTAAAGCGCTTCTTCAGTTATGTTCGCACTCAATTTGAGTCTCACATTAAGACTTTTCGAAGTGACAATGGTGGGAATTTATCTCACTTTGTTCTTTTTTTCGAGAAAATGGTGCCATTTTTCAGCATTCTTGTGTTTACACGCCTCAAAAAAATAAGGTTGTGGAATGCAAGCATCGTCACATCTTACAAGTAGCTCGAGCTTTGAAATTTTAAGCTCAACTCCCTGCCCAATTTTAGGGTGGGTGTGATCTTACTGCTGTACAAATCATCAATCGACTCCCTTCGCCAGTTCAGTCCTTCAAAACTCCTTTTGAACTTCTCTACTCAAAATCGTCTTATTTTACTCATCTCCATATCTTTGGTGTTTTAACCTATGCTATTAATGTCGATACTTCTCACAAATTTGACCATCATTCCATGACCTCAATTTTTATCTGCTATCCTATTGGTCAAAAGGCATACAAATTATTCGATTTGTCAAGCAAAAACGTTTTCACTACCCGCGATGTGAGATTTCACAAAAATACTTTTCCTTATGCATCTCTCAAGCCCAATTCTGCTCTTTCTCCTTCAAACACAGATTCTTGTCCAATTCCTCTTATCACCCACGACACCACTTATTCTTTTGATTCCAATTCAAATACTTCTCATCCAAACACATCACCTCCCGATCATACAGTCGTGCCTCCTTCTTATCCAAATCCATAACCCGTGTCTGCCTCTTCTCTTTCACCGAAACCACCATCTTCCTATATCCCGGAAATTCTACGCACATACACGCCCCCCCCCTAAGGCTTCTTCAAACCCAATCAATTATTGTGACCCATCCTTTATCATCATCTTTGAAAGTCCATCACCACCATCCACTGTGCTGAAATCCTCATCAAACTCGCTCCCCAATCTGTCTCCACAGTCACCTCTCTTCTCATCTGAGCCAGATCCCGAACTCGCTCCGCTTCGTTGCTCCAGCCTCCAAACCGGTCTGCCGGTCAAGCTCAATGATTATGTATACTCCAATGCTTACTCTGACCAATCGGCCTACTTAATATCAGGTCCGACCAAAGATACACGCTATCCACAAGCCAATTATGTTTCATATCACAGATATAACCCTGCATATCAATCTTTTGCTGCTCAAATCAGTAATGTCACAGAACCCAGGTCAAATTCGGAAGCCGCCGTTCATCCCGAGTGGCAGAAAGTAATGTGTTCTGAATTGCAGGTTCTCAAAGCCAACAACACTTTGGTCTCTCACTCCACTCCCGGCTGGTAAGACAACAATTGGCTGCAGATGGGTGTATAAAATTAAACACCATTCAGATGGGTCTATTGAGAGGTACAAAGCCCGATTGGTCGCAAAGGGATTCACTCAGCTAGAAGGTGTTGATTATCAAGATACCTTTTCCCCTACGGTAAAGATCATCTCAGTTCGCTGCTTGCTCGCGTTGGCTGCCGCTCGTAGCTGGTCACTTCATCAAATGGACGTCAACAATGCTTTTCTTCATGGTGACTTAGTGGAATAAATATATATGTCTCCACCGCTAGGGCTTCGGTGACAGGGGGATGAAAACTTGCTGTGTCGCCTTCATAAGTCATTGTACGGTTTAAAACTAGCATCTCGCCGGTGGTTCGCCAAGTTCTCAGAAGCTATTCGCTCTGCTGGTTATGTACAATCTCGAGCTGATTATTCTCTGTTCATCAAAAAACAAGGCAAGTCCTTTATTGCTCTCTTGATATATGTTGATGATATTCTGATTACTGGAAATGATCCTGTTAGCATTGCTGCTGCTAAAAAATTTCTGCAATCATTTTCATATAAAAATCTTGGTGATTTGAAATAGTTTCTTGGTATTGAGGTTACTGCTTCTAAGAATGGGATTTTTATTTCCTAACATAAGTATGCATCAGAAATCATTGTGGATGCAGGGCTGTTGGGCGCGGCCCCTGTTGATACTCCTATGGAACGAGGCTTAAAATTATCGGACATGAGCGACTTGCTCAAACATCCTGGTCGGTATAGAAGATTAGTCGGAAGATTTATTTACTTGACTATTTTGAGGCCATATATAACATATGTTGTACATGTCTTGAGTAGATTTATGCACCAACCCCGAAGACTTCATATGGAGGCAGCTCTCCGGGTTGTCCGATATCTAAAAGGTATACCTGGCCAAGGCCTATTCTTCTCTTCGAATAGTGATTTCAAGTTGAGGGGCTTACTGTGACCCAGATTGGGCAGGTTGCCCACTCACTAGGAGATCTACTACGGGCTATTATGTCTTTCTTGGACATTCATTGATATCTTTGAGATTGAAGCTACATAAAGCAGTTTCATTCTCTTTTGCCGAGGCGGAATACCGTGCAATGACGGGAGCCTGCTGTGAGTTGACATGGCTCTGATATCTATTGAGGGACTTGGGACTTTCACATAATGAATTAGCCTTGCTATATTATGACAATAAGGTTGCCTTACACATTGTAGCCAACCCAGTTTTTCATGAGCGAGCTTGGCACATTGAGATGGATTGCCATTACATTAGTGACAAGATCCAAGATGGTTCCGTGACTACAAAATATGTAAATTCTGTACATCAACTAGCAGACGTCTTGATCAAGCCCTTGAGGAAAGAGATCTTTGTTCCTACGGTTCTCAAGTTGGGATTGCAGGATATCCACTTTCCAACATGAGAGGGAGTGTTAGGAAATCAAACTTCCATATCTTCCATATCTTCCATACTAAGAATAGATGATATGTGTATATTAGCTTTCCCATTGTAATACCTAACTTATAGCTAGACAATCTATAATGTAATAACTAATTCCTAACTTGTAGAAATGATTTGAAATCTCCCTGTATAAATACATGATTGAGTATCAATAATATTCACTCCAGTAAATTCAATCTCTCTTTCATCTCTACAATAACAAGCACTAGAGTTAAAATGGAATTTCACCTGACATAGATAATCAAAAACTAGTTTACCAAAAAGTATGTAGAATTACAAGGGGTGTACGAGTTATATACAGCATCACTAACACATATAATATAATATAATATAATGAAATATTATGCCGTGATATGATATAATATAGACTTAAAATAAGCTTCTAATAGCATAAAAATAATGACACGTACAAAATATTTGGTGATATAAATATATTGATAAATAAAGTAATCATTAAATACCAATAGCACTATATGAACATATAGTGTACACATTTTATAGATATTAATTTAATTAGATAGGGAATTGTTATACGAGTGTAGCGGAAAAAATCTTGTACTTTTCCAATGTTCCTACAATTAATGGAAAATTACTGAAGTCTATAGCATTAAAATGCCATAAATCGCCTAATATGAATATACTAGTACTACCTGTGGCTCGCCATGATGAATACGTTGACGCACCTTCAACATTACAAAATTGTTCACTAACGCACCTTCAACGTTAAAACTTATGTACCGAATGGTTACTCATACTGACGACCAAATCTAAATGTGTACTACAGTTTCAAATATTTGGGAAAAAATGACCAAATAATCTTATAGAAAGTAATGAAACAAACTAATCTATAGCACCATTTTTAACGCTAATAACCACACATTGTCATCTGTAACTCCAAAAGCCACACTGGGAGTATCTCGAACTTCATGAGAACAAAGTCATTTGTAACGCCAATAACCACACATCGGTACATCAAGATCATCAAAATCTGTAAACATACGTTTTTTTTTGTATATTTTTGGATTATGAAATTAGTAATTTATCAAGAAATACATGAGAACACAAATTACATCCCTTTCATACGTCTTGCTATAATTTACATAATTGCCAAAGCCCAAATGACACTGAAATATAATTTTCAATAAAAATCTGTACTAAATTTACATATATTATTACTTTATTTTCTTCCTACCCAATTTTGTGATTCTAAAAGCAAAAGAAATTTTGCCTCTCAAGAGATTCAGACCCATCTTTCATCTTAGTTGGTATCTTTCGTTCTTGATCATGTTAAACTGGTTCATTTCAAGTCAGACTCCCTCTAAGTGTTCCTGTCAAGATTGACATTGAATTATTTATCAAACATAGCATTGAATTACAACCTAATTACAATGACTCAATGAGCAATATAAAGTACAACTTAGAACTACATTTATTAGTACGATATGAAATCAGCACTATCTTCGAAGATGTCGCCATTTGTGGGCATCTAAAATTTTACCATATTCATATTTTAAAATTTATTCTCGAGGTGATTGATCTTAAGAAGATTACATAGGTGACCAAGCAAGACTATTTTTTGCGAACTTTCATATCTTCAAAATCAATAATTGTTTTGAAAGAGGCATGGAGAATGAAATAAAGTGCAACCAAAAAACCCCCATGAAATATCAACAGTATCTTCAAAGATGTCACCAAATAGTCCTATCCATCCATGCTAAGGAACTAAACTTATTTTACAACTTCAAAGATATGTTATTGACGCATTTGAGATGAGTTTAATACCTAATTTCTGGGGTATGCAAGGATTTCTCTAAAAAAAATTGCCAATCACTAAATGCGAACATTGAAACCCTGGATCTAACATTGAAGAATTAATTACACACTACCTTAGAACCAATCAAACGCTATATCTGAGATGGGTTTATGAATCCAAGAATAGGTAATCACTCAGCAAACATCATATGAACTTAACAATTGACGATAATATAGATATATATAGGAAGAGAGGGAAAAAGATTGAAAAGTACCTTTAGAGAGACCCTGCTTGGGAGAGATAAACGCTTTCGAGATGTAGATGTGAAGCTCTGGGAAAGAGAGAGACGTGATTAGTAAGATAGAGTTGGAATGAGCGGGTGGTTTAGGTATTGTTTGTACTTAAGACTAAATTACCCTTAGTCTATGTTATGTCTGAACAACCCTTAAGTATGTTTAGACTTACCAAGATTTAAGCAGATTTAGGCCGTCCATCTTGCTTTTCTAACAAATCTCAAAGAAATAACATTAAATCCGAGCCCCTCTTTGTCTTTGGGATAATGACAAACTTGTCAATTTGAAAAATATTGTTCTCTAATGTAACATGGATACTTCAGTTTATAATAATAAACAAAATCAGTTAAATAAAAAACCAAGTTTTAAAATAGTCAATAAGAAAGCATGTTCTTGGCATATTTATCCATGTTATGGCATACTATATGAATTATAGTACAAATTATATCAAGAAGTTTGAATATAAAAAATTTGTAGATTGTATTCATTAGTTTTGTGCGTAGATAGTAAGACCCTCTAATAGACAAATATGATTTTCAACAAAAATCAAAATAAACTAATAATGGATTGATCCATACATATGTTTGTTCCTCCATTGCAATGGAAAGAAAATTAAATCACTATTAATCACCACTTATGAAACATTTATTTCGCACTAATCATTGAATCTATGTAAATTTATGACAGGTAAGGTGATAACTGTAATGTGTGTGAGATCCAAACAAATGCCTCAATCCAAATCTTTCCACTTACTACTGATACTCATTTGAGTTACTACAAAAATGTGAAATATTTAGAAGACTTAACTTGGTAGACTAACACATTAGAGCATCCAAGGTAAATATAATAAGCTAAAACATCTAAGAGAACTAAGGTTAAGCAAAAAACTCACCACAAAAAAACTAAGAATATATTAGAGCATGATAGTCTATTAAAAAGAAAAATTAGCATTTTCGAATTCTAATCAGGAATACAAAAACTACACTGGTGCAAATTATTCTGAAGATATAGCAAGAAACAAGAAAGTGTACATTTTCTAATACTAATCATGAATTTGAAAACTACACTTGTGCAAATTATTCCAATGATATAGTAAGAAATAAAAGAGTATAATTAGTAGCTTCAAATCTCAGTGAAAGAAACAGAGAGAACCATATATGTTATTTTGAATCTTTGATCATAGCCCATCCTTCGACCAAAACTACAAAAGAAGCTGTGTTGAGGATCATGACAAGTAAGAGATCAAAATTGACTAATAAATCTTCCAAGGCAAAATTCCCCAAAATCTGTGGCATTAACTCCTTTCGTCTGCCAATTCTTTTAACTGGTTCAAATTTCATTTTGGATTCCATGAAGTGTCGTATAGAGGGTGTCTAGGAATCAAACTTAATGTTATGTACATATTTCATGAAAAGATAATATAGGTCCAAAACTAATAAGGCTTTATCAAGCATCAAGGCATGAGCTTTAGTGTACCACAAATTAATATCAAGAAACTCTATCTTGATATAATGCAACCTAATCTCATCTTAAGAATTTTTTTTGCCAATTTCAAATAATTTGTATAAGAAAAAAGAGATAATGCAACATAACATCATCTTAAGAAAAAAATGCCAATTTCAAATGAGTTTTATAAGAAAAAAGAGATAATGCAACTTAACCTCATTTTGAATATTTAAAGGTTGTCGAGAATCACTTAGTTTGTATGTCTTTCTTGTATCTCTCGAGGTTTAAGGATCGCTGATTGGGGGTTCAAGGATTGCTGTCATTGGTTTTATTTTGCTCATCTTGCACTCACTTTATTTCATCACCAAAATATCATCAACCTTCCTCGTGATTCTAGATTTTCTAATGATCTCTAACCATAACCTTGGCTACAACACAACCATACATAAATAATGCTTGTTCTCGGTGTGAGCATTATTGAAAATGCAAAAATGGAGTGGTGAGAAAATTTATTCATATCAACCTGAATTGTTTCATCAGGGCACCTAATATTACATTCGAGGTTGTCATCTATCTTCTTCTCGGGACTTCCAAATTTCTACCATCTGAGTGAGACATTTCAATGCAACATTTTTTGAAACCTAAATCGATAACCAACATAAATCTCTAAACCCACTAAACGATGTTATTGGGATTATTCTATGGCTTTTAGATCACCTATAGGAAAATATGCCATTTTTCGTATTAAAAATGCCCAAAGATTCTTCACTTCTTTATCGAAGTTACTCATTACTGTTGAATAATAAATTATGAGAAAATGGACAAGTTACTTTATTGGCATGATAAAAAGAAAAAGCCTCAGCGGAAGATAATAAATTATAATTAGAAGACTCAAATTATTATTGGAAAACCACTATCAATATATCAAAGCATAATGCAAACATTATATTCCCAACTCAAAGTAGCATTGAGTTTTAAAGGGTCTTTAAGATAGTACCATTTCATTTACATTTTGTATTTTTAGGCTTTAGAGTTTGATTTTAGTAGGAAAAAATTTATCAAATGATTCAAGAAACAACTACTATAACTCAAGAATAATACAAATCTAATACTCATATTAAGAACTAATAAAGTAGGAACTTAATGAAGACAAATGATCAATACTCATATAAAAAACCAATGAAGTACAAATTTAATGAAGACAAATTACCAAAATGGTTCTTGGAAGAAACTTACTTGCATAGAATGTGTAGCTTAAATGTACGTTGATAAATTCTATAATAGTAAGACATTAAAATATGGGTTATCTTTCGAAGGCAGAAACTAAAATAGTTTTGCATGAACTTTACTTTTTTGGTTACCTATAAAAAATCATGCAACTTAGAAGGAACAAATCAGAGTTACATAAATATATTATTCCTGCAAAAGTTAAGATAAAGTAATCAGCATAAGAAAAATCCAAATTTCAGAAAACAAAAATTGGAAATTCAGAAAATAACTGCGACGGCATAGGTTGTAGGTGTATTTCTCATAATACTTTGCATTGCTTCTAATGACCGGAACCTAGAATAGTTTTGCGATATCTTCACTTACCTGCAATAAATTTTCTATTAGAAGGTACCCAATAGTAGTTGCACTGATAAAACTACAAAAGTTTTAAAGTAATCAACAAAAGAAGGTAACTCTCAGATCACACCGAAAATCAATTACATTGCAAAAATCATATTAATCCCTGTAATAAAGAAAACCAATACATAATAAATACACATTAAAACACCAAAATTTTAAAAGAGCGAGCTACAAATCCTAGAAAGGAACAAATGTAGTACAAACGCCGTGAAAGAAAGAGATGGGAAATCCTAAACACTAATATCCAATTGAACGTGAATCTAACTACAACAATCAACTAAAATTCTAAAATGAAGTTACCTTTCAGTTTTACATAGAGGAATGGATATTAGATAATTGAGAAAGATGAGGAAGATCATGAGGTTTTCAAATTCAAGCGTCTTAAGCATTTGGCGTTGTAGAAAATGCAAAACAAATGTTTTCAGAAATAAAATTGATAGGAGAGGAAGAAAATAATTAGAACCTACTAAATCTCCATTAATGTTTGTAGAGAGAGAAGTTGTGGGAGGGGAGAAGTCTTTAAAGCGATTAAATCCACTTGGTGTTTAGTGGCCAAAGTTACCCTAAACATTTATGAATATGCATTAATTGTATTTATTAGGGCGCATAAATGAAAAGAAACTTCCTGAATTTCACAGTATTTGTTTTAGTTTTACCTTATTTGACAGAATCTCCTCAAGTGGTGTTGTGATTGATTCTCATCAAATAAAGCAATCATACCACAAAATATATGTTACCCTGTCCTTCTGGAGAAAGATCCATTGGGTAGAAGAGTTACCAGGATGTAAAAACTACAATGACATGATGCTTTAGTCTACTACTTACAAAAAATTTACTGATCACAAATTTGCATAGTTAAATCAAGCTAGCACCCCCTAATGATCAATATGATATTTTCATTTATCGAAGTAAAATTCATAGCAACTACTATCTATGAATTTTATGATTTTTCTTTTAATATCAAGATAAGATCATACTTTTGTTGGAATTTTAAAGAGGAAAATTTGATTCAGAGCTTACTATCAAACCCCCCCCCCCCCCCCCCCGAATTAACCATGGAAAATCTATTGAATGCTTGTAATTAGTTTGATATGGAGGAAAAAAGAGGGCTTTTGTCAAATTTTAACGTTTCACTATCATTAAGAGACCTATAATTAGCTTTATGGCAGAATTAAATACAGTATTGAGAAGTTTTAGAGATGTAAGGAAAGAGTAATAGATGGTTTGAATTCCCTTCTTTAAGTCTCATCATTAAGCTCCATGCCACCAAGGACAAACAAAGCCACATGGGACAATCCCGGCCATGTAGAGCAAAACTGAGATTTATAATATATATTTAAAGGGGTGTACCAGTTATATATAGTATTACTAACACATATAATATTATATAATGAAATATTATGCCGCGATATGATATAATATAGATTGCGAATAAGCTTCTAATAGCGTACTCATATAAATATTTGGTGATATAAATCCATTGGTAAATAGAGTAATCATTAAATGCTAATAGGACTATATGAGCATATAGTGTACACATTTTAAAAATATTAATTTACATAGATAAGGTGCTACATAGATATGTTTATATACTTTACTTGATATGTGTTGCATGGAATGCAACAGCAAACCACACGAGCAACATCCATCAGTATCTTCGGCCAATAGACACAATGCCACAAATCTAAAAGAGTCTGCTCAACCCAGAAATGACTTGCAACCCGGGAATAATGAGCCTCTTTAATCCAATACAGCCAGTCTCCACCTTCAGAAATACATTTAAGAGTGCCCCTGTAAAATAAATCATCCTACAATTCATACTCATATGTTTTGCCTTGTAGCAACTTCTGGCAAATAACACTATGCCCTTTGTGATCATCATATCGTGCAACATACTCCGATGGAACAATAGGCTATATCTACATAGCTACCAATATAGCAAAAAAAGTTGGTAATGGGGGTCGAGATAACCTGGCAGCCATTTTATTGTCCACTCCCTTCTTATACTTTATAGTCAAAGGGAATTTTGGTAGATACGACATCTACATCATGTGGCAAGCTTGTTGTAACTTGGATTGTATAGTTAAAAATGGGAACAGCTTGTGATCAGAATGTACTAAAACTGCCTCTAACAACTTCCCAATTTTAATTTGTGGCTTTGAAGACTTTATCATCGTAGAAATACTTTAGCTTACATACCCTCCTAAACCGGTCGCACCAATAACACAAACTTGAAACACGCATTAGCCAATTGATTCACCTGAATTCACCGTTACTAAATTTTTTGTGGTGAAATGCTCCTTATAAGCATTGATATGGAACTCCTTTCCCACCTTTTGAAGATGATTCTTGCGAGCTCTACGCTAATGAATCACATATCTGTCACAAAGATAAGGGTTACCCAAGATGACCTGACACACATCTAAATGAACTACCTCACACATCACCTCGTTAATAAACTTTTCAGTGATCGTAAACTTAAATTTACGTTGTATCATGATCATTAAATCTATATCTTTTGGAATCCACCCAAAACCATACAGCATAGGATGAGCTGCAGAATTCAAGCCCATCTTCTTCACCAATACCTGAAAAATAAATATTTTCTGATTAATTGGATAACCAATGGGCTCTACTAATATCTGCTTTACCAGAATGCTGACATGAAAAAGTTTGTTCTGACCCTCCTTGATAGCCATAGTCATCTAAAACATAAGAGTAATCTTTGGATTCAGTTTTATCTAAATCCAGGAGGACAAGAACTGTTCTGACTAATGTATATCTCTCTTTCTTGTTCTTCTCCTCCATCAGCCTAAGCTCCGGGTGAAGTTTATAACGTTTATCTAAAATATACCCTCTTGCTTTATAATGATTACAATAATTCTCCTTGGATAAATAAACCTTTCCATTTGGCTATATCTTATGCTCATTCTTCCAACTAGACTTATACCCAGACTTGTTCCTGTCGTCTTCCTTGTCACTCATCAATTATTGGCCTTCAATAGAAATTGATTTTACGATTGTATCTTCGATATTATCAACAGTAAAGAGCTTTAACTCTCTTTTAATAGAGTTTGTAAAAAACCCCATGTATTTTATTAACACCTCATACTCGTCCACATTGATGTCCAAAACCAAAGCTAAGTTATGAAATGCTGTAATAATATATTGTACAGATTGCCCATACTTTTGGCACAAATTATACTATTTAAACCATCTCTCTTACTCATACCCAATCGGATAAAAATGTCTCCTTTCCAATACCTTGAACTCATTCCAACTCAAGCTTCCAACTCTGTTTGACTATTTTTGCCTAAAAATAGTCTCAGCTCGAATTTGGCTTGTTTCCTCTCATATCTCAGTTGAACGGCTCTAAGGCTCGTTCGAACGTGTTGGCATCATTTGAAGGGGTTCGATCTTCACATAAATATGGTAATTTATTTAGCCATAGATATCACTGTGAATTAATCCACACTAGGCCAAAATGAGTAAAAAATGACAGGGCAGGTCAGTTGTTATTTTGTTAAAGTGACTTCCATTTTAGTCATAAAAACGTCGTTCTTTTTGGAGTAGTTTTATGTTTTCGACTTGAAATGCGTCGTAATATTATGACTGTAAACCACGTCGTAATATATGTTATTTTTAGCTAAAATTGCGACACATTTATGGGTCATTTTATGCGACGCCAAAAATATACACAAGCATCAGTCGTTATTTTTGTCGTATTTGTTCCATTTTCCAATTTATTTATCCGCTGTTTTATGCGTCGTAATTTTACGACGCCAAAATCGCTTAATTTGTCGTAATTCTAAAAAAAATTGACATTCAAACTAGTCGTGCTATCTGTCACGCAAAAACGTCGATGTATTAGACACAGTTATTGACGATAATTTTAGTCGCTTCTCGCAATTATAAATTTCAAAATTTTATTAAATAATATTAGATTACCTAAATAGTTTTTCCTATACTCTTACAATTAGAACTAGATGGATTTGAGCCATCATTATCTCAAGTTCACGAGAGCTCTTGCCATTTAGAGCTTATAGTTCTATCATTAAAGATGCATAAAAAAAAGTGTGTATAATAGTAACAATTGTGGTGCTATATTATTAAGGAAACAAATTTATATTATATTCATATGTGTCTATGTTAAAAGATGACTTGCAATTTAAATAAAAGGAATCCAGAAGCTACAATTTAAAAGATGGCTGGACTTAAGTCAAATATCCTTATATTTATATCTCTATAAATATAAGGACATAAGTAAAAAAAACCCTTTATATATGCTCAAGCGAATGCTTAACCATCTACGTGAGTTAATTAATTCTTGGGTGTTTTATCAAAAATAAATAAAAGAATTCTTGGGCACCGCTAAACCTTTGTCTAGGAGACAACCGTATTGGAAAGTTTTAAAATGTACTATTTAAGTATATTCATGAATTACACGTGTCTGTGAGTACATGCTTATGTATACTACTTGAGATGGAGAACCATTACCTGAAGAGTGACGGACCTCATATCCTCCTTCAACTTTGTAATTTATATCCCTTGTCCCAGAGCCTCTTTCTCAAAGGTCCCATGGACGCATCCTTCACCAAGTTATGCATGTCTGACCCTGAATACCCTGGGAAAGATTGGCTCAATCGCTGAGAAAAGTGCAATGTAGATTATGATTAAGATACTGGCATTGAGTATTAGAGTAAATACCTTGAGTTAATTTACAAATCCACTCACTATCTTCTTTTGAAAGCATAAACAACCCATCCTTCTCCAAGATATAATGAATTATCCAGGCTCTTTTTTCTTCAAAACCAACAACATAATGTGGACAGGCGCTTATAAAAGTATTTAAGAAATAGAAAAGTGAGTAAATTACCTGATGAAGGAAGAGGAATATAGAGTCGCTTGGTAAGTCATCTCCGTTCTGCTTTGTCAAGGTCTTGCGGTCTATTAGTCGCTCTTGCAAAAATTATCAAAACGGTGATTGTAGATTATCAACATAAAATTTGTTATTGAATAAAGTTTCAGTAACTTTTAATTAGCCAGAATTTTCAAACATGACCGTCACTGTATTGTGTTTTTTCTACTTGAAAATTGTTAGGTGACATTTCTTATTGTGTTAATCTACAAAAAGATAGATAGACTGGGACATAATTTTGTGAGAACGGCGCAAATAGATTAACCATCTTATAATGCACTATCCTATCTCAATTTTGGCGTGATAACACTTTTTGCATCTTTCCCTGTGGATGGATCTTCGGCAATGGTTTTTTCAGCTATCCACATTATTGGTACTGCACGCTAATCAAGAAAGGAAACGGAAACGAGGGCCACCCACCAAGAGTTATATCTTAACTAAAGCGGCTTGTGCGAAGTGCGGGAATTATAACGGCCTCTAGGGGAGTAGTGACATTATGAACCTTGTGAACCTTAAGTTCCAAAAAAAAAAAAAGGAACGACAACACTCAATGAGATCTCACTAAGACATAGTGACATTATCACTAAGACGCTATTTTTAAAAATGTACCTGAGACAGAAGTGAATCTATTTCATCGATAAATATTACAGCAGGCTGGCGACAATAGGCAACCCCGAACAATGCTCTCACTAGCTTCTCTCCCTCGCCAATCTACAGTCATAAGCCAGTGTGGCAGATAAGCATAAAACAGAAGAAGATAGTGCTAATAGTCCAGTCCCATAATGCATCAACAACCTAAGCAAAGGAAGTACACATCAAACATTTATCAAGAACACTCCAACTGTTATAAAGGGACTTCTTGTTATCGAGGCAATCCTAGACTAGTGATAACAGTACAGTATTTATCCATTATATTAAACAAAAGATCAATCTATAGACTGAACTATGGTTCAATACATCTGCAATGTACAGTGACAAAAGGTGAGCTACATATGCCATATACCGGTCTTATAATATATCATAAAACACGTGATTCTTTTTCGATATACAATATCGAGATAATATATGACAATAGTTTTTTAAAATAACATCACTAAAAGCAGGAAAGTTGGCCTCATTTGTGGGCATATAGTGTATGGTGTCTCCAAAAGCGAGATAATTTCCCTTCCAAATTCAACTGTTCAGTCAAATATGGATGATTCTAAGAATGAGAACAGATACAAGAAGCTCTTATGCATAGTGGATCTTACAAACAACTTCATTTTTAGCTACTCATAGTATGTTATGCGTAGTCTACAGAAGAATGTATCTGATGGCAAGACTGGAGGTGTTTCTTACCAAACAATGTTTGTCTGGAATGAGTTCTTGACACGTGGAATCAGAAATCATCTTAGAAATACTCTTTGGACAGCTGCATTGGTATACGGCTTCTTTAAACATGCCAAACTTACAGTATCTGGGAGGGATTTCAGATTAACACTCATTGTTAGGCGCTCACATCATTATGCTGGTACTAGGTATCTAAAGAAAGGTGTAAACGGGAAAGGAAAAGTTGGAAATGATGTCAAGAAATAACAAATTGTGTCTGAAGATGTTGCTGAAGGATGCCCAGCTCAACTAAGCTCTATTGTACAGAATCGTGGTTCAATTCCTCTCTTCTGGTCCCAGGAGACTTTCTGGCTGAATATTAGACCTATATCATTTTTCTAAAGAAGGACCAAGACTATGAACCTACCAGGCTTCATTTTCAGAATCTCGCAAAGAGATGTGGAAGCCCGATAATCATATTGAATTTAATTAGGATATGTGAAAGAAAGCTTCGAGAGTCAATACTCTGTGTAGAGTTTGCAAACGCGATTGAATTCATTAATAAGGATTTATCAGATGATTCTCGCCTGAGGTTTCTTCATTGGGATCTACATAAACATTCTTGGAGCAAAGCTATAAATGTGTTGGCACTACTAGGCGGAGTGGCGGAATATGCATTAACTTTAACGGGTTTCTTTTATTGTCAAGTAACACCAGAGTTGATAACTCGGGAGTCTTTAAACCATCCTCATTTGGAGTCTATAGAAGACGGTGATTGGTTTCGGCACAGTGATAACAAAGTAGAGAATGTGAGTAACTCAGAAAAGGTCCATGGTGTAGATATTGGGGTCGCTGGTGGAAACCACTCTATGAAGTCATCTATGCTTCAAAAAGGCGTCCTTAGAACCAATTGTATTGACTGTTTGGATGGCACAAATGTGGCTCAGTACGCCTATGGGTTCGTTGCTCTTGGACATCAACTTCTGGTACTAGGATTTATAGACATTCCAAAAGTTGACCTAGATACTCTTCTAACTAATGATTTAATGCGGCTTTATGAGAAAATGGTTGACACCCTTACGTTCCAATATGGTGGTTCTATAGCAGCAACAACTCAAGATATTCTCGGAGAGAAGAGGTCAATGGAAAGCAGCAACCCAGTCTCAATAATTTTTCCGAACACTTAAACGTTATTATAGCAATGCCTACATGAAGATTGAGAAATCACAATAAATGTATTTTTGGGGTACTTTCAACCACAATAGGGTATACCAGCATTGTGGCAACTGGATTCAGACCAGGATTACAATGTTGGAAGGCATGCTCATGCAGAAGACAATGCAAGGTCTTTATTTAAAAGATCCTTATCAGACGACAACATTCTTTGTGAAAGTAGAACACCTATGTCAACCACAAATATTTGGCGGAAGAAACTTGATAATCCTACCATGCCTGAAAGGACTGATGGAGGAGGTAGCAAAGGCTTTTCTGATTCCACACCAAAAATCTGTACTTGTGAAAGTGCCCTATCATATTCCAGATACACCCCCACGATGACTCGTAGACAAATTTTTACTAAAATGTAAAACAATTTGGTTTATTTCAATGAAGATACATCTAATTGCTCCAATTTTGTCGATCTCATATGTCTTTCTTCTTCTAGAAATTCGTGTGAAGAAGAATCAGATGAAAGGTCGGCACTCCTCAACTCTCCAGTTGTAGGAACATCGACCGAGAATGTTGTGAATGGAATTATGGTTGAAATAGCCTAAACTCCAAGTGAAGATGGATTTATCATCATGGAAAAAGGACAGACAGAAATAGAAGTGCCATACCAAAGTCAACAAGATTTTTAAGGTCTCGGTGAATTTTCCGAGAGCTTTGTGCACTGGGTAAACTATGGAGAGAAATTTTTCTATTGATGAACTTTGACCAAACAATTTTCCCACCTAGAATCTGACTAAACCCACATGTTCTTTTTAACTTCTCTATCTCAATTACAACGAAGTACAAAGTTAACAAGCAAGTTAACACAAACTAAAGCAATCAGTCAAGTGTAGATGGTAAACATGTAAAACTATGAGAAAGATATACCTTATGCTCATAGAAGTCTTCATTGAAAACATCTTCAAGACTCCATAACAAGATAATATCAATCAAACCGCCATCATCAACATGTAGTTTCGCCTTTTTTCTTGAAGAATCCATTTCTAATAGGTACAATGATGCCAAATGAAGCTCTCCATTAGAAGGATCTTAGAGTTTACTTTGAAGCTCAAAAATTATTATTACTTTGAATCAATCTCAATCCCAAACAAACATCGATTGAAGCTCAAAAATTATTCAATAGAAATTGACTATTTTACTTTAAATTAGATGAAATTCTTTAAATTGGAGAAAATTCCACAATATTTGGTAAAATAGAGAAACCCATTAATGGATGTATGCAAAAAAATGGTGTACCAAAACATACTAAGAAACTAATTTTACTTACTTTTGAGCTTGTTGTAATTACTGCAAGATGGAAAGAACCGTAATCATTCAGGAAACATAATCAACATATTTGCATTCCTTGCAGTATATCTCGGAATATACATAACGGGCTTCATAGATCTCGGTCAGTTGTTGAATGAATCGGAAGTTTGGGACTTGTGCAATTCTTCTTTTAGGGTTTCAAGAGATGAAAAAGATGGATAATCATAGGAGAGAAGAGGGGGATTGAGATCGTGGAGAGGTGTGTGATGGAATTGGGCAATTTCAGCAATTAGTAGGCTGGATTTTGAATCAACAATCGTATCAAAAGGAGAAAACGAGAAATCGACAGTGTCTAAAGTCAAAATTGAATTATTTTCTCGACTACGGAAATAATCGAATTTTTTGAGCGGAAAATAAAAGGGAAAAGTAAAAAACAATGGTGGTTCTAAAAGAATGACTGTTAAAGGAAGTCATAATGTTACAACAGAGCAGCCAAGTCGTAAATCTACCTCCAAAAGTATCATTATTTACAGCTTCTGGCCAAGTGCTATTATTGTAAAAATAAATGCCATTACATCAAAAAGATTATTTTATTACATGACAGGTGGTACTTATAGTTTGAGGTAATCTTAGTGTGGAGCTAACAAATTTAAGTTGAATACGAATCATAAAAATATAGTAAATCCAAAAATGTAGATTAGGAGAAACTCCTAAAATACATTGCTCCAAGTTAAATTAAAATATAAGAAACCTTTTGTATAAGCAGCTTTCCATTTCTTTTTCTACCTTGTTGTCCCTCTCCTTGTTGTGCTTTTGAAAGCTTGAATCAAAAGGATGTAAATAAAGATCCAGCATATACATTAATAAATATTGAAAAAGAAATACGAAGATCTTGCATAGGCAACTTTCTTTTTCTTTTTCCACCTTGTTGTCCATCTTTGTCCTTCTCCCTGTGTATTTTAAAACATGATTTCTTAATAAAGTGTTTCCACAACATAAACTAAATTTCAAGCAATTATCTAACCAATCTAGTGAGTCTGTTGAAGATTCACCAGAATCTTTGAGCTAGGTCTCTAACCTATCTAACCAATTATCCAATCTCTCGGTATCGATTGAACCGTCGAATACCAAAATTTAAACTTTAAAATTGATACGAAGATTACACATAGGATTCATTGACTTACTAATAACTTATCACTAATTCTACTTCACTAGAATCGCTATCTACCTCCTCGGTACCTCTCTCTCTATCCTCCCCCACAACCTCATTCTTTTTCGAGTGCTATCGCTGCTTTATTGAAACAGAAGCTATCTCATGGTTCATGAGATGCAATTGGTCTACTAACTCCCCTTGAGTAGTACTTAGGTCTGAAACTCTCATTTTCAACTTCATGAGTCGATCTTCAGAATCCTCCATCTCCAAAATTACCTTCTTCGAGCTAGATTTCCTATGAATCTTCAACAGACTCAAAAGGTTTTCCATTGTTTGCTTGAGTCAGTCGCGTGTAGTGACCATAAACCACGATACACCGAGAATCATTACTGGAAAGCTGATACCACGTAATCCCCAATCGAATCGAGAGTAACCTACTTCGAAGAATAATAGGAAGAACAAACAAATTGGTGGGAGAATTTCTCTTTTAGAGCCTCAATTGTCTATTACTTTATTTCAATTAAATTCCACTGCAAACCCTTAGTCTCTCTTCCAAAAACTTGGATTGATCTAAGATAATTTCATCTTGCCTAGCCTTGCACCTTTATGAGGGTTACAAGTTTCCTAGTTACAAAATAGGACAATTATGTCCTTGAAATGCTTAAAAATATGAAGGAATATGATAGTCTTTCGAATGAACCCATAGGTCGCTCGAACAGCTAGCCAAATTTTACTTACAAATAGCCTTAGTGTGAATTGATCTTCTGAGATTTCCAGATCGTTTGAACGACTCCAAATATCATTTGAACGACTTGACTATTTTGGCCTAAAAATAGACTCAGCTTGAATTAGTCTTCTGGGATCTCCAAATTATTCGACCTCAACTCGAATTGGTATTTTGGGTTCTCCAAATCATTCAGCTTGACTATTTTTGCCTAACAATTGCCTCAGCTCGAATTGGTCTTCTATGACCTCCAGGTCATTTAACCTCAGCATGAATTGGTCATTTGGGATCTCAAGGTCATTCAACTTGACTTTTTTTTTTCTACTAAAAAGTAGTATTAGCTTGAATTTGGCTTGTTTTCACTCATATCTTGTTGAAACGAGTTGGCATCTTTTAAAGGGGTTCAATCTTTAGATCCTCCTGGATCATGGCTCTTCCCTTTAGAAGCCTTGAGTTCCTGTTCAAGCTAAAATTAGAGATGTGGGAATGTGGCTGTGCCCATGTCCCTATTGTACCACTTCAAATTGCTAGGTAGGTGACTTCTTCCCAACTCAGAATTACTCGATACAACCCCATCTTGTAGCATGAACTTTCCTCTCTAAAATCTAAAATACTATAATCTTAAAACGGATCTTCTCTTTCCATCCATAAGTCATCAATTTTTAGTAGGCGAGTTTCGATTGAAGAGTCTTCATCTAAAAGAGACAGCTTAAACATCTTTAAATTCTGGGCATTAATCACCGAATATATCTTCATGAAAGGTAGAAAATCCAATTGGATCACCAATCTTCATGAGTACTCTAAATGGATCATAACAGATGGATTTGAGTTTCTTACCTTCCCCCTTTAGTCTTTCCTTACCCAAATACAACAAAACTAGGTCGCCTTCTTCAAAAGTACACTCAACTCGATGCTTGTCGCATCGAGCCTTATACTTCATTTGAAATGTGTTGCATAAAACATAATCAAGAGCCACACGAGCAACATCATCTTGCATGTTCAAACAATAAACATAACGCCGCTTATCTAAAAGAGTCTGCTCAACTCCGTAATGACCCGCAACCCGTGAATATTGAGCCTCTCTAATCCTATGCAAATGGTCAATACCCTCATGATTACATAAAAGAGTACCCCTGTAAAATAAACCATCTGGCATTCATACTCGCATGTTTTGCCTTGTAGAAACTTTTAGCAAATCACACTATGCCCTATGTGATCATCATATCCTGTAATATACTCCGATAAAAAAATAGGCTATAGTAGGTAATGGGGGTCGAGATAACCTGGCAGCCATTTTATTATCTACTCCCTTCTTATACTTTATAATCAAGGGGGATTATGGTAGATATGACATCCACATCATCCGGTGAGCTTGCTATAACTTGAACTGTATAGATAAAAATGGGAACCGTTTATGATCAGAATGTACTACAACTACCTCTTACAAATTCCCTATTTTGATTTGTTTCTTTGGAGACTTTGTCAACGTAAAAAATACTTTAGCTTATGTACCCTCTTAAACCGGTCATACCTATAGCACAAACTTTCCACTTGCATTAGCCAACCGATTCGCCTGAGTTGCCATTACTAAATTGTTAGTGGTAACATGCCCCTTACAAGTATTGATATGGAACTCCTTTCCCTCCTTCAGAAGATGATACTTGCGAGCTCTACGGTTACGAATCGCATCTCTGTCCCAAAGATAAGTGTTACCCAAGATGACCTGACACATATCTAAATGAACCACCTCACACGTCACCTCGCCAATAAACCTTTCAGTAATTATAAACTTGAATTTATACTACATGGTATGATCCAGGAGGATCTTGGATGATTTGGAAATTAGCCAAAGCCGTTCGAACGAGGTTGAGAGTCCTTCGAATGACCTAATTCTACCTCTCTAGAATTTAGCCCATGAAACCAAAGTCATTCGAATGACTCCCTATTTCGTTCGAACGATCTTTTTCATGCACACTAAAATTTTTACCCATAATTTTTTTTTGTTCGAACGAGCTTGGATGCCGTTCGAATGACTTGTCAAGTTTCTAGGGTTTTAGACCAACTAGCGTAAAGTAGTTCGAACGACTTAAGCCCAGGATGTTGTTTTGAGGTGTACTTTTGCCTCGAGATAGATTATATTTGTAATTTTTTGTTCCCTAGTATATAAAGGGGACTTAAAGTTTATTCTAGGGTTATGTTAGATCTAGAAAAAGTTTTGAGGAAGAACTGAGGGTTTAGAGTATTATCATTGTAATTACTTTGTTTTAGCAATTGAATCTCCTATTTTCCTAACCAATTGGTGTTCTTCATATTTTTTCTGCTAACTAGAGCTTCTCTATCGTATTATGGATTAAATGGTATCAGTTTTCCAGTTACGATCTTCAGGGATTGATTGTTGTTTATGGTCTCTACACGTGACCATCTCAAGCAAACGAAGGAGAAGCTAGTAAGTCTGTTGACGATTTATCGCAAACCTAATTTAAAGAAGAAGGACAATTTGGAGATAGGCGATTCCAATAATCGACTCACGACTTTGGAAATGATAGTTTCCGACCTAACTTCTACTGTATAGGAGTTAGTTGAACAATTGCGTCTCACGAACCTCGCGAAGGTTTTTGCTTCGGCAACATGGCGAGGCCGTTTTTATTGGCGAGGCCGCTCGAGGAAGAAAGGGGTTATGGAGGTCGATAGAGACGGGGATAATACGGAGATCGATAGTGATTCTAGTGATACCTAATCCATCAAGAAGCGCTAGTGTTTTGGTAAGTCAACGAATCCTATCCATAATATTCTTATTGACTTTAAGATTGAAATTCCAGTATTTGATGATTCATTTGATGCCGAGAAGCTGGATAATTGGTTAGATAGGTTCGAGACCTATTTTTCAACTTATAAATATATCGACGTTCAAAAAATTTGCTTTTCTACTTTGAAATTCGCAAGTCATTCACTTACATGATAGAAGTCCTATCAGAAATGTCATGATATCAGAAGTCTGAGTTGGAAGGAATTTAAGGTGGTGAGGAAGCAATTCTATCCAATTCAGTATGGACAGGAGGGATGGCACAAATGGCACAATTTGCGCCAAAGGTTTGGGCAATCCGTACAACAATTCACTACAGAGTTTCATAACCAAGCGTTGGTCTTGGATATTAACGTGGATGAATACGAGGTGCTCATGAAGTATACAGAGGTTTGTCGGAGTCCATTCGAAGAAAATTAAAGTTCTTCAATGTAGAAAATATCAAAGATGCTACCGTTAAAGCAATTGCCATTAAAGGCAAGTACTTGAAGATTGACAAGAAATACGACAAGAAAAAGTCGGGGTACAAGTCTACCTGAAAGTTTGATCAGAAAGGGAAGGCCAAAGAAGAGGGGACTTTATTGAAGGCGACTATCTATAGTCATTATAAGGCTAATGTGCACAATTCAGATAGATGTTATAAACTTAACTCGGAGCTTCGGCCGAAGGAGGAGAAGGGTAAAAAAGGAAAATCTACACAAGCCACAGCGATTGTGGATTTTCTGGATTAGATAAACTAAATCCTAAGCTTACTCTAATGTTTAAGCAACCACAAGCTATCGAAGAGGTGAGTCAGGAAAAGCTTTTCTATGTCAGCATTCAAGTGAAGTAGAGCTTAGTCGAGGCCATCATTGATCTGGGTAGTCCAAAGAATTTAATTTTGAGGTAGTGGTGAAGAAGATGGGTTTGGCTACTGTGGCTCATCCTAAGCCGTACAGTTTGGGTTGGATTCAGAAAGACGTAAATTTGAAGATCACTAAGCAGTGTACGTTTAGGTTTGCGATTACTGAGAAGTTTATTGACGAAGTAACATATGAGGTGGTTCTGTTGGATGTGTGTTAAGTCATCTTGGGCAGCCCTTATCTTTAGGATCGAGTTGCAATCCTTTATGGTCGAGCTCGCAAGTATTGCCTGGTGAAGGATGGGATGGAGTTTCATATCAATGCGTTTAAGGAACATATTACTACTAGTAATTTGGTATTGGCAACTCAGGCGAAGAGGTTTGTTAATACGAACAGAAAATTTGAATTGTTGTTGGTGCGACTAGATCAAGAGGGTCCGCGACTATGGTATTGTCAACTTTGGTAATGTCTCCTAAGTAACAAATCGATTTGGGGGAGTTGCATGAGGAGTATGAAAACCTTTTTCTGGGCATAAAAGGAATGCCACGTAAGGGGGATATGGAGCATGATATCACCTTGGTAAATGGCGAGCCACTACCTAATATTTCGTTATATCAAACTTATGCTACAAAATCTGATGAGATAAAGAAACAGGTACATGATCTACTGGAGCAAGGAGTTATTAATCCAAGTTGCTCACCTTGTGGTTCACTGGTGTTATTGGTACCGAAGAAGGATGGGTCTTGGAGGATGTGCATAGATTATCAGGCGCTGAACAAGATCACGGTTAAGAATCGTTATCCACCTCCACGGATTTATGAGCTTTTAGATGAGTTGCAGACGGCTCAGTTTTTAACCAAGTTGGATCTTAAGTCGGGCTACCATCAAGTTAAAATCCGGTAAGAAGATACTTGGAAGATAGCGTTCTAGACCAAACAGGGTTTATTTGAGTGGTTGGTGATGCCCTTTGGGTTATGCTATGCTCCGGCGATGTTTATGCGGCTAATGAATTAGGTACTTCATGTGTTTATTGATGATTTTGTAATTGTGTATTTCGATGATATCTTAATATATAGTCGCACATGGGGGGAACACCTTGTTCATTTACGCAAAGTGTTGAGCATTTTGCGATCACAACAACTTTTTCTAAACGGGAAGAAGTGTGAGTTTGGGAAGAGGGAGCTAGTCTATCTAAGATTTCTTGCTGGTGGCGGTGAGCTTAAGGTCAATCTAGAGAAGGTCTTGGTTATTACTAATTGGCCTCGACCCCGTACAGTGATAGAAGTAAGGAGTTTTATGGGTTCTTGTCAGTACTTATGGAATTAATTTGGCATTTTTCATAAATCGCTGTACCATTACATTCTTTGATGAAGACCGGGGTACAGTTTGTGTAGGAAGAGCACCATGAGAATACTTTTTTGATGCTGAAGCAAAAGATTACGAATACACTAGTATTAGCATTGCCCAATTTACAGTGGCCTTTTGGGGTCGAGGTAGATGCGTCAGACTATGCATTGGGGGCAATCCTTTTACATGATAGGAAGCTGGTTGCTTACCATTCAGAGATATTTACAGGAGCAATACACAACTATCCTACCTACGATAAAGAGTTCTAAGCGCTATATCAATCAATGAAACATTGGCGGAGTTACTTATTGGGGAAAGAGGTTGTGGCACATTTCGATCACAAACCATTACAGTTCTTATCTACGTAGTCAAAGCTTCAGCATGCTCGCCATATGAAGTGGAAGTCGTACCGTTAGCAGTTTACCTTATTGATCAAGTATAAGAAAGGAGCGGACGCAAAATGGCTGATATGTTATCTCGACCCCCAATACCAACTATTTCCGCTTTGTTGGTAGCTATACAGATCCAGTCTATTGCTTCTTCTGAGTACATTTAAGGGTATGATGACAACAAAGAGCTCAATGTGATTAACGAGAAGTTGCTGCAAGGCAAGACATGCGAGTATTCTTTAAAGGTTGGTTTAATTTACAGGGGCAGTTTACTATGTATTCCCGAGGGTGGAGACCGTTTTAGTGAATTTGAGAGGTACATTATTCCTGGGTGACAGGTCATTTCGGGGTTAAGATGACTTTTTTGAATTTGTGGCATTATGTCTATTGGCCAAAGATGCAGGTAGATGTTACTCGTGTGGTTCGTGGTTGCGTGCTAAGCAACTCATCGAATCCTTCCAATAGGAAGATAGGACTGTACTTACCATTGCTAGTTCCTAGTTGACCTTGGGACAACATTTTAATGGATTTTATGGGTGAGTTGCCCATGATAAGGTGTACGAATGACTATTTGTTTATGGTGGTAGATCGATTCATCAAGATGATTGTTCTTATTCCATACCAGAAGACGATCAATGGGGATGGAGCAACGCAATTGTTTTTCAGAGACGTCTAGAGGTATTTTGGGCTCCCTTCTTCTATTAATTCTGATAGGGATAGACTCTTTTGGGGGCATTTCTGGCAGTCATTATTGGGGATGATGAACACTAAGTTGAAAAGAAGTACCGCTTTATATCTGCAGACTGACAGGCAAACAGAGGTAGTTAATCGCACTTTGGTACATTTATTTCGGGGATTCCATTCTAAGCATCCTAAGACTTGGGATGAGAGTTTACCGTATCTTCAGTTTGCGTTCAACCGGGTGATTCATGGTTCCACTTTGAAGTCTCCTTTTAAAGTTTGTTTGGGGTACTTGCCGCAAAGCTCTTTTGATTTGGCATTTAGTCTTGGCGACAAGACGGTATCAGGGATGGAAGAAGAGGAGCAGGTTAAAGGTCAGTGTTTCATTGAGAAGATAAGAAAGGTTCATGAGGCGGTTTAAGCTCAATTGAAGAAGACTCAAGCGAAGTAGAAGGTTTTCCACCACAAGTATCGGGTTGAGTATACTTTTCAAGTGGGTGACCTAGTTTGGTTACATTTGGGTAAGGAAAAGCTTAAGGGGGAAGGTAAGAAGCTCAAATCTATCCGTTATTGTCTGCTTTTAATACTCAAGAGGATTGGTGATAATAAATTCCAGTTGGATTTGCCAACTTTCAGGAAGATTTATTCAGTGATTAATGCTGAGCATTTGAAGCTGTTTGAGCCGTCTTTGTTTGATGAAGACTCTATAATAGGCACACGCCTAATGTCAGTGTATGACTTATGGATGGAAAGGGAAAATCCTTTGCAGGAGGATGACATTCTAGAAGGGAAAGTTCATACTACAAGACGGGGTGGTATTGAGTCATTTTGAGTTGGGAAGAAGGGTCAGCTACCTAGTTAGTCGAAGTGGTACAGCAAGGAATTGGGCATCGCCACATTCCCACATCTCTAGTTCTAGCTTGAGCAGGAGCTCAAGGCTCCTAAATGGGGGAGCCATGATCTAGGAGGATCTAGGATGATTTGAAAATTAGCCAAAGTCATTCGAACGAGGTTGTGAGTCATTCAAACAACCCAATTCTACCTCTTTGGAATTTGGCCCAAGAAACCAAAGTCGTTCGAACGACTCCCTATTTCGTTCGAATGACATTTTTAATACTCACTAGAATCTTGGCCCATAGACAATTTTCGTTCGAACGAGCTTGGATGTCGTTCCAACAACTTGTCAAGTTTCTAGGGTTTTAGACCAGATAATGTAAAGTCGTTCGAATGACTCCCTATTTCGTTCGAATGACTTAAGCGTAGATTATTGTTTTGAGGCGTGCTTCTGCCTCGAGATACGTTCTATCTGTAATTTTTAGTTCCCTAGTATATAAAGGGGACTTAGGCTATTTTCTAGGGTCATGCTAGATCTAGAAAAAGTTTTGTGGAAGAACTGAAGGTTTAAAGTATTATCATTGTAATTACTTTGTTTATAGCAATTGAATCTCTTATTTTCCCAACCAATTGGTGTCCTTCATATTTTTTTGCTAACTAGAGCTTCTTTATCGTATTATGGATTATCGTGATCATTAAATCCACATCTTTCAGAATCTACCCCAAACCATATGGCTTAGGATGAGAAGTAGAATTCAAACTCATCTTCTTCACCAATACCTCAGAAATCAATATTTTTTAACTACACGGATAACCAATGACCTTTACAAAGCTCTATTTTACCTGAATGCTGACATGAAAAAGTCCTTCTCAACTCTCCTCCTCGATAGCCATAATCTGTAGAAACATAAGAGTAACCTTATGATTTGGATTATCTAAATTCGGGAGGTCAACAACTGCTCTGGTTAATGTATATCTCTCTTTCTTGCTTTTCTTCTCCTGCGGCCAAAGCCCCGAGTGAAGTTTACAACATTTATCTAAAATATGCCCTCTTACTTTATAATGATTATAATAATTCTCCTTAGACGAAGACCCCTTTTCATTTGACTATTCCATATGCTCATTCTTCTAACTAGACTTATACCCCAACTTATTCTTGTTGTCTTCCTTATCACTCTTCAAGTATTTGCCTTCAATAGTAATTAATTTTACGGCTGCATCTTTGATATTTTCAACAGTAAAGAGCTTTAAATCTTTCTTAATAAACTCTAACAAGCCCCCCGTATATATCATGAAACATCATACTGATCCACATCGATGTCCAAAATGAAAGCTTAGTTATGAAGCGCTGTAATGAAATATTGTACGGATTGCCCATACTTATGGCACAAATTATGCCATTTAAACTATTTCTCTTACTCATACCGAATCATTTAAAATTGCCTCCTTACCGACACCTTGACCTCATTCCAACTCAAGCTTCCAACTCAGTTTGACTATTTTTGCCTAAAAATAGCCTCAGCTTGAATTTGGCTTGTTTCCTTTCTTATCTCGTTCGAACGACTCTAAGGCTCGTTCGAACGTGTTGGCATCTTTTGAAGGGGTTCGATCTTCAGATCCTCCTGGATCACATAAATATAGTAATCTATTTAACCATAGATATCGCTGTAAATTAATCCATTATTGTAAAAAAAGCAAAAAACTATTACATCAAAAAGATTATTTTATTACATGGCAGGTGGTACTTTTGGTTTGAGGTGATCTTAGTGTGGAGCTAACAAATTTAAGTTGAATGCGAAGAATAACAATATAGTAAATCCTAAAATGTAGATTAGGAGTAACTCCTAAAATACATTGTTCCAAGTTAAATTAAAATATAACATACCTCTTGCATATGCAGCTTTCCATTTCTTTATCTACCTTGTTGTCCCTTTCCCTGTTGTGCCTTTAAAAGAATGAATAAAAAGGATGGAAATAAAGATCCAACATATAAATTAATAAATATAGAAAAAGGAAGTATGAAGATCTTGCACAGGGAGCTTTCTTTTCCTTTTTCCACCTTGTTGTCCATCTTTGTCCTTCAACTTGTGCATTTTAAAACATGATTTGTTAATAAAGTGTTTCCGCAACATAAACTAAATTTCAAGCAATTATCTAACCAATCTAGTGAGTCTGTTGAAGATTCACTAAAAGCTCTGAGCTAGGTCTCAAACCTGTCTAACCAATTATCCAATCTCTCTACGTCGATGTAACCGTCGAATACCAGAATTTTAATTTTAAAATTGATACGCAGATTACACATTGGATTCATTGACTTACCAATAACTGATCACTCCTCGATAAATTCTACATTACTAGAATCACTATCTACCTCCTTGGTACCTTTGTCTCTATCCTCCTCCACAACCTCATTCATCTTCGTGCATTATCGCCGTTTTATTGAAGCGGAAGCTATCGCATGGTTCACGAGACGTAATTGCTCAACTAACTTCCCTAAAGTAGTAGTTAGGTCAAAACACTCATTTCCAACTTCATGATTCAATCTTATGAATCACCCACCTCCAAAGTTACCTTCTTGGAACTAGGTATCCGTTGAATCTTCAACAGACTCAGTAGGCTCCCCATCGTTTGCTTGAGTCGGTCGCGTGTAGTAACCATAAACCACGATACCCTGAGAATTATTATTGGAAAATTGATTCCACTTAATCTTCAATCGAATTGAGAGTAACCTACTTCGAAGAATAATAGGAAGAACAAACAAGTTTGCGGGATAATTACCCTTTTAGAGCTTAAGTTGCTAAATTACTTGATTTCAATTGAATTCTACTACAAACCTTAAGACTCTCTTCAAAAAACTTGGATTGATCTAAGATAATTTCATCTTGCTTGCCTTGCCTTTTTATGAGGGTTACATGTTTCCTAGTTACAAAATAGGATAATTATGCCTTTGAAATACCTAAAATAACGAAAGAATATGATTGTCGCTGGAACGAACTCATATGTCGTTCGAATGGCATACCAAATTTTGCCTGCGCAAATTGATTTTCTAGGCCGGGTTCTATGCAGTGCATATCATGTGAAGTATAAGGCCCGACGCGACAAGCATCGAGTTTAGTGTACTTTTCAAGAGGGCGGCCTAGTTTTGTTGTATTTGGGTAAGGAAAAAATAAAAGGGGAAGGTAAGAAACTCAAGCCTATCCCTTATGTTCCATTTAGGGTACTTAAGAAGATTTATGACAACACATTCCAATTAGATTTTCTACCTTTCATAAAGTAGTATTCGGTGATTAATACCGAGAATTTAAAGATGTTTGAGCCGTCTCTTTTAGATGAAGACTCTATAATTGATACTTGCCTATCGTTAATTGATGACTTATGGATGGAAAGAGAAGATCCATTGTAAAATGATAGTATTTTAGAATTTAGGGAGGAAAGTTCATGCGACAAGACGGGGCAGTATCGAGCTGCTCCGAGTTGGGAAGAGGGGTCACCATCCTAGCAATTCAAAGTGGTATAATAGGGAAATGGGAATGGCTGCATTCCCACATCTCTAGTTCTAACTTGAGTAGGAACTCAAGGCTCCAAAAGGGTAGAGCCATGATTTAGGAGGATCTTAAGATTGAACCCCTTTAAAAGATGCCAACTCGTTCCAACAAGATATGAGAGGATACAAGCCAAATTAGAGCTGAGACTACTTTTAATGGAAAAAATGAAGCAGAACAACTTGGAGATCCCAAATGACCAATTCGTGCTGAGGTCGAATGACCTGGAGATCCCAGAAGACTAATTCAAACTTAGTATATTTTTAGGCAAAAATAGTCAAGTCGTTCAAACGATATTTGTAGTCGTTTGAACGACATGAGCAAGAACCACATGAGAAATATCCACCTGCATATTCAAACAATAGACATAACACTGCAAATCTAAAAGAGTTTGCTCAACCCCGAAAAGACCTGCAACCCGAGAATATTGAGCCTCTCTAATCCTATGCAAATTGTCAACACCCTCATGATTACATAAAAGAGTACCTCTGTAAAATAAACAGTTCAGGAATTCATACTCAAATGTTGTGCCTTGTAGCAACTTCTGGAAAATCACACTACGCCTATGTGATTATTATATCCTGCAATATACTCTGACGAAATAATATGCTATATCTGCATAGCTACCAACATAGTAGAAATAGTTGGTAATGGGGGTCGAGATAACCTGACAGCCATTTTATTGTCTACTCCCTTCTTATACTTTATAATCACGGGGAATTGTGGTAGATACGACATCCATATCATCTGGTAAACTTGCTGTAACTTGGATTGTATATTGCTAAAAATTGGATTGGCTTGTGATCATAATGTACAACAACCGCCTCTTACAACTTCCCTCTTTTGATTTGTTGCTTTGGAGACTTTGTCATCATAGAAAATACTTTAGCTTGCGTACCCTCATGAACCAGTTACACCAATAACACATACTTGCCACTCACATTAGCCAACTGATTCACCTGAGTCGCCGTTACTAAATTGATCATGGTGACATGATCCTTAAAAGCATTGATATGGACCTCCTTTCCCTCCTTGACAAGACGATACTTGCGAGATCTACGTTAATGAATCGCATCTCAATTCCAAAGATAAGGGTTTCCCAAGATGTCCTGACATACATCTAAAGGAATAACCACACACGTCGCCTCGTCAATAAACCTTTTAATGGTCCCAAACTTAAATATACACTACTTTGTGATTATTAAATTTCTATCTTCCTAAATCCACTCCAAACCATACGCCTTAGGATGAGTTGTAGTACTCAAACCTATCTCCTTCACCAACGCCTCAATAATCATGCTATTCTAACTATCCTGAGCAATAAATGCCTCTATTAAGCTCTGCTTTACCTGAATGTTAGCATACAAAAGTTATTCCTTACTCACCTCCTAGGTAGCCATAGTATGCTAAAACATAAGAATAAGCTTAGGATTATATTTATTTCAAATCGGGAGGTTAACAACCACTGCGATTAATGCATATCTCTCTTTCTTGCTATTCTCCTCCTTTGGCCTAAGTTCCGTGTGAAGTTTCTATTATTTATCTAAAATATGCCCACTTGCCTTATAATAACTATAATAAATCTCCTTAGATAATGACCTCTATCATTTGGACTCTCCCTTATGCTCATTCTTCTAGTTAGACTTTTACCCCGACTTGTTCTTATTGTCTTCCTTGTTAATCTTTAAGTATTTACTTTTAATAGAGATTACTTTCTTGGTAGCATCTTCAATATTATCCATAGTAAAGAGCTTTAACTCTCTTCTAATGAACACCGACAAACCTTCCGTATATTTCATGAGTAACTTATTCTCGTTCACATTGATGTCCAAAACCAAAGCTTTGTTATAAAATGTTGTAATGTACTCTTGTATGGATTGCCCATACTTTTGGCATAAATTATGCCATTTAAACCATCTCTCTTGCTCACACCCAATCGGATAAAATTACTTCCTTACCAGCACCTTAAACTCTTTCCCACTCAAGCTTCCTACTTCGTGACATTTACGATAAAACTTCCACCACATGAGTGCATGACTTGCAAATTTTATTGTAGAAAAGCACATCTTTTGAGCATTTAAATATTTGTAAACTAAAAATTAAGTCTCTTACCTATCTTACCAATTATCTAATCTTTCGGCATTGATTGAACCATCAAATACCCGAATTTCAATTTTAAAATTGATACAAAGATTACGCGTAGGACTCATTCACTTACCAATAACCGATCTCCCCTTGAAAGATTTGGCATCACTAGCATCACTATCTACCTTCTCGGTACCCCCGTCTCTATCCTCCTCCCCAACTATATTTTTCTTCATACGCTATCGCCGCATCATCAAAGCGAAAAATATCGCAAGATTTACGAGATGCAATTGCTCTACTAACTCCCCTAGAGTAGAAGTTAGGTGAGAAACTTTCATTTTTAACTTTGCGAGTCGATCTTTAGAATTGCCAATCTCCAAAGTTACCATCTTCTTTGATCTAGGTTTCTGGTGAATCTTCAACAGACTCCCTTGGTTCTCCTTTGCTTGCTTTTATCGGTCGCGTGTAGTGACTATAAACCATATTCCCCCGTGAATCGTTACTAGAACACTGATAACACTTAATCCACAATTGAATCAAGAGTAACCTATTTTTAAGTTTCTCTACCAAAAACTTTGATTGAAGTAAGATAATTTCATTTTGCCTAACCTTACCCCTTTATGAAATTTACATGTTTCCAAGTTACAAAATAAGATAATTATGCCCTTTAAATGCCTAAAACAATGAAGGAATACGATAGTTGTTCGAGCGAACCCAGAGGTCATTCGAACGACTGACCAAATTTTTGCCCATAAATAACCTCAACGTGAATTGATATTCTGGGATCTCCGTGTCATTCGAATAAATCTAAATGTTGTTCGAATGACTTAACTATTTTTGCCTAAAACTAGACTCAACTCGAATTGGTCTTTTGGGATCTCCAGGTCGTTCGACCTCAGCTCGAATTGGTCTTCTGGGATATCCAATTCATTCTGCTTGACTATTTTTGCCTATATATATTCTCAGGTTGAATTGGTTTTCTAGGATCTCCAGGTCATTCAGCTTGACTATTTTTGCCTAAAAATAGCCTTAACTCGAATTTGGCTTGTTTCCTCTCATATCTCGCTTGATCATGTTAGCATATTTTGAAGGGGTTCGATCTTCAGATCCGCCTGGATCATATAAATATAGTAATCTATTTAACCATAAATATCAGTGTGAATTAATGAATTATTGTTAAAAAAAATAGCTATTCGTGAAAATGATTATTTTATTAAATGGCTGGTGGAGATTATAGTTTGAGGTAATCTTAGTTCGGAGCTAATAAATTTAAGTTGAATTCAAGGCATAACACTATAGTAAATCCTAAAATATAGATTAGGAGTAACTCCTAAAATATATTGTTCCAAGTTAAATTAAAATATAACGTACCTCTTGTATAAGCAACTTTCCATTTCTTTTTCTATCTTGATGTCCCTCTCCGTGTTGTACATTCAAAAGCATGAATCAAAAGGATGCAAATAAAGAGCCATCATATATATTAATAAATATAGAAAAAGAAGTATGAAGATCTTGCATAGGCAACTTACTTTTTCTTTTTCCACCTTGTTGTCCATCTTTGTCCTTCTCCCTATGCATTCTAAAATTGGATTTGTTAATAAAGTGTTTCCACAATATAAACTAAATTTGAAGCAGGCAAGCTGTAAACCCAAACTAAATATAAAGCAAGCTGAATCCCTACTTGCCAAACCACATCAAAACTACATCAGAAACAACTTCACAAATCTCCAATATCATACCCATTTAACCCTATTCTTAACCTATAAGATTCAATAGAGAATCAACAAAATTCAGACCCAAATCACTTAAATAAGAAGTAAACTCATTTATTTAGATTAATTAATACATATTGGGGAAACCCTATTCGTGACCAACCAACTATGAACATTATGCAAAATGAAATTTGCAATGATCATACCTCATCTAAAGCAGAGTTGTTGTCATTTATAGTATAATTGCCTAATTCTGTAAGCTCGAGATGGCTTAGAATTAGCTCTTATACGGATGTTCCTGTGATAAAGCTAACATGAAATAAGAAATGGCACAGGTGATTTAGCGTAGAAAACCTTTGAATAGGTAAAAAACCCATCCTCGAGTTGAGGGTTTTTGTAATAGCAACTGTTATTGCTTGAGGCTGATATCTTATTTCAAGTGATCTCTCGACTTAGAAATATCAGATCTTGTAAATAAGAAGTTTTGATATTTTGAGATTCTAGAAAATATAGTTTTCTTGGTGATTTCTCGTATATTTTCCTGGTCATTGCCTCTTCTGGAACTTTTTCGTTATATAGGCCTTCTCCGAAATTCTTTATCGTGTTGAAGTACGTTCTCCAAACAATGTGGTTAGTAGCGGCTAACTGAGTAACTGTTGAGTTTAAGAGAGACATGTATCTTTGACTTGTTCATGTTTTTCTGTTTGAGCCTGACCCATGTTCTTCATCAGTTCGTGGAGTAGGTATCAATATTGAATGTTGATGTCACATGTAGAATGCGTGAGTCTGACATGGAGGTAGTTTAAACTGGAATAGATTGATTAGGATTAGATCGAGTGATAGGCAACTATAATCACCCCCTCGCAACCAAAGTCACATGTGGCTTTGGTTGAGAAGTAATTTTGTGGGTATAGGGGTATTTATGTTTGAAGTTTGAAAATGAAGGAAGTAATAATGTGGATTTGACTGTATGGAAAATGCGCGTGTTATGGGGGGACGTTTGTACATTAAATGTTGATGGGAATATGGATGTACGCGATGTTTAGGGTTTTGAGAGTTTCATTTGTATTGAATGATAACGCTTAGGGAAGCGTACCTACACATTAAATATCAGGGTTATATAAATAATACCTGTACCAAGGATTGTGGCAAAGTAAGCCTGTTTGTTGCAAAATTTCTCTAAAAGTTTTGATGATGGTGAAGACCCGGAGAATGGTTCACGAAGAGAAGATTTCTTTTGAGATACAGAAGTTGAAGTTTAGATACTTCGGAGGTCAGTCTTTGGAGATGCCTACCCCCGTTCCCATTCTACCGCCGTATCAAGGTTTGTCGGAAAAAGAAGCGGCTGATGCTGAGAAAGATTTTTACTGTATGTGGAGAATTCACCATGTTGTCTTAAAAGGTGAGCAACGTTGGATTTGTCTCCGCATCCTTATGGAAGACATGGTTGGGGTAACAGATGCGGGGTTTGACAAAACTAGAGGGTAGTTGCGGCAATGTCTTGCGTAAGACTAGAGAATTGAAGGCAATGGTGGTAGTGGAGATGGAAGATAGAGAATTGAAGTCTGCTTTTATACCGCCATCGTTACTTGGTGCTAAGAAGTCCTTCTGTTTGAAGAGTTGGTTCAAGCACTAAGTCCTCTATTTTTATGCCCAGACTTCCTCCAAACCTAGTTTCTGGTCAGATTAAGATGGTGTGAAGGAAGAAGAACCTATGGTGACTTTCAATGCCTACTTTGCATCAGAGGATTCTTGGAGTGAAACATCACTAAAGTCTGATGAACTGAAGGATTTGAGGTTTCAGAGTGTCTGAGTGACCTATCATCTGTAAAGCACTTGAAAAACTTATTATCTATAAAGTACCTTATTTCAGAGTACTTGAAAGACTTGTTATCAATGAAGTACCTGAAAGATGTACTATTTTTAAAGTACCTATAATTTATATTCGAGCTGAATAAATTTTTTTATCCAAACTTTGCGCACGAAATGCTATGTATGAGATTAAAACTTACAACCTGGTTATAATAATCGAGCTGTTAAAATATGTTTGTAACATGAAATATGTGTAATGAATGATCAAACTAAGTGACTGAGATTTATTGGGGGAGAAACAAAATTGTAGAATGCTTAGGATGGGAAATTCGAGCTCAGAGAGATCGTTCCGAAAAATTAGATTTGGAAAGAATAAGCTCGATATGGAATAGGCCAAACTGGCTGAGGCTGATAGGGAGAGATATATTCAAATAACTTCTTTTAAGATACTAAGGTTTTCTGCTATGAAAGAATTGGATAATATTTCGAACAGTGGGGGATTCACAACAATAATGTATAAATAGGAGGAAAGGAGCTTTAAACTGGTGGAAGAGAATAGAAATGGTGTGGACTTGATTTGAGAGAATTCATTATGCCGCTAAGGGGCAGTTGGTGATAAAGATAGCCAAAGTGTGGGAGCAGATTTTTGGTTTGTAGGACTATGATGCTGAATTGCCAGTGAGGGAGTATCAATTTGAAGGTTTAGATTGGATGGGTAGAAAATGTGAGTATGAACGTTGTTTCGATGAGGAGCTATTACGGGAAGTGATGGTGAAACCTGTAGCTCAAAAATATGTTGTGAGATTGATTGTTGAAGAAAAGATCGAACTGGAAGATATGAGGATTACTGGAGGCAAAATGATTAGATGCAGTTTACCAGGACATCAGGGATGTTTTAGGTATAATTATACGTGAGGGAGTAAATTGTGATAAGAGTGTGATGATAATGAAGTGAATGTAAATAGGGGAGTTATTTATGCAAGTACACGAGTTTGAATAATTTCTGAAGAAATAAAATGAAAATGAAGTTTGAATTTGTTCTCTATTGTTGCAAATGTTGTTTATGACTGTTGTAAAAAATGAATTTGAATAATTTTGAAAGTTTGAGGGATTTGGAAATGATATCAACACTTCTATAAGTTAAAGAATAAAAAAAGAAAAAAATAGGCAGTTTTTGATTTTGTCTCTTGCGTAAAAGATGGGAAAGCTCGATTGTATGTAAGTATGAGTCATCATGAGCGTGGGGAGGTTAGGGGGAGATTTAGAAAAAAGAGTTGAAAATAGATTAAATTATAGGGTAAAGGGTAATGATGGGAAGGTGTTTCACCAAAAAGGTACATGACGTCTAACATTGATCGTGAAGGGGATGTTTCGGCTCCCAAACTGAGGATGGCTCGTGCGAGGCCCAATAACAGCCAGCAGTTGGAGAGAAAAAATATAAGGAATGCTTCATCTTTGTTATTCAAAGGTTTCTAAACTTCTAAAAACCTGAAGAACAGTGAGAGAGGAAAGAGAAAAAATGGCAGAGAATCTTGTGAGAATTTAATCGAGAGTGATCAACACTCAAAGTGTGCAAGAGAGTTGCAAAGACTAAGTCACGAAGGTGGTTATAAAGCAGTGTTACGAGGGAAGGATTTGGCACTGCATCATATTCACATTCTGACATAGAAGGCCAGTAGAGTATTTATGATATTTTGTATGTGCTATTTTTGAAAATCAGTTTTTGTGTTAGGGAAATTTAAAAATTACCATTTATAGCAATCTATAAAAATTTGATTGATGCATGATATATGAAAGGTATATATCTGTGGGCGATGTTTATGTAAAATATAATAATGGGTACCTGGACCTATATGTAGGTCGATCGTGAGGAGTGTTTGTGTAGAATAAAACCCTCATCTATAGATTTGTAGTTGATATGGAGACTTCACCTGGTAATGAGGCTTCTACCTTTGGTCGATCGGCAGAGTCCGAAATTGTAATATCTGATAGGGAGGAAGAAGTTGGTGTTATTAAATTTCAAGATTTCTCTGGAAGATTGGTAATCTATCCTCCGAATTCTGATGTGTTCAAATAGTTTTATAAATCCAAGGCTTCTGTTGGGGGAAGATGGGGTAGTTGTGTAGAACATGCCCGTAGGTATTTTAGAAGTTGTATCATACCAACTAAAGTGGAATATTTTTTTCTATTAACTGATTTGGAGAAGGAGAAACGAGATAGGGGTTTAGAGAAATCGTTATCTTTGGAGTACTTTGACAGAAATGTTTAGGGCGACCTAGCGGATGGCTTTTTGAGTTACATGTATCAGTTGGAGAACGGGTTGAGTCTTCCCCTTAGAAATTTGGCGAAAGAGATTATGATCATCATCGGGGTATGTCCTGTTCAGTTAAACGGGAAAATGTAGGATGTGATAAATTTTGAGAATTTCTAAAAAAGTTATGGGAGGAGGATGAGATTGAGAAGAGGATATCTCCTGAGGATGTTTTACAGTTTTATGGGGTAAAAAACTTTTCTACAAGTGAAGGGGCATATTTTATTACGAGTTTGACTCCGCCTCATTTCATCAATCTGAACTCAGCAAGTCGACCATGGAATGATAATGTGATGTGGGTGAAGGGTGATTGCCTTCAGAGAGATGATGAAGAACCCATGGAACTTCTGTGTAGAACTGTAAAAAAAAGTAAGTATAAAAATGTATAATGTATAAGATTGATATGTTGAAACTGTATGTTGTTCTGCTGATGATAATTCATTATTGTCTGACAGGTCCTCAATTAAAGGTAACGAGGAAGGTGTTTTTGTAGGACACTGTTGCTCAGGAAGGGATAGAGCTCGAGGCTGTACGAAAAGAACTCAGCATTAGCAAAAAGAAACGTGCTAATAGCCAGTCTAAGAAAGTTTAAAAGGCTCAATCAATGAGATTAATGGTGAGCGCTGAGGGCAATAAGAATAGACAAACTGATGGGAAGAGGCGAGTGAACTTGCCTAAAGCCTCTAGAGTGAACTTCGCAGGTGTGCCAGAGTCTACTACGTCAAGCAAGATAGCTTGGGCATTTCCAAAAAAGAAGATGTTAAAGTGTGGTTCAACCTCTAGAACTACAGGAAGTGGTGAGGTCGAAGGAGGAGTAAAAAAGATGAGGGTTGAGCCCTCCGAACTCATAGGGGCAAAGGTCATAGAGGATCGACCTGTAATTGGCGATAAACTGAAAAAGGTGGAGGAAAGGGCGAGGTTTGCAACTCTCAATGGGGAGGAGGAGATGAGAAATTGATTGAATATGTGATAAATTTTGTATAGTAATTCGAGCTAACAGTGAGGTCAATATTGTTTATTTTTGTATACTGCTCGTTTGATGAAGGGGATATACCTCGGGGCCGAGGAGGAGAAAGTTGAGCTGAATAAGGGGAAGGTCGAGCTTGAGATAATGGTAGCTTGACTGAAAGCTAACTTGATTAAGGAGGGGAATCGGTTGGAGGCCCTGAAGACTTCTAAAGAGGTGGAGATTAACGATCTTTCAACGGAAGCGAAAAGGATCGTGGAGGAGGTAGTAACTTAGTGTGATAGACTCGGGCGTAACCTTATAAACAAGAGGTATTCCAAATATGAGGAGAATGCCATTATGGTAGACCCCTATGTTGAGGAGGAAGAAGATGATGTGGTAGAAGATGTTATTGTCAGAGTTGTGGACGGGTTGGACGGTGTATCTCCCCAAATGGTGCAAGACAACCAGGGGGATCACAATGAGCGTCCAGAGGGAAAAAACAAGAAGGTAGAGTAGAATGTTAACTCTGTGATTGTATGAATGGTTTGAAATGTCGTAATCTGATGAAATATTATTTGTTGGATAGAATTTTGTAGGCTAAGACGCATTTGTAAACCTTGTTGTAGGAACGTAAGGAATGCGCCTCAGAATAAAAGAATTAGAGACAGAGCTCGCTAAGGAGAAAGACACCTCAGTGTCCCTGTTGTTTTCACAAGTGGAGCTACAGGTTAGAAAAGTGTATGAAATATTTGACTTATATGCTTCATTAGTTTAGAGTAACAGAGTAAAAAGTAGAGTGTATGGACATACCAAAAACTTGCTATCAATTTATGGGCAATGGCACTCAATGTTGTATAGCAAAATATTGACAAATTAAACATATAAAATGTGTACCTTAGAATTGGAAGTATGTGTATATTTTTCATCCAGCTGAGATTGTACTTCAACCTTATGTTTAGAAGTAGTTTCACACAGGAGATGTCAAAAAATAGAAATTTTGTTAGAAATGAGATGTATGTATTAAGTGAATGTTCGGGATCGAACTTGATATGTTGTATCTGTGATGTGCAGGTCGAATTGCAGTTAGTTCGCTTTCACGAAGATGTGATACGCCAATGTAAGCAAGAATTTGCGGAGGAGTTTGATAGGATGAGAGAGGCGAATATAGACAGAGAAGATCAACATGTAAAGGTACACTTCAAGTTTGTTGAGGCATCCCAAATAGCTGACGACCTTACTCAGAAGATCGAGGAGAAGGATGCAAAAATTAGTAAAGGTCTAAAAGAGCTCGTGGAGATGAAAGAACATGCAGTGAAGCTCAAAGGCTAGAATGATGCGCTGATAGCAAAAACTTAGGATACTGACATGGTTCGATACCGTATAAAGGCGTTGGAAAAATCAGAGGACAGGTTAAGTCGTTCTGTGGCGAGTCTGAAGGACCAAATGATCAACAAAATGAACGATCAGGAGAAAACTAATGCTGATCTAGTGAATACCAGAAATGAGCTAGAACGATTAAAGAAGAAAATGGTCGAAAAAGATAGCAAGCTAAAGAATGCTCGAGATGACCTATCTACCTTTAAAGTTGTGGTTAAGCAGTTGACTACAACCTTACCTACTAAGGATATGGAGTTTTGGATGGTGCAGCAGAAGTGCTATGAATTGAATGAAAGGGTGACATAATTGAAGATCGAATTGGTGTAGGCCAATTCGCGTGCCAGAAACACCGAGGCTGAAGATTGCTCGAGGATGAATAAATGTGATGCCAAGGTCTCCTTTGTTCAAGGGGATACAGATAGCCTATCAGCTCGAATAAGAGAGCTAGAGGGAATTGTAGCTCGAACTCAAAGTTATGTGCAAAACGGAAATGAACATTTAAAGGAGTGCCAAAGTAAGTTTGACGCTACTCTTACCAGGGAACAAGGGTTAGAGCGGACTATCAGGGTTAAAGAGATTTTTATTAAGAAACAAGATGAGTTGTTAAAGAAGTCTTCGGCTGGGGAAGATTTAAACAGGGAGCTTGAGGAACTTCGTGCTCAGGTGGTAGATTCGAGGGTGATTAATCAAGCTGAATCGGCTAAAGCTGATAAGAAGGAAGTAGAGAACATCGTGTTCATGGCTTGATTAAACAGTAAAATGTAATGACAAGAATAACGGCATAATAGGTTGCATAATTGCCTTTATATAGAGAGAACAAATTTTTCTAAGGCGATCATGCCCAAGGCATTGCGCTCAGAATTGATGATGACAGTGATTGCCTATTTTTTAGAGGAGGTAAAAAGTCTTGAGTTAGAGAGAAATACCTTGCACGACTGTTTGTCAGAAAAGGAATGTATTTGCAGAGTTGATATAAATTGAGGAAATTGTATAAACTCTATGGAAACAGTGTTAGGCTCTCGACCTGTAAAATTGGTAGATCAGGGCAGGTTTGTTGTGACTGCTCGAGCTCGAGAATTTTTGGCTGGTCGTCCTCCATTTATAGGGGAAAGTGTGGCTGACCTCCCAACAGCAGAAAGAATCCATTATAGCGGTTGTATATGTAACATTAAAAAAGTATCTGTTACAGACTTATTGAAAGAAAGAAACTAGTTTTACCTTTGCTTTATCTTATGTCTGGAAGAGTTCTTTGATTGAAAACTAGTATTACCTTCGCTTTAATAGTAGAGTAGTAATGTCGCAGCCATATTGAGTGAGATGAAAGCTAGTTTTGCGTATGCTTTATCTTATGTCTGGTAGAGTTCCTCGGTTAAAAACTAGTATTACCTTAGTTTTAATCTTGGAGTATAGTAGAGTCGGTCAAATAAAGTGTTATCCTTGTTTTAACCGGTATATTGTCACAGCCATATTGAGTGAGATAAAAGCTAGTTTTACCTTTGCTTTATCTTATGTCTGGTAGAGTTCCTTGATTGAAAACTAGTATTACCTCTATTTTAATCTCAGAGTATAGTAAGGTCAAATCCAATGTTATCCTTGTTTTAACTAAAATAAAAGTCAATTAAAAGCTAGTATTACCTATGCTTTAATCTATGTATTATCTACTTAAGTAGAGAGTTGTGTGGGAAAGAACTTTGAAGTTTTCGCTGAATAGAAAAGGATGTACATTGGATGGAGATGAAAATCTAACTTTTGGAATGGAAAAAACGAGAATTCAAAATGGAATAGTAAGGGATTTAACAATTGTATCATTTCAGTTGGCTAGTGCTCCATGGATTTAAGATGTGAACTCTCTCTTTTGTCATAAGGTAATATGATCCCTGGCCTGTGAGACCTATGATAAGGAATGGACCCCCCCAATTTTCTGCTAGTTTCCTAGCATGAGGCACTATTCTGTGATGAAGTATTTCTCTGAGGATGAGATCGGTGATTTTAAAAGTACAACTTCTAACTCGTTTGTTGTATGAACTAGCCAGCATATGGTGATATTGACCGAGGTTAACAATGGCTCATTCCCTAGTCTCATCGATCCAATTGAGATTGTAGGCCAATTTGAAATCATTTTCTTCGTCAGTTTGTTCGTGATCTCTGACTGGATGATGGTATTCTAAGGGAATGATAGGCTTGGTCCTATAGGCAAGGAGGAATGGGGTACAACCGGTTGATTGACGTGGTATGGTACTATATGCCCATAAGACATGAGGAAGCTCTCGAACCTAGTTCCCATTTTTCTATGAGTAAAGCCTTTTCTTGAGTCCATCCACGATGGTTTTGTTAGTGATTTCGGCTTGGCCATTGCCTTGAGGGTAGTAGGGGTTGGAAGGTGAGTGGGTAATATTTTATTTGTTGAGAAAAACTACAATTTTTTCTTCCTCGAATTGTGGCCCATTTTTGATACAAATTAGGTGGGGGAAACCAAACCATGTAATGATGTGTTCCTAGATAAAAGAGATGAACTCTTCTTCTCAGGTTCGACAGAGTGGAACTGCCTCTACCCATTTTGTAAAATAATCTGCAGCTATGAATAGGTATTGGCGGTTACCTGTACAATTAGGAAATTTACCGACAAAATTGAGTACCCATCTTTTGAATGGCCAAAACACCTTGCTTGCATGTAGTTCGAGCGCAGGGGCACGTATCAATTGTCTATGTCGTTGACATGTATCACATTTTCGTGAGTACTCTTCTGCTTGCTTGCGCATGCCCAACAAGAATACTCCTTGTGTAATGGCCCTAATTGCGAGCGATCGACCGACAAAATGGGAGCCACAAGTTCCTTCATGTAAATCGCGGAACATCTCGTCGACTATCTTTCTAGAGAGGTACTTTAGGTAAGTCCCCATGACTAAACGGCAGTATAATAAACTATTTTGATTTGTGTAACGCTTTGAGCTGTCGATCAATTGTCGGTGCTCCTTTGGATCTGCTGGAAGTGGTCCGTTGCATTTGTTGTTAATACCGATGTAGGCTAGGAAGGGCTTTCGCCAATCGTCATCCCCCCTTTTATCGCCCCTAGTGTTGGTCGTCCATACATCAATTCGATCAATGCTGTGGGCTATACTTCAATCTGGAGATATCAAGCTTCTATTTCCAGGACCCCATCTAGATATGCTAAGGAATTGGCGTATCTATTTTCACCTTGAGGAAGATAATTGAGAGTTGCTTGCGTAAACTTACTCATCGTATCTGCAATGAGGGTTGTATATTTAATCATCTTACCATTCTTCTTGTATCGTTCAGAGTAATAGTGCGTGACGTGTAGTGAATCTGTGTAAACTGAGAGTTTTGGGACACCAAGCTCAATTGCGAGGTCGAATCCATGAATGAGAGCTTTGTATTCAGTGACATTGTTGGAGGCTTCAAAATCCAAACGGATTAATTTATCAATTCTACTATTGAAAGTGGTAATCAATATGATTCTAATTCCTGTCCCTGCAGGTTCTGCTGATCCATCTGTAAGATGTCTCCACCCATTCCTTGTAATCCATTCAACTTGCTATTCAAATTCTTTGGGGGGTAGACCTTCTGCAAGTTCCTATGCAAGGTCAGGATCATGAGCCTCCCACTCGGGATCTTCCACTAGAAAATTAGTGAGAAAATCGGCAATGTCCTGACCCTTTTCAGAATGACATTATTTAAACTAGATATCATGTTCTCCCAAACTGACTGACTATTATTGTACTCTCCTTGATTTTTTTTGGATAGAACCTCCTGAAATAGGCAGTTCATCATGACTTTGACTGAATGAGCTTGGAAAAATTATAAATAAAAGTTATAAGAAGTCTCTCGATTTTAAAATACCTCGTTCCCGCTAGAGCGAGGGTTTTGCTGATGAACTTGACTGGTTTCTCGATTTTTCCTTCAAGTCGAATGAGAACCGAGATGATTAAAGTATCTGTAACATCTAGGTAGATAATCAGTTCCTCATTATCTATTGGGGTACTCATTATGGGAGACCTCCACAATAGGTTTTGAGATCCTAAAAAACTTCTTTACATTTTAATCTCCATTGGAGCTCTGCATTTGGCTTAACTTTTCCTCGTTTGGTATAACCGTGGTGTAGTAGGAACAACCGTCGACAGCGGTCTGAAGATTTTGAAACAAATTGGTTGATGGAGGCAATCTTGCCGGTATGTTTCTGTATGTCTTTTGATCTGGATCGGACAAGAAATTGACCTGAATGTACTTTGAATAATGCATCCTGTAAGATCACAGAATGTTGAATACTATGCTAAGATCTGTAATGTGGTTAGTTGACTGTATAATCTTGTACAAGAGATCATCAATGAAGACTTCCACAACTTTCCCAAGAAGTATTTTGAACATAGTAGTCATCAACCATTGACAAGTCGCGCCTATATTATTGAGTCCGAAGAGCATTACTTTGTAATAGTAAAGTCCTCTTTCAGTGATGAAAGTGGTCTTTACTTGATCTTCTTCCAAGAATAGAATTCGATTGTATCCAGAAGCAGCATCCATCATAGATAAGACTTCATAACCTATTGCGGAATTAAGAATTTGATGAATGTTGGGAAGAGGGAATCTTTCAATCAGTGTATGTTTGTTTAGATCTGTGAAATCTATACAAACTCAAACTTTTCCATTCTTCTTTGGGATAGCGACGATGTTGGATATCCAATCTAGATATTTGGCTTCTCGAATAAATACAACTTTGATCAATTTCTCAATATCCGTGTTAACTTCATCTCGAAGTCAAGGTGATAGTCATTACTATTTCTACTTTACTACCATGTTGTTGATCTTGATGGCCAATTTGTGACATGCCTTGGCTGGATCGACCCCAGGAATCTCTTCAAAATTCTACGTAAAAACGTCTCAATATAGTCATAAGAACTGAATGAAAACATCCCTATCATGCCGAACCAACTTAGTACCGATGAAAGTACCTCTGCTAGGTCCATCAATGTTGATGTATTCTATAGGCTCTTCTATGGAAGGCTGATCATCAATGTGATTACCTTTTTGCAATTACTATGCAGACTATCTATCTGAGGTATCTAAAATTGCTGAGACAGTATTTTCGCAAGCTTGAGTAAGCTTTTAACTACCCCTGATTTTATAGATACCATCATTATGTTTAAAGTGAAGTACTTGATGATAGGTGGAAGCGATTACTTCCATGTTGTGAATCAAGCAGCGACCCTTAATCTCGAGATAACGAGATTTGGTGTTGATTACGTTGAAGATAACGTCGATGGTGGCTGGTCTTGTGGCAATAGGAACGATGATCTTTCCTACATGCTCTTCTTTAGAGCGATTAAATGAATTGATATCGGTGTCGCTTGGAATAGCTTGATCGGTCAATCCCATTTGGTCGATAGTGCTCTGAAAGAAAATCTCAATTCCGCTTCCAGTATCGATCATCATTGTGCGTATGAAAAACTTCTTCATCTTGTGTATTATGACTAATACATTACGATGTGGAAATTTGACATGTCTAATGTCGTAATCTTTGAATGAGATCCCAAGCTGGCGATTGTTCGACTCAGGCAAAAGCTTAGCTTATTTGTCTTGAGGTGTGAGATAGTAGCATTTTAACAGTCTCCTACATTTGAATAAGCAAGAGTAGGTGATTTGATAAATTTTAATCATGTTGCTGTGGTGTATATGGTAGAGATGTTTTTTCTCATCTTGATCTTCAACCTGGATGACTTTAAGCTGCTTCTTATAACTGCTATCCTTGTATGATTCCAGGTCGATAATATATTCAAACATCCATCCCTCTTTGAAAATGTATTCCAGTAACCTCTGTAAATCATAGCAATTCCCAGTTGAATGATGGTTTACCATATAATGCATGCAGTACAGGCAGTTTTCAATTGGTTCCATTGGTTGAGAGAGACGGTAGTGCTTATCCTTGGAGTACATTAGATAAATTGTGATGATTCAAGCATTCATCCTTGGGAGGACCGGTTTGGGTAGTGAATTGCCTTTCCGAGGGTTGCTAGTATTTCCCTTGAAGTGTTTTTGATTACCCTAATCCTCCTTTAGTTTAGTGCTTTGATCTGTGGATGAACCTTTCGTGGTTAGGACGGATTTAGTACATTTATGCCTTTCGGATATCATTATTGCGAGCATACGTCTTGGAAATAATGATTTAGTACATTTATGCCTTTCGGACAAGCCGTCTTCCCAAACTATCAAAAAACATCTCTATTGCGAGCATACGTTTTGATGATTTGTTTCTGTTGCTGGTCGAATGTGTGTATGGAGCCTTCAGGTAAAGAGTAGAACCACCGAGCAGTTCTTTTAAAAGACTTGTTGTGAACAAATGGCAAAGGATGTGGTTGAGGTTGGAATACAACACCAATGAATCATGGTACTACGGAATGTGCTCCTTTGGATCGGTGCCCTTGTATTTGCGAATTTTCAAAGAATGGAAACCTTTCGGTATTTATATATCAAATAGTTATTTGGCAATTGGACTTCCTTGTATCTTGGTAAGGTCGTTTGTAGTGCCCAGAACTTGTGCTTCGATCAACTCTTTAATACGCTGATCCATATGCTCTTGCGTAACATATTAACATATCGATTGAGTGGCTTCATGAGCAGGTTGAGGTCTGTGAGAGCTTGTACCTTCACTCAAACGAGCACGTGTTGGAACTCGAGGTTGAGGTCGCTGCTCTTTTCCCTGACATATGGAAAATTGGTGACCTCGGCTGATCTCAGACAAAACTTTACCGCCCAAATAAATGGAAGGGTGAGATTCGAGCTGAATATTTCTAGAAATAGCTTTGCTGGTGGCTCTACGAGGTCCCAACCTTTCCCACACCAAAACTTGGGAGGTTCAGGCAATTGATCACGATCTCTTGCTGGAGGAGCCTAAGTATTTTGCAAAGCTTGTAAGGCAGTCTGCATGGTTGTCATCAGGTCTTAATGTCGTTTGAACGTTGTCAAATGAACTTGTCTCTAAGCTTCGAGCTCTTTCTCATGGAGCTCTCGGTCAAGAGTTAATTGCCGTTCGAACCCATTGCGCTTCTCTATTTTGGCACTGAGATTTGCCCACAGCTCTGTAAGTTTTTCAGGCTCTACTGAAAGATTGAGCTAAATTCCGGCTGCAATTCGTCTGGAAGTAACCTTGATTGAAATTCACAGTAGAGTGAATGTATGCCTTAGGATATCATGGAAAAACCTTCTTTTCCATAGACGGCGCTAAATGTAATGGCTTAATTCCATAAACTCGAGATGGCTTGAATTTTTCTCTTGTACCAATGATCCTGTGACAAAACTGACATGAAATAAGAAATGACACATGTGATTTAGCATGGAAAACCTTTAAATAGGTAAAAAAACCACGACCTCGAGTTGAGGTTTTTTGTAATACTAACTTTTATTGCCTGAGGTTGATATCTTATTTCAAGTGATCTCTTAACTTAAAAATACTTGATCTTGTAAATAAGAAGTTTTGATGTTTTGAGAATCAAGAAAATGTAGTTTTCTTGGTGATTTCTCGTATATTTGTTTGGTCTTTGTCTCTTCTGGAACTTTTTCTTTATGTAGGCCTTCTCCGCAGTTCTTCATCGTGCTGAAGCACGTTCTTCAAACAATGTGGTTAGTGGCGGTTGACTAGGTAACTTATGAGTTCATGAGAGACAGGTGTTTTTAACTTGCTCATGTTATTCTTTTTGGGCTCGACCCACGTTCTTTATCAGTTCGTGGAGTAGGTATCAATGTTGATTGTTGATGTCACGTGTAGAATGCATGTGTCTGACATGGAGGTAGTTCGAACTAGAATAGCTCAATTTGGGTTAGATCGAGGGATAGGCCCCTACATACAAAGTTCTTTATTTGGTAAGAATATTTGGCTCCCAAAAAAATCCCAAATTCGTTGAGTTTGTATATTGATGCATTAACGATGTGCAGTTTCCTCTTAATGCGCAAATGCATGGCTTATATTACTATAAATATTACAAAAGTACATGAGAAATCGAATGAAGCAATAGCTTTCTACAAATAAAAAACCTAAGAGATATTGGAAGAAATCTCTCCTTCCACATCCAACAAACCCGCATAAAGTGGGGATGAATTGGTACTGGGGATCACCCTGCTCCATGGTTCAAGCGAGGACGAATTGGGATACTCGGGTGACACGACGGCCAATCGTCCATATGCATCTCAGAGTCCAATTTCCCCAGAGTCGAAGCTGATGATGCAAGATTTAAGGCAAGAAACCTCTACTACAAGGATGGCTTTAGGGAATCCAATATTTAGAGCATATGATCTCATCACATGCTGCAATCTGATTTCATAACAGAAAAAACCCAACAATTTATGGTGATTTGACATCAATAATCAAATTGTTAAAACCATAAATCAAAGTAGGTTAGCGCAAAGCTTTGCACCTTTGTTGCAAGAGAGAGATAAAGAGAGAGAGAGAGAGAGAGAGAGAAAGAAAGAGATAATGACATTTTAGGATTCTAAAGCGTTACGGATTTCAGTTGCTAGAGAGATAGAGAGAACGTTGGTTTTGTTCTAGTTTTTTTTTTTTTTTTGGAGAAGATAGTTGTAATGTCCCAGATTTTTAGGATATTTATTTTATTTTATTAAATATTATTACTATTATTCCTATATGTTACTCATTATGCATCCGTATTTTTTTATGTTAGGTTTGGTGTTATATTCTTTTTCTGTGGTTTAGGTGTTTCGGCGGTTGCTTGATGAGAAGAGGTAGAGTTTTGATGTTTGGAGCTCGTGGTTGGATGTTGATTGGGTGTTGTTGTTGTATCGGGTTGTTCTTGTCTTTTGAGGATCTTGGTGTTGTGCGGTGTTGTGGGAGGCTCAGGAGGATCTCAGAATAATTTTTGGAGTTTTTTCCAGTGGTCGTTCGAACGATTTGGCATTACTATATAAATCATTCTTCATTCATTCTCCTAATTTTTTCTTCTCTCTCCCTCACCAACTTAACCCTAACTTCTCAATCCTTCTCCTCCCTTCAATTCCTCAACCCTTCTCCTTCCTTGGTTCGATTGGAGCTTGAGGAAATCACCTTCTTCCACCGAATTTTAGCTCATGACTCTCGTGAAAGAGAGGGCTTCCTTTTTCAGATACGGATTCATCGGTGGGTTGTCGTTTCTTTACGAACAATAGCCACCACTTTGATCTCAGCTCTCTCTCGCCTTCGTGGTTCGTACTCTCTCTCTCGGTTGAGCTGTGGTTTGAGACGATTCGGGTTTGGTGGCTAATTTCGGCTTTAGGGCTTGTAATAGTGAGATGTTTGATGGGTTTTGACCATTGTTGTGATGGTGGGGTGCTTGATTTGGGTTTATTGCAGGTGTTGGCCGGTGGCGGTAATTTTTTGGGTTGGATTGTGGGTGTTTGGGTGGCTGAATTGGTTGGTTAAGAATTGATGTGTCCTTGTATGATTGTGCCCATTAGGGTGGTGATTGAGGTTAGGTGTAGTTAGAAAGAGAAGGTGTGGTGCTTGTTCAAGATAGTAGTTGTTGCTATTCCGGAAAGAGATGCCTGGACCGACGATTGTTGCAGTTTTGGTTCAGATATTACTGTCTAGATTAGTGTCATTCTGGAGGAAGAGTAAGGGCTATTTTTACCCTTTTCGAACGCCGGGAGAGTGATTTTTGGGCGACTCATTCGGTAAGTTTAAACTGGCATATCTTCATGTGATTGTAGGTGATCGGAGTAGCGCAGCGTAGCGTGGTGGACCGTGGGATTCGATAGAGCTTTGTTACTGAATTCAGGTGTGGTGATGATCTGAAACGCAGTTTCGGGCGGGTATCCTTTGTTGGAATTGCGATTGGGTTCTGGGCCTTGTAGTGGTTGATGTTGAGGTATTCCTAGTCCTTTCCATGATTGATTTGGAGTTCTGGAAGTCGATTCGTGGAACACATTTTTGTTGGGGTGCTGTTTGGACAGTTTTGCCGAGATTGCCATTCCGAGCGTTGTTTTGTCAGGCGAGTTTTATCTTCCTTAATAACTAGACCATTATATTGATTTCTGAGTTATTGTATCACATAGTTTATCATGTTTATTACAGTGATTATGTTAGTATATGGATTAATTGGTTAGGACACATTCACGGGTTATCCGTTTGGCATACCTTAGGCGAGAGTACTTAAGGGTTTGATAAGTTAGTATAACACGAGTTAGTTGTAAATTTAGTTACTAGATAAAATCATGTGATTCCTCTTAGACCGATTTCATTTAGGGTGATTATCACAGAACCTGTAGGTTATGTTTAAACATAGGTAGTTGTTCTCAGTTGTCGTCGATGTGACGATAACTCATGCGATTCCTCTTAGACCGATTTCATTTAGGGTGTTAATCACAGATCTTTTCTTCGTTGAGGTTGAGAACAAAGGTATTTCTCAGTGTGTTGCGATGCCTTAGTGTCACTATATTTATATATATATATATATATATAATATCTTGAGTGTGGTATTGTTGGTTAGTTATTAGTGTACCCCGCTTATTTCAGGGTACTAGTATCTTGGTTTGACGATTAGATGAGATGTATGGACGGCTTGTGGTTTAGCCGCCATTTCTTTGAGATAGTATAGTTCTCACCTTATAGAACAACACCATGGTTGTTTAGGTTGCTGGACTTGGTTCTAGGGTAGTCTTGGGGCGACATAGCTTCAGTAAGACATGGTCTTCGATTCGGAGCTCGTCCTTTTACCTGTTATTATTTTGATGAGTCTTAGGACTAGTCTAGGTGTGCTCTGTATTCTCGAGGCCTGGTCATTGAGTACTATCATTGTAATTGGTGGCTGTTTGGAATGTTGGATTCCATGTGGGAGTGTGGTATCACCTGGACTGTTAGTTGTTGTGGTGAGCAGACGGCTTTTTCGTAGCGGTTGATCGTGAATGTTGTTGTACTGATAGTTTGCCTTAGGATTGTTTGCATACTGTGTTGTGACACTTAATGTCCTCATGATTCTTAAAGCTAATAGAGCTTACCCATAAGCCTTCTTTCCCCGGGATGAGGCTATTCGGGATGTGTTCCCTATCGTCATCTACGAGGTAGCGTGACCGCATGGCTCAGTGAGGTTCGCGGCTGAGCCAGGTGGTTAATGAAGTTGTACACCACCCGAGATGTTGGAATGCGGCTGAAACCTCATATTGAATTCGGCTCTTATACATCCGTGTTGGAGACTTATGTATACGATTAGGAGGATTGTGAGGCAGTTCTGTTATTGGGGATTCTTGACTACTTATTGGATACTTGTAGGTCACCCCATGAGTACTAGTCTGTGTTGACATCTAGAGTACTATTGTACTTGATTGGTAATCATATTGCTTTGAGGAATCTTAGAAACTCATATTGTTAAGATCTTGTGACAGTTAAGTTGTTGTATCATCTAGGTTTGGATGGTGTAATTGAGTCACAGGTGGACATCTGTGTTAGTTTTGGTTGCCACTCTCTCAGGCAGGTGGTTATCCTATTGTGTTCTGGCTGTGTTAGCGGCAGTTGTGTTTCAGTCTTTAGGATTATTGCTCACATCCATGGATAATATATTCCCTCTTTATCTTACTGCGATTGGATACATAAATAACTCTGCATCGGCTGACCCTCGAGAGATTTTGGGATTCCTTAAATCGGGTTAAAAAGAAGGTGGGTCTAGGATGGATACTATAATACCTAGTCACCCATTCGAGAGTATGGGATGGTATGAGACAGTATTTACAATCTGGTACAGGGCTAATCCTAGAGTTTGAAATGCCTCGGAATGTATATATAGTTCGGTCGTTGGCACCGTGGGATTTGATAGATTAATGTAATATCCTCATAGTCTGGATGAGCTAGTGCAGCACATCGTACCCTTGTATCCATCAATATTCAGCAAGGCAAATCCTTTTTCAGCCGTTGTCAGCCCACTTTAGTCTTGTGGGCAAGCCCTTTTGGTTGACATCGCTAAATAATTCTGCATCATCATCATCATCAGTAAGCATATCATTGCATCTTTGCATACTTTCAATTCGTAAGTTCTTCTCATTGAAATCCTTAAACCTTTCTGTATTATGGTTAAAATAGAATCATCTGCACTTGGGATAATCATAAAATTATCTCTTTCCATCATATCATCATCATAACATATCAATACATTGGGATAATTATGGGATTATCCTAGTTCATCATATTCTTCTCCTATTATTTAAATTCCTCTTCTCCAAATTGATTTGCGGTATAATTAGATTCATCCTCTTTCTGTATACTCCTCTCCGCTCTACATTTATTTCCTCCCTCTTCTGTATATGAGTAATTTATTTGGTAAATTAGTCAGATTGGTTGTCGTGAGCTTTTGGCTAGTTTTTTGGTTGAGGGCGATCTCATTTAGCTTGTGATAGCTTCGGGGTTGTGCCTGGTTGGGGTTTGGATAACCCGGTTGGATGGTTGTTGGCCGAGGGTCGTTTACCCTCATGTGTTAGTGTATTCTTGAGGTGGGTTAGTTGCTTGTGGCAATGAGGGCCATGGTAGTGATTAGAGTGTAGTTAGTAGTCCTTGGGACAAGAGTGTATATATAGTCTTTGCACTCATTTGCTCAAGATATGTATGTATATATTTATAGTATAGTTTGATATAATCATTAGACTAGCTATATACCTATTTGATACCTATTTGTCGTCTTAAATATATTTATACATATACATTATTTATCATTAGATATTATTTTATCCCATTATCATTAATATTTGTATCCATCTCATTTGTTAGTATAATCGTTTAGGTATTTTTGGGAGTTAGTGAGCTCATTGTTTGCTCACTCTCGCATCCTCCTTTCAGTGATAGGTTGTTTCAGGTTTTAGTTGCTGCTGTGGTGATCTTTGGGGAGCTGAACTGGAGGCTCATTCTCCAGATACTACTGTAGGGCTTGCTGTGAAGAGGTTTGTAGAATCTTACGTTTTGATAATGTTATCTTATTCTCACGCTGTTTCTATTTTTTTTATTACTCTGTTGTGATACTATTATGAATGACTAAGCCAAAAATTTTCAACGGCCCGGTTGTTCGTGGGGCGAATCTTTAGATTCTCCGACCTGCATATCCCCGAATCTCAGTAATTGGTCTAGCTACCGATTACTGGATTTTGGGGCGTGACAGACTTGGTATCAGAGCTCTAGGTTAATTTTTATCTCGGTGTCTAGCACTCATAGGTTGAGTTATTCTTTGAGCAAGTTAGGATGATTCCTTGGTATCCTGTGTCTTTTTGCATGTTTGGTTAGAGAGTAAATCTCTTGTGGCCTTCTGCGCGTAGGCTTCAAGCATAGGTCTAGTGGTAGGCTTTTGCAGTAGATTTAGAGGACTTAGGATGTTTATCATAAATCCTTAGAATGGTGTTTTATTGGCTTCTTGTGGTAGTGGTTTTCCTGTTTGTTTTTGTGTTGGGTTTCGACATCAGATTTGAGATTTTTTACTATTTGGACGGCGTTATGTTCGCCGTCGTAGTAGTTTCGTCGTGTTCCATTTTAATGTTTCTCATATTGAGTTTCGGGTATTTGCTCTTAATCAAATCCAAATCAATCTGGATATTGAATCTGCTCGTTTGGATTGATTTTCATTATTTACTGAAATGCATCATTTTAACCGATTATTTCCATCTTTTGTGTCGCGGACCTGATCTCATAGCCGACATGTTATAAGACTGGGGATCGTGTGCAAATCAGATTTTGACGTTGTTCATATAGGGAAAGGGACATCATATTCAACTTTTTCCTTTTGTTTTTGGCATTCTTAATCTATTTGTTTTTATAATCAAACTATATATATTTTCATACAAATTATATATTAATATATTTTAACTATAATCTATGATATGTTGCTTTTGCTATAATGTCGTGTAGCTGGACGGGGAGTTTAGGGGATTTTATTTTATCGACCTTGCGTAACCGCTATTGCGATATGGTTACACATTACATTTGAAATATAATATACTATACTTAAGTAGATATTTTAAATTTTCGGGACGAAATTTCTTTTATGGAGGGTAGAATGTAATGTCCCAGCTTTTTAGATTATTTTTTATTATTTTATTAAGTATTATTCCTAAATGTTACTCGTTATGCATCCGTATTACTTCTTTTGTCAGGTTTGGTATTAGATTCCTTTTCGGTGGTTTAGGTATTTCGGTGGTTGTTTGATCAGAAGAGGTAGAGTTTTGATGTTAGGAGCCCATGGTTGGATGTTGATTGGGTGTTGTTGTTATTTTGGGTTGTTCTTGTCTTTTGAGGATCTTGGTGTTGTGCGGTATTGTGGGTGGCTCAGGAGGATCTCAGAATGATTTTTGGAGTTTTTCCCAGTAGTCGTTCGAATGACTTGGCGTTACTATATATATCATTCTTCATTCTCTCTCCTCATTTTCTCTTCTCTCACCCTCACCAACTTAACCCTAAATTCACAATCCTTCCCCTCCCTTCAATTCCACAACCCTTTACCTTCCTTGGTGCGATTGGAGCTTTAGGGAATCACCTTCTTCTACCAAATTTTAGATCTTGACTCTCGTGAAAGAGAGGATTGCCATTTCCAGATTCGGATTCGTCGGTGGGTCGCCGTTTCTTTACGAACCATTGCCACCACTTTGAACTCAGCTCTCTCTCACCTTCGAGATTCGTGCTCTCTTTCTCGGTTGACCCGTGGTTTATGACGATCCGGGCTTGGTGGCTATTTCGGTTTTAGGGCTTGTAACAGTGAGATGTTTGATGGGTTTTGACCATTGTTGTGACGGTAGGGAGTTTGATTTGGGTTTATTGCATGTGTTGGCCGGTAGCGGTGATTTCTTGGGTTGGATTGTTGGTGTTTGGGTGGCTGAATTGGCTGGTTAAGAAGTGATGTATCCTTGTATGATTGTGCCCATTAGGGTGGTGATTGGGGTTTGGTGTAGTAAGAAAGAGGAGGTTTGGTGGTTGCTCAAGATAGTAGTTGATGCTGCTCCGGAGAGTGCTGCCTGGACCGACGATTGCTGTCGTTTTGGTTCAGATATTACTGCCCAGATTACTGTTGTTCTAGAGGAAGAGTAAGGGCTGTTTTTACCCTCTTTGAATGCCGGGAGTGTGATTGTTGGGCAGCTGATTCGGTGGGTTTAAAGTGGCATATCATCATGTGATTGTGGGTGATCGGAGTCACGCAGCGTTGCGTGGTGGACCGTAGGTTTTGATACAGCTTTGTTACTGAATTCAGGTGTGGTGCTAATTTGAAATGCAGTTTTGGGCGGGTATCCTTTGTTGGAATTGCGATTGGGTTCAGGGCCTTGATAGTGGTTGATGTTGTGGTGTTCCTAGTCCTTTCCATGATTGATTTGGAGTTCCGGAAATCGATTCGCGGAGCACATTTTTGTTGAGGTGCTGTTTAGACAGTTTCGATGAGATTGCCGTTCCGAGTATTATTTTGTCAGGCAAGTTTTATCTTCCTTAATAACTAGACCATTATATTGATTTCTGAGTTATTGTATCACATAGTTTATCATGATTATTACCGTGATTATGTTAGTATATGGGTTAATTTCTTAGGACACATTCACGGGTTATCCGTTTGGCATATCTTAGGTGAGAGTACTTAAGGGTTTGATAACTTAGTAAAACCCAAGTTAGTTGTAAGTTTAGTTACTTGATAGAACCAGTAGGTTATGTTTAGTCATAGGTAGTTGTTCTCAGTTGTCGTCGATTTGACGATAACTCTTGAGATTCCTCCTAGACCGATTTCATTTAGAGTAGTTATCACGGATCTTTTCTTCGTTAAGGTTGAGAACAAAGGCATTTCTCAGTGTGTTGCGATACCTCAGCATCGCTATGTTTATATTTATATATATATAATATCTTGAGTGTGGTATTGTTGGTTAGTTATTAGGATTCCCCGCTTGTTTCAGGGTACTAGTAACTTGGTTTGACGATTAGTTGAGATGTGTGGATGGCTTGTGGTTTAGATGCCATTTCTCTAAGATAGTATAGTTCTCACCTTATAGTATAGCACCATGGTTGTTTAGGTCGCTGGACTTGGTTTGAGGGTAGTCCTGGGCCGACATAGCTTTAGTATGACATGGTCTTCGATTCGGAGCTCATCCTCATGCCTACTATTGTTTTGATGAGTCTTAAGACTAGTCTAGGTGTACTCTGTGCTCTCGAGGCCTGGCCTTTGAGCACTGTCGTTATGATTGGTGGCTATTTGGAAGGTTGGATTCCATGTGGGAGTGTGGTATCTCCTGGACTGTTAGTTGTTTCTGGTGAGTAGACGGCTTCTCCGTAGTGGTTGGTCGTAGATGTTGAACTTCTGATAGTTTGCCTTAGGATTGCTTGCTTATCGTGTTGTGACACTTATTGTCTTCATGATTCTTAAAGCTAATAGAGCTTACCCGTAAGCCTTCTTTCCCCGGGATGAGGCTGTTAGGGCTGTGTTCCCTTTTGTCATCAAGGAGGTTGCGAAATAGCATGGGTCAGTGAGGCCTGCGGCTGAGACAGGTGGTTTATGAAGTTGTACGTCACCCGAGATGTTAAAATATGGCTGAAACTTCTTGTTGAATCCGGTTCCTGTACATCCGCGCTGGAGACTTATGTACCTGATTAGGAGGATTGTGAGGCAGTTCTGTTATTGAGGATTATTGACTACTTGTTGGATACTTGTAAGTCACCCCATGAGTACTTGTCTGTATTGACTGCTAGAGTACTTTTGTACTTGATTGGTAATCATATTTCTTTGGGAAATCTTAGAGACAGATGTTATTTAGATATCATGATGGTTAAGCTGTTGTTTCATCAAGGTTTGGATGGTGCAACAGAGTTACAGGAGGGCATCAGTGTTAGTTTTGGTTGCCACGCTCCTAGGAAGGTGGTTATCCTATTGTGTTCTGGCAGTGATAACAACAGTTGCTTTCAGTCTTTAAGATTTTTGCTCACATCCATAGATAATATATTCTCTCCTTATCTTACTGCTACTGGATACATAAATAACTACGCATCGGCTGACCCTCGAGAGGTTCAGGGATTCCTTAGATCGGGTTGAAATAGAAGGTGGGTCCAGGATGGATACTATTATACCAAGTCACCCATTCGGGAGTATGGGATGGTATGAGACATTATTTACAATCCAGTACAGGGCTTATCCTGGAGGTTGAAATGCCTCGGAATGTAAATATAGTTCGGCCGTTGGCTCCGTGGGATTTGATAGATTGATGTAATATCCTCATAGTCTGGTCGAGCTACTGCAGTACATCGTACCCTTGTATCCAGCAATATCCGGTAAGGCTAATCCCTTTTTAGAAGTTATCAGCCTGCTTTAGTCTTGGGGGCTAGCCCTTTGGGTTGACATCGCTAAATCATTCTGCATCATCATCATCATCAACTTTTAGCATATCATTGCATCTCTGCATTCTCCCAATTCGTAGGTTCTTCTAATAGAAATCCTTAACCCTTTCTGCATTATGGTTAATATAGAAGCTTCTGCACTAGGGATAATCATAAGATTATCTTTTTCCATCATATCATTACATTGGGATAATTATGGGATTATCCTAGTTCATCATATTCTTCTCCAAATTGATTTGCGGTATAATTAGATTCATCTTCTTTCTGTATACTCCTCTCCTCTCGGCAATTATTTCCTCCCTCTTCTTTATATGAGTAATTTTATTTGGTTAATTAGTCAGATTGGTTGCCGTGAGCTTTAGGCTAGTTTTTTGGTCGTTGGCCATCTCGTTTAGCTTGTGATAACTTCGGGGATGTTCCTGGTTGGGGTTTGGATAACTTTGGTGGATGGTGGTTGGCCGAGGGTCATTTAACCTCATGTGTTAGTATATTCTTGAGGTGGGTTATTTGCTTGTGGCGCTGAGGGCCACGGTAATGATTAGAGTGTAGTTAGTAGTCCTTGGGACTGGAGTGTATTTATATTCTTAGCACTCCTTTGCTCGAGATATGTATGTATATATTTATAGTATAGTTTGATACAATCATTAGACTAGTTATATTCCTATTAGATACCTATTAGTCGTCCTATATATATTTATACATATACATTGTTTATCGTTAGATATTATTATATCCTATTGTCATTAATATTTGTATCCATCTCATTGGTTAGTATAATCGTTCAGCTATTCTTGGGAGTTAGTGAGCTTATTGTTTGCTCACTCTCCCATCCCCCTTTCAGTGATAGGTTGTGTCAGGTTTTTGTTCCAGCTGTGGTGATCTTTGGGGAGCTGAGCTGGAGGCTCATTCTCCAATTACTACTATTTGGCTTGCTGCGTAGAGGTTTCTAGAATCTTACGTTTAGATATTGTTATCTTAGTCTTACGCTGTTTCTGCTTTTCCTTATTACTCTGTTGTGAAACTATTGTGAATAACTAAGCCAAATTTTTTTTACAACTCGGTTGTTCGTGGAGCGAATCTTTGGATTCCCCGACCTGTATATCCTCGAATCTCAGTAATTGGTCTAGCTACCGATTACTGGAGTTTGGGGTGTGACAGACTTGGCATCAGGGCTCTAGGTTAACTCCTATCTCGGTGTCTAGCACTTATAGGTTGTGTTACTCTTTGAGCGAGTTAGGATGATTCGTTGGTACCCTGTTCCTTTTTGCATGTTTGGTTAGAGAGTAAATCTCTTATGGCCTTCTACATGTAGGCTTCAAACATAGGTCTGGTGTGTAGGCTTTTGCTATAGATTTAGGGAACTCAAAATGCTTATCTTAAATCCTTAGAATGGTGTTTTTTTGGCTTCTTGTGCTAGTGGTTTCCCTGTATGTTTAGGTATTGGGTTTCGACTTCAGATTTGCCATTTTTCACAATTTGGACGACGTTATGTTCGCCGTCGTAGTAGTTTCGACGTGCGTTCTATTTTAAAGTAACTCTTATCGAGTTTCGGGTATTTGCTCTTAATTAAATCCAGATCGATCTGGATATTAGATCTAATCGTTTGGATTGGTTTTCATTATTTACTAAAATACATCATTTTAACTGATTATTTCCATCTCTTGTTTCGCGGACCTGATCTCATAGCAGACGTGTTATAAGACTGGGGATCGTGTGCACATCAGATTTTGACGTTGTTCAAATAGGGAAAGGAATATCATATTCCTCTTTCCCCTTATGATTTTGGTATTCTTAATCTATTTGTTTTTATAATCAAACTATATATATTTTCATACAAATTATATATTAATATATTTTAACCATAATCTATGATATGTTGTTTTTGCTATAATGTCGTGTAGCTGGACGGGGAGTTCAGGGGCTTTCTATTTTATCGACCTTGCGTAATCGCTAGTACGATATGGTTATACATTACATTTCAAATATACTATATTATACTTAAGTAGATATTTTAAATTTCGGGACGAAATTTCTTTTAAGAAGGGTAAAATGTAATGTCCCGGATTTTAAGGTTATTTTTTTATTATTTTATTAAGTATTATTTTGAATATTCCTATATGTTACTCGTTATGCATCCCTATTATTTCTTTTTTCAGGTTTGGTGTTCAATTTTTTTTCTGTGGCTTAGGTGTTTCGGTGGTTGTTTGATCAGAAGAGGTAGAGTTTTGATGTTAGGAGCCCGTGGTTGGATGTTGATTGGGTGTTATTGTTGTTTCGGGTTGTTCTTGCCTTTTGAGGATCTTTGTGTTGTGCGGTGTTGTGGGTGGCTCAGGAGGATCTCATAATATCATTCTTCATTCTCTCTCCCTCACCAACTTAACCCTAACTTCTCAATCCTTCTCCTCCCTTCAATTCCTCATCCCTTCTTCTTCCTTGGTTCGATTGGAGCATGGGGGAATCACCTTCTTATACCAAATTTCAGCTCTTGATTCTCGTTAAAGAGAGGGCTGCCATTTTCAGATTCAGAATCGTCGGTGTGTCACCGTTTCTCTACGAACCATAGTCTCCACTTTGAACTCAGCTCTCTCATGCCTTCGAGGTTCGTACTCTCTCTCTCGGCTGAGCCGTGGTTTGTGACGATTCGGGCTTGGTGGCTGATTTCGATTTTAGGGCTTGTAATAGTGAGATGTTTGATGGGTTTTGACCATTGTTGTAATGGTGGGGTGCTTGATATGGGTTTATTGCAGGTGTTGGTTGTTGGCGGTGATTTCTTGGGTTGGATTGCTGGTGTTTGGATGGCTGAATTGGTTGGTTAAGAATTGATGTATCCTTGTATGATTGAGCCCATTAGGGTGGTGATTGGGGTTTGGTGTAGTTAGAAAGAGGAGGTGTGGTGGTTGTTCTAGATAGTAGTTTATGCGGTTCCAGAGAGGGCTGCCTGGACCGACGATTGTTGTCGCTTTGGTTCAGATATTACTGCCCAGATTACTATTGTTCTAGAGGAAGAGTAAGGGTTGTGTTTACCCTCTTCGAATGCCGGGAGAGTGATTGCTGGGCAGCTGATTCGGTGGGTTTAAAGTGGCATATCATTATGTGATTGTGGGCGATCGGAATAGCGCAGCATAGCGTGGTGGAACGTGGGTTTCGATGCAGTTTTGTTACTGATTTCAGGTGTGGTACTGATCTGAAATGCAGTTTCAGGTGGGTATCCTGTGTTGGAATTGCGATTGGGTTCTGGGACTTGATAATTGTTTATGTTGTGGTGTTCCTAGTTCTTTCCGTGATTGATTTGGAGTTTCGGAAGTTGATTCGCGGAGCCCATTTCTGTTGGGGTACTGTTTGGACAGTCCCCCCGAGATTGCCGTTCTGAGCATTGTTTTGTTAGGCGAGTTTTATCTTCCTTAATAACTAGACCATTATATTTATTTGTGAGTTATTGTATCACTTAGTTTATCATGTTTATTACCGTGATTATGTTAGTATATGGGTTAATTGCTTAGGACACATTTACGGGTTATCCGTTTGGCATACCTTAGCCAAGAGTACTTAAGGGTTTGATAAGATAGTAAAACCCGAGTTAGTTGTAAGTTTAGTTAATAGATAGAATCTATAGGTTATGTTTAGTCATAGGCAGTTCTTCTCAGTTGTTGTCGATGCGACCATAACTCTTGAGATTCCTCTTAGACTGATTTCATTTAGGGTGGTTATCACGAATCTTTTCTTCGTTAAGGTTGAGAGCAAAGGTATTTCTCCGTGTGTTGCGATGCCTCAGCGTCGCTATATTTATATATATATAATATCTTGAGTGTGGTATTGTTGGTTAGTTATTAGGGTGCCCCGCTTGTTTAAGGGCACTAGTAACTTGGTTTGGCAATTAGTGGAGATGTGTGGACAGCTTGTGGTTTAGATGCCATTTCTCTAAGGTTTTATAGTTCTCACCTAATAGTATAACCCCTTGGTTGTTTAGGTTGCTGGACTTGGTTCGAGGGTAGTCTTGGGCCGACATAGCTTCAGTAAACATGGTCTTCGATTCGGGGCTCATCCTCTTGCCTGCTATTGTTTTGATGGGTCTTAAGACTAGTCTAGGTGTACTATGTGCTCTCGAGGCCTTGTCCTTAAGCACTGTCATTGTGATAGGTGGTTGTTTAGAATGTTGGATTCCATGAGGGAGTGTGGTATCTCCTGGACTGTTAGTTGTTGGTGGTGAGCAGACGACTTGTCCATAGTGGTTGGTCGTGGATGTTAAACTTCTGATAGTTTTCCTTTGGATTGATTTCTTATCGTGTTGTGACACTTATTGTCCTCATGATTCTTAGAGCTAATAGAGCTTACCCATAAGCCTTCTTTCCCTGGGATGAGGCTGCTAGGGTTGTGTTCCCTTCCGTCATCTAGGAGGCAGCGAGATAGCATGATTCAAAGAGGTCCGCGGCTGAGCCAGGTGGTTTATGAAATTGTACGTCACCTGAGATGTTGAAATGTGGCTAAAACCACATGTTGAATCCGGTTCCTGTACATCAATGTTGGAGACTTATGTAACAGATTAGGTGGATTGTGAGGCATTTCTGTTATTGAGGATTATTGACTACTTGTTGGATACTTGTAGATCACTCCATGATTACTTGTCTGTGGTGACAGCTAGAGTACTATTGTACTTGATTGGTAATCATATTTCTTTGAGGAATCTTTGTGGCTGATATTGTTTAGATGTCGTGACGGTTAAGTTGCTATTTCATCTAGGTTTGGATGGTGCAACTAAGTCACAGGTGGGAATCTGTGTTAGTTTTTGTTGCCACGCTCTCTGGATGGTGGTTACCTATTATGTTCTGGCTGTGTTTATAGCAGTTATGTTTCAGTCTTTAGGATTTTTGCTCACATCCATAGATAATAAATTCTCTCCTTATCTTACTGCGATTGGATACATAAATAACTCCGTATCAGCTGACCCTTGAGAGGTTCAGGGTTTCCTTAAATCGGTTTAAAATAAAAGGTGGGTCCTGGATGGATACTATTATACCTAGTCACCCATTCAGGAGTATGGGATGGTATGAAACATTATTTACAATCCGGTATAGGGCTTATCCTGGAGGATAAAATGCTTCGGAATGTATATATAGTTCGGCCATTGGCTCCGTAGGATTTGATAGATTGATGTAATATCCTCATAGTCTGGTCGAGCTAGTGCAGTACATCGTACCCTTGTATCCAGCAATATCCGGTAAGGTAACTCCTTTTTCAGAAGTTGTCAGCCCACTTTAGTCATGGGGGCTAGCCCTTTGGGTTGACATCACTAAATCATTCTGCATCATCATCATCATTATCATCATTAAGTATATCATTGCATCTTTGTAGACTTCCAATTCGTAGGTTCTTTTGATTGAAATCCTTAAGCCTTTCTGCATTATGGTTAATATAGAAGCTTCTGCACTTGGGATAATCATAAGATTATCTCTTTCCATCATATCATCAACATAACATATTATTGCATTAGGATAATTATGGGATTATCCTAGTTCATCATAATCTTCTCCTCTTATTTAAATTTCTCTTCTCTTAATTGATTTACGGTATAATTAAATTCATCTTCTTTCTGCATACTCCTCTCCTCTCTGCATTTATTTCTTCCCTCTTCTGTATATGAGTAATTTATTGCATCATATCATCAACATAACATATTATTGCATTAGGATAATTATGGGATTAACCTAGTTCATCATAATCTTCTCCTCTTATTTAAATTTCTCTTCTCTTAATTGATTTACGGTGTAATTGAATTCATCTTCTTTCAGCATACTTCTCTCCTCTCTGCATTTATTTCTTCCCTCTTCTGTATATGAGTAATTTATTGGTTAATTAGTCGGATTTGTTACCGTGAGCTTTAGGCTAGTTTTTTGGTTGTGGGCGATCTCGTTTAGCTTGGGATGGCTTCGGGGATGTTCCTGGTTGGGGTTTGGATAACCCGGTTGGATGGTGGTTAGCCGAGGGTCGTTTACCCTCGTGTGTTAGTGTATTCCTGAGGCGGGTTAGCTGCTTGTGACGTTGAGGGCCACGGTAATGATTAAAGTGTAGTTAGTAATCCTTGGGACTGGACTATAGTTATAGTCTTACCACTCCTTTGCTTGAGATATGTATGTATATATTCATAGTATAGTTTGATATAATCATTAGACTAGTTATATTCCTATTAGATACTTATTAGTTGTTCTATATATATTTATACATAGACACTGTTTATCGTTAGATATTATTATATCCTATTATCATCAATATTTGTATCCATCTCATTAGTTAGTATAATCGTTTAGCTATTCTTGGGAGTTAGTGAGCTCGTTGTTTGCTCACTCTCGCTTCCCCCTTTCAGTAATAGGTTGTTTCAGGTTTTAGTTGCTGATTTGGTGATCTTTGGGGAGCTGAGCTGGAGGCTCAATCTCCAGTTACTGCTGTTGGGCTTGTTGCGTAGAGGTTTGTAGAATCTTACTTTTAGATATTGTTATCTTAGTCTTACGCTGTTTCTGTTTTTCCTTATTGCTCTGTTGTGATAATATTGTGAATAAGTGAGCCAAAATTTGTCTACGGCATGATTGTTTGTGGGGCAAATATTTGATTCCCCGACCAGTATATTCTAGAATCTCAGTAATTTGTCTAGCTACCGATTACTGGATTTTGGGGTGTGACAGACTTGCTATCAGAGCGCTAGGTTAACTCCTATCTCAGAGTTTAGCACTCATAGGCTGAGTTATTCTTTGAGGGAGTTAGGATGATTCCTTGGTATCCTGTATCTTTTTGCATGTTTGGTTAGAGAGTAAATCTCTTGTGGCCTTTTGTGTGTAGGCTTCAAGCATAGGTCTAGTGTGTAGGCTTTTGCTGTAGATTTAGAGGACTCAAAATGTTTATCTTAAATCCTTAGAATGGTGTTTTATTGGCTTTTTGTGGTAGTTGCTTTCCTGTTTGTCTTGGTGTTGGGTTTCAACTTTAGATTTGAGATTTTTTTCTATTTGGACGACGTTATGTTCGCCGTCGTAGTAGTTTCGACGTGTGTTCCATTTTAAAGTTTCTCTTATCGAGTTTCGTGTATTTTCTCTTAATCAATTCTAGATTGAACTGGATATTGGATCTGATCGTTTGGATTGGTTTTCATTATTTACTGAAATGCATCATTTTAACCGATTATTTCCATCTCTTGTTTCACAGACCTGATCTCATAACAGACGTTTTATAAGACTGGGGATCGTGTGCACATCAGATTTTGACGCTTTTCATATAGGGAAAGGGATATCATATTTCACTTTCCCCTTATGTTTTTGGTATTCTTAATCTATTTGTTTTTATAATCAAACTATATATATTTTCATACAAATTATATATTAATATATTTTAACCATAATCTATGATATGTTGTTTTTGCTATAATGTCGTGTAGCTGGACTGGGAGTTCAGGGGATTTTTATTCTATCGACCTTGCGTAACCGCTAGTAGGATATGGTTATACATTACATTTGAAATATACAATACTATACTTAAGTAGGTATTTTAAATTTCGGGACGAAATTCCTTTTAAGGAGGGTAAAATGTAATGTCCCGGATTTTTAAGTTATTTTTTATTATTTTATTAAGTATTATTATAATTATTCCTATATGTTACTCGTTATGCATCCGTATTATTTCTTTTTTCAGGTTTGGTGTTAGATTCCTTTTTTGCGGTTTAGGTGTTTCGGTGGTTATTTGATCAGAAGAGGTAGAGTTTTGATGTTAGGAGCCCATGGATGGATGTTAATTGGGTGTTATTGTTATTTCGGGTTGTTCTTGTCTTTTGAGGATCTTGGAATTGTGCGGTGTTGTGAGTGGCTCAGGAGGATCTCAGAATGATTTTTGGAGTTTTTTCCAGTGGTCGTTCGAACGACTTGGCGTTACTATATATATATCATTCTTCATTCTTTCTTCTCTCTCCCTCACCAACTTAACCCTAACTTCTTAATCCTTCTCCTCCCCTCAATTCCTCAGCCCTTCTTCTTCCTTGGTTCGATTGGAGCTTGGGGAAATCACCTTCTTCTACAGAATTTTAGCTCCTGACTCTCGTAAATGAGAGGGCTGCCATTTTAGATTAGGATTCGTCGGTGGGTCGCCGTTTCTCTTCGAACCATAGCCTCCACTTTGAACTTAGCTCAATCTCTCCTTCGAGGCTTGTACTCTCTCTCTTTCGGTTGAGCCGTGGTTTGTGACAATTCGGGCTTGGTTGTTGATTTCGATTTTAGGGCTTTAATAGTGAGATGTTTGATAGATTTTGACCATTGTTGTGATGGTGGGGTGCTTGATTTGGGTTTATTGCAGGTGTTGGCCGGTGGCGGTGATTTCTTGGGTTGGATTGTTGGTGTTTGGGTGGCTGAATTGTTGGTTAAGAATTGATGTATCCTTGTATGATTGTGCCCACTAGGGTGGTGATTGGGGTTTGGTGCAGTTAGAAAGAGAAGGTATGGTGGTTGTTCTAGATAGTAGTTGTTGCTGTTCCGGAGAGGGCTGCCTGAACCGGTGATTATTGTCGCTTTTGTTCAGATATTACTGCCCAGATTACTATTGTTCTAGAGGAAGAGTAATGGTCGTTTTTACCCTTTTCGAACGCCTGGAGAGTGATTGTTGGGCGACTGATTCGGTGGGTTTAAAGTGGCATATCATCATGTAATTGTGCGCGATTGGAGTAGCGCACAGTAGCGTGGTGGACCGTGGGTTTCGATGCTATTTTGTAACTTAATCCAGGTGTGGTGCTGATCCGAAACGCAGTTTCAGGCGTGTATTCTTTGATGGAATTGCAATTGTGTTTCGGGCCTTGATAGTGGTTGATGTTGTGGTGTTCCTATTCATTTCCGTGATTGATTTGGAGTTCCGAAAATCGATTTGCGAAGCACATTTCTGTTTGGGTGCTGTTTGGAGAGTTTCGCCAAGATTACCGTTCCGAGCGTTGTTTTGTCAGGCGAGTTTTATCTTCCTTATTAACTAGACCATTATATTAATTTGTGAGTTATTATATTACATAGTTTATCAGGTTTATTGCCATGATTATGTTTGTATATGGGTTAATTTCTTAGGAAACATTTACGGGTTATCCGTTTGGCATACTTTAGCCGAGAGTACTTAAGGGCTTGATAAGTTAGTAAAACCCGAGTTAGTTGTAAGTTTAGTTACTCGATAGAGCCTATAGGTTATGTTTAGTCATATGTAGTTGTTCTCAGTTGTAGTCGATGTGACGATAACTCATGTGATTCTTCTCAGACCGATTTCATTTAGGGTGGTTATCACGAATCTTTTCTTCGTTAAGGTTGAGAACAAAGGAATTTCTCAGTGTGTTGCGATGCCTCAGCGTCGCTATATATATATACATATATATATGTGTATATATATATATATATATATATATATATATATATATAATATCTTGAGTGTGGCATTGTTGGTTAGTTATTAGGGTGCCTCGCTTGTTTCGGGGTACTAGTAACTTGGTTTGACGATTAGTGGAGATGTGTGGACGGCTCGTGTTTTAGCTGCCATTTCTCAGAGATAGTGTAGTTCTCACCTTATAGTATAGTACCTTGGTTGTTTAGGTTGCTGGAGTTGGTTCGAGGGTAGTCTTGGGGCGTCATAGCCTCAGTAAGACATGGTCTTCGATTCAGAGCTCGTCCTCTTGCCTGCTATTATTTTGATGAGTCTTAGGTCTAGGTGTGCTCTATGCTCTTGAGGCCTGGTTCTTGAGCACTGTCGTTGTGATTGGGGGCTGTTTGGAATGTTGGATTCCATTTGGGAGTGTAGTATCTCCTAGACTATTTATTGTTGGTGGTGAGCAGACGGCTTGTCCGTAGTGGTTGGTCGTGGATTCTGAACTTCTGATAGTTTTCCTTAGGATTGTTTGCTTATCGTGTTGTGACACTTATTGTCCTCATGATTCTTAGAGCTTACCCGTAAGCCTTCTTTCCCTGGGATGAGGCTGTTAGGGCTATGTTCCCTTCCATAATTTAGGAGGCAGCGAGATAGTATTGCTCAGTGAGGTCTGCGGCTGAACCAGGTAGTTTATAAAGTTGTACGTCACCCGAGATATTGAAATGCGGCTAAAACCTCCTGTTGAATCCGGTTCCTGTACATGCGTGTTGGAGACTTATGTACATGATTAGGAGGATTGTGAGGCAGTTTTGCTATTGGGGATTGTTGACTACTTGTTGGATACTTGTAGGTCTCCCCATGAGTACTCGTCTGTGTTGACAACTAGTGTATTGTTGTACTTGATTGGAAATCATATTGCTTTGAGGAATCTTAGAGACTGATGTTGTTTAGATGTCGTGATGGTTAAGTTGCTGTTTCATCTAGGTTTAGATGGTGCAACTGAGTCACAGGTGGGCATCTGTGCTAGTTTTGGTTGCCATGCTCTCAGGCAGGTGCTTATCCTATTGTGTTATGGCTTTGTTAACAGCAGTTGTGTTTCAGTCTTTAGGATATTTGCTCACATCCATGGATAATATATTCTCTACTTATCTTACTGCGATTGGATACATAAATAATTCTCCATCGCCCGGCCATCGAGAGGTTCAAGGATTCCTTCAATCGGGTTACGATAGAAGGTGGGTCCAGGATGGATAGTATTATACTTAGTCACCCATTCGGGAGTATGGGATGGTATGAGACATTATTTACAATTTAGTACAGGGATTATCCTGGAGGTTGAAATGCCTCGGAATGCATATATAGTTTGGCCGCTGGCTCCATGGGATTTGATTGATTGATGTAATATTCTCATAGTCTGGTCGAGCTAGTGCAGTACATCGTACCCATGTATCCAACAATATCCGGTAAGGTTAATCCTTTTTCAGAAGTTGTCAGCCCACTTTAGTCTTGGGGGCTTGCCCTTTGGGGTGACATCGCTAAATCATTCTGCATCATCATTAAGCATATCACTGTATCTCTGCATTCTTCAAATTCGTAGGTTCTTTTGATCAAAATACTTAATTCTTTCTTCATTATGGTTAATATAGAATCTTCTGCACTTGGGATAATCATAAGATTATCTCTATCCTGATATCATCATCATAACATATCATTGCATTGGTATAATTATGGGATTATCCTAGTTCATCATATTCTTTTTCTCTTATTTAAATTCCTCTTCTCCTAATTGATTTGTAGTATAATTAGATTCATCTTCTTTCTGCATACTCCTCTCCTCTCTGCATTTATTACCTCCTTCTTCTGTATATGAGTAATTTATTTTGTTAATTAGTCTAATTTGTTACTGTGAGCTTTAGGCTGGTTTTTTGGTTATGGGCGATCTCGTTTAGCTTGTGATTGCTTCGGGGTTGTACCTGATTGGGGTTTGGATAACCCTGTTGGATGGTGGTTGGCCGAGGGTTGTTTAGCCTCGTGTGTTAGTATATTCTTGAGGTGGGTTAGTTGCTTGTGGCGCTGAGGGCCACGGTAGTAATTAGAATGTAGTTAGTAGTCCTTGGGACTGGAGTGTAGTTATAGTCTTAACACTTCTTTGCTCGAGATATGTTTGTATATATTTATAGTATAGTTTGATATAATCATTAGACTATTTATATACCTATTAGATACCTATTAGTCATCCTATATATATTTATACATATATATTGTTTATCGTTAGATATTAATATATCCTATTATCATTAATATTTGTATCAATCTCATTGGTTAGTATAATCATTTAACTATTCTTGGGGGTTTGTGAGCTCATTGTTTGCTCACTTTCGCATCCCCCCTTCAGTGACAGGTTGTTTCAGGTTTTAGTTACTGCTGTGGTGATCTTTGGGGAGCTGAGCTGGAGGCCCATTCTCCAGTTACTACTGTTGGGCTTGCTGCGTAGAGGTTTGTAGAATCTTACGTTTAAATATTATTATCTTAGTCTTCTGCTATTTCTGCTTTTCCTTTTTACTCTGTTGAGATACTATTGTGAATGACTGAGCAAGAATATATCTACGGCTCGATTGTTCGTGGGGCGAATTTTTGGATTCCCCGACCTGCATATCCTCAAATCTCAGTAATTGATCTAGCTACCGATTACTGGATTTTGGGGCGTGGCAATAGTATCGGGGAAGAATATTTTAGTTTTTATGTCGGGATTAGTTTATTTAACTTTTGGTGTTAAAACATTAATTTTCAGAACTGCCCATTCATGTGGCAATCTCGAGGCATCCACAGTGCATCTAGACCCCTCTTTGTCCCTGGACATAAGGCAGACTTATTCAATGTTGCAAAAACACCGTCCCGATATAATAAAGAGGTTGCCATGTAAAAATAGATTGGAGAAAAAAAAATTAATATAGATTTAATTTTTTTGGGTACATCATACTCTTTATATATAGGAGAGGGATATCAAACTACTTCTTTGAATAACCAATGTGGGACTAAAAGATCCTAAAATAGCCTTGCTAATACACTCCCTGAAGCTGGAGCATGAATATTGCACATGCTGAACTTTGACAAAATATCTAATAATAATCTGCTACTAACAACCTTTGTGAAAAAATTTGCCAGCTGTTGCGAAGTAGAAACATAGAGAGTCTGGATTTGTTCAAATTTAAGCTTCTCATGCAGGAAGTTCCGATCAACCTCAATGTATCTGGTATGATCATGCTGCACCAGATTAGCCAAAATGCTAATAGCAGTTTTGTTGTCACAATAGAGCTTCAAAGGAAAAGAGAATGATATCTGAAGCTCTTGTAGAAGATGTTTAAGTCATATTGACTCGCTAACACATTGAACCATAGCCCTGAACTTGGCTTTTGTACTGGACTAAGAAATATCATCTTATTTCTTATTCCGCCATGTAACCAAATTACCTCCAATAGTGGTACAATACCTAGAAGTGGAACGACGATCGGATAACAAACCTGCATAGTCTGCATCAGTCTAAGCCTCGACTCGAGAATGACCATGATCTTGAAATAAGATGCCATAACCATAACACCTTTTGAGATACCAAAGAACATGAATAGTTGCCTGGAGATGGGATGTCATGGATTGTACATAAACTGACTAAGAACTCCCAACTCATATACAATATTAGGACAGGTAAGAGAAAGATAGAGGAGCTTCCCAAGAAGCCGCTGGTACTACCCAATGTTCCCTAATAACTCCCCCATAAAGTCGGTCAGGCGATGATTCAGTTCTAAAGGTGTATGAGCATGACAACATGCAAGCTGTCCTAAAGTAGAGAGAAGATCAAGAATATACTTTATCTGAGAGATAAAAATACCCGAACTAGAACGAACAACTCCAATTTCAAGGAAATAACGCAAGGGACCGAGATCCTTCTCTTGAAAGCGATTACGGAGATAAGATTTTAGGTCACTAATACCCTAAATTTCATCTCCTGTAATAGTAATATCGTCATCATAGACAAGCAATGCAATAGTCCTTCTCCCAAAATGTCAAAGAAACAAAGTAGGGTCAACACTACTCGAAACATAGGCTAAGTTAATCATAACAATACCAAGTGTCTCAGCCCAAGTACGAGGAGACTGTTAAAGCCCATAAATGGATTTTTTTAACTTTCTTACCAAGCCAAAAATAGAAGCTGGACGAAAACCTGGTGGTAGAGACATATGGACGTCTTCCTACAATATTCCAGTCAGCAAGGCATTCTTCATATCCATTTGGAAAATAGTTCAAGATTTTGACGTAGAAATAGAGAAGATGACTTGAATAGTATTCATCTTGGCCACAGGAGCAAACGTCCCCTGATAATCAATACAATGTATATGTGCATACCCCTTGGTAACTAACCAAGCCTTGTACCTACTTACCATTCCATCTGGATTTTCCTTAACCGTAAACACCCATTTGTATCCGACTGATGTGCTTCTAGGCGAGAGAGAAACCACTGACCAGGAATTATTGATCTCCAATACATGTAATTCTTCTAATGTTGCAGCCTTCCAATGAGGTTTGGTTAATACATCTGCCACTGTACATGGTATATCAATCAAAGAGAGAGAAGCTATATAAACTTTGTAAGTAGGAGATAAACGATAATCTAAAGTATAATCAGTGATAGAATAAATTGTTGTATTAGAATATCTATTAGGCTTCCCTGCATTACGCTTCTCCTTTTGAATATTAATTAGTCTATTATCATTACAATGAGAAACAGGTGAATCATCATCAGTAGTAACTCGTATAGAAGCGGTAGGAGAAGGCTCAATTCTTGATAAAGGTAAATCAGTGGGATATGGAAGACTTGAAGCTATAGAGGATGCTTGGAAGTCTGGTGTAGGAGGTTGGCATCCTGGATGTCATCTCGTATAAACTTGTAAAGGATGTGAAACTGAAGGTGAAATTAAAGATGGGATTGGAGTCTCACACGGACCACTCAATGGAAGTGGATCTGAAGGAGGAGAAGATAAATCTTCTAAAGGAAAAGGATGAACTGGAAAATACTCCATATGAGAGAGAACGCCGCCCATAAATAATGGAGTGTAGAGAGAACACCGCCCGTAAATAATGGAGTGTATTCAAATAAAGTAACGTCTATAAAGGTGAAATGATGATGGGATGAGGGATGGAAGCACCTATAACCCTTCTAAGCATGAGAGTAACCCAGGAATACATATTTTAAGGCATGAAGATCCAGTTTAGAGACTGACCTAGTGACTAGGACAAAACATGCCCACCCAAAAACAAAAGTGGAATCTAAAAAATATAACGATCAGGATAAATATTAGAATACGAGGTACAAAAATTAAGAATCCGAGACAGAGATCGGTTGATAAAAAATACCACCGTAAGAACATCATCAGACTAAAAATGCGTGGGGACATTCATGCCAATAGATATAGCATGAGCAAGATCAAGAATATGTCAATTTTTGCTTTTCGATTTACCATTTTTCTATAGAGTTTTTATATTAGAGCTTTGATGCTCAATGCTATAGACATTGCAAAATTTGCTAAGACCTTAGGACATAAATTCTCTACCCTGATCGGAACGAAAAACTATAATAGTTTCCTAAGCTGAGTATGAACCATTGCGGTGAATGCTTGAAAAATAAAGGAAATCTCATCTTTGGATTACATTAAATAAACCCAAGTACACCTCAAAAAATTATCAATGAATAATACAAAATAGCAAAATCCTAAACAAGAGGTAATGGGGCAGTGCCCCAATCATTCGAATCCACAATATAAAAACAAGAAGAAGTTTTATTAATGCTCAACGGATACGTGCTGCAACAATGTTTATCCAGTTCACATGTCTCACAAGTCAAATCAGACATGGATACTTTTGGAAAGAAAGATGGAAACAAATAACTTAGATACTCAAAGGAAATATGCCCTAAGTAGTGATACCAATACAGCTCACATTTTTCATTTTTACTACTAGATATAATCATTAACTGGAGAGCTTGAGGAGGAATAGAAAATATATGTCCATCCAAGAAATAAAGATCACCCTCTTCACGTCTAGTGCCAATCATCTTCCGTGACACCAGATCCTAAAAAATAACATAATTAGGAAAGAAGGTTATACTTCAACTTTTATTTTATGCTAATTTTACTAACAGAAAGAAGATTAGTGTCCAACTGTGGGACATAAATTACATTTGGTAAAGAAAGGGAATCTGTAATAGGGATACAACCCATCCTTGTAATAGGAGTCTCAGTTCCATTGGCAAGACGAATAGTCCATTGCCATGAACTAGAGGCATAAGAACGGAAAAGAGAAGAAATACCATTTTTATTATATGTTGCACCCGAGATAACAATCCAAGGCGAAGTCATTAATACATAAACACTATTTACAAATGCAAAGTTACCTGCATGAGTAGCTGTCGGTGTGGAAGATATAGAAAGAAGCTTTCAGAACCTGTTAATTTCATCCTGAAAGAAAGCACTAAAGGCCGAAGAATCTGGTGTACTGGAGTCGGCAGATAAGTATGTTGAGGACTGAGATGGGTGCGGTTGATAACCAGCAGTATGATTGTCCAAAGCATGACAAGTTGTCTTTAGATATCCCTACTTACCATAATAAACACACTTCATCCTTAGGGGGCGAGAGTTACTAGAAGCCGCTGGTAACCGAGAAAGGCTAGGTGATGATGTATGTGAAGTTTGTGAAGGAACTGACGGTGGTGCTTGAAAATCATAACGAACAGCCATAACAGAAATCTCTGAATGGATCCCAGATATAGTAGGCATAGGTGACTGATGACTCTGATCGGAGAGACAATATGCGTGTGCCTATTCAAGAGTTAGGAAAGGTGTCTTGCTAGATGAACTTGTGCATACTCAAATTTAGAATTGAGCCTTGCAAGAATCTAAAACACCTGAGTCTTCTACATAATCTTTGCATAAATCTCTGCTGCCATTGGTGAAATAGGAAACTTTCCACTTGGTACGCTAGCTGGCCACTCGATAAGGCTATCATAATGAGAGAAATCTTACCAACTCGATCGAAGTCTCGCATAATACATCCCCAAAGTCTGAGTACACTACTTAAAATACCTAACCTCATTGGAAAGTTGAAAGATCCTATCATTATTCTCTCACTGAGGATATACCTTACGAAGTGATTCCCAAATCAGATGCGCGTTATTTACGAATAAGTACCCATCGAAGATCGTCGGCTGTATAGAATTAATCAACGAAGTTCATACCTTTGAATCATCCGATAACCAATTTGCAGACTTTGGATCTGATTATGCAGGTTCTTTTTCTGTGCCAAGAAGAAACCCTATCTTTCCACGACTACCTAAAACGAATTTCACAGACTGTGCCCATCAAACATAATTCAAGCTATCTAATAGTCATGAGGTAATCTTCAGATTGGGATTATCATGAGCAGAGCAGAAGGACTGGACATCTTCACTCATTCCAATCGAAGAAACAATTGAATTCAAACTCGACTCGTCACCGATAGTCATCGCGATTGATTAACTCAAATAAACTAATTAGATCTGAGATTCAGATCAGCATCTATCGCATCTCGCGACCGGATCCAAAAATCTAAAAAAATGTGGAAGCTTAGGTTGCGATCAGAACAGCGTTACCAGATAGACAGTGATAATCATCATTCTACAAAATAGAGGAAAGAGAGAAAATGGCGGCGTGAATTAGTCTAATAAGAATAAAAGTTTGATCATTGAAGGTATGGAACGAGGGAAACTCACTTTGACAATAATGCGAGCGAGGGTACTTTAGTCTTAGCATTCACTATCGAAACCACCCTTAAAATTCCTTGACGCTTGAGGCTAGTCGATTTTGAAAAAATTAGGTCTAAATCGATAGGTTCGAATTCTATTAAATAAATGGTTTAACCATAACCAAGTTCAAATTGGTTCAATTTTCTTGTGTCAACAAACAATTAGAAATTAACCACAAGACCAAACAATTTTAAACCTGTGGGAAACCTTTCTCAGGAGAAAAACCCACAGGTCACTGCCGAATCACCTAACAGCTAAGCAATCCACTATTGGAATCAAATTACAAGTATTTAATTACTTATAATCTCGATAAGCACATCCCATGACAACCTCTCTTCTAATTAAACTTCTTGCTGTCGATTCCTCGTTCTCGCAACGCCATTCCGTTCTCTCAATGCCTCGCCTCGGATAATGTACCAAAGCTTTAAAACTTGAATCACTCAAACTTTTCAAATTAATGATTAGGTTTTCTAAATTTTTCTGATTGATTCAATTTGAGTTTTACTTCTCGTTGAATCTATTGTTAATATCTCTCCTCTCTCTAAATATTAAGCTCTAAAAAAAAAGGTTTTGGAAGAGGTGAGTTATGAAAAAAGAAAGGATGTCTTAAATAGGAAAAAAAAATACGCTCTCTGTTTGGATAAACATATATGTATTCAAATAAAAATGAGGCTGAGCCAATCTATTCGAATTAAAATAAATCTGTTCGAATAAAAAATAGCCTGTGGACTTTAATTTGAATACAATAAAATCTATTCGAATAGAAATATTCTCAGTTCTATTCGAATAGAAAAGGTATCTATTCGAATAGAAGTTCTGTTATCTTAAAATGATACATTTATTACATTTTTCATACTCTGTAAAAATCATAGGGCTTGATATTCTAGAACAAGGAGTTAGAAACCCACTTACCTGTTCAGTGTCAGTCCAGCTGTAGTCGCTTAAGGTGCAATCTCTGACAGCGAGTAACCACGAGATATTGCTAACATCTAAACTAGACACAGAATGAAATAAACTGCAAATATGGATGTTTCAATCTCCCCCTTTGATTTATTTCGTATCAAAACCAGAACTATAAGAAATAAAAATATAACTCGATGGACTGACTCAATCACTGAACATCCATACTCAAAGCTCCACTTTCATCTTATAACATATAATCTGGAATCCGTGCACACTAAAGAAGATACATCACGTAACCGTTCAAATAATATAAGGGATCCAGAGAAAAAGAACATAACTTTCCTAACTTACCTATTAGGATCATCTCTCGCCCTTTTTGGCACATATGAACAAGGGGTAAATAATAGATAAAAGGATAAACAAACCACAAAGACACCAATACCCCAAAATAATATGTATCTCCCCCTAAAAATAATGGTAACCACCTTAAAATGATGTAAAAGGAAAATGCACATGGGGAGTGGTCTCTGAAATAAGTAAGCAAAAGAAGACAACACTTCCCCTAAACACAAGGCATGATAGAAAGACAATGAATCTAAAATATCCTATAATGACCAAGACATTTCCAATGTGTTATAAAACAATTACTAAATGAATTACTTTGTGTGTGTGTGTGCATAGTCAAAAGGATACCCCGTCTTCAGCCTATTACTCAGCCACAGTTAGAATACTATATTGGAAAGTTATTTCAACTTAGGCCTCACTTGGGTGGTCACTTAAAAATCACCGAGAATTAACTAGCAAACACTCTGTGTGAAATATGAATATGATTATGTGAATAGAAAAATTCAAATTTCATCAAATAAACAGCGCACTGTAAATTGAAAGATCTCACGGACATAAATCAATTGTCATAGATGGTGTCAAGTTAACTAACATAGAATGCCTATCTCTCATCTCCACTAAATTGACTATGCTAAACTCAATATCAAACAGGTCTTTAAAAGGTTATAATGTAGACAAGGGAAAGGACGTGTCGGCTTGGGTGTTTTGCTGGCATTTTAAGTCTAACAGCTACACTAACTCCCCATCTTATGAAGTACGCATGGAATAGAACACTTCTTCCACTCCTTCTTAATTTTAAGCTCACTTTTTTTTACTATTTTCTTTAGTGAGTAACAATTACTCATACTTCTCCTTCATTTTGTGTTCACCACCCTTTATAATATTCATGCAACTAGCACAAATAAACTATGATGTACCATAAAATCATTGGAAAAACCCTGTTCTTATATCCATCTCCACCACTAAAACCACATTGGGGATACAAACTCTATTCTCATATTCATCTTTCCCCAAAAAAAATCACTTTACCCTTTTTTTTACTGAAAAGTCTCAGAATAAATGGGTAAACTAATAAAGGATTTGGGTATAAAAACAAATGACATATTTTAAGTCACAAGGGGCTGCAAACGGATAATTTTTTTGTTAAGTATAGATGAATGCAAAAATGGTATAGCAATAAAATGTCTATTATCATATCTTCGGTCTCACATAATATCTTTTTCATCTCGAATCAAGTATAGAGGCTGTTCTATTAGACTAACTTGAACTTGAAGTTATCATCGACAATTGATTATAAAAAAATGAGATCGAAAAAGAATATACTGAATCTTGAAAGAATTTATGCAACAACACTCGAAGCTTGTAAAAAGGCTAGAATGTCACATAGTATTAGGTATGAAGTCTCCAGAGTTATCCTCACGTGGTACTAATCATGATGAGCTTTTAGTTTAAACTGGAGGATCACTGACTATTGTTAATAGTTATTTAACCAAATAATTATTTTATGAATGAATATAGCACACAGTAAGGTCAAAGTCTAGTAAGAATATTCTAGAGATAAAAGCTTCTAAAGTGTAAAGTACAGATAAAAAAACTAGAACAATATCCTACTATCCTTGAAAAAAAAATAAAAAATAAAACCCAACTGAGAGAGGGTAAGAAACGTACGTAAACACTGGAGCATACTGATAACCCGTCTCAGTTTTGATTAATTACCTTATTTGTGGCACCAAGTCATCCTTTCGCACCCAAACTGCACGAATTACCTTTCAAGGTGATGTTTCTGGAGCAGACCACCTACTTACATTCTCAGTTTTTACATTAGAAAAATTCACATATGACTTATATTTTTGTCCATTCAAAGTTTGAGTATAGTATATGGTTGATAGGGTCCAACAAATCTATAATAAGATGTAAGATGTCCCTTTCGACCATATATACAACAATAATAAATCTGAGAGTAAGAGACCCCTTAGGCGTAATTGTGAGTAGTAGATATCATGTTATGTCTAGGCATCGAACTAGAAGCATTTGCTTTCATAAACTTTATGATTTGAGGAGTCTTGGCATTAGGAAGAGGTTCCTCATATCCTGACCCCTTTTGTCACTATCCGTCTTTCCCATATATAATATTTTATCAATGTTCTTGTCCCCATGACAGAACTTCCCAAGTTTTTGCTTAGATAGAACTATATCAAGCATGGCCGAATGAAGTTCGTCCAAAGTTGATTTCATTTTCTCCTTTGCATCAATAGCTTATTTTTCTAAAAGCACACTTCTGCCATGAAGGCCTTGTTTCTCATTCTCAAGAACCTCTATCTCATGACTTGTACTCTCAGTTTTGTTTTAAAGTTTGCACGTAAGTGTATTAAGTTGGTCTTTAAAAAATTTGTTAAGTTTACCGAATTTCATACACTTTGCGAGAGTCTGAGCATACAAGTTCTCAAGATTCAAGTCTTCAAACTCATTTTGTTCTAGATCACTCTGATTTTCAACATAAGTTTCAAGTTCAAAAATTTCATAGTTATCATTATCACAATTTAGAAAAATAGGATATGCACAATAATTTGTGGTATCAACTACTCAGGGATGACTCTCATTGTTATTATTTTCATCATCACTGTCATCCCAAGTAACGCTAATATTCATAGCTTTGTGGTTGGTCCCAAATTGCTTATTGGGATAGCTGTGAGCATAACGACCAAACTTATAATACTTATAACATTCAATTTAACTTAGGTTAGTGTCAAGGTTGGTCTGCTGGCTATTCAGTTTATGTTGATCATGAGTTTCTGACTTATGATTTACCGATTGCCCTTACTTTTAAAATTGGCGTTGTTTCAGAAGGTTTTTAATCTTGTGACTTATAAATGTAATATGTGAATCCAAATCGGACCCATTATCATTACCTGAATTAGATGAGTTGTCAACTTTAATGGTACCCTTAGAAGAAGTGGAGTAAGATGAGGATTTAAAAGCAACACTTTTGTTATTCTTAGAGTTTTCCATTTTCATCTCGAGTTCAAAAGTTCACAATTTACCAGCTAATGTTTCTGGTTTCATTTTCTTAAGATCCTGAGCTTCCTCTATAACATCACGTCTGGATCTAAAGCTCTTAGGAAGGGATTTTAGTACTTTGTGAACAATTTCAACATTCGAGTAAGCTGCATCTAATGTGGCACTAGTATTGACAATGTCACTTAGTCTCGCATAAAACTCATCAAATAGTTTATTCTCATCCATTCGAATATTCTCGAATTATGAGGTAAGCATTTGCAATTTTCTTTCCTTGGCTGTATCATTGTCTTCATGATTTTAAACTAATATGTCCCAAGCTTCTTTCGAAGTGGAACAAGCAGATATGTGTTGAAACTTACTGGTGCTCACAGCCATAAAAATAGCATTGCGACCCTTATTATTATAACCAGTAGCCTCCTTTTTATCCTTAAAGCATTTATTCCTAGGCTTAATGACCTCTTTAGATTCATCACCCATCATGGTAGGGTACATCCATCTATCTTCGATAGCAATCTGGACATCTTCTCCAAGTGATTCTAAGAATGCAATCATTCGGACTTTCCAATAAGGATAGTATTTGACATCGAAGAGGGGCGGGTTAATTATGGGACCACCAAAATTTCTAGAATCCATTAATCTCAAGCAATTGAGATAGATCCACACTCAGGTTGTTAATCCTCGAAGCATGACCACTCTGATACCAATTGAAATTCCTTAACGCTTGAGACTAGTCAATTTCGAATAAATTATGTCTAAATCGATAGGTCCGAATTCATTTGAATTAATTGTCTGAACTTAACATAGTTCAAATTGGTTTAATTATCTAGTGTCAATAAGCAATTAGAAATTAACCATAAGGCCAAAAATATTTAACCCTATGGGAAACCTTTCTCATGAGAAAAACCCACAGGTCGCTGTTGAATCGTCCGACAGCTAAACAATTCACTATTGAAATCAAATTATAAGTATCCAATTACTTACAGACTTGATAAGCACATCCCATGGTTACCTCTCTTCTAATTGAACTCCTCGCAGTCGATTCCTCATTCTCGCAACGCCCTTCCCTTCTCGCAACTCCACGCCTCAGATAACGCACCAAAGCTTTAAAGCTTAAATCGCTCAAACTTTACAAATCAATGATGAAGTTTTCTAAATTTCTCCGATTGATTCAATTTGAGTTTTACTTCTCCTAAAATCGATCGTTAAAATATTTCCTCTCTCTAAATATCAAGCTGTGAAAAAATAGGTTTTGGAAGAGGTGAGTTATGAAAAAAGAAAGGATGTCTTAAATAGGAAAACATAAAACACGTCCTCTGTTCGAATAGAAATAAATATATTCGAATAAAAATCAGGCTGAGCCAATCTATTAGAATAAAAATAAATTTGTTAGAATAAAAAACAACCTGAGGCATTTTATTCGAATACAATAAAATCTATTCGAATAGAAATGTTCCCAGTGTTACAACAAAATTTTAATTTATATGTATATTTTGTCACATAAATTTAACCAAATTTTTGGCCAAAGCTTTCGAAATCCCATGTGTTAATATTCCCCAAAATTTACTCCAAAAGCAACAACTTTTAACCTTGTCTATTGACAGGGTACCTAGTTAAGTCACGGGCATATGTGGGCTACACAATAAGGCGCTAGTACCAATCCTTATCAACATTATACAAAATCACTAATTGAATGATCTCGTTTACCCAATTTCACTTGTAACTGTATATAAGTTGTTGCTGATTTTAGATTTTTAGGGTTTATGAACATTTACAATGACCAAGATTTCATAAAACTAAAAAAATTAAATTAAATTAAAACGAATAGGGTAGAGATGAGAGGTTACTCAATGTAGCAATGTCCTTTAAATCTAGGGTTTAATGAGGTGAAAAGATAATATACGAAGAATTCTCCTTTCCCCTCGTCTATCACATCTCCTTCTTTACTAATTTTTTCTTCTCGATTCATCTTTTGAGGTTTCGATCGTCATTTCCTTTTTCTCATCTCTCTCCCTCAAATAAAATCAGTACTTCTTTAGAACACAATTCGACCGTTGGATCCCCTTTGTAACACTATTTTTCAAATTCTCTAATAGATTCAGACAAGTACTACCTATGGCTCACCACGACAACAACGTCGATCCGCCTTTGGCGTTATATAATTTTCCAACAACGAGGCTTTGGTGCTATCATGTAGTTGGTGAGACGATCAGGTAAGACTTGTAAGCCATCAATACCATTACCTATCCTGTAAGTATTAGCAACAACCGCCAAATTTTTTATTTAGGAATACATATAAGCAATATTTCAATTGTAATTGAAAATAAGTTCTTAAAGGGTAATATTATTTACCTATGTTTACACATAGTTGTACATATTTCACCGCGCCTTCGGCACAATAAATTTTACTGCTATGATAAATATCGTTGACACGCCTTCGTCACTATCTATTTTACCCAAGCTCAGATACCACTTAAGAATACCCATCAGTATCAATCATGTACATATAATTAGAGAGCAAGAGTTACAGAGAGACACACATACACTTCATAGACATATGATTGTTATGTTGCTTTTATATGGCATTTATGATAAGTGTTCTAGTAGTTCTTGAACACAATAATAGTATAACTCTAGCAGAGAGGGAAAATAAATTGTAATTTCCATACCATTTAAGTAGGCAATGAGACCATGTCAACATAATAAGAAGTTAAAATATGCAGAGATTTGTCTAGGTACCACATGTAAGTATAATCACCAAGCAGATTTCCTCGAATAGATGGAACATAGAACTGCAACCACATTACTCTCTTGAGAATAAACATTGTTTTATACATATAAGACCATAGTCAAGATAACATATAAAACCACATTACTCAACATAATGCACAGTTTCATAAGAGCAAAAAAAATTTAATTGTAAAGGAAATATACAATACCTCGTTTGTCAGAAGCGAGATTTTTTCTTCGAGATCGTACCTTCTTTAAGGTTTCAAACCAACCCAACTTTAAACCCTATAACTAAAAAATTAAACTACCAATGATTCAAGCAAATACAAAAGTATAAGGAAACCCAAAATCATGAAAACAAAAGCAAGAACAATAACAACTATTCCCTAACTATACTCCAATAGCAACAACATCATCAAGCGGAAGCAAGCTTTCTTATAGACAGAAAGCTTATGATTTGTTAGCGACTTAATAAATTGTAACTAAATCACAATATAATGATATAGCGTGAAGAAGAGGTTGAATTAGATATGATCTACAATGGTCGGAATGGTGTAAATTATAAGTGGTCAGTGTTAAAAAGTAAGAACCATTGGAATAGAGTGGATGCATCATGAATTTATCCATTAATGATTATTTATCCCTTGACCATGGCATTGCAACCACTATTTGGCCATCGAATAGAAAACTACAACTACCACTTATATACTTAAAAAATACTGAAAACAAAATCTTGTTAATTTTCAAGCATATAATTTGTATGATAACATTAATCAAAATATCCCACATAACACAAAAATGTCGAAAATCAATGTGAATTAAAATCTTGATGTACTCGTGGTTCATAAACTGATACATCCTAAAAAGTTGAGCAGGAAACAAGGTTGGCCAATTATATTTCAATATTGTTACTTATCATCTATCGTTCAAACATCATGTATATAGTAGGGACCTATCCCTCGATCTCACCCAAAGTTGAGCTCACCTAGTTCGAATTACCTCCATCACAGACTCACATATTTTTAAGACATTTCCTCTGTCAACATTCCAACCTACCCCGCGAACTGGTTAACAACGTGGGCCGAACTTAAACTGAAAAACCTTATCCAATCAAAGATACCTGTCTCCCACAAACTCGTCAGTTATTCAGTATACCACCACTGACCACATTGTTTGGAAAACATGCCCCTACACGATGAAGTGATGCGGAGAAGGCCTATATAAAGGAAATGTTCTAGAAGAGACAGGGAGGAGAAAAATTACACAAAAGATCATTAAGAAACTATCGATTCGAGATTCTCATAAAAGATTACAAACTTCTTAGTTACAAGGTTAAAAACATTTTTATATTTAGAGATCACTTGTAATAAAGATATCCACCTAAAGTAATAAAGATACTTTCACAAAAATCCTCCACACGAGGTTGTAGTTTTTTTACCTATTCAAAGGTTTTCCACGCTAAAATTACTTGTTTCATTTCTTACATTCCATTAGAATATTATTACAGGTTCAATTGTGTGATAGCGAATTCCAAGCCATTTCGAGCTTACGGAATTTGTCCATTATATTTGGCACCGTCTGTGGGAAAGATTGCATTTCCACGATATCCTATAACAATCTTTTATTACAAGTTTCAATCATGGTTACTTCCAGACAACCGACTGCAGGAACCCAACTCAAAGTTTCCCTGGAGCAGGGGTAACTCACTGAGTTACGGGCGAATCTCAATGCTGAGACAGAGAAACGTACCGACTCGAACTTCAGTTAACAAAGGATCGGGAGCTCCAAGAAAAATGGCTCAATACAGAATGACAAACTCATTTGACAGTGCTCAAACGGCATGAAGATCAGATGACAACAATGCAGGCTGCCCTAGAGGCTCTGCAAAATACTCAGCAGGCTCCTCCAGCTAAAGGTCACGATCAGCTTCCAGAGACCTCCCACATTTCTGCAAGGGAAAGATTAGAACCTCGGGGAGTCACCAGTAAAGCTATTTCTAGGAATCTACAATGTGAACCACAGTACTCCATACATTTGGGGGGTGAAGTTCAGTCCGAAGTAAGTCGAGGTCACAAAATTTTCATCTGCCAGGAGGAAGAGCAGCAACCTCAACATCAAGTTCCAGTACGAGATTGCCTGAGTGAAGGTACGGACAGTCATCATCCACAACCAGCTTCTAGCGATTCAACCAATACATCATTACGCCACAAAAGAGCATATGAACCAGTGGATTAAGGAGTTGATCGAAGCACAAGTTTTGGGTACTACCGGCGATGCTACAAAGTTACAAGGAAGTCCGATTGACAAGGAACTATTCGATATGGAGATACCAAGAAGTTTCTATACTCCCCAAATTTTCAAATACAAAGGTACTGACCCAAAGGAGCACATTCAACAATACCGTGATTTATTAGGGTTATACTCCAATCTCAACCACATCCTCAGCCATCTGTATGCCACAAGTCTACAGGAGGAACCACTTCGATGGTTCCACTATCTACCTGAAGACTCCATCTACACATTCGATTAGCTGCAAAAGTAGTTCATCGAGACATATGCTTACAACAGAGACAAAGAGGAGAACTTGTATTCTCTTATCGGTCTTAAACAATCGCATAGAGAGAAGCTCAAAGATTTCTCAAGGAAATTCTTAGAGCTCGCGCAAAAAATGGATAACCTCGATCATAAAACGGCTATTACTGCCTTCACCAATGCTCTCAAGCTCAACTGCAAGGCTAAAAAATACCTATTCCTTAACAAACCTGCGACCTTGAAGGAAATGATCACCAAAGTTAACAGTTATGTCGACCTGGAAAGGATGATGTTCGGGCGACAAAAATCTAGTAATCCATCCTCTCCACCCAAGGAGGAACAGGAAGATCAGAAGCGCACCAAGGGAAACACTAGTTACCCTCAGAAAGGCGGTCCACCAAACAAACCCATCCTCCTAAAAATGAATGTCCGAATCTCCGTAATTTTTCAACTGCTATTGAAGGATCCACTCAGCCGCGTATCTCAACCGCGGAAACCAATCGATAGTCGAGCATATTGCCTATATCATAAGGTAAATAATTATGCTACTGATAATTTCTATACTCTATGGAGGTTTCTCGAGCACATTTTTGATCTTAAGTTGTACAAAGATGGCAGCTATAAGAAGTAGCTCAAAGTTATTCAGGTTAATGAACAAGTTGAGGAAAAGCATCTCTACTATATGCACCATAAAAACATGATTGGAATCAATTAGATCACAATTCTAAAAGATCAAAATGCAAGAGACTATCGGAATGCTGCGACCTCACACCTCAAGACAAAGAAGCCAAGCTTCTTCCCGAGTCGAGTAATCGCTGACTCGAGATCACCTTCGAAGATTGCGATACTGGCCATGTCAAGTTTCTATATCATGATGCATTAGTCATAATGTTCAAGATGAAGAAGTTTGTCATGCACACAATGATGATCGATATGGGAAACAGTATTGTGATTCTTTTTTAGAGTACGATAGACCAGATGGGTTTTGCTGGCCAAGTTATTCTGAGTGACACCGATATTAGTGGGCTAAATGGTTTCAGGGAAGAACGAGTAGGAAAGATCATCTTATCTATTACCGTAGAACCAGCCACCATCGACGTCGTGTTCTATGTCATCAATACCAAATTTTGTTATCTCGGGATTATGGGCCGCTGCTGGATACACAATATGGAGGCAATCGCTTCCACCAATCATCAAGCACTCCGATTCAAACACAATAACGGCATTTAAGAGATCAGAAGAAGTTAGAAGCTCTCTCGATCTTATGAAAATACCATCTCTGCTATACTAGATACTTCAGACAGATTTGCTGCATAACAATTACAAGAACCTGATCACCTCAATGATCAACCACCTACAGAGGTGCCCATAGAATATATCAACATTGATGGACCTAATAGAGGTACTTTCAATGGAACTAAGATGGTTCAGCACGAAAATGTTGCTCTCATTCAGTTCTTGCAACTCAATCGAGACATTTTTGCATGGTCTTTCAATGAAATGCCTGGAGTCAATCCATCCATGGCCTGTCACAAATTAGCTATCAATATCAACGTCGTAACGGTCAAACAGAAATAGCGATGACTTTTACCTTGTATTCGGGATGGAGTTAACACCAAGATCGAGAAATTGATCAAAGTGAGATTCATTCAAGAAGCCAAGTACCTAAATTGGATATCAAACATTGCTGTTATCCCAAAGAAGAATAGAAAAGTTTGAGTTTGCATAGATTTCACAGATCTGAACAAATGTACTCCAAAGGAAAGTTTCCCTCTTTCCAATATTCATTAGATCCTCGATTCCACAATGGGCCATGACCATCCTAAATAGGATGGACGCTACTTCAGGATATAATCAAATTCTGCTTTTGAAAGAAGATCAAGAGAAGACAACTTTCATCATTGAAAGAGGTCTTTATTGTTTCAAAGTCATGCCCTTCAGACTCAAGAACGCGGGTGCCACATATCAACAGTTGATGACTACTATATTCAAAGCACACCTAGGGAAAGTCGCTGAAGTCTACATCGATGATCTCTTGTGCAAAAGCGTACAGTCAGCCAATCACATCTCAGATCTTAACACTATATTTGACATCCTTTGATCTTAAAAGATGCATCTTAACCCTGATAAATATCAATTTGGGGTACATTCTGGCAGCTTTCTTGGCCTCCTCATCAGCAAGAAAGGAATTGAGGCCGATCCGGATCAAATTTGGGCTTTCCTAGACATTCCCTCTCCAAATAGAGCAAAAGTGATTCAAAAACTTGCTGGCAAGATTGCCGCTATTAACCATTTCATTTTTAAATCTTCAGACTGCTGCCGTTGGCTATTCCTATTACTCTGCGGATGTAGCAAACGAGGAAACGTTTAGCCATATACAAAGGTCACATAGACACCAGAAACTAAAGCAACTTTTCAGGACCTCAAAACCTATTTGGGAAGGTCTCCCATAATGAGCACCCTAGTAGAAAATGAGGAACTGATTATCTACCTAGCAGTCATAGATACTTCCCTCAGCTTGGTTCTCATTCGCTTGGAAGGGAAAATAGAGAAACCATTCTTCTTCATCAACAAGACCCTCACACCAGCGGAAACAAGGTACTCTAAAATTGAGAAACTTCTTCTCACTCTTGTTTATACTTCACTGAAACTCATGTACTACTTCCAAGCTCATTCAGTCAAAGTTATGACGAACTGCCCACTTTGGGAAGTTCTATCCAAGAAAGAAAAATCAAGGAGAGTGTAACAGTGGTCATTTAGTTTGGGAGAACATGATATCAAGTTCGAACAACGTCATTCTGAAAAAAGCCAGGCCTTTACCGATTTTCTCACGGATTTTACGATGGAGGATCCCGAGTGGGAGGAGCACAACCCTGACATTACAGAAGAAATACCCGAGGATCTACCCAACAAGCCATTCGACGAACGAGCTGAATGGATCACTACATCAGGGTAGAGACTTCTAACAGATGGATTAGCAGGACCCGCAGGGTAAGGAATCAGAATCGTTTTGATTACCCTTCTAATGACAAAATTGAGATATCAATCCACTTGGATTTTGTGGCCTCAAATAATGTCACCGTGTATGAAGCTCTCATTCATGGACTCGACCTCACTGTTAAGCTCGATGTCCCTAAACTCTCAGTTTACACAGATTCTCTACTCATCGTCTACCACTTCTCAGAGCAATACAAGAAGAATGTGAAGTTGATCGAATACGCAGCCCTCGTTGCAGATAGGATGAGCAAGTTCGTGAAAGCAACTCTTGATTATCTTCCTCGAGGTAAAAATAGATATGCCGATTCCTTGGCATATCTAGCTGGGGTCTTAGGTACAGAAGCTTAATATTTCCAGATAAAATCATTTCAACCCTCAGCATTGATCACATTTCTGTATGTACGATCAACACTGGGGTCGGTAAAGGGGGAGACGACGATTGGCGAAAGCCTTTCTTAGCCTACCTCCATGCCAACAACAATTGCAGCAGACCACTCCCAGCAGATCTAAAAGAGTGTCGACCGCTGATCAACAACTCAAAGCGGTACACAAATTAAAATGGCACGCTATATGCCTTTCTGTCACAGGGCCTTACCTCAAGTACCTCTCCAAATAAAATGTAGATGAATTGCTCCACAAATTATATAAAGGGACTTGTAGCTCCCATGTCGCAGGTCGATCATAAGCAAATAGAGTATTCTAGTCTGGCATGCGCAAGCAAACAGAGGAGTACTCTAGCAGATGCTACACCTGCAAAAGACATGGACATATAATATGCGCCCCTACGCTCGAACTCCATGCAAGCATGGTTTTCTGGCCATTCAAAAGATTGGTACTCGATCTCATCGGCAAATTCCCTAACTCTCTAGGTAACTTCCGTCACCTACTCGTAGCTATCGATTATTTTAGAAAATGGGTTGAAGTAGTTTCACTATGTCCAACAAGAGAAGAGGAGGTCATCTCTTTTATCTGGAACCACATAATCACTCAGTTTGGGTGCCCCGACCTAATTCGTATCTATAACGGGACCCAATTTGAGGGAGAGAAAGTTGTAACTTTCCTTAACTACCACAATATCATTCACTCACCATCCAATCCTTACTGCCCTAAAGGCAATGGCCAAGCCAAAATCACCAACAAAACCATCGTGGATTGACTCAAAAAATTGATTCACTAACAGATAAAAGGGAATTGGGTTCGCGAGCTGCCTCATGTCCTATAGGCATATCGTACCACTCCCCAATAATTAACTGGGTGTACCCCATTTCTCCTTGCTCATGGCTATGAGGCTGTCATTTCTTCTGAATATCATCATCCAATTCGTGATCACGAGCTAACTGATGAGAAAAATGAGTTTGAGTTGGCATGCAACCTCAATATGATAAATGAAACCAGGGAATGCGTCATCGGTAACCTAGGTCGATATCATCATATGCTTGCCAGATTGTACAGCAAACGAGTCCGATGTCGTACCTTCCAAATTGAAGATCTCGTCCTCAGAGAAATTCTACAACATCGCAAAGATCCTAACTCTGGAAAATTAGCCAACAATTGAGAGGGTCTATTCATTATTACAGGTGTAATGTCCTGGAATTTCAGGGCATTTTTTTGTTTATTATTAAGTATTGTTACTATTATTCATATATTGTTATTCGTTATGCATCCGTGTTATTTCTTTTGGTAGGTTTGTATTAGATTTCTTTTGGTAGTTTTGTTGGTTTCGGTGGTTTCGGGGCGGAAGTGTTTATGTTTTGGTTTTGGGTGCCCGTTGTGGCTTGGTAGTTGTGTGATATTATTGTGCCGTGGTGTGGCGTGATCTCAGGGAATCCTAGGCTAGATTTAGGATTCCTTGATGCTTCCCCTCCTATCTGGCTTGTCAGTTTCCTCCCGTCCATTTTTATTCCTTTCTATCTATTTTATTCCTTTCTGTTCATTTTCTTCCCTTCGGTCCATTTCTTCAAAAAAGATTCCTTCTGTCATCCGTTAAGCTTCCGTAAACACTCTAACACGTCACACATTTGTATATTATTCCTCACGAGTCTTTTTTATCCATTTCGTATCCATTTATTCCTTTCGGATAAGTTTATAGCCGTTAGATTCCTTTTTCTGGGTTTTAGGAGTTCCGGTGGCCATTAAGCTGTGGAGGTGGTGTTTAGACCTTAGGAACCCCTAAAAAGTTTGGTAGTAATGTTTTATTAGTGTGTTTATAGTTTGGGGTGGCTCCGGTGGGCCGTTGGATTGGCCGGTAGGTTTCCGGAGTTTCCCGAGGGAAATATTCCTTTTTGGGGGTTTAGGTGTTTTGGTGGCCGTGAGGTAGTGGAAGTGGTGTTTCTACCTTGAGATACCCTTGTTGGACTTGTAGAAGTGTTTGTGTGGTAGTGCGGGTGGCCCGTGGTGTTTCCGGGGTGGTCCGGGGTGCCTCCGGGGTTGTTTTTTTTGGGCAAGATCAGTTTTATTCGAACAGGACTCTTTCTGTTCGAATAGAGTCCTTTGTATTTGAACAGAACACTTCTCTGAACAGAGGCACGATTTCGGCCCTTTTAGCTTCATTTCTTTTTCTCCTCTCTTCCTTTTTTTTTTCTCTCTCTCATCCTTCTCTCCCAAACTTTTCCCCCTCTCCTCCATACTCTCAATCCACTCTTCCCCATCACTCGAGGACTCTTCACCCGCTACATCACAAGCTTCACTCCTATCCTCCGTAAGTTATTCCTGATTCCTTTTCCATCCTTTTCGCTCGATTTTGAAGTAGGTCTGATTTCTAGGGTTTGGGTTTGATGTCATCATCTTGAATAGATTGTTTACTTGCTGTTGTTATTGGTTGTGGTAGCTTGTTCATTGTTCCGATTGCCTCGTTGTCGATCCTAGGTTCAGTTTTTTGAGTTGGATTTCCGCAGGACTTGGATTATCGTCAGGCGAGTTTTATCTTTCTGAATAACTAGATTATTATCCTGATTTGTGAGTTATAGAAATGCCTAGTACATATATATTATGTTTGTGATTAGGCTAGTATATGGGTTAATTGCTTAGGATACTTTTACGGGCTATCCGTTTATCATACCTTATGCGAGAGTACCTAAGGGTTTGATAAGTTAGTAAAACCTGCGACAATGTGAGTTTAGCTACTAGATTGAACCTGTAGGTTATGGTTAGTCATAGGTAGTTATTCTAAGTTGTCGTCAATATGACGATAACTCCTGAGATTCCTTTTGGACCAATTTCATTGTAAATGGTCATTACGAATCAGTTCTTCGTTGAGGTTAAGAACAAAGGCATTTCTCAGTATGTTGTGGCGCCTCAGCGTCCCTATATATATATAATATATATTTAGTATAGTATTGTTGGTTAGTTATTAAGGTGCCCAGGTTGTTTCAGGGCACTAGTAACAAGGATTGGCCTTTAGTAGAGACTCATGGACGGTACGTAGTTTAGTCGTTATTCATATTTGAAAGTATAGTTTACAGACTAATGTTATCCCTTATAGTATAGCACCTTGGTTAGTCTGGGTTGCTGGACTTGGTTCCAGGGTAGTCTTGGGGCGACATAGCTTCAATAAGACATGGTCTTCGATTCGGAGCTCGCCCTCTTGCCTGCTATTATTTTTATTAGCCATAGGACTAGTCTAGGTGTACTCTGTGTTCTCGAGGCTTGGTCCTAGAGCATTTCCATTGTGGTTGGTGGTTGTATGGAATGTTGGATTCCATGTGGGAGTGTGGAATCTCCTGGACTATTAGTTGTTGGTGGTGAGCATACGGCTTGTCCGTGGTGATTGGTCGTGTATGTTAAACTTCTGATAGTTTGCCTTAGGATTGCTTGCTTATCATTTTGTGACACTTATGGTCTTCATGATTCTTTGTGCTAATAGAGCTTACCCGTAAGCCTTCTTTCCCCGGGATGAGGCTTTTAGGGCTATGCTCCCTTCTGTCATCTAGAAGGCAGCGAGACAACATGGCTCAGTGAGGAACACGGCTGAGCCAGGTGGTTTATGAAGTGGTACGCCACCCGAGATGTTGGAATATGGTTGAAACCTCATGTTGAATCCGGTTCCTGTACATCCGTGCTGGTGACTTATGTTCATGATTAGGAGGATTGTGAGGCAGTTCTGTTATTAGGGATTGTTGGCTACTTGTTGGACACTTGTAGGTCACCCCAAGAGTACTAGTCTGTGTTGACAGCTAGAGCACTGTAACACTTGATGGTAATAATATTGCTTGAGGAATCTTTGAGACTGATGTGTTTAGATGTTGTGACGGTTAAGTTACTGTTTTATCAAGGTTTAGATGGTGCAACTGAGTCACAGGAGGACACCTGTGTTCATTTTGGTTACCACGCTCTCAGGCAGGTGGTTATCCTATTATGTGCTGGATGTGTTTGCAGTGGTTTTATTTTAGTCTTTAGGATTTTTGCTCACATCTATAGATAGTATATTCTCCTTATCTTTCTGCGATCGGATACATAAATAACTTTGCATCGGCTGACCCTCGAGAGGTTCGGGGATTCCTCAATCGGGTTAAAATAGAAGGTGGGTCCAGGATGGATACTATTATACCTAATCACCCATTCGGGAGTGTGGGATGGTATGAGACAGTATTTGCAATCCGGTACAGGGTTTATCCTGGTGGTTAAAATGCCTCAGAATGTATATATAGTTCGGACGTTGGCTCCCTGGGATTTGATAGATTGATGTAATATCTTCATAGTCTGGTTGAGCTTGTGCAGTACATCGTTCCCTTGTATACAACAATATCCGGTAAGGTAAATCCTTTTGCAGCGGTTGTCAGCCCACTATAGTCTTGGGGGCTAGCCCTTTGGGTTGAGATCGATAAATCATTCTGCATCGTCATCATCATCATCGCCATCATAAAGCATATTATTGCATCTCTGCATACCTCCAACTCGTAGGTTCTTCAGATAGAAATCCTTAACCCTTTCTGCATTATGTTTAATTTAGAATCTTCTGCACTTGGGATAATCATAAGATTATCTCATTCCATCATATCATTATCATAACATATCATTGCATTGGGATAATTATGGGATTATCCTAGTTCATCATATTCTTCTCCGCTTATTAAATTCCTCTTCTCCTAATTGATTTGTGGTATAATTAGATTCATCTTCCTTTTACATTCTCCTCTCCTATCTGTATCTCTTCCCTCCTTCTTCTGTGTCACATTAATTTATTAGGTTAATTAGTCTGGTTGGTTGTTGTGAGCTTTAGGTTGGTATCTGGTTGTGGGCAATCTCACTTAGCTTGTGATAGCTTCAGGGTTGTGCTTGGTTGGGTTTGGATAACCCGGCTGGATTGTTATTGGCCGAGGGTTATTTACCCTCGTGTGTTATTGTACTCCTGAGGTAGGTTAGTTGCGCATGCCGGTGAGGGCCACGATAGTGATTAGAGTATAGTTAGTAGTCCTTGTGACTGTAGCGTAGTTATAATATTAACACTCCTTTGCACGAGGTATATTTTATAGATAGATTCATTAGAGTTAGTATATATATGTATATCTATTAGGCACCTTTTAGACATCTTGGTAGATATATATTATTTATCATTAAAAATTATTATATCCAATTATCATTAATATTTATATCTATCTCATTGGTTACTATAATCATTTAGCTATTCTTGAGAGTTAGCGAGCTCGTTATTTGTTCACTCTCGTATCCTCCTTTCAGTGGAAGGTTGTTTCAAGTTTTAGCTACTGCTGTGGTGATCCTTGGAGAGCTGAGCTGGAGGCTCATTCTCCAGTTATTACTTTTGAGTTTGCTGCGTAGAGGATTGTAGAATCTTATGTTTAGATTTTACTTCTTAGTCTTCCGCTGTTTTTGTTTTGTATTCCTTATTACTCTGATGTATTGCTAAGTGAACGACTGGGCCAGAATTTGTCTACGGATCGATTATTTGTGGGGAGAATCTTTGGATTCCCTGACCTGCACATCCTCGAATCTGAGAAATTGGTCTAGCTACCGATTATCAGATTATGGGGCGTGACAGACTTGGTATCAGAGCTCTAGGTTAACTCCTATCTCGGTGTCTAGTACTCATAGGGTGAGTTATTCCTAAGAACAAGTTAGGACGATTCCTTGGTATCTTGTGTCTTTTATCGCTGGTTTGGTCAGAGAGTTTATCTCTTGAGGCCTTCTGCGTGTAGCCCTCTAGCATAGGTCTAGTGTGTAGGCTTTTACTGTAGATTTATAGATTTAAAGGACTCAAGATGTTTATCTTGAATCCAAAGAATGGTGTTTGATTGGTTTCTAGTGGTAGTATTTTTCCTATTTTGTTTTGGGCATTGGGTTTTGATTTTAGCTGTGTGATCTTTCGCTATTTAGGCGACACTGTGTTTGTCGTCGTAGTAGTTTTGACGTGTATCCTATTTTAACGTTTCTCTTACGAGTTTTGGGTATCCGCTCCTAATCGAGTCCAGATCTATCAGGTTATTGGATCTGATCGTTTGGATTTGTTTTCATTATTTATTGATTGCATCGTTTTAACCAATTATTTCCATCTCTTGTGTCGTAGACCTGATCTCATAGCAGACGTGTTATGAGACTGGAGATGTTGTGCACATCAGATTTTGATGTTGTTCATTTAGGGAGAGGGACATCATATTCCACCTTCTCTTATGGTTATATGCATTTATAAACTATTAGTTTCTATAATCAAACTATATAAATTAGAATATATATATATTTTTTTATACAAACTATATATTGATATATTTTTACCCAAAATATTTGCTAGGCTACCTAGAAAGGATTTGTCGTGTATCTGGACGAGGAGTTCAGGGGAATTTCAACTTTATCGACCATGTGCAACAACTAGTACGATATGGTTACACATTACATTTGAAATATACTATACTATACCTAAGTAAGTATTTTAAATTTCGGGACGAAATTCTTCTAAAGAGGGTAGATTGTAATGTCCCAAAATTTCAGGGTATTTTTTTGTTTATTATTAAGTATTGTTAATATTATTCATATATTGTTATTCGTTATGCGTCCGTGTTATTTCTTTTGGTAGGTTTGTATTAGATTCCTTTTGGTAGTTCTGTTGGTTTCGGTGGTTTCGGGGCGGAAGAGTTTGTGTTTTGCTTTTGGGTGCCCGTTGTGGCTTGATAGTTGTGTGATATTATTGTATTGTGGTGTGGCGTGATCTCAGGGAATCCAAGGGCAGATTTGGGATTCCTTGATGCTTCCCCTCCTATCTGGCTTGTCAGTTTCCTCCTGTCCATTCTTATTCCTTTTTGTCCATTTTCTTCCTTTTTGTCCATTTTCTTCCTTTCGGTCCATTTCTTCAGAAAAGATTCCTTCTGTCTTCCGTTAAGGTTTCGTATACACTCCAACACGCCACACATTTGTATATTATTCCTCACAAGTCTTTTCTATCCATTCCGCATCCATTTTTTCCTTTCGGATAAGTTTTTAGCCGTTAGATTCCTTTTTCTGGGTTTTAGGAGTTTCGGTGGCCATTAAGCTGTGGAGGTGGTGTTTAGACCTCAGGAAACCCTAGAAAGTTTTGTAGTGATGTTTTATTAGTGTGTTTATAGTTTGGGGTGGTTTCGGTGAGCCGTTGGATTGGCCGGTAGGTTTCCGGAGCTTCCCGAGGAAAAAATTCCTTTTTGGGGGTTTAGGTGCTTTGGTGGCCGTGAGGCAGTGGAGGTGGTGTTTCTAACTTGAGAAACCCTTGCTGGACTTGTAGAAGTGTTTGTCTGGTAGTGGGGGCGGCCCGTAGTGTTTCCGGGGTGCCTACGGGGTTGCTTTTTTGGGTCAGGACCAGTTCTATTCGAACAGGGCTCTTTCGGCTCGAATAGAGTCCTTTGTATTGGAACATAATACTTCTCTGTTCGAATACACTTGGTTCTGTTCAAACTGGATCAATTCCTGTTCGAACAGAGGCGCGATTTCAGCCTTTTTAGCTTCATTTCTTCTTCTCCCCTCTTCCCCTTTCTTTTTTCCTCTCTCCCTTCTCTCCCAAAACTTTTCCCCTCTCCTCCATACTCTCAATCCACTCTTCCCCATCACTCGCGGACTCTTCACACACTTCGTTGCAAGCTTCGCACCTATCCTCGGCAAGTGATTCTCGATTCCTTTTCCATCCTTTTCGCTCGATTTCGGCGTAGGTCTGATTTCTAGGGTTTGGGCTTGATGTCATCTTCTTGAATTGATTATTTAGTTGTTGTTGTTATTGGTTGTGGTAGTTTGTTCGTTGTTCCGATTGCCTCGTCGTTGATCCTAGGTTCGGTTTTCTGAGTTGGATTTCCGCAGGACTTGAATTATCGTTAGGGGAGTTTTATCTTCCAGAATAACTAGATTATTATCCTAATTTGTGAGTTATAGAAATGCGTAGTATATATATATTATGTCTGTGATTAGGTTAGTATATGGGTTAATTGCTTAGAACACTTTTACGGGCTATTCATTTAGCATACCTTAGGCGAGAGTACCTAAGGGCTTGATAAGTTAGTAAAACCCACAAAAATGTGAGTTTATCTACTAGATAGAACCTGTAGGTTATGGTTAGTCATAGGTAGCTGTTCTCAGTTGTCGTCAATATGACGATAACTCCTGAGATTCCTCTTGGACTGATTTTATTGTAGATGGTTATTGCGAATCATTTCTTCGTTGAGGTTGAGAACAAAGGCATTTCTCAGTGTGTTGCGACGCCTCAGCGTCGCTATATATATAAAAAAATATATTGAGTATAGTATTGTTGGTTAGTTATTAGGGTGCCCAGCCTATTTTAGGGCACTAGTAACTAGGTTTGGCTTTTAGTAGAGACTCATGGACAGCACGTGGTTTAGTCGCAATTCTTATTAGAAAGTATAGTTTACAGACTATAGTTATCCCTTATAGTATAGCACCATGGTTAGTCTGGGTTGCTGGACTTGGTTCCAGGGTAGTCTTGGGGCGAGATAGCTTTAGAAAGACATGGTCTTCAATTCGGGGCTCGTCCTCTTGCCTGCTATATTTTTGATTAGTCTTAGGACTAGTCTAGGTGTACTCTGTATTCTCGTGGTTGTTTGGAATGTTGGAATCCATGTGGGAGTGTGGAATCTCCTGGACTGCTAGCTGTTGGTGGTGAGCAGACGGCTTGTCCGTGGTGGCTTTTTGTAGATGTTTAACATCTGATAGTTTGCCATAGGATTGTTTGCTTATCGCGTTGTGACACTTATTGTCCTCATAATTCTTAGAGCTAATAGGGCTTACCCGAAAGCCTTCTTTCCCCCGGATGAGGCTGTTAGGGCTGTGCTCCCTTCCATCATCTAGGAGGCAGCGAGACAGCATGGCTCAGTGAGGTACGCGGCTGAGCCAAGTGGTTTATGAAGTTGTACGTCACCTGAGATGTTGGAATGCCGCTGAAACCTTCTGCTGAATACGGTTCCTGCACATCCGTGCTGGTGACTTATGTACATGATTAGGAAGATTGTGAGGCAGTTCTATTATTGGGGATTGTTGGCTACTTGTTGGATACTTGTAGGTTACCCCATGAGTACTAGTCTGTATTGACAGCTAGAGCACTGTTGCATTTTATGGTAATCATAATGCTTGAGGAATCTTAGAGACTGATGCTGTTTAGATGTTGTGAGGGTTAAGTTGTTGTTTCATCTAGGTTTAGATGGTGCAACTGAGTCACAGGAGGCCATCTGTGTTCGTTTTGGTTACCACACTCTCAGGCAGGTAGTTATCCTATTGTGTGTTAGCAGTGGTTGTGCTTCAGTCTTTAGAATTTTTGCTCACATCCATAAATAGTATATTCTCCTTATCATACTGCGATCAGATACATAAATAACTTTGCATCGGCTAACCCTCGAGAGGTTCGGGGATTCCTCAATCGGGTTAAAATAGAAGGTGGGTCCAGGATGCATACTATTATACCTAGTAACCCATTCGGCAGTGTGGATGGTATGAGACAGTATTTGCGATTCAGAACAGGGTTTATCCTGGTGGTTGAAATGCCTCGGAATGTATATATAGTTCAGACGTTGGCTTAGTGGGATTTGATAGATTGATGTAATATCCTCATAGTCTGGTTGAGCTAGTGTAGTACATCGTACCCTTGTATCATATAGTATCCGGTAAGGTAAATCCTTTTTTCAGCGGTTGTCAGCCCACTTTAGTCTTGGAGGCTATCCCTTTTGGTTGACATCGCTAAATAATTCTACATCATCATCATCATCATCAGGCATATCATTGCATCTCTGTACACCTCCAATTCGTAGGTTCTTCTGATAGAAATCCTTAACCCTTTCTGTATCTCTTCCCTCCCTCTTCTGCGTCTGGTTAATTTATTAGGTTAATTAGTCTGGTTGGCTGCTAAGAGCTTTAGGCTGGTATCTGGTTGTGGGCGATCTCGCTTAGCATGTGATAGCTTCAGGGTTGTGTTTGGTTGGGGTTTGGGTAACCCGGTTGGATTGTTGTTGGCCGAGGGTCGTTTACCCTCGTATATTATTGTATTACTGAGGTAGGTTAGTTTACCCTCGTGATTAAAGTATAGTTTGTAGTCCTTGTGACTGGAGCGTAGTTATAATAATAGCACTCCTTTGTACGAGGTATATTTTATAGATTGATTCATTAGAGTTAGTATATATGTATATCTATTAGGCACCTTTTAGACATCTTGGTCGATATATATTATTTATTATTAACAATTATTATATCCTATTATCATTAATATTTATATCTATCTCATTGGTTAGTATAATCGCTTAGCTATTCTTGGGAGTTAGTGAGCTCATTGTTTGGTCACTCTCGTATCCCCCTTTCAGTGGCAGGTTGTTTCAAGTTTTAGCTGCTGCTGTGGTGATCCTTGGAGAGCTGAGCTGGAGGCTCATTCTCCAGTTATTACTTTTGAGTTCGCTGTGTAGAGGTTTGTAGAATCTTATGTTTAGATTTTTCTTCTTAGTCTTCCGCTGTTTCTGTTTTATATTCCTTATTACTCTGATATATATCTAAGTGAGCGACTGGGCCAAAATTTTTCTACAGCTCGGTTGTTTGTGGGGAGAATCTTTGGATTCCCCGACCTGCACATCCTCGAATATGAGAAATTGGTCTAGCTACCGATTATCAGATTTTGGGGCGTGATAACAGGTCTCTCAGGCCTCGGATCGTATTATATCATGACAGAAGAGGAAATCCCCATTTCAAATTCTTGGAACACTAGGCGACTGAAACGGTACTATTGTTAAGCATCTTACTACTCCATTTCCTTTCCACGTTTTTGTTATTTTGTTTTACAATTCCAAAAGTTAGATTTTCATCACCACCCAATGTAAATTCTTAAATTATCAATGAAACTTCCAAGTTTTTCACAATGTCTCTCGACTTACGTAGATTCACCATTATTTTATAGATTAAAGCATAGGTAATGTTAGCTTTCAATCAATCTTATTCCAGTTAGATTAAGGATAGCACTTTGTTTGACTGACTCTACTAAATCTCTACGACTGTAGCAAGTGTAGAAACTTATTTCATATCAAAGACTCAACCAAACATCAGATAGGGCAAAGATAATACTAGCTTTCATCTACTTCAACCTTTTGGGCCATTTATACCGGTTAGATCAAGAATAACACTTGGTTTGGCTGATTCTACTAATTTTTGGCGATTGTAGCAAGTGTAGAAACTTGTTTCATATCAAAAGCTCTATCAGGCATAAGATAAGGCAATGGTAATACTAGCCTTCATCTCTTTCAATATGTCTGCAACACTTCTATAGATTAATCAAGTTTTAACTTGGTTTAACTCAACTTATTTTTGCGATTGAAACAAATGCAAAAGCTTGTTTTATATCAAAGACCCCACCAGACATAAGATAAGGCAAAGGTCATACTAGCTTTCATTTATTTCACTATGTCTGCGATAGATACTATTTATTTTTAGGTCTTATTACAATGGATATCTTTTATGTTTCAGAAGGTCAGCCATGCTTTACCCTTTAGAAGGAGAACGAACAGACTTTTGTTCGTGAGTTATAATAACTCTGCCCCTCTCTATCAGATCTCCAGGTCGAGGGCCTAAATTAGTTTCCATAAAGGCCATACAGTTACCTCGAACTATATTCACTTTACAAACGCATCCCATTTCAGATAGGTTCTTCAACAAGGTATCTCGTTCTAACTCAAGTCTTTTTATTTTCTCTACAAAATAGGCAATGGTCCACTTTAACAGATCTTCCAATGATACATGACTTACAACAATCTTTAAAAATGTTGTTCTCACCTACTCGAGGTATGACTCAAATCTAACATATAAATTCTTTTGATGAGTCATTTCCATATCGACCTGAGCATCATAAGCTATATTCTCTTCTAATTTTTTAACATATTTAGCTGATTCAGCCAGGTTCATAGGCTCTAGGTCCACTACCTGGGAACGAAGTCTCTTGATTTCTGCATTCAACTCTTCCCTAGCCAGAATAACCTTTAATAATTTATCTTTCCTCTTTATCAACATTTCCTTTGCCCTGATTTCCCCTTCCAGGACCTTCTCACTGATAAGAGCAACATCCAACTTCTACTGGTATTCCCTTATGCTCGCATTTCCTCACTGAACATGCCCTTGAATGCGGGACACATCATTCTCCAGCTCTCTAATTCGGCCTGAGAGACTAATTACATCCCCTTAGATTAGAGAAGCCATTACCTAATTTAAAATTCCCCTTGAGCGCTCTCTAGCCTCAACTTTCTTGGAATGCGCAATGGCTTGAACCAGTTCGGTCTTCAATCATGTCACCCTCTCATTTATTTCGTTACACCTTCGTTGCATTTCATGAAACTCTATATCCTTGGCAGGTAGGGCTATATGCAAGTGTTCAGCCGCGACTTCCGAAGCCGATAGATTTTCTCGAACTACTCTCAGCTCATTATCTCTTTTAACCATTTTTAGTTTGAGTCACTCCAGCTCGTTTATGCAATTCTGAAGATAAGATTGAAATTGTCCCTCCGATCTTTCTAGCGCCTGAATACGGTATTAAGCCATTTCAGCCTGCCTACCTTTAACTATCAACATGTCAACTCGACTTTGAAGCTTCGCGGCGTATTCCTTGATCTCCACTAACTCTTTATGCCCCTTGCTTATTTCGGCATCATCTTCTTTGACCTTATGAGTGAGGTCGGAAATAGCCTAGGTTGCCTCCACAAGCTTAAAATGCACCTTTATGTGTTGATCTTATATGTTCTCATTCGCCTTCCTCATCCTATCAAACTCCTTTACAAATTACCGGTTACATTGAAGTACGTCGTCCTCACGCGAGCGAGCTAAATCCAATTCGACCTATACAATATAAAAATATTAATACAGTTTGATTCAGAACACCATCAATATGCATATATATATATATTTATATTTCATTTCCAAAATTATATATGATTTCTAACATCTGCGGTGAGCAAATACTTTTAGACTAAAAGGTTGGGGTACATTATTAGATAAACGCTCCATGAGGTATATTGCGAAGTCTAAGGTACATGTTTTCGATATGCTACATTATATAAAGAACGTTGAATTTTTCTATGCACTATATTAGCGTTATTTTACTAAAGCTAATAGCAAAATTTTAATCTACATCTACATCCTATTTACTTGGTAGTTTTATGTCGATATAACATACAAGTTGAACGACCTATTCCGATCTAACCTACAGTTTCGCCTAGGAAGACAGCAAGGCTGTGGAGGTCTCTCTCTCGATCTTTTATTCTGAGACTCATTTCTCTAGATCTTTTATTCTGAGACTCATTTCTTTAAGTGCCTACAAGAGGTATATATAAAAAAAGACAACCTACAGAAGTCTCCTCCATACACACAATCCTACAATTTACAAATATTCATACAAAAGAGCATTTCTACCCTACCTTCTCATTAGCACCCTCTAGGGAGGTCGGTGTCATCCCCTTGTTTGTCAAGCACCGTCTGACGGGAGATACCATCCAGACCATCAACGACCCCGACTGTAACCTCTTCCACTTCCTAGTCATCTCACTCCTCCTCGATATAGGTGTCCGCCTTAATGGCATCCACCACTTCCTTAGAATAGCCCTTCAATATTAGGTGGCACCCCAGCCTGTTGCGCTCATCCGCCATCTCCTCGAGATTGGCTTTTGCCTCCTCCTATAGCTGACCAATTGCCACGGCATGGGAAACCTTCAGTCTCCAACTTCTTAGCTTCCTTCAGAGCATCAGTTCTAGCTTGAGCTAGCCTCTTTTCCAGCTCGATCTTTATCTTTTTTAGCTTGGATTTTTCCTCCTCAACTCCGGGCAAAATCCCCTTAACAAAACGGGCAACCTACAAAATGCAAATTAACCTCAGCGTTTGCTCAAAATGCATTAGATAACTTTTTCATATAATTAAGATCACCTTAACATCTTGCTCATGTCTCCCTCTCCATGAAGAGCCGCTAACCTGGCCCTTTCCTCAACCTCTTTACGGTTGTCCACCGCAGCAGATCGCCTCACAGTGACCTTTTCCCCCAACTCCCCAGAGGGTTTGATCCTTCTCCTTTTCTCTTTTACGACCTCACAACTTCCAGTGGTACCCAAGGCCGGCAGAGTCTTTATCATCCATTTTTTCATAAATTTTTGAGCTATTTTGCTCAACGTAATGGGTTTCGGCTGAACCGAGCTATCTATCCCTGGGTCTTGGCCAAGTTGGTTCGACCTTCCCCACCGATTATTTGCTTCTTCCCTTCGTCAGTACTAGCCATCAACCTGGTCGACTAAGCTTTTTGAACTTTCTTCGACCTAGTATTAACCCACTTCTTTCTACTAAGGCCAAGTACTTCCAACACAAATTTGAGCTCAGCCTCCTCCTCCACAACTTCGTACAACAATGAATCTTTCCTCTTCACGGGGGAATTCACACCTACCATGCACAGCATTTTTATTATCAACTATATGCATCAGTTCAAATATAGCAATAATATTATCAATGCATGGTTACACTTACTTTGTTTTACAGTTCTAAACCAAAAGTCCAAAGGTTCTTCGTCATCTCTCTGAAGACAATTACCCTTCACCCATATGTCGTTGTCATTCCAGGTTCGACCTGCTGAATTCAGATCGAAGAAGCGACGCCGAGTTGCACTTGCACAGAAATATGCCCCACCAATGGCGCGATAATTTTTCACCCCATAAAACTGTAATACATCCTCAGGGGATATCCTCCTCACCTTCCCTTTATTCTCCCACATTTCATTCAGATGATCACAAACATTTATAACCTTCCACATGTTCCCGTTCAATTGAGCATGACATATCCCAATCGGATTCATAATCCCCTTCCCCAAATTGGTAAGGGGAAGACTCAACCCGTATTCTAATTGAGACAGGTAACACAAAAAACCCTCTGGGAGATCACTCTGAACACCCTAATCAAAGTATTCTAACGAGATCAATTCATCTAAACCCTTGTCTTATTTTTCCACTTCCAAGTCAGCCAACAGATAAAAATATTCTTCCCCCGCCGCTACCGTACAACCCCTAAATTGCCTACTAGCATATTCAACACAGTTACCCCACGTCCCTCCTACAGCCGCCTTAGCCTTCCAAAATTCTCTAAAGACATCAGAACCAGGAGGATAGGATATCAATTGACCAGGAAAACCTAAAAATTATTCCAATCCTAATTCAGTCTTACTATCAGACTCAATCGTCTGACCAAAGGTCGATACCTTGTTAACAGGTGAACTATCCATCTCAACAACAATTTTACAGGTAAGTTTTGACCCTACACAATTGCCTCTGATGCTCGACCTACTTACAGGTTCAGGTATTTATCATTATTTTGTATACATCGATTATTTATGTACAACATATATCTTTAGTATATTCTGTGTATATGTCAAAATTGCAAAGATTGCCATAAATAGTTATTTTTATAGATTTTCTTAAAAAAAATATTACGATTTGTACAAACACGTATATACTGCATACGTCTCTACCAACCTTCAGTGTCCGAATAAGAATCTGTAGTAGCGCCAAATCCTTTTCTCACAACGCTGTAGTATAGCCACTTGTGTGATCTAGTATTTTTCGCTCTCCTTGACCGTTGATCACCTTCAGATAACTCCTTATCAAATCCTCTACAATCTTTTCGCGTCTCTCTCTCTGTGCTCTCCAAATTTTCAGAAGTTGAAAAAAATTTGAATGATAAGGAAGAGGTACTATTTATCCTCTCTCTCTAGCGGCTGGCAGTTATTGCGCCTCACACAATCCATCCTCAGTTTCGGATCTGAGGCGTCCTTTCCACTATCCATGTCAAACGTCTTGTACCTTTTCAATAAAAATTCCTTTCTATAATTACCCCTCCCCTCATATTTTAACTAATTTTCCTCTCTTAATTCCATATCTTTTTTTGATCTTCCCACACTCATGATGATTCACCATATCAGATTTCTGCAGCTTTACATACAAAATAAAACTGCATTGCCTCATTTTGTTTTCTCTATCCTTATTTATCATATTTATAGTGATAATGATGTCATTTTCAAAGCGGAGAAAATTTTAAAAGTATTCAAAATTATTTGCCATAACAACCTCAAAATGACATTTGCAACTATAGAGGATCCGATTGATTTACATTTTTTCTTTTATATTCAACAAACTTATCTTTACTTATGATAAAAACTTTATACAATGTCTAGAACAACCTTAATTAACCTGGACGACATTATCCGATCATATTATTCATCACTCCTCCGATCTTCAAATTCTATCTTAACCTTAGCAATCAAGCCAACCATTTCTTCTCAATCTACCAGATCCCTCACCAATTCACTAAAGCATAGCTCATAGAAATAATGGGCATACTCAAGTTCCCTACTCCTTACATCTAATCCTTCGAGCTAGCACTCCCTCACTGGTAACTCAACATCATTGCCACACACACCAAAAATCCTCTCCCGCACTTCAACAATCTTTATAGCCAACCGTCCTTCCGTGGTATGACGAATCCTACGAGACCGAGTCCGTACCATCCTAATCTCTTTACCATTTTCACAATCATCCTACCCTTATTTGTACATTTTTCACACACTTTCCCCTTAAAGCGTGATTTTCACCTTTTATCTCGTAATAGAACACCGCAAAATCTTGAGAAAACCATTTGAACTTATCTCTTCCTTCGAGCTCATTTGTTCTATTACTTTCAAGGTTGAGCTTATTCTATCTAGATCTATTCTTCCATCGACCTCAATTAGATCAAATTTTCGCATTACTGAATTCTTGAAATTTTTGCCTCCAACATTTTTGACACACACAACAATATCATGCTTACATCACAACGTAAATTTCTGCACGTATTTATCTCAGTTCGAACATCACAACAACAGTGTTTTCAATACTTTTAAACTCCTATTCATTTCATACATCCTACACAATTCAGTTCGATTCTAAGAGACATTTTCTATCTACATGACACAAGTAATTAGATGAAATTTTTTTATTCATGTCGAAAGCATTACATACGATTTTACAGATAATTAGTTTTTTAGTACATCAATCTTAGGTATACAACAGAAATATTATCTTTCCAGCACCGAACTCTAGGTACTTTATAGATAACAAGTTTTTCACTATTTTTAAAAGTCACAGGTCATTCAGGCGCGCCGACGCATCAACTTCTTTAGTTCTTCTTGCTTCTGTGATCTTTCACCCTGATACAAAGTAGAAATTCGAGCCAATAAAGAGCTTCCCTCGTATGAGTTTTGTTGAAGTCTAATTGAACTTTAAATGGAAACTATATAAGCAGTAAACTCAGTGCTAGAACCAAATTCTCAAACTAAAGGTCTTATGAGCACCAAAACGTGATGAAAATGCAGAAGCAGACTCCTACTGGTTATCTCCCTCCTCCACTACCATCACCCCCTCCTCTGAAACTGCCACCTTCAAAAAGTTGGTAGAGATAAAGAGGGCCCGACCTTAGAATCCATGATGATGCAAGAAATCAGCATAACTACCCCGTAGTTATGCCTATCCCTACATATGAAGCCCTAACCCTATCTTATGCAAGAGTATGGAGACAAGCCCACAGGTCCCCGCCTGTCAAGACGAGGACATGAAACCTCTACTGACAGTAAAACTCTTCCTCAGCTTCAATCACTTTGTTTTCCAACATGCCTTGATACTTAGGAGGAACAGGAGCGAGTATCAACATCTCCAAGGATTGGTCACCGAAGTAGTTCAACTTCAACCTCTGTATTTCAGATGCAATCCTCTCTTCAAGGACCATACTACGAGTTTTCACCATTGTTAAAAAAATTTAGGGAATTTTACAAGGTACAAGCATACTCTGCTTTCAAAATCCGATGCAGGTATCATTTATATAGCCCTACATTTAATGTATAGGTACGTTTTACCAAGCGTCATCATTTATTACAGATGTAACTTTTCGAGTCATAACCGTTACATACATCAGTATCCATATCCTCATTAAATACATGTCATTTCCCATATCACGCGTAAGTTCCAGATAGTCAATACCATCATTATTCAATTTCAATTATAAAGAATTTCAACCTAGATTTCAAGTTGATCATTTTTCAACCAAAGCCACTCGTGACTTCGATTGCTAGGGGGCGATTGTAGGAACCTATCCCTCGATCTCACTCAAAGTCAAGCTCGCCTAGTTTGAATTACCTCCATCTCAGAATCACAGATTTTTAACACCTTTCCCCACGAACTTGTTAAGAACGTGGGCTAAACTTAAACCGAAAAACCTTATCCAGTCCAAGACACCTGCCTCCCATGAACTCGTCAGCTATTCAGTCAACCGCCACTAACCACATTATTCAGAAAACATGCTCTGGCATGATGAAGATCTGCGGAGAAGGCCTAAATAAATAAAAAGTTTTAGAAGAGATAGGGAGGAAAAATTACACAAGAGATCGTTAAGAAACTATCTTTTCGAGATTCTCATAAAAGATTATAAACTTCTAAGTTATAAGGTTAAAAGCATTTCAATATTTAGAGATCACTTGTAATAAAGATATCTGCCTCATGCAATTTAAATACTTTCACAAGAATCCTCCACATGAGGTCATAGTTTTTTTACCTATTCAAAGGATTTCCATGTTAAAATCACCTATTTTATTTCTTACTTTCCATTAGAATATTGTTACAGGTTCATTTGTGTGATAGCGAATTCCAAGCCATTTCGAGCTTACAAAATTTGGCCATTACATATATTTTTCCACTTTTTTGTTATAAACTTGGCAAAATAATGTTAGACCTGTAATCAAACATGTTGCTCTGTAATGCTTGAAGCAACCCAATATGATGATGATGTTGCTTAATCTATCATTTCAGACTAACCCCACAATATACATGATGTTTAAGAAACTATACTCCAATAACAACAGCAACACCATTATGTTAGACCGCCCAAATCTATCGTTTTAGTCCAACCTCACAATATACATGCTTAATCAATGCCTCAAAGTTACTATGAAATAAAAACCTAATGATGATGATGGCAAATATCATAACCTTAGAGGACAATCAAAATATAATAAATTTAGAAATAAATAAAAAAAATCAAAATAAGAAATACCTTTAGAAAGAGGAAGGTGTCTTGAGAGAGAGAGATACTGCTTGACAAAGAGAGAGTCATTAATTGGCAAAGAGTGAGACGGCTCCAAGGTAGAGAGATGGGGCGGAGGAAAGCGAGAAAGAGGGAGACATGAGAGAGAGACGTGATAAGAAAGAGAGTTGGGAGGGCTTTAGATGTTGCAAGTTGAGACTAAATTACCCTTTGACACATTTTATCTAAAGTTCCCTTACCCCACTTATAAGTAAACAGATCTCGTCCGTGCATCTCGCCCAAACATTAAATCTTAGCCCTACTTTGTCTTTCTCTTGTGGACAAACTTTTCTGTACAAAAAATACCCTTCTTGGATAATATATGGACTAGTTGTGCCTGTGACACACCACGGCAACGCTCGCTATTCGATAACACTTTGCGTATCTTTAGCACTATAACCCTAAAAAAGTATACAAAATATATATACCCGTAGTTTGCCACACATTGAAGTTTTTGCAGATCGCACAAGATATGCCATCAGTACCATAAACATATTTTGGCACAAAAGTGAAGAAGGTAGCAAGAGCTTTAGTATCCCTTACCCTACTCAAAATATGCACATTTTGATGGAAAATAGTCGTTTTCATTTTTTAATTTATCCCGTAAATTTCATTTATCCCGTGAGCTTTAGTATCTCTATTTCATGCATTGCGAGAAAGCTCACAACTTGGAAGCGTACACATTAAACTTATGGACTTCTTCATCAATCCAATACATACATTTTATTCATCATTTCTATGATGGGTATGCAATCAAAGCTCAACGCATAATATATCAATACAATATAAGAGATTGATTGTTCTTCTAAGAGGATGAGCTTAAATAATTATTTTAAATTCATGGCATTATTACCAATGTTGAATATTGAACAATGAATCTAAAGACCTAGTAGATAATGAAAAATATAAATTATAACTCCTTATCTCTAATGCATGACATAAAGTAGCGGATCTTAGATGGTTTGATCCACCATAATTTGAAATATTTGGAATTATAATTCCATTCCCCAAGGACTCTACGATGTGAGTTAAAGATCCATACCATTGTTTTGATAACAAAATAAAAACTAAAGATCCAATATGCAAAAAACTAAAAAGTATGACCATCTCCCTTCGCGGGATCTAGAAATAATAATCAAAATCAGCACAACTACTACTCATCAATGAAAGATAAACCTTCCTTAAAAAATATATGAAGTTGGCAAGCTGGGAAGTTGAATATGTGGATGGGAAAGCTGGATAAGAGTTGGGAACTCGTTGATGCTATCTTGTTGAGGAGTTTTTGACATACTCCTCTACATTAAGTTTCTCTCGAAATTTCAGAATCCTATAATTCAATTCCTAAGAAATAAAGCATATGGTATAGTAGAATATAGCTAGAGTAAAAATAGAAAAAATATAATGCCATTCAATGAATCTGACTTCTTATCACTTGCTTAGGTGGAAGTTATGGAAAATCCAAGAATTAATCATGAAATGATGTGTATAAAACCAAAAATAACAATTGAAAGTGACATATTAGTGCTTAAGGCAATGATAAATAAGAACTTTAACACCATTGTAAAGATTTAACCCCATACCATGCTTAAGAAACTCCACAGATTGACTTATGTGGAGATGCTATTGCTTGCATACAGTCTTAGCCTCATAATAGAAAGAAGAAAAAAGGTAAGAACTTGATACGAAGTTTAAGCTTTGGCTAAAGAAACTCCATAAAGACGACGCAATGGAAAATTGAGTTTTTTTTTATCAAAGTATGAGAGAAAACCCAGAAGTTTTGCAAACCTCATTTATGAACTTAATGAAACTGTCCGTAACAAAACATTCCAGCATTTGTAGAATGCTATAATAGTACATTAGGTAAAATTCTCATTTCCTAAATATTGAAAGAATGCTCCAATAGTACATTAGGTAAAATTCTCATTTCTCGAATATTGAAAAAGCAATAAAACAAAGTTATATGATAATTAAAAGCTACAGCAAATTCTTGAGAGAAATGAGCGCAAAGTTGGTTACTGGGGTGGTGGTGTAACCACGTTAGGTTCGTTCTACTCATAAAAAGTAATATAAAAAGTTGGTACCTCGACTCTATCATCTTCCCCAGTTAAAGAATAATATTTTTCTTGATACAAAGAAATGATCGTTAGGCTTACAATGCTTGATAAATTATCCAATACTTGCATTTGTGTATTGCTTTCAGAAAGGATAAACTATAGAGTCAAGGTTTATGATTTTGGTGGTGTTTACTGTATGATTTAGGACATGGCAAATAATTGGTGCAAATTTTCAGCCATTGTTCCTACGATTTGAAGTTATTAACTTTTTATATTTAATAGTGCAACAAAATTCACTAGATGATTCAAAAAAGTCCTCTCAACTTGTTTAAAATTCCCAATTTCTTTAGTAAACCTATAGTGCCCAGTGAAGAAGGCGATGCACTTAAATAGCTATGACTTCAAAAAAGTAATGACAATACTTTAAAGATCTTACACCTTCCTAGCAAACACTTTCATCCACTAAGGAATTTCAAGAAAATTAACCCTATCATTTACTTAAATGGTGGTGTAACCATGCTTTCTCACCCTACAGATGATCCTCAAGGATGACAAGGTCTAGGCCGTGCGAAAGGAAGAAGATGCTCTATCAAATGGAGTTAAACCATGGTTAGCTAGGTGCTTATTGAGGTTTTTATTCCTTTATGAAGAAGACAAAACATATATATAAAAGTAAGATTAGAGGTAAAAATAATAAGAAATGAACTTCCAATGTGAAGCTGTAAAAGTACTTAAAAGAAATCCCTTTTAGTTATAAGCTTATAGATGCTTTAACTTCTTAATGATGCAATAAAAGGGAATGGCATTGTTGTAGGAAATATAGGAAATAAGATAATTACCTTCGAGCTGCAGTACATAATGTAGAAGGATTACCTTTTATTTTGAGAGAGACGCTACGGGAGTGGCATGAGGTTTACATCAATAAAAGGATAGAGAGGCACTCATCTCCAGTACATAATTTAGGAGACCCACATTTTGCATTACAACTTAAAAACAATACCAGCAGAAATAATGTTTATCAAACTTAACATTGTTTAAAAGAAATGAAATTGACTATTGTTTGACCAATTTTGGACCAATGCATAAAGAAAATATAACATCTTGCTTAAATGTGCGTGACATTAAAAATATATATAAATAAGTTTTTCCGAGACTCTTAGACTTTTCGATCAATCTTTAGATTTGAAGGCAACTTTCCCCATTCTGGTTGAAAATTAAGCAAGCAATAACTCGTGATGCGTACTTGTCAGGCGTACTTTTGGGGTGAAGCTCGACCCATTTCTGTAAATATAAAATAAAATAGTTTAGTAGAAATAAATTATGTTTAAAAAAATTAAAAATACTTTTATTTTTATTTGTGGGTGTTCGTACCGGCTTAACATGCAACATTTTCAGGAAATCAAACAATTTTTCCTCAACGCGAAAATAGTCTTGAAGTGCCTGTAGAAATTAATAAATTTAAATGAGTCATTTGTAATGAAAAATATTAAAACTATAAGGCTTACGAATGTAACTTAGAAATATATACTTTACATATAAAAGAACTTTGGGGTAAACAATATTCGTTGTATGGTGTAAAACATTGGGTAGGAGTAATACACTTATTCTGCTAGTAGAAGTGCATCTTGATAGTATCATATTTAATTTTCCATGAGAAAAGACCGAGGTTCTTAAATCAAGCCCAACATAATTAACTAACTAGCCATGTGATTTGTTAATTGTCATTGCATAAGATAATCCTACGGGGAATTGTCGCCGCGCCATTTGGAAAGGCATTTTCGGATTGATGGTGTCAAGGAAATGCATGGAATAAAAACCAATTTTCCTAAATGTGCATTAGTTAGAATCTTGGCCCCAATAATCCGTGTCCCACACCGAACAACAATTAACCATGTTACATTAAAAAGGCCATCTTTAGTAGTAAGATTTCAAAGTAACATTATAGGGTATCTCAATTTGAGCTTCAGCTTAAACGGTGTCAAGCCGGGAGGTTCAAGACTGTTCAGATACTCACTTGGGTATCGATTATCATATGTACTATCAGTTGCCTCATTTTCTTAAATTTTATCCACAGCTAAATAAATTATTGATTCTCCAAAGAACATATTTAAAGCTTCATTGTTGATGGAGCTAACGTCATCATTTCGTGCAGACAGAATTGTCCGCTCGGTTAGAAGACAATTTTTTTTTTTTTATAGATTCATTCAAACATGGGTAGATTGAAAGTATGAGGCCTCGGATAGTTTCAAAATTTTGTATTGCTAGTGGAAATTCTACAAACTCTTTGGGATTGGATCCAGCTTAAGGAATCAAAAATTAAAGAAGACAACATATTCTATTCATGAATCATGTAGTGAAGTTAATACTAGAAAAATAACTTAATAGATAAAATTTCCTGCATCAAAAACTCAATGAATAGTTTTTTCCCTGGTTCAGCATAATCCAGTCGTGTATTATTAACCAACGTTAACTAGAACATATCGCCAGAGCAAATCATCACAAAGATGCTGAAACAATTTGCTCACGACCACCTTTAGGTACAACTGAGAGGATTTGACGAAAGTCTCCACCGAGTATGACTGTAATCCCACCAAAAGGCCTACTGTTATAATGAACATCTCTTAGTGCTCGCTTAACTGTTTCCAAACAATACTTATAATGCATGGGGATCTTATTCCTTATGATAAGTTTGGCATCTCTAAACAAATCTGCGTGAATAGATTGATTTATAAATCAACACTTGGAATTTTCAACCATATTTATCGGGATGCAAAAGATCGAATGGGCTATTTTGCCATAACCACCATCAAGGAGCATAAAAGAACCCCTTTTTAAAAACATAAGGAGGGAGTTACCCTTCCCTTATAGGGAGAGGATTCCCCTATGTACCATTTTAGCTACACACCAACTATACTTTCTCTAAACTACACACTTATCTGATGTGGCAGTTCACTTAACTCTCCCTTTGCCTATGTGGCATCTCATTCAATCACTCAATTCACTCACTCCACCAACTCGTCACTCACTAACTCAACTGAATCACTCTCTCTCTAAACCTCTCTCACTCTACAATTTAAATTTCACTCTCTCTCTCTATTTCTCTCCTAGTTTCCCTCCACTCAATCACTCAGTCTCTCTCAATTGAAGATTTAAATTCCCATTAAAATTTAAATCTCTCTCAATCTACCACCGGTTAAGGTAAAATTCTTTCTCAGTTTATATCCTTGTTGGGAAACTATATTTTGTGAACGTGATGTTGGAACTATGTGCTACAGACATAATTTGTGTAGGGGTATTGATTTTACTTGATCTAATAGGCTAGTAGGTGGCATTCCAGCATCTACCAAGAAACCTAACATACCAACATCTACCAACAGGTCAGTGGTGTACAAATTTCTTCTCTATAAATTTAAAAAATTTGTACACTATATAATCGACATGTTATTATCAAAATGTCGCCATACGACAATTTTGGAGTGTCGTACAACTCAACAATCAACAAAGTTATATAGTTAAATTGTCAAAATTTAATAAGTCGATAAAAAATAACGACTAAATTGCCGTAAACCAATGCATCGACCAAATTATTTTCAAATACATCTAAAATCGATGATAATAATATTGAAATCGACAAAAAATTGTCAATTTTGGGGATTGTTGACAATTTTATTGTCGACAACCCCATAAATCGACAAAAAAATATCAATTTAGAGGGTTGTCAACATTATAACTCAATGAGATCTGTTTATGTCACAGATATGGGGTTTATTGAATTGGTGTGTAATTTATTCCATGGGTATTTTGGAAGGGAACATGATTGCTACGATAATAAAGTAATTCCCCTAATATCCCCTTGTATTGAAGAAGATGACAAACTATTTTGGTCCCAAGTAGTATTACGTCTGGAAAAATTGGAAGCTACAAAATAAGAAAGGCAAGCACATATAGATTTGTTGAAGAGCTGGAAACCTGCCAAAGATCATCTTCCGAAGAATTTGATTGAAGGGAATATGTTTGGGATTGGGGAACTATAGACTGCACTTAGTTGGGGTTGTTAGTGTAGTGTCTGATTTGAACAATCTAATGACATACATGATGTACAACAGTGACGCATAAAATCCCATGTAATTAAAATTATTGTAATGAAAAGCGGTATTTTTTTTGTTTTTATTTATGGTTAGTTGTCTGGCACTTTTGATTCCATATTTTTATCTGACTGATTGGATGTATTTGATTAATGGGATTGTATCCAATAATTCCTCTTATATGATAGTATAATAATATGAAAGATTTCGCTGAACCAGAGTAGTCAAAGGTAATTAGAGTTAAATCACCAGCAAGGGCTGCCAACGAACGTACGTCGGGTGTGGGTTCCTAAACACCTGATTATACAATTGATTCTTTGTTTGTGAATACGCCTTATGATGGGTAAACTTTTAATACTGTAGATGGCGCAAGTTCCTTTTATGAACAATATGGAAGGAAGCAAGGGTTCTCCACAAAGAAGCGCAACTCTAAAACCTGACCAAGATCTGAGGAGATAGGACGAGTAACATTTACTTATTTGAGCAACGGTTTGTCGAAGAAAAATAGAACTTCTAATACAAATGAACAAGATGGGAAGAAGTGATCTTTTAACCAATGCGGTGTAAGGCTACTTTGAACATTAATTAGAGAGAAAAACTTGGTAAATTTGCTATTACTAGTTTATCAGATGTGCATAACCACAAGCTTGTGTCACCTCGCAACCACCATCATATAAAGATTAATCGTTTCTTTCCTGAAGCTACAAAAAATCAAACTGAGACTTTTAAGCTGAACAAAGTTAACAAATTATAGGAATTGTCGAGTAAATTGTCAAAATCTACAAAGTTGACAAATTAAATTATCTATTTCCTGATAATCGACAATTTTGTATTGTCAAAAATCTTGATCTCGAGAATTTATTTGTTGACTTAGTAGATTTTGACAATTAAATTATCAATAATAATGAAGTCGATAATTTAATTATCGCAAGCCACGAAGTCGACAAATAAATTGTCGAGCTCTAGATTTTTGACAATACAAATTATCGATTATCAGGGAATCGAAAATTTGTATTGTCGAAAATCATATGCTCAATAATTTATTTATCGACTTTGTGGATTTTAAAAATTAAATTGTCGATAATACTGAAGTCGAGAATTTAATTATCGTAATCCACAAAGTCAACAATCAATGTTCTCTAATATCTGTATTTTCTCACAGGTGTTCCCAAACACCGAACATCGGCTCTGCTTATGGAACATCATACAAAAGTTCACTAAAAAAATTGGTCATGTTTATTGAGGTCCATCTACATTCAAAGCTGATATAGATTCAATTATGCATAACACATGATCCTCCAGAGTTTGATAGTAGGTGAAATGAGCTTATTAAAAAACATAATCTTGATGACAACAATTGGATGCATGGGATATTTAATATTAGAGAAAGATGGATACCTTTCTGGAATAGAGGTATTTTCTATACTGGCATGAGTACATCTGGCCGAAGTGAGTCATCAAACAATTTCTTCAATTGTTGGCTGCTTCCTTCAATTGATCTGTACAGTTTCATTGCGAAATATGCAACAGCTCTATTAGACACATTTGAAAGAGAGAAGGAAGAGAACTTCCAATCCCAACTTAGATATCGGTAAGTCAGACTTCATCAGGCTCTACTAAAACATGCAGCAAAGATTTATACGAGGTAGATTTTCCATAAAATTGAAGACCAATACAATCAAACTGATCGCTTTGTTGCAATAGAAAAGAGCATAGACAACAATGTTCGAGAAATACTTGTTAAGTCACATAGCAGACCGCCTAAAAGTTTTGAGCTGAAGATTGACTTGGCCGGCCTGACAGGTCATTGTGAATGCAAGTTGTTCGATTATGTAGGTCTGCCATGTCGTCATCTCTTCAGGGTCTTCTCCAAATATGATGTTCTCCAAATTCTAGATGCATTCATTCAGCCAAGGTGGAAGATTGATATAAACAAATATTCCCGATCATACGACGAGAGTTTCTTAGATGGAGAGAACTTGAGGAAATCCTTACACCATAACCACCTTTCACTTCGCGCATCAAATCTTTTTGAGATGGCATCAAAGAATAAAACAAATTTTGAATATGCACTTTTAAGGCTAGACGGACTTAAGTTACACCTAGATGTGTACGATGAATCTCTCTCTCAAATCTCAGGTTCGGATCTTTCAATGTCAACTCCATTAACTGAGATAGTGATGTCTACAGCTCCTATTTTGGATCCTCTTATGGCACAAACCAAAGGTCGTACAAAAGATGATCACAAGGAAGGTGGCCAATGGAAGGGCAAAATGGAGATAACTGTTGAAAAGAAGAAGACATGTAAAGGGTGTGAAGTCTTTGGCAGCCACAACAAACAAACTTGCCCCCAATTGAAATTATTATTTCAAAAGCAAAAGCTGGTAAGTACCCTGATACAAGAAATAAGTACTTCCCGCCAAATTATACAATAAAATATGTTGAATATGAGATCTCTAATTTATTTGTGTTTCATACGTAGGGACTGGCACAAATGATGGAAGAGATGCACAATCAGACGACCATGGTGTAGGGAGTTGCTGAATAACTTTCTATGCTTGCATGTTCGTCTACATCATTGGGACTTCCTTATTGTTATACTTAACTTTACATTTTTAGCGAAATTAAGTTCGTTAAAGTAAGATGGACAGAGCCTGAGTTGAACACTGCAATACTGTACTGATAGGGAGATATCCCATTGATGCCACTACACTGATAAAAATGTACTTAAAATTGTTACAGTTTTAAATTCCCCAACCCTAGGTACGTATACCGAATGAATTAGTTGAGGAGGCTCACATTCCTTTCTTATTTCTTCCTTTTTATCTTTGGTAAGATGGCTAGAACTAGGGCCCAAACTTCTCAGGAAGTATTCAACCATCATGTGCGTGAGAAGTATAAGGAGTTGGTACAACAATTCTTTTGTTTCAATAGTGTCAACGATCCAACATTACATCCTTTTGAGGCGTATTATCTGGATTTGAGCGAGGAGGGGGTGAAGGTGTGTAGGGAAGAGTATCTCTACTATTGTCAGTTGTAGTCCATGATTGTGACTCCATGGGAATGTGTGGCTAGTCTCATCAACTAGGCCAAGACGATGGTGAGGGAAGATGATGCGCTTGCGGCGAGGAACCACGTATAATGCATGCGCTGGTGGCCATTTTAGTGTGTTTTTTATCCCTTTTTTGTCTCACTACTAATTACTATTATCATGGGAATAGATTGTTGTTGTGCTTCGTAGAGTAATCGTCTAGTTTTTTTTAGCATTTTTTTTATAATTGACAATGCTGTATATTCAAAAATTAATTGTCGAATTCACCTGAACTCGGCAATTAATTGTCGATTTCACATTTAAGTTGGTAAAATATTGGGAAGTCAAAAATTAATTGTCGAATTCACCGTGAACTAGACAATTAATTGTCAATTTCACATTGAAGTCGACAAAAAAATTGTAAAATCAAAAATTAATTGTCGAATTCACTTTAAACTCGAATATTATTTCTCGAATTTACCTTGAACTCAACAAAAATGGTGAATTCAACATTTAATAGTTGAATTCATCTAGAACTCAACTATTAAATATTAATTCCACCATGAACTTAATAATTGCATCTGTCCATTGCACCATGAACTCCATAATGAACTCTCTCGACAATTATAAATATTTTGCAAAACAGATACTTATGTCCAGAAGCTGCAAAAAATAAATAGATTTATGCAAAAATTGTACATAAAAAAAACATAGAAATATGTACAACATTCAAGAAAATAAATCGTTTGTATTGCAGTCTCGTGGATTAACGTTGTTGTCCTTCATCAACTTCATCCAAGCTTGGTTTGGCATGTCGAAATAAGTCTTCACAGATTCCTTCATAAAATCATCTAGAATCTCCAATTGTACATGTGCCCACCATAGTGTAGAAAGTGGAGGAATAGATGATAGGTACTTGGTCTTCAATTTCATAAAGTTTTTATCAGATGTCATCCCAACTCACCAATTCTTCGATCTATTGGCAAGAATGTTTTAAAACCTCTCCAATTTGCTAAAGTTGTTGTTTGCTTTGGGCTAGAACATGGGTAAAATTGTTAGGGCCTTCTTGTTGCTGATGAAGATTACCACCTTTTCATAATATGTTGCTAACAAATGGCCCGTATACAAATATTCCCCAAACCCACCACTAAAGTTAAGCACCCGTGGCAAAGTATCATACCGTCTCTCTCCCAAATCATTTTAAGCTACATCCAACCTCTAACTGAACACGCCTTTCCAATAAGAGGGCTTCTTGGTCATCAAGGTACACAAGGACTGCTTAACATTCAAGAACTCCAATTGGCTCTGATATGCATATTGTACAACAACCCTAAACTCTTTGTTCCCATCCCTTTCAACATCGCTTATATCCAATTGGAACCAATTAAATGGTTAAAACAAAGTACATCTTAGCTTGGTTTTATCATCAATCTTCTTCAGCTTCGATTCAATCCTACCCCTTCTATGATCAAGTCATCTTGATATTCCCCTATTGGACCATCTTGAGCAATAGTTAAAAGTTTAGTAAACTGCAGACCTAGTTCCTCCCATGTCGGGTCATCAGGATCTTGAAAATCCCTTTCCCTTCCTTAAATGGTACCTTTTAGTGCCAAGCGCCATACTCCCTGCATCGCATACATAACCAAGAGACTGTAGTTAGAAATTAAAACAAAGTAATTTAAAACTAAACTACATGCATTGGATGACAAAGGTGCATACACCCACTCATCATTGTCAGTTTGAAGATTAAATCTCATTTCTTCCGATATCGTCAGTTTGGTTTCCTAAATAGTGTATGGACTGTTTTGAGAGAAATTATTAATATTTTATGAAAATAAAATTTGAAGTCACACGACAACTTACAAGCATGTTGGTTTCGTGAATATATTTGGCGTACCACCTATCATGAGTAGCCTTCACCTATCAAACATGGGTTTATATCCAATACTTAAGCAGTTAAAACGTACAAAATTAGAGTACATAAGAGCTAGTCACATAAAATTATCAAAAAAAGTATATGTCGACAATTATTTTGTCGATTCTTTTAGTCTCGGCAATATTATTATCGATGGGGGTGGTTGTTGACAATTTATTGTCGACCTTTAAAATTCCAGTCGACAATTTCATAATTTGACTCCATTATAGAAATTTTGATATTGTTGATTATCAAAAATGTTGACAAAACATTGTCGAAATCAAATAAAATTGACAATATATTGAGGGCATTATTAACACAACATTATTTAGCAAAATTGTCACAGTGTACATTACTGTCGATTTCGATAATAATAAGTCGATTTCAACAATAATTTGTATAAATAAATCAAAAGGACAAACAACTCGACAATTTGCATAACAGACAATATTGGCAATAGTTATTCCTTTATTAAAAATTCGTTAATATTTAAAAGGCATATATGAAAAAATCCAGTAACATAGAAAATATCCTCTAACCAAAAATGAACAGTCTTCCAAAAATCCACTGATATAGAAATTCTCCTCTAAATCAACTTACAATCCTATCTCTCTCACCTAATTTCTTTTGCAATTCTTCAAATTTTACAGTTAACTCGTCATACTGCTGCTTTTAATCTTCGGCTCCTATGACCTTTAGCTTTGAGTGTGGAACAATATTTAGCTGCACATAAAAAAAAGATGAGCATGAAATAATTAATACATGTCATATTAGATTTGATGTACTATATTCCTTTATATAATATTTCCTACTCACCGCCATGGGTTGTGGTTCTCGAGCAACAACTTCTTCTATCAACTTCACATTTATAGTAGCCAACAGATTACACTCCTCCACCTGCTATCAATCATAAATTTGTACTTCCTAATAAATGAATTACTCTCAATGAACATGTTTGTCATTCGCAGTAATAGTAGGGACCTTCAACGTACTTACTTTCTTTTCTAATTATATGTTCAAATCTGCAAGCGACTCCTTCAATGAACAAGCATCTTCTGACAACTTCTTATTTGTTTCCTTCAATGAATTGTACTTCAAGTTCAAATGACAAAAATGTCTGGCATATATGAACAACATAGAAAGGAGGGAATGCTAAAACATGGTAAACTAGGGGAGAGGAAACTATAAATACATTGTCATTCAACTTCTTGTCTGTTTTGCCCAAGTCTTACTTCGCATGAAGGTCGGCTTACAATCTGTCATTTAACTCTTTCAATCTTTCACATTCATTTGTCTATAATTGTAAAGGAAATATATTAATTAAAGTCACTAACAAATTAATTAGTAGGGAGAAAAAATTGAAACAAATTTTCATTCAGTGAGGTGAAATTATCGATTATAGAAATAATCAGCAATTAGTTACCATGATTAATTGTCGAATATCCATATAATCAAAAATTAAGTATTATAAACTATCGATTACCTTGAACTCGACAATATAGTGCAATATATTATCGATTGCTTGGGTATAATCGACAATAAATGACTACAAATTTTTGACTACTCTTAGAATCGACAATAATTGACTATGATGCATTTGAACTTTAGCTTAAAACAATTTACATTGAATGTGAGTACTAGTTTGGCAATATTACTTAAAAGGTGAGGAGAGTGTGTGCCTATCATTAACTTGATAGCCGCAAGAAATTCTGAATTTGCCCGGTCTGCCTCCTCATTCGCTAACTTCAAGTTGGAGATCACCTCTTCCTGCTGGAAGAAATTTTCATTTGGCCCTCAAGTTGAAAAAAGAGTAGAAGCATATTAGAAGAAACAATAAATGTACTACTCCAAGGGTCAAACACTATAACAACAATACTCACATGTTCACGTTGCGAAAGACCACTACCAACAAACCCCCAACAGGACTCCCAACACCACCACCACCACCACCAGCACCACCAGCAGCTAATATCCTTCCATCATTATTTTCATCAAGATTAACAGTAGTAGGGCGAAGTTTGGTGAATGAAATTGTTTTGAACCATTCAAAGTATCCTTCAATACAGGCAGGGATTCCATCATGTACTTTTCTCCCCCTCGTTGTAATTAAAGAGTTCTTCCATTTCCCTCCAAAGAATAGATCCGCCCAATCATACTTTGGTTTGTATGCGCGTGGTTGAACAGTAAAATGCAAACCGCTATTCCTGAGACAAATAGGATTCCTAGGCACATATTGCCTTCGGTTGAACTGGTGCTATACTCTATCAGGATAGTACACCTCGATGTGTTCTGGACTACAAATAAAATCGGTGAAACTAGCCACTTTTTTGAACACATGTCTGTCTACTGTCTTCTCCAAGTACGGGTCCCATACGACCTAGAACACGAAAGAAAAGGCAAATAAATTTATACCAATTTTCACTGAGTAGGATAATATTATTGTCGATGTAAGGAGGATCGAAAATTATTTATAATGTAAATTGTCGATTATGTATAAAATCGACAATAAATGATTGTGAAATTGTTGATTTTCCAAATAGTTGATAATATATTACATGAAATTGTCGATCTTCAAAATACTCGATAATTCCTTACATGAAATTGTTGACAAATAATGTAATCGATAATTAATGAATATGAAATTGTCAAACATTTATAATGTTCGATAATTTTTTACTCATTAATTGTTGAACATTCCAAATTTCAACAATTTTGAACTTTAAATTTGCGACAATTTCCAACTATAATTCACTACGAAATTAATACTAATATAATGGGGAATTAATCCAACAAAGTTAAAGGGAACTTACATCCTCAAGCTTATAGCTGTCCAACGCTTCTCTAAATATCTTTAAAGAATTTTCACCAGATCTATCGCTTGTCGTTATACTCCAAGACCACCTCATGCAGTACTCAGAAGCACAAAAATCATTGGATTTTGGAATTTTAGGGAGCTTCGGGAAGTGTTTGAATATCCAGGACTGTAAAAATTAAAAAACCTTTAATTATAACGTAAATAAAGTAACAAACCATCAGTAAAACCAATTAATGTATGGATACACTTACCTCTAGTAATGTAGTACAGTATGCAAGAGCTTTAACATTAACTCTCGATGAAGCGCCTAAGCTGTAATACAAGTATACCAAGGTCATAGCTCCATATGACCATGTAATCTCAGAGTTCTTGGACTCAAATAAATTAAGATACTTTGGCGACACATTAGTCCCTTTTTTTATAGAGAAAAAAAAGGATCCTAAAACATACAACATGTATGCTTTGGCAACTGCTCGAGAAGACAATCTCGGGGGTTTAGAGAAAGAAGATGCCTCTACTACTGTATTTGTTCCAACCTTGTAGGAGAAGAAATTAACCATCTTCAATAGTGATAGAGATATGCCCGCGCCATCAGTCTTGAGATCAAGGTAAACTTGATAGCTTTGGTAAAAATAGTCACTAAAAATTTGTTTGACATTAGTTGCTCCCCACTTCCTCTGAATAACTGTCAAATCACCGCCAACTCTTAACCCAATTAATCTCCACACATCTTCCAACGTGATAGTAATCTTGCCCCATTTGAAATGAAAACTGTCAGTGTCTAGATGCCAACGCTCGGCGAAAGCTGTAATTAACGTTGCGTTGTAGTGTGTGTATAAAATAGCTCCAATTCTGCCATGCCCTTGCAAATTCACCAAACTCTGGACGTTCTCCACCTCCCTCCCAATATCATATGTAGGACTGTGGTAAAATACCCATAGACAGCCGGGGTCCTGTAAATACAATATAATATAATCAATGAAATCATTGTCTAAATAAAAGGAGACATTGCTAGAATTGGGATCAAGACTAAAATTATTGGCTACTGAAACAATACCTCTTCAAGAGCTAGAGCTTTCACTCTGTGTGTCTGGATGGTTGTCAAAAAGCAGGAGTCCCTGGGGCCATATTCGTTCACTTCTGACTCACTTGAGTCATTATTGTAGTCATTTTAGGTACCTTCTTCGTCAGGAGTTCTCGAATCCTGTTCTTGTTCTTCAACTGCAGGGTTTAGGAAAGGTTCATATTGCAGAGTATCGCTCGTAGAAACTGGTGCATTGAGATAGAAAAAAACTATACTAGAAATAGTTGTTTGGGAATTGCCCCCATTTAAAGAACTTTTGACATCCTGAACTTCTTCAGGTGTCACTGCCACCTGAGGGACATTCCCACTTTCTTCTGCCTCACTAGAATCAGTTATGCTCCTTTTGGCAGGTACGCGAGGAGGTTGATTAAAATTTGGATTTGAGGGATCTTCTCGCTCTTTAATTAGCTTTTTTTGATGTGAGGCTATTGGGCGTATCTTCCCTGGGACTTTTTGCTTTGGTGTCATCCTACTTAAGAAACTCAAATTAGGAACTGAGAAAGGCATTCAATCATTTTAAACACTAAAAATTTCAAAGCTAAACAATTGTCGACCAATCAAAAAATCGACAATTAAGCATTATAATATTGTCGATGATATATATAATCGAAAAATATTTCCATGAAATTGTCAATTTTAAGATAATCGACAATGTAAATTGTCGAACATCAAATATGTCGAACATCAAATGTATCAACAATATTTTGACAAGTTTAACAAATTCGACAATTATTTCCTCAAAATAATATTAATTATTGTCTATTCATCAGACATCAACAATTTTTTAAACGTTTCACCCAACATAGAGTAGGTAATTTGTTGATGTTATGCTAAAATCCTAAAATTTTGGGAAATTCGTCGAACTTTTTATAAAAGAAACAAACAAAAAAAGGCGTAACGGATTTCGCGGGAAATTTTAAACAAAAAATTAAAACACAAGGTAAGGGAATACTGATCCATTGAAGGAAATGCATTCAATTACCTGGTCAATGAAGATCACATGTATGATGACCGTACTCTAATTTACAGCTCCAAATCCGGTGTATGATGACAGTCCTCCGAGGTTTAGACTCACCGGTAGATAAAGAATAATTGAAAGTGAGAGTGACTGACAGAGAGAGATATTGACTGTGGGAGAGGGTGAATGTCAGCAAGTTTTTGGAGTGAGTGAGTAAGAGTTGATCGATAGAGAGAGAGAGAGAGTTTGGGAGTGAGAGGGAGTTACGAGTGAGTTGCGAGTGAGTCAGTGTGAGGATATGAGGAGAGCAGTTTTTTTTTTTTTTTTAATTTGTCCACGTCAATAATTTTTCCCTCTTAAAAAAAGGGAGTGATCTGCCACGTCAGATAGGTGTGTGGCTTAGAAAGAGTGTAGTTGGTGTGTAGCTAAAATGGTGTATAGGGGAATCATCTCCTACCCTTATAATCCTATAAATCTGCCTTTAGGAGCATGCTCATGCTAGATGTGACAATTTAACTTGCCTTGACTCGGCCCTAATGGGGTGGGTACAATATAAGTATAACTTGGTTTGGGGCGGGTATGGTAATACCAGAGAAACCAGTTTATTTATCTGGGCAAGTATGGTATTTGCCACTTTTAATCAGGGGCCATCATCTGGCCCATTTATATAGATAATTTCTTAAATACCCTTAATTAATTGAAAGAAGATCAACGAGTTTCTTTATTTCATCCTCCTAAATGGGGTCGGGTGAGGGGTGGGGTTGGCCTGTATATAGGTTAGAAGGGTGGACTTAGGGATCCCCAATTGCAGTAAACATTGTTGGGGTTTTGTATGAATATATTTTAGCTGGGAGGGTTTAGGGGTTTGAGGATTCCTCGTTGGAGATATGCAGTTATTGGGGCAGGCTTGGGGTGGGGAATTTTTACAGGTGCAGGGGATGGCTTTGCCCAACCTAAACAGGCTCATTCTTAGCCCTAGCTCCCGCTCCCCGCACACTCACGGGTCGTTTAATTGCTCCAAACCACTATGATAATCATGTCATAGATAGTATCTTGTATACAGGGGCGGATTTAGAGGGGGTTAGGGGGTACCCGGTACCACCACATTTTTTTAGAATTACCTTTTATATATATTAGTATACCCACATAAAAATAAAAATAAACACTTCTCTCTTTGGTTGGAATATAATATTTTCATCATCTCTTCATCACTCTTTCTTCATCAATCATCACTCTTTAATTGTGTTGCTTCAGCTTGATTTTGTTGCTTCAACTTGAATTCCTGGTGGAGGGGTTGTTTCAATAGCTAGAGCTAAAGGGGTTGTTTAGGTAATTGAGGAAAATATCAAAGCAGCTAAAGTTGCTTTGGTTGGGAGGTTTTTGTTTAGGATTGATTGATTTTTTATTCTTGTAGAGAGATATGGGAGAAGAGAAAGAGAGGGGTTTGTTGCTTTGGGTGTTGAAAGAGAAAGGTGGATTTGGGAACCAAAGAAGGTTGATGAGAGTAAAGGGTTCTGAATTGCCATGATTTCTCACAACTTCTCTCTCTCTCTCTATATGTGTGTGCTTATTTCTTTGAAATAAAAACATAACCTTTGTTAGAGTTCAGTGAGATCACCCAATCCTATTATTGAAGATAAGAGTAGAGAGAGATGGTGTTATTGGCAGGTATAGTCTGATAGAGTCATGGGGATTGATTTTTATAGGTTTTGATTTGAAGTTGAGACTCGAGAGAGGGAGGAAATGAGGAGACGGGTGAGAGTTGTGTTGGGGGGCTTTGGTGTATGGTGCTTGATTCTAAGTGTGGTTTATATGGTGTCCAACCATTTTTACTCTTTGGTGTTCTGTAAAGAAAGTGGCAAGGGAAATTAGTGTTAAAACAAGGGTCTCATGGAAATTAATACAAGTAAAATTACCAAAATACCCCTTAAATTTCTATTAAATAAATTTTGGGGGCTCCGCCCCTATTTATATACGACATGTGAGCCACGCCAGAGGATAAGAGTTTGATAGAAAATCAAATTTTGACCGATCTAACACCTTTAACCTTATAAGGGTAACATGGTTGTTTCGTGTCATATGAGACCGACCACAGGGTTTTAAGGTTTTAGCCCTAAACATATATAAGAGGAACCAAGCTTCAAAGACCACAGTTAGATATGAACATTGTCATAAATACATATGAAACATGTCAGATTTTCTATTTCCTCCTGTGAGATCATTTTAATTTTTTATTAGGTTAATTTATTTGATTAGAAATTGGACTAACAAATTTTTCAGTCTTTTATGAGGCCCCCATGCATTAAGACTCTTGTAAAGCTATCTGCCTTATGTCCAGAGACAAAGAGGGGTCATGATTCGCATTGGGTGCCTTGAGAATCTCACATGGATGGGCAGTTTTGGAAATTCAAGTTTTAAGTCAAAAAGCTACAAAAACAAACCCTGACTAGAAATTACTCTTCTCCTCCTCCGACACTTTGTTCTCGAAAAAGCAAAAACTCAAAACAAAACCAATGCTCTTTCTGTCTCTCTATGCTTTAAATTTTTGTGGATTGCATCTCTCTCTTTGAACATACATCTGTGTTCACCTACATCGATTTGGGGTTTTGAAAATACAATTTCAACCATCTTATCCAACCCTTAATAATTTTAGAGGGGAGTGCTGAGGAGGAGCTGTAGGGTAAAGAATTTTGCCGCTTTAATTTTTCCTATTGAATTTGATTTCGTTGGATTATCAACGTCATATTTGGAAATATCATTACTTCAATTTTGAATTCTGGTTGTCATTGCATCAATTTTGAAAAATATTTGAAATTTGGGTGAATTTCAGGTTGTCATTACTTAAATTTCAAAAAATATTCGTGATTTGGGTAGATTTGTACAACTATTTTTGGAAAAAAAAAAATTAATTTCGAATTATGGAATTTTCATTACTTAAATTTCGAATAATAATTATGATTTGGGTGGAGTTGCTTCTACTTCGTTAAGCCTCCCTCCTCAATCTTCATCGCTGTCATTGTCTTCCTCAGGCAGCAAATATGTACTCAGTAAACAATGAAGAGATTGAAAAATATATATCCACGTACTTCAAATATGAGCGTCTAAACTTTGCAATTGAGCAAAATCGATAAATCCTAGGGCCTTTACCCGAGGTAAGTTCTATGTTCAATATTATTTTGTACATTTTTTTAATAAATATAATGATCGATTATAAACCGGCGTCTTAAAAGACCCGCAAGCGTACGATGTACCATTAAATAAAAGGGCAAGCGGGGTCGTAACCCAAGAGACTTGTACAGCAAATTATACTTCGAGCTACTAGTTTTATCCAATAATAATGAGTTTAAGTAGGTTTCGAACCAAAAAAAAGAAGTAATAAATAAATTGTAAGATAAGTTAGAGTGGGAGCCAGGGCCTCGATTCCACTACAACCCATGTAGTCTATGAGAAAGCATCTTTAGTTAAAGTGCAAATTAATTCCCTTTCCATGTATCCTTGGTTGGGCTTACACGATACTCACAATGGAAAAGAAATTAAAGTTTGGGAATTCTCGATAAATCACCTTACATACGAATGGGCATGTTGAGTAAGGCGGATTACTTTTGTTTCATCATGTTCTTAGCCAATATAGTTATGGTCAAGCAAGATGGTTGATTAGTTTTTTCATTCTTACAAATCCTAGCTATGGTAAAGCATTATGACGAAAGAATGAAGGATTCGAACTTAAGCTGGGGGAAAAAGAAATCACTAGTACTGAAATTTAAGCTACTTCTACAACTAGGCTACATTGGGTTGGAGCTTCCTCTAGCCGTGGCTAAGAGGTTTAGCTACTCATCCCTTCGATCATCACCATATTACTATCTTATAGAAAATGACAAAAGCAAAAGATAAAGATGAACCTTTATTGATATAAACGTCGATGTTACACTCTCCAAGATTATCTCTCATGGGTGGGATTCCCCTCCTATTTATAGAGTATAGGAAGGGTTACAAAATATCACTATTAATATAAAATCCCTTAAATAATGTCTTTGATCATACAAAGATATTACAACTCATGAGAATAATATCTACATTTATTTTCTTCAATGGGCTTTCCTAGGCCTTTGGTTGACAACTTCAAATAAGAATCATTGTTAGAGTATATCACCCTTGTTCTTTGTTGAGAAGTGGAAAGATGTACGACTTATTTATCATGTGACCAATTTTTGTAAATACAAACAAAAGCACTATTAGTGTCAAATTTATTTAATAAATGACTAGGTAGATAATTTAAGAGTTGTACACGTAAATATTACGTGTCTATAAAATACCCCCGAACTTATATTTTGCTAGTCCTCGAGCAAAAGTAATAAAAAATATTTTTGCATGTCAAGCGGCTGCATTTAGCATATGCAACAAGCCTTTAAATCCCCAGGTTCCTCTAGTGGACGTGTATTGCCTAGTGTGGGTTTACAGTGATTATACCCACAAAAATCAAAAATGAGCCTTTGTAAATTTTGATTATCTGTCAACTTAACCTTATTTTGTTATAACAAAAAAATATTATGACAGAAAATTTCTTAAAACTCAATATTTCCCAAGTGTCCCATAAAATATCATTTTCAAAATCCAAAACATGACATCATACCTCATGCTCAGAAATTGATTCAAATATTTTCCTTAACTATATCTTAGTGTAGTGAAGATAGTGTTGCAACACAATACATTGTATAGAATGGTTGAGTCAGTGTTTGGTAGTCTAGTATTTATTGGAATAAATTCACTGGTTAGTTCGACAAGTGCCTTAGTGAATTCATCTTCCTTGTATTATTTTTTTATAAACCTTATTTTTTCTTTTCATACATGGTTTCTTAGTAAAGCCTTCATAGCAAGGAGTTTTGGTCGATAATCCCCGTCAGTTGGCTAATGTTGCAGTGTTTGGTTCCCCTTCTTAACCAAGAGGATTCTCACAAGTAACACTTTTCATGCTCAATTCACATAATTCATGGCCATACTCAAGATAGGTGATAATTTTTCCCCTTTCAATTCTTAATCATGCGAGTATGCCTTGCAGTGGGAAAGTTTTATAGCAAGTTTGGTTTTTCTTTTATACTTTCAGGAATGAACTTATTCTTAGGCAGTTGTCTCCCTTGGAGTGAATTATTCCTAACATAAATACTAAATTTTCCATATTCCGGTCAAAAACTCTGTTGAAGGTATTGGTAGTATAACTAAAGTGAAGTGCAAGTTTAGAAAATATACCAAGAATAATTAAAGTTTTTTGCTAATCACAAGGTAGTACATCAAGCTTAAGAATACGATAAATAAATACTCTAGTGTACACTTGGTAAAATATCAAAGATTTTTTTTGGGTTTTCCAATCATCATATCATTTTGCCTAAATAAAATTAGTCTAAGTCCCAGAAATTTGCCAAAAATATATCATAAATTGCTTAATCGTCATTATTTTACTCTTTATCAAAAAGTATATAAAATATAGTTTTTTTACCCCCTAACTTAGACAAAACATTGTCCTCAATGTTTAAGAACAAAATTAAATACTTGGAATGGGAAATAAAACGCTAGAATTTCTCACCTGAATCTAACTTGGGTTGCCTCTCAAGAAGTACTATGTTTTACCGTCTTCAGCCAAATGAATGTACCCCCAAACTTAAATATATAAATAAGGCATGCAAGGGCCACACATGATCAATTCTAATAATAGTGGTCAACTAGAAATGTTGTCTCTTCATCGGATGTACAAGATTCTAAATACAGTTTTAAACGTTGCCCGTCGAACTTGAAAGTATTACCTTCTTTAGGATCTTCTCCCTCTACTGCTCCATGAGGATAAACAGTTTTAACTACGAAAGGGCCGTACCAAGGAAAATATAATTTCTACAGAAATAAACGTAGCTGTGAATTGTATAATAATACTTTCTGATTATGCTCAAAAGTTTTGTGAATAATCAACTTATCATGAAAAGCTTTAGTTCGTTCCTTGTAAATTTTTGCATTTTCATAAGCCTCGCGACGAAGTTTGTTAAGTTTAAAAAGTTAAAGTTTTCAATGTGATCCAGCTTTATCCATTTCAAAGTTGAAGGCCTATACAGCCCTGAGAGCCTTGTGTTCCAATTATACAGGTAAGTGGCAAGCCTTTCCAAAGACAAGTCTATAGGGTGACATACAAATCGGGGTTTTATAAGCTGTTCGATATTCCCAATTGGGCATCATCAAGACGATCAGAACAATCTTTACAATCAGATCGAACAGTTTTTTCTAAAATTATTTGGATCTCCCGATTGGATACTTCGACTTAACCACTTGTTTGTGGATGATATGGTGTTGCCACTTTATGAGTGATAGAGTAATTTTTCAAAAGATTTTGAAAAACACGGTTGTAAAAATGCTTACCACCATCACTAATATTTTCCCGAGGGGTGCCAAAACGATTAAAAATATTTTTCAAAATTTTTACCACCGGCTTATGGTCATTCATTTAACATGGCACCGCCTCAACCAATTTGGAAACATAATCGACTGCAACGTGAATGTAAAGGTACCCGCGAGATGAAGAAAATGGACCCATAAAGTCAATTCCTCAAACATCAAATAATTCAACAATAAGGGTGTTGTTCAAGGGCATCATGTTTCGATGAGAAATATTCTCGGTCCTCTGGGACCTATCACATTAAGACCAAAAGGTGTGTGCGTCACGAAAAAGGTTAGGCCAATAAAGATCAGATTGAAGGACTTTTATAATAGTTTTTTTCATCCCAAAATGTCCTCCACAAGCTAATGTATGGAAAAATGTGAGTACACTATGGAACTCATCATTTGGTATGCATCTTCTAATCACTTGGTCGGAACAAAACTTATAAAGATAAGGATCGCCTTAACTAAAACATCTAATCTCGTGCAAGAATTTGGTTCTATCTTGCTTTGACCAATGGGCGGGTAATCGTTGGGTAGCAAGATAATTGACAATATCGGCATACCGAGGTAGTTGTGAGATAACCATGAGCTGCTCATCAGGAAATGTCTCTAAGATAGGGAGAAAATCTTCAACACCTTCAGCAAGAATTAGAGATAGATGGTCTGTAACCACATTCTCAATACATTTTTTATCTCGAATTTCGAAATCAAATTCTTGTAACCAAAGAATCCATCTAATTAACTGAGGCTTAACATCTTTTTAAGATAGTAAATACTTTAAGGCCGCATGGTCGGCGTAAACAATGATTTTGGATCCATCAAGTTATGATCAAAATTTTTCCAAGGCAAACACAATAGAGTAATTCACCTGCCGTTTGAGAACTTCCTTCTTCACCACCTCCATCATGGAGGGATTCAACCGCCGTTGTATATCGCGGGAATTTTTAGCACCTTCCTCGAGATTGATGCGATGCATGCAAGCGGCCGGGTTAATCCCCTTCAAGTCTGCTATAAACCACCCAAGGGCTGATTTATGTCTTCCAAGGACACCCAACAATCTACTTTCCTAGTAAACATTTAGATTGGAAGCTATGATCACAGGCAAAGTTTTTGAATAACCTAAGAAAGCATACTTCAAAGTCTTAGGTAATGGCTTCAGGCTTAACGTGGGTGCATTAACTATGGATAGAATAGGCAAAGTAGTAGACGGTTAAAGAGGTTCAACATGAGGTCTCCATTTGGACTTGGAAAAAATTGGTGTTGAGTTATGTAGAGCATTAATCTCTTTAACAATCGGATTTTCATCAAAGTTTTCGCCAAAGTTCACAAGACATGATTCTAAGGGATCCTCGGAGAATGATTTAGGGAACGAGTTGTAAACTAGGGAGTCAATCATATTCAACTCAGCCATGTCAACAGAATGAAGAACTTGAGTATTATTGATAAAAAAATTGAGTTTGATCTTCGTGTCTCCTATTGATAGTTGCAAGACCCCATTAAAGCAATTAATAATGGCATGAGCAGTCGCAAGAAAAAGGCAGCCCAATATGATGGGGATCTCAGTTCTAGGATTCTTTACATCTTCAGTGTCCTAAATAGCAAAGTCCACAGGAAAAATGAGAGTATCAACCTTGATAAGAATATTCTCAAGGATACCACGTGGGTATTGTATGGACCTGTCGGCAAATTGAAGTGTCATTCGGGTAGGTTCGAGTTCTCCAAGTCCTAATTCCTGATAGATCGAGTAAGGTAGGACATTCACAATAGCACCTAACTCAAGTAATGCCCTATCCATTTTGTTATCTCCAATTTTACAAGGGATGGTTGGGCTTCTAGGATCTCAAAGCTTAGGCGGGGTTAATGTCTCAGTCAAGAAGACATTCTTGTGTACATTGATTTTCCTTTTCCTAGTACACGCATCCTTTAGGAATTTGGCATATGAAGGGATAAGCATGATGACATTGAGTACTGGAATATTTATATGAACTTGCTTAAATGTATCCAATATCTCGTCAAAATGAATCCCTTTATTAGCCGGAAGAAGGCACTATTGATAACGTACCTTCAGCTCAAAATGTACCTTTTGTACGCAAATAGATGAGGTAGGCAACTCCTTAGACTTCTTAGAAGGTTCATGGGTGCTTACTACAACTGGTTCACTCATACCTACCTCATCCTCAATAGCAATGGGTGTTGGCTCAACCCTAGGCATTTCAAATCGGCTATCAATTTGTCTACCACTTCGAAGAGTGGTAATGACATTAAGCTATTTTGGGATTGAGCTAACATCAAACCCCGTGGTCCTTTCTGATTAGATACAGGTTGGCTAGGTAGCTTACCTGGGGGTTTCTCATGCAATTCATTTACCAATTGACCTATCTGAGTCTCTAGATTAGTGATAGATTGAGATGTAGAATTCGGATTTACCAAAGTCTGTTGTTGGAATTGCATCATTTGTTACTAAAATTGTACTGATTGTTACATCAAAAGAGCATGGGTATCGTCCAAAGATGGTTTGGGTGGAGCGGGTGGGAACTATTTGGATGACTGGAAGGATTGCCGAGATGCTTGAATATAAGATTGAGAAATGGTATTTCGAGGCAAATTATGACTTGAGATTTGTGCCTCTCCAAAACCTGAACTGGGTTGGTTGTTCTTCCACGAAAAATTTGGGTGGTTCTGCCAAGTTGGCTTGTACGGGTCAAAGGGCCACTTGTAGGTATTATTAAAAGCATTCTCTTTCTCTTGATTGTCATTCATTTTATTGAGCATGGGGCGCATTTGAGTCATATGAGTTACATCATAGCAAACGGTACAACCATGTTGTTGAACCTGGTTCACACTACCCTAGATTGATTCTTAGCCATAGCCTCAATTTTTTGGGTAAGAGTATCTAATTGGGCTTTGATGGCCGTTCCCTCACACACTTCACATAAGCCCCCTTTCATGGTTGTATGAAAATTTATATATGAATCAAAATCCAACTGTTGAGAATTCTCAGCCAATGTCTCAAACTTCTCATAAGTTTTATCAGGTTCATGGTCCAGAAATTTGTCACTATGCATGGATTCTAGTCTGTAATATTTCTCAGAAGTAATTCCACGATAGAAGATCTGGGATCAATGTTACTTCTTAAAACCATGAAGGAGACATTGTGAAAGAAGATCTTTGTACCTCTCCTTTGCCTCGTAAAACATTTCACTATCATTTTGAACAAATTCAACAACTGCATTTCTAAGAGCGAAGGTTTTTCCAATAGAAAACTATTTGGTTTTGAACTTGGTCCCCATTTGATCCCAAGAATTGATCAATGTTGGTGCTAATGAATCAAGCCAATGACTCGCCTTGTCTTTTAGCGAGAATGAGAATAAACGAAGGCAGACGGAATCCTCAGAAAAATGTTGGTATTTGGAGAGCGCACAAATTTTCTTAAACTCGTGGAAGTGCTTATATGGGCTCTCAGAATCAAGCCCATGAAAAATAGGTAACATTTTGATTACACTAGGCTTAATTTTATAATAGTTTGTCGTGACAGCTGGTAACATAATATACGAAGGCGTAACACTCACCAGCAGGGTCCAATAGTCCATAAGAGATTTGGCAGCAGCCATGAATGGGGGTTCGACTTCTAGCTCGGCAACAAGTTCAATTGGGTCAACTTTAGATGAATTGCCTTCCTCCGAAATTGAAAAAACTCGAGATGGATCTCTTTCCTCCCATACTGGGGCTCCAAAGTTCTCTATTGTATTGACTGGGCGAGGTGGTCGCCCTTTCCGCTTAGGTTGAGGTGGTATCTCGTAAATAGGTAAGGGTTTTGGTAAGCTTCCTAAACGTTTTCCTACACGTGTCCAATTGATCATGCACAACTAATAATCTATAAAATTTGGCACCCGGTACAGTAAATAATCAATCAAACCTAGACTCTAGCACATCAACATTTTTTATAAGTAATAATTAGGTATCCCCTATATTCGTCAATGTTTAAAATGGGTACGATGACAATAGGCTTTGGTTCCTATACTCCCCTGAGTCACTATGCTAGAACCTGTCTAAAGTAGATGTTCAGTCCTTATGCCCATATGAGTTGCCTTATCGTACGTCAGCACTCGGAATGGTGACGTCGCAAACCTATAACCTGTATTTTACAGTGCTAGGCTGGGGCCGTATCCTATGAACCTGTGTTTGTACCCCGGTTCGGTACACCTATCCTTTGGGTGATGAAATCCCGTGGAAATCTTTCTACTCTTTTTTATTAGCAGTTATTTTGAGGTCCGGGACGTTCAATTTTCGTGTGATACAAATTTCTTCGTATCCCTAATGGGTGGTCCCACGTGTTGGAGGGTTTTTTGAGTGATGAAATCCCGTAAGTCTCTAACAATTTTGTACATTTACTAATGTTGGAATGTAAAAGAATATTAAACACAACAATTGATCAATCCAACCATAACAAATTTATTATTAGAGCAGCGTGTATTTGTAACGGATATGCATCCCTTCTAGATGTCAAGTTTAGAAAAGTACCAATCTACGGGAAGTGTTTCCCGGTGTAGCTATGGCCGCCCCTTAACTTTGGGGACGAAAGAAGGAAGTACCCTTTCACTTAGGGGGAACAAGAAGGAAATTGCAAGAGATTGAGCGATCTTTAAACTTTTTGAATTTCTTATTCACCGCTTTCCGTGCTTCTTGTCTTGTTAGCAATGCCAAAAATTCCCAAAGTTCGATCGGTGTGTTATATCGAGAATAGAGAGTGTTAATCGAGATTTGCTAACTTAATGCCTTTATTACAATTCAAGTAAAACTCACTGAAGCAACTCGTGCTCAAGCGTGTTAAACCATTCGTGTTCAAGTTCGTTCTTGCAACAAAAGCAACTTGTGCTTAAGTTTAAAAATAAAAAAACAAAGCTCGTTAAAACTGGTGCTCAAGTTCGTGCTCAAGTTCGTTGGACTCACATCAAAAAAAAAATTATTCAAGCACCTCAGTAACGTTTTCTCTTGATTTCTTTATACTTAGCAAGTGAACTTAAATACAAGAAAACATGAGCATGAAATAAAGAATTGAAAACAAATTTGGGGCTATTCCAATTTTAACTATTGTGGTATTGTACCTACAAATCTTTAAACAAAATGCTTATGGTAAAAATAACCACCAAATATAAAGTAATGGTTTTACACCACTAACATAAATAATAAAATAAGTACCGTACACCAACAGTAGCAAGTTGTGCCAATCAAATGTTAATGTCCTAAGTTCCCCACATCCACGTACGTTACACCTTGTAGGATAGTAACGTAAGATGAATTTGGAAATTGTGGCATAATCTTCCAACGAATATCTCTTGAGCACCAAACAATGACTCGTGTTTGAACCAAAGTATTCCAAAATAAAAATAAAAATGTAGAAAAAGAGAAGAATAAAAACAAAAACAAAAAGAAAAATTGGCTTAAAAATAATGACTTAAAATAAAATAAAACGCACCTTTACAAGTCCCCGGCAATGGCGCCAAAAACATGATCGATTGTAAACCGATGTCTTAAAAGACCCGCAAGCGCACGGCGTACCGTTAAGTACAAGGGTAAGCTGGGTCGTATCCCAAGAGACTTGTGGTACGAATTGTACTTCGAGCTACTAGTTTTATCTAATAACAATGAGTTTGAGTAGGTTTTGAACTAAAAAAAAAAAGAAATACAAAAATTATAAGATAAGTTGGAATGGGAGCCAAGGCATTGATTCCACTCCAACCCATGTAGTCCATGAGAAAGTATCTTTAATTAAAGTACTATAATTAATTCATGTACCATGTATCCTTGGTCGGGTATTTACGGTACTCGCAATGGAAAAGAAATTAACGTTTTGGAATTCTTGATAAACGACCTTTCAAAAGAATGGTCATATTGAGTAAGGCAGATTACTTTCGTTTCTCCATGTTCTTATCAAATCTTGTTATGGTCAAACAAGATGGTCGATTAGTTTATTCATTCTTATAAATCCTAGCTATGGTCAAGCATTAGGACAAAGGATTGAAGGATTCAAACTAAAGATCGGAGAGAAAGAAATTACTAGTACTCAAATTAAAGCTACTTCTATAACTAGGCTACATTGGGTTAGAGCTTCCTCAAGCCATGGCTAATAGGTTTAGCTACTCATCCCTTCGATCATCGCCATATTACTAGATTAAAGAAAATGACAAAAACAAGAGATAAAGAAGAAGCTTTATTGATATAAACTTTGATATTACACTCTCCAAGATGATTTCTCATGGGTTAGATTCCCCTCCTATTAATAGAGTATAGGAAGGGTTACAAAATATCACTATTAATATAAAATCCCTTAAATAATGCCTTAGATCATGCATAGATATTACAACTCACGAGAATAATATCTACATTTAATTCTCTTCAACGGGCTTCCATAGGCTTTTGGTTGACAACTTCAAATGAGAATCATTGATGGAGTGCATCACCCTTGTTCTTTCCTATCAACAAGGGGTTTCGGTCAACAATCCCTGTGAGTTTGCTAAGGTTGCCAGGGTTTACAGCCCCATCTTGATCTAGACCCAGGATTCTCACAAGTTACACTTTTCATGCTCCCTTCACATAGTTTATGGTCATACTCGAGATTGGTGATAATTTTTCCTTTTTCGGCTCTTAATCATTCGAGTATGCCTTGCAGCGTGGAAGTTTAAGAGAAAGTTTGGCTTTTCTTTTATACTTTCAGGAATGAACTTATTCTTAGGCAGTTATCTCCCTTGGAACGAATTATTCCTAACATAAATACTAAATTTTCCATACTCTGGTTAACAACTACGTTGAAGGTATTTCTTGTATAACTAAAGTGAAGTACAAGTTTTGAAAATATACCGAGAATAATTTGAGCTTTTTGCTCATCGCAAGGTAGTACATCGAGTTTAAGAACACGATAAATAAATACTCTAGTGTATACTTGGTAAAATAGCTAAGTTTCTTTTTGGGTTTTCCAATCATCATATCATTTTGTCTAGATAAAATTAGTCTAAGTGCTGGAAATTGGCCAAAAATATATCAAAAATTGTCAAATCGTCATTATTTTACTCTTCATCTAAACGAATATAAAATGTATATACCCTTGGTCGGGTATACACGATACTCACAATGGAAAAGAAATTAATGTTTGAGAATTCACTATAAACTACCTTACATAACAATGGTCTTGTTGAGTAAGGCGGATTACTTTCGTTTATCCATGTTCTTAACCAATCTTGTTATGGTCAAACATGATGGTCGATTAGTTTCTTCATTCTTGTAAATCCTAGATATGGTCAAGCATTAGGACGAAATAATAAAGGATTCGAACTAGTGCCCGGAGAGAAAGAAATCACTAGTACTCAAATTAAAGCTACTTCCACAACTAGGCAACACTAAGTCGGAGCTTCCTCTAGCCGTGGCTAAAGGATTTAGCTACTCATCCCTTCGATCATCGCCATATTACTAGATTAATGAAAATGACAAAAGCAAGAGATAAAGAATAACATTTATTGATATAAACTTTGATATTACACTCTCTAAGAAGATCTCTCATGGGTGGGATTCCCCTCATATTTATAGAGTATAAGAAGGGTTACAAAATATCACTATTAATATAAAATCCTATAAATAATGCCTTAGATCGTGCATAGATATTACAACTCATGAGAATAAAATCTACATTTAATTCCCTTCAATGGGCTTCTATAGGCCTTTGGTTGACAACTTCAAATGAGAATCATTGTTGGAGTGCATCACCCTTATTTTTTGTTGATAACCGGAAAAATGTACGACTTGCTTATCATGTGACCGATTTCTGTAAATACAAGCAAAAACACTATTAGTATCACATTTATTTAATAAATGACAAGATAGAAATAAATTTAGGAGTTGTACACGTAAATATCACGTGTCTATCAAATAAGATATATTGCTGGACTTTCTATATTTTGTAAAAATTACTCACGCAGTTCAATGTTATTTTACAAATTTTCTTTAATAAATAAATCATATATTCTAGTATATTTTTTTTAAATTGCTCACACGATATATTGTTGATAGTAACGTGATTACCAATATCTATAACCAATATAATAATATAATTGGATCTTTTGCAAACTATCATATTATTTTTAACCAAAGTAATAAATGAAAACAATTTTGTTAACTATAAACAATTGCCTTCCCTAAATATGTAGCACAATATACCCTCGCATTATAATAGTTGCTTATACGTTCTTTGTTTGTATTATACTCCCCTATTAGTGTGGACTATTTGTAAATAAAATTATATATATTGGTTCGATAAAATAATTTTAAGATTCTTGACAATCTGAAATGTTCTTAAGTCTTCAATTTGATCAGTAAGCAAATGATCCTACACTTCCAATGAATTAAGGCTTAGCCACAAAAGTGTTTTCATTAAAAAAGAACACCCCTAAGGGAAGTTATTTTCCTATAACAATCATTTAACCATAACTGTTTGAGATGCGCGTAAACACCATTTTTACCTCTGATCAAACCATATTTAGTGCCTAAGGAACCATAAGTTTTTATAGCAGTTGTAAGTCAATTTATTGTGTATCCGCTCATCATTACCAATCTGATAGTGTAGTTAATATTCACTATGACTTCTCTGCCACAGTATAGTTTGTAATATTCTGCAAATTTTTTGCTTTATATCTATATCTTCTCATCGTGCATCATACCTAATTCATTTGTATAATGTTAATCATGCATCCTAGATGGTAGGTAGTCTATGTTTTTGTTCTCGTCGCTTATATCGGGTTGTTTTCTCATTCATATTAGGGATTATCTTAGTTATATTGCCGTTATAGTATAGGATCCTTACCTTAGCACATTTTATGAGTAAGAAAGTAGGGTATTAAGATGAGCTGCCATTTGTGAAAGTAGAGGGAGGAAGAGCTGCTGCCATTTGAGAGAGAGAGAGGGCTGCTTCACCTCACCATTGTTCCTCACCTCCTCCTTGGTTGTTGTCTCCTTTGTTACCATTGTTTCACCTCGCCATTGTTACTCTTACTCTTGCTCTTGCTGCTGCCATTGTCATTGCAGTTTTGGCCTTTGAGTTGGTTTGAATTTTAGAGAGTAGAGAGAGGTGCTGATCTACCCATCTTCTCCAACCGACAGTTGCAGGTAACTTCTTGTTCTTCTACCTTACTTTCATGCTCCATTGGGTAAGTGTTTCACCCTATTATGTTGGTTCTATTACCTTAAGCTTTTGGGAAAATAGGTTGGTCAAGAAAGAGGTTTTGTTAGATATCATAGTTGGGTTTAGAAAGATGATTATAGAGATAGTTGTTGTGTTTCAGGAGGTCTGAAATCTGTTTACATCACCTCCTAGTTGTGCTTCTAACATCAGCAACTTATATCTATACTTGAATGATTAGGAGTTGGGATTAGAGAGATGATAATAGAGATTGTTGTTGTGTTTCAGAAGGTCTGAAATCTGTTTGCATCGCCTCCTATTGGGCTCCTAACATTATCAACTTATCTTATCTTCATGAATGATTAGGAGTTAGAGAAGTAGAGGGAGGTGCTTCTATTATCGAGCACCACCTTCCCTCATGAACCGGCTACAATTTGAGACCAAACTGTTTCTTTATTCCATCAATTTTCCCTCTTTTGTATTTTAAAACATTAGGCTGTATGGACTTTTTAATTAATCATTTAATCTACTCATCCATGAACGTTTAGGTATGTATTTCACCTCTAACATATAGCAACTGATCGTTTCCAGTAGCTGGGGGTTGAATCCATTCACAACTGCTTAGTCTGTTATATCCCAGGGAGTTCAGGTATGAACTCCAATTTTAGTTGTTTGTTGCGGCCTTTCTAGTGGGTGTGTGATAATTATTAGGTGGCTGGTTTATGATTGGTTTAGTTATTCTTTTAAGTTGGGCTTACTCTAAATCGTTTATACTAGGGTTATAGCGGTGAAGTGTTGCTTGGCAAGTGGATTAATTTGGATCAATTAGTTCGTGATATACCATTGTTGGAGCATTGAGTTATTTGCTTGGATTGATTCATCATAAGCATTGCATCAGGCGAGTTTTTCTTCCCTGAATAACTGAATCATTATTCTGATTTGTGAGTTATAGCAATACATGGCTTATTATATATATACATTGATTTAGGTTAGTACCACTACATGAAAAATGGATATTAGCGACGCTTGTCCACAACCATTAACAACTATTTTATATGTCACAAAATCAACTAATTTCCAGGCATATATATATGACACAATATTCGTATTTTCAAAAAATTATCTTTCCAAATTCCGACTATTTTATATGTCATGATTTATTTTGTTTGCTACACATAGTACTGTCGTTTTCATTGACCACGATTAAATGCCAAAACCCACGAGAGATTAAGTTCATCTATATCATCAGGCAGACCATTTACTTTACCCTTTTCATCCCCCTCTCTTTCTCCCCCTCCTGTTGGAAAATACAAAGGTATTTTTTTTTCCTTGAAGTTTGAATGGTGGAACTAAGTGATCTTAGTCCCACATTGGATGCGAGGAAAACACAATTCTCCTATATAAGTAAATCAAACACTTACCTTGTTGTAATGCGTGTGAGAGTTGGTGGGTCACACGCGCATGTCTGACATGTGTGACCCATGTGTGCAAACTAGCTTGGATGCATGGGCTACCCATGGGCTTTCTCGACCTAGGAAACTTACTTATTATTATAAGTCTATGATTCGGCTTTGGGGCCTTGGGCTCATGGGGATTCCTTTAAACACTTAGTCATTTTTTGGGTTTGAGGTGTGAGTTAGTGTGCCTCCGGCAGACGCACCTTAAGGTGTGACTCTTGGTGAAGAGTCACTTATGCTCTATATAACCCAATTTCATTTTCATTTATAATCATCAGTTTTTTAGTGTTTTCTTGAGTCATTTTACAAAAAGAAAACAGACGCAATCAAATTTCGTTTGGCAGAAAGATAGAAGTGCTTTCTTTTTTCTGCGACTGATTGTTATATCCTGGGAGATAGGGGTCTATATTCCTGTAAAGCACTGTGGCGGGGGCGAATCTGTCTTAAAAAGATAGTGCGTATACACTAGACTCGGTCATCTCCTTAAGAGGTGTTGGTTTTTCATGCAGATTGGAATACAATCTTAAGACAAAATAATTTTTTCTATCTGATCAGAAACTATAGCAATGGTGAATCTCACTGAGAAGGAGGGTGAAAAGGGCAACCCACACATTTTGAAGGTAAAGCCTGAGAAGTTCAATGACACTGAATTCAAGCGTTGGCAGCAAAAGACGCTATTCTTTCTCACAACTCTGAACTTAGCGAAATTCCACAAGGAGGACAAACTAGAGTTGAAGTAGGAAGAAATTGACCTAACAGCTGTAGCAGCAGTGGAGGCGTGGATTCATTCCGACTTTCTGTGCCAGAATTATATTATGAATAGGTTGGACAACACATTGCATAATGTGTACCATCCAACGAAGTCTGCAAAAGAACTGTGGGAATCCTTAGACCATAACTATAAGACGGAAGATGCCAGGCTAAAAAAATTTATAATTGGCAGATTCCTGGATTATAAAATGGTGGATTCCAAGACTGTAATCAGTCAAGTACAGAAATTGCAGATTATCCTGCATGATATTCATGCAGAAGGTATGAGGTTAAGTGAATCTTTTCAGGTTGCTGCGATAATTGCGAAGTTGCCTTCATCCTGGAAGGACTTCAAAAGTTATCTGAAGCATAAGAGGAAAGAAATGAAGTAGGAGGAACTGATCGTAAGGCTAATGATCAAAGAAGATATTAAATCCAACGAAAAGAAGGATGTTGTTCATTCTTACGATGCCAAGGCTAACATGGTCGAGGGAAACCCTAAACCCCATAAGAAAAATGGGAAGAAAGGGAAAAATAGGAAGAATTTCTTGGGCCCTAAGGGCAAGGGCTTTAAGAAGTTTACAGGGAGTTGTTATATTTATGGCAAACCAGGGCACAAGTCAATGGAATGCCACAAGCGTAAAAGCGGACCAGAAAGTGATAAAGGCACTCAAGCAAACATTGCTGAGATGGAGAACCTATGTGCAGTGATCTTCAAAATCAACCTGGTAAGCGATTCCAGAGGATGGTTAGTGGACACAAGGGCCACACGTCATATATGCTATGACAGGAGTTTATTTACAATAAGACTGAACATGAAGAGAAAGTGTTCATGGGAAACGTTTGGACGTCAAGGGTCGAAGGAAAAGTGAAAGTAGTTATGAAATTCACATATGAAAAAAAGTTACTTTGAATGAAGTGCTGCATGTGCCTGATATCCGCGAGAACCTTGTTTCTGGAGCATTGCTGATCAAGAATGGATTCAGGTTAGTATTTGAGTCAAACAGATGTATCATGACTAAGAATGGTGTATTCATAGGAAAAGATTATGAGTGTGATGGACTGTTCAAACTAGCAGTCTTGTGTAAACCAGTTTCAATTATCAATAAGAATTAGAATTGAATTTACTTGCTTGAGTCATTTAATGTTTGGCATCAATGATTAGGAGATGTAAATTAAGAATAGCTGCATAAATTAGTCCATTTAGGATTGCTGCCTAAATTCAATCCAGATTGCAAACAAAAATGTGAAGTGTGTGTTGAAGCAAAATTTGCTAAATAACCATTCCACTCTATTGAACAACGCAAAACTGAACTGCTAGATTTTATTCACAGTGATCTCTACGATTTGAAGTTTATTCAAACACGAGGCGGAAAGAAGTACTTTATTACTTTCATAGATGATTGTACAAGATATAGCCATGTCTACTTGCTCAGAAGCAAAGATGAAGCACTGGAAGTGTTTATTATTTTCAAAAATGAGGTTGAGTCATGGCTATATTTGCTGAGGAATACGACTCTATTATGTTTGGAGAACTTTGTGCTAAGTTTGGTATTATACACAAAACTACTGTACCTCACACTCCTCAGCAAAATGGAGTTGGTGAGAGGAAAACTAGAACTTTAAAGAATATGCTTAATGCTATGCTTATTAGTTCTGGCTTGCCGCAGAACTTGTGGGGGGTGGCGCTACTTTCTGCAAATTATATTCTCAATAAGTTATCTCACAAGAAGATTGAAAAGACTCCTTATGAACTCTGAAAAGGCAGAGAGTCTTCCTATAAGTTCTAAAAAGTATAGGGGTGTCATGCAAAGGTACAAGTACCATTGCCAAAAAGGTCTAAGTTAGGATCTAAAACTATTGACTGTATTTTTATTGGCAATGCCAATAACAGTAGCGCATATAGATTTCTCGTATACAAATCTGAAATAAATCATGTGCATGAGAATACCATTATTGAATCACGAGATGCTATATTTTTTGAAAATATATTTCCATATAAAAAGAGTGATAATGTGAATCCTCTTAAAAGAACAACTGATGTTGCTTCTAGTAGTGATCAGGGTATCACTCCTACAAGTTCTGATTTTAATGCAGAACCAAGACGTGGGAAAAGGCTTAAAGTTGCTAAGTCTTTTGGCAAAGATTTTATAGCATTTTTGTTGGAAAATGAGCCTCGAACCTTCAAGGAAGCCCTGGCTATACCTGAAGTTCCTAGTTGGCAAGAGGTTGTACAGATTTAGATAAACTCTATAATGCACAACCATACTTGAGAATTGGTAGATCTTCCACCTGGCAACAAACCTATAGGTTGCAAGTGGATTTCCAAACGAAAATTGAGACCTGATCGTTTAATTGAAAAGTACAAAGCCATACTTGTTGCCAAAAGATATAGGCAAAAAGAAGGTTTGGACTATTTGGATACATATTCTCCAGTGACAAGAATAACTTCCATTCGTTTGTTGATAGCTATTACAGTAGGGCATAAGCTTGAAATACATCAAATCTATGTTAAAACAACATTCTTGAATGGTGAATTAAATGAAGAAATATATATGAACCAACCTGAGGTGTTCATTGTCCGAGGCCAAGAAGATAAAGTGTATCGGTTGGTTAAATCTCTTTATGGATTGAAGCAGGCACCTTTACAATGGTATGAAAAAATTAATGGAGTCATGATGAAGGATGGTTTTAAAATTAATGAATGTGATAGATTTGTCTATATTAAAAGCATTAATGGTGTACATGTCATTGTGTGCCTTTACGTAGATGATATGCTCATCATGGGGACTAACATCAATGTCATTATGTCAACAAAGAATATGTTGTCCAAGAACTTAGATATGAAGGAATTAGGTGCCGCAGATGTTATTCTTGACATAAAGATTAACAGAAAGCCATAGGGACTTGTGTTGCCTCAATCACATTATATAGAATGTACTTAAGAAGTTTAATAAATTTGACTGTCGTGGTGTTCAGACACCATACGATAATATGCGTCAATTGATTAAACACAAAGGTGAGCCTATTTCTTAAATAGAGTATGCACGCATCATAGGCAGTCTAATGTATATTATGAACTGTACTAGACCAGATATTTCTTATGTAGTTAGCAAACTAAGTAAGTATACTATAAACCCTGGACCGAGCCACTGGGAAACGTTAATCAGGGTTTTACAGTATTTCAATCATACAATAGACTATGGGTTGCACTACACAAGATATCTAGCTTTCCTTGAGGGATATAGTGATGTAAACTGGATATCAGATTCTAACGAGTCAATCTCCACGAGTGGATACGTGTTCACACTTGGTGGTGGAGCTGTCTCATTGAAATCCTTAAAACAAACATGCATAGCTCTATCAGCTATGGAATCAGAGTTTGTTACTCTAAATTTATCGGGAGATGAAGCTGAGTGGCTTTGACTATTTTTAGAGGATATTCCTATGTGGCCAAATCCAGTACCTGCCTTATGTATCTATTGTGATAATCAAGCAGCTATTGCAAGGGGAAAGAATAATGCCTATAACTGTAAGTCACAATATATACGCCGTAGACATAATACTATAAATAAATTACTTGCAAGTGGAGTTATATCCATTGACTTTGTGAAGTCCGGTGACAACCTAGTGGATCCATTTACAAAAGGGTTAGCAAAAATGCAAGTTTTCTCCACATCGAGGGGAATGGGCTTAAAGCCTTTAACTATGAGTTAACCTCAGCAGAAACCTAACCTAGTTTATTGGAGATCCCATGATCTAGGTCCAATAGGATAACTAGTTGAAAGTTACTCAACATGAGCATTGAGGAGATTTTAACTCTTGCTCATTCCATGATGTGAACTGTACAACCTGTTGCGATTTTCAGGGTAAGTTCTCTGAACTTTTAATGATTCCTATGACTTGTATTTACAAGTGGGGTACGACTAGGTACTCTTAATAGGAAATCACCTATGTGAGTGTGAGATGGGGCCGCTTCCATGAGAATTTTATAGGGCAAAATTCTCCAATAGTACTCATGAATCTAGGATTTGTTCAGGGCTGAATTAAACACAACTGTGAGAGCCAATTACGTTTAGAATAGTATTGTGTGAAGACTATTGTCTTGGTTTACACCAAAGCTAACAGTTCAAGACATATGTTCACTAATCAGCGTAAATTAGATAGTTTTTTACTAGAGAAGGTTCAAGTCCACAAGACACCTCTCTCGATGTAGGATCATTCCCTGATTTTCTCTATTTTTTCCGAGTTTCCCTGTTATCATCCAAATGTGGGGGATTGTTGGAAAATAGAAAGGGTATTTGCTTTTCCTTAAAGTTTGAATGGTGTAACTAAGTGATTTTAGTCCCACATTGGATTTGAGGGAAACACAACTCTCCTATATAAGAAAATAAAGCACTTACCTTGTTGAAATGTGTGCGAGAGTTGGTGGGTCACACGCGCATGTACGACATATACGACTCATGCGTGCAAACTAGCTTGGGTCCATGGGCTACCCATGGGCTTGCTCGACCTAGGAAATCTGCTTATTATTATAAGTCTATGATTTAGCTTTCGGGCCTTGAGCTCATGGGGATTCCTTTAAACACTTGGTCCTTTTTTAGGTTTGAGGTGTGAGTTAGGGTATCTATAACAGATGCACATTAAGGTGTGACTCTGGTGAAGAGTCACCTATACTCTATATAACCCAATTTTATTTTCATTTATAATCATCAGTTTTTCATTGTTTTCTTCAGTCCTTTTACAAATAGAAACAAACGCAATCAAAGTTTGTTTGGCAGAAAGATAGAAGTGCTTTCTTCTTTCTGCAATTGATCGTTGTATCCTGAGAGACAGGGGCCTATATTCCTACAAAGCACTGTGACAGGGGGGAATCTATCTTTAGGAGATAATGTGTATACACTAGACTCGATCACCTCCTTAAGAAGTGTTGGCTTTTCATGCAGATTGGAATACACCTCCCTCTTTTTCAAAGTTCTAAAATATATTTCCCTCATCAAAAATTCGGAGAGAACACAACAAATTCTACTTGAGGGATGGATGAACCTCTTGCTCTCAATTAACAGGTACGACTCTCTCTATCTCTCTCTCCAATTTCGTATTACTGTTTAGGGTTCAGATTTATCACTTCTCTCACCTTTTAATTAGATTGGATGAACATTTGATTTTATAATTGAGTAATTATCTATGAATTCAATTGAGAAATTTAGCTAGTTAAATTCTTCAATCCAAACCAATGAATTCAGTTTGGTTCCTCTATGGGTTTGAATAGTTGACTATAATAGAGTGAAGTTCAAAACTTTGATTTATTATCTAGTGGGATTAGTTTGAAAAAATAGTTTGTTAACGTAATTTTCATGTTAGGAGTGATTTAGGTGCCTGTAAAGCTATTAGGGGTCATTTGAGAGCGATTATCTTAAGTGATTATTGGGTACAAATATTAAAATCACTTCACATAATAGATTATGGAGAGATCAAACAACAATTATACTTATAGATGATTCAAGAAGAAAATGTGAAAAGTTTCTTAAAGCCAATGGAATTCAGGATTTTTGTTACGACCCAAAATCTGGTAATCGGTAGCTTGACCAATTACTAGATTCTAAGTAGTGCAAGTCAGGGAATCTACAGATTCTACCCCACAAATAGCCAAGCCGTAGAGAATTCTGGCTCAGCTATTCACATATAGCAATAATCATCAGAGTAAAGAAATAACACGCATAAATAAAACGTGGAAACAAAAGATATATATATACATCAGAAGAAAATGTAATACAATATCTTGAAATAAAACTCAGCGACATAAGCTGAGAACACCTACAGAAGTCTAGAACTGAAAGAAATCTGCAGCGGCAAGATCTATCTCTGAACTGGCCAACCACGCAGCAGTCTAAACTAATAAACCACTAAAATGGTTAAAATGCGAGAGTGAGCAAACAACGAGCTCACTAATCCAACAGAACTAAATATCCTACTAATAAACATGTATTGAGAATAGAGATAAAGATGAATGTAAAACAGAAACAGGTAAATATAGTGTAGCAATATACTAAAAGATCACAAGGGATAGAGAGTAGATAAGGAAAGAGTTAGAGTCAAGAATATAAGAGGAGAGAGAGTTGATGATAAGAGAATATGCAATGCCATGATATGACGTGATGACTAGGATAATCCCATACTTACCCTAGGTACAATGTGACGTGATGCAAGAAAATCGATACTCGTAATTCCTAAGTACTAGGTCGATCAACCGCTAACGTCTAATTTCTTAAAGAGATCAGTAAGGGGACATACTGGTACGATTTGGTTAAGCTCGACTAAGCTAAGGATAGGTCGTACTCGATCAAAGTGGTAATCGGTGGATCAACCCAACGGAGCAATAGTCCGTATCATTTTAAAGAATTTCAACCTCACCGTGGAATAAGTTAGAATCTCTATGAGTCTGCCTCATACCATTCTACACTCCTGAGTGGTTAAACTAGGTATGATAGTGTCATTCCCAATCTCACCAAATCTTTTAACCCGATATTAGGACTCCTTAGACCCTATCGGAGGTTAACCGAAACGGAGTATTCGTGTATCCAATCTCAATATGTTTTGAAGATATTAGTAAAGTAATTAAGATGCAATAAGTGTATAAGAGAAACAACACATCTGTCGCTCACACGGCAATACAAATCAGGATGAACAAAGACTCGGTCGCACCGACTAAGCATAGCCGACACAGCAACCTAATCGTCACTACACCCAACACACCAATCTCTTAAAGTTAGAAGGGGCATTCAGTGGCAAAGCCACGAGAATACTAACCCAGCCGCAATTAACAAAGTTCGGGTCCTATACGAACACTAACCGAACCCCCAAAATCAATCAAACCTAACTACAGGTTAACAAAATAAACTGAGTAATTCCTAGGTGCAATTATAGTTAACAACATAGCATATCTAAGTTCAATTAACACTCTAAAGCAATACTCAGAAACTAGTATAGAAACTTAGTAATGAAGGGATAAAACTTGCCTGATAATAATCTAAGTCCGGCAGAAACCAACTCGGAAAACCGAATAAATTCCGCGGAACGACAAACAGAATACCTGACAAGCTAGCACAACCAATAACAACAACAAGAAAACAATCAATTAATGAAAACGACAATAGACCCAACCCTAGAATCAAACTCTATACCAAAAATTGGGCGAAAAGGACGAAAAAGGAATCGAGAAAACTTACCGAGGGTAGGAGTGAAACTCACGAAAAAGCGGGCGAAGGATCCTCGATACGATGGGGGGAGAGTGAATCAAGAGTGAGGACAAGAGGGGAAATAGGCTAGGGAGAGAAGAGAGAGAGAGAAAAATAAAAAAAGGGAAGTGAAGAAAGGAGATAAAATAGGCCCAAAAAGGACTGCAGAGTCCCCTCTGTTCGAACAGAACTGATCCTGTTTGGACAGAGTCAAGTGTATTCGAACAGAGATTAGTATATTCGAATAGAAAGGGGTCTGTTCGAACAGAAAGGGCCCTGTTCCAACAGAAATGCTCCTGCACCTATAAAAAAGACCCCGGGGATGCCTCGGACCACCACGGACACCCCGGAAACACCACGGACCACCACCACTGCCACACAAACATTCATACAGGCCTAAAAATGATTTATCAAGGTACAAACACCACCTCCACCACCTCACGGCCACCAAAATACCTAGGCCCCCCAAAAGGAATCTTTTCCTCGGAAAAGTCCGAAAACTTACCGGCCACTCCAACGGCTCACCGAAACCACCCAAAACTACACACACAACATACAACATCAATACCAACCCATCTATGGGTTCCCACAAATCATAACACCGCCGTAATGCCTAAAATCACCGGAATGCCAAAAAAGGAATTTTTGCCCGGAAAACCTCGGAAACCTACCGGCCAATCCAACGGCTCATCGGAACCACACCAAACCACAAACACAACAATTAAACATCATCACCAACCCTTATAGGGTTTTCTAGGGCCACAATGTCACCTCCTCCTCCGAAAGACCACCGAACCGCCAAAACCACAAAAAGGAATCTTATACTAAAACACCGAAAGAAATAAATGGATGCAAATGGATGAATGATGGATGATTAATGGATGAAAGAGTAAATGCGAAATATAAATAAGGAACTTAATGTGAAGGAATAAATGCCGATGAGATAAGGAATAGGAATATTACAGAAATGGAATATAAACGAATAAAAGGAGTAACTAAAATACGGGACATTACAATTTTCATTTGGTAAATCAAATTATTTGCTATGGGGAGATGTTAACTGATTTTTCCCTAACTGTTGGTTGATTTTCACTAGCAGAGGCACTTGCATTTAAGAATGCTGCCAGTAGAGTTCCTGCAGATATTGTTGTTGGTAAATCTAGACTAGAAGCCTTATAGGCATTTATTGGAAAGGTATAAACAGACACCCCTTGAGATTCTTATTTATTTCAGTTATAGTTTTCTCATCAAACCATTGTCAGCTGTTTACTATTGATCATTCAGAGTATTATGTCTAAGATCTTATGGGATACTCTGTAATGTGCTAACATATTTCATGGCTAAATCTTATCCTTTGTGCATTGTGTTTTGCGGCATTCAAAATTATAAGTTACCTACATTATAGAGATACTGGTCATTCTTCTCATTACTGAGATCTTCATGAGTTGCAATTCTGGTAGGCAAGGATAAGTTTGGTATATGTTATCTGACATGCATAAACAAAACAATATCGAAAACACTGGCGTTCATTTTGTCCCTGCTACAAAGATAAGTGAAACTAAACACGTAAATTAATATAGATCACCAAGTTACATCGGTTGAGCCAGCTCTTAAGAATGTTGTAAAACCTTTGCCTCAGCATTAAAATTAGGTCTTCTTTATTTTTGGGTGCACATCTATTTACAATTTTGTCAGGTTTTGATAGGTTCTATTATTTATAATAACTTATTTTAATTAGAGTCTGGGAGCTTGATTATTATAGGAAGCTCATTTTATTATTTTGTAAATTTTACTAATTACCCAGAACATGAATGAAAATCATGATGCCCGGTGAGAAAATTTTAACCATTGAGGTTGTGACGAGGTCAAGGGGCATGCCTCCATGTATTTCTTCTTCCCCGTCTCTCATCTTCCCTTACTGGAAGAGAAGATACTGTAACAAAACTTTTTACAATCTATTTGATGGAATTTACTCTGTAGAGTGCTTGGAGTACTTGTGGTGTTTGCTCAAAGCTCTTTACAGAAAGATCTTCGTGGAACTGTAATGAGTTAACGGTTACTGCTGTATTATTTTGTGGACACATATACCATGCTGAGTGATTAGAGAATATGACGTCTGAAAATGAAAAACATGACCCAGCTTGCTCACTTTGTATTTCTGGAGAGAAGCATGCCTTGAAGATATCTGAAAAATCTTTAAGAATTAATAGCAGGATATCCAGAAATTGTGTATTGGACGGCGATCTCGTGGATGATTCTGTTTCATATGGAAAAAGTAGTGGATCAGAGGGAAAATGTCCCAAGATTGGATCATGTTCTAGCGTGAGAAATGTCTTTGCAAAGCCTTTCTTGAAACGTCATTTCTCACTTGGATCAAAAAATATGATTAGGTCTATGACTGTGAATTTATCTCCCGTTAGAAGGAAAGGTTTTTGGCAAGATATCGAAGGAAGTAAACTGGTACAAGAACTTGTGGGAGTTATTTTGTGTGGTGCAGAAAGTTGAGAAAATCCAATGAAGCAGAGAGAGACCTTCCTCCCTTAAAGCTCTCTTAGAAAGTTCTTCGACTTATAATATATCTTCAGTCAGAATTCCTTCCCATCGTTTTCTTCACTATGGAGAGCACTAATCAGCTTAGTAGGGCCCATTTTGTGTATAATTTTTTTCTATAGTTTTTTACTTATTCCAGAATTGAAGAGTTAAATGAAGTTACACTGTTAAGGAGAAAATAACAGAGATCCAGATGCAATAAAAGGAGAAAAATAGTGAAAAAAGAAAAAGAAAATAAAAGACTCGAGGCGATGATTCTTATGATGATAATGTGGTTTTAAAGAAGCTTTTCCACCTTAACCTTTTTGCTTATAATGGAAGACCAGGATGGCTGCAGGTACTGCACAATGGAATTTAAAGGTAAGATTGCTGGTGTTAAAGTCAACGCAATTAACACAACTGGTCCAGTGATGCATATTTTAGTGGAGACTTACAAGAGATGGTTTTCGAAGGAACAAGGGGTACGTCTACTCTCTGGAGTCTCTTACAAATGTAAGATTTTCTCCAAATCCCCTATTTTGGTACATTTTAATTCTTATGTATGAGTTATGTTTGTATAGATTTTGATTTGTTGAGATTGACTTAGCTTCTCTTTAAATGATTCTCAACCTCTGCAATTGGACCAGAAGTAGGTTTTGTCAAACTTGAGTTACTTTTAGTTTTTTAATTGACTTGTTATTGAAAGAAACTTAGGAGATTTTGTTTATTGTGTTTATTAAGAAGGCTGAGTTGAAAGAGATATTGAAGACTTTCATTGTGTATATGCAGTTAATGTTGTATTCGGTGTTGCCACTGCTGTAAAGCAGATAATACAAACTACTCCATCCTCAAAGGGGAACCATTTTTGCATGGCTAAACATCTTGATGAGTTCATGGAGCTCACTGAAAACATATTTGCAAGTTTATATGTAAGTTTATACTTGTAAGTGCATCATTTTTTGGTTGTTTAGCATTTCAAGGAATCTTCAATTTGTTTTATATGGAAGGAGCAAGCATGTTATGGAATAACGTTGATGTCGCTTTTCTTCAACTTGAAGTTCACTGTACATATTTTGAACTTCAAGCCCCTCACTGAACTGAAACAATATTTGTCTATTTCGGCACTAGAATTTGAGTATATTCACCACATTTCAATTCATCTTTGTCATTATTAGGAAATACTGAAATAATTGCTATGATTCCTGAAAGTGAAGTAGGCACTAGACCTGTACAATTATTTGCATTATTTGTTCTTTTGCGGTAATTAACTTTTATATTATTTTATTTTTTCTTTGGACTATAAGCTCAAAATGGAGAGAACACTCAAATTTTTGAGTGGTTGATGGTTCAAATACATCTAGTCCAAATTTAATCTTGAGAGTTTAATTGTTTCTATTTTGATTAAAAAATAATATTTTTTGTGGAACAATGAAAATTACATATGTCGTATATTTTTAATTTAAAAGACCTTTTCCCTCCAAAAGAACGACACATATTATTGTTGCATTTTTTTTCTTAAAGCACGTCATATATATTTGTCATTTATGATAAATTTACAAGTCATTTTTTTCTTTGAAATGACAGAAAGCATAACACTTGTAACCGTCGTATTTTTATTAACAGCAACATATTTATATGTTGTTAAAGCACGACATTTAAAATTGTTGTTAACAAAAACGACTCCATTTTTTGCGACAGTTGTTAACGACAGAATATCCATCGTTATTACCACATTAAGGGTTTGATAAGTTCGTAAAACCTAGAGGAAAATTGTGATTTAACTACTAGATAGAACATTATAAGTTATAAATCATCATATCCTTGGTTATTGTTGATACAATAATTTGGCGTCGTTAATATATGAGAATGGACATTGTCGGCTATTGGCTAGGATACTTTTTCTGTTCATTAGCATGAGTAATTTGGTTTGACAGTTAGTATATATAGATATTTAGATGTTATCCTCAAGGCTTCGCCCTCGGATACTAATAACATAGTAAGATTCTAATATATAGTTCTTGATTTTGTGTCAAATTACTTGGACGGTATAGCTTTCGTAAGACACGGTCTTTGGTCTTGTGCTTGTCTACTTAGATTTTATTGTCTCTATTTGTCTTAGAATTATTCTAGGTGTACTCTGTGTTCTCGTGGCTTTGCCCGTGAGCACTGTCGTTGATTTGGAAGTTGAGACGAGAACGTTGGATTCCGTTATCAAGTTTGATTTATGTTTCGTTATTCTTATGATGAACATGGAATGTAGACTATGAACACTGTTAATCTTGGATTGTTTAGCTATTTATTGTGAACTAGCAGTTTATCCTGAGTATAGAGTCGATTGTTGGTGTTAAGGATCTGACAGTTTGCTCTAGGGTTATTGACTCCTTGTGTCGTGGTACTTACTGTCCTATGATTCATTGAGTTTATTGAGCTACTTTGTTAAGCTTATTTTTACTTCATTATTTGTATTAGGAAATCATTCTCTTTTGAGCATTCTCGTGGCTTTGTCCTTGAACGTCAGGCTGTTATTCAATATCTGCACTCTCACCATTGATGATGGAACCTAGTGGGATACTTGTTCATCTATTCTGGAGACTTAAGTACATAGTCGTTAAAGAGTTGAGATTATAAACTCTGTTCTTGGGGATTGTTGACAACTTTTTGGAAACATGTAGGTTATCCCGTGTACAATAGCCTACGTTGATTACTATTATACTCAAGCTATTGATGGTAATCATGTTTGCATTAGGAAATCATAGAGACTCCTTTAGTTGATATATTCGCTAATGAGGTCGGATACATAAACTTACTCTAAATTAGCAAACCCCTGATAGGTTACTAGGATTCCTAGCCCGGGTTAAAATAGTAGGTGAGTTTGGGCAGGTCACTATCATACCTATGGAACTTATCCTGGAGTGTGGGATGGTATGAGACAGTTTTCCTTTGGTACTCATCTTATCCACCGTGAGATTGAAATACCTTGGAATTAAAATAAAGTCAGGACAACTAGGCTCCTTGGGTGAAACGCCCGAAACACTCTGATCAAGTGAAATATCCTTAACTTGGACGAGCTTGAAAAATATCAAACCCCTTGTATCCATTAATGATCCCGTTAAATGTCTAAGTCATACGTTAGCAGTTGATCAACCAAATCATAGGACATTTCTCATTAGTGCCTCTCATTAACTCAAAGTGCAATTTATAGTCTTAGTATCCCTTTGCATCTAGTATTTTAGTTTAATAGATTTATAAGGTATGTTGTATATCCCGATTTGGCATATTCAGCATCTTTAGTATATATCATCTTATCACCTGCAAAATTCATATCTCTTATTATTATTTTTATCATCTCGTTTGTCGGTATAATTGTTTAGCTATTTTGGGATGTTATGAGCGGTGGTTTGCTCACACTTGCAATATAACATTTTAAATCTAGAATTGTAGCCACTAGAAGCAAAACACCATTTAATAGCACTTAAATAATGGCATTTTTAGTATAATGTTATTAAAAGTAATTTGCAATAGCATTCTTCAAAAATGTTATTGTTTTTTGCTATTGTATGTCTACACAGAGTTTCTCATAATTGAGAATCATTTAATTACATTAAGAAAGTGCTATAATAGGCTTGAGTGCATTTTATCTCCAAGTAACGATATCTCATCTACGATTGAAATTCCAACAGATAAACCGCGAGAACCATTTCTCCCGCTCAATGGAAGTAACCCACTCTTCCACAACACTATCCTCACTCCTTAATTTCCTCTACATCAACTTCTCCATTTTGATTCTCTATAACTACAATCCTCCCGCTGATTTCTCCCTCTCTCTCAGGTGATTGCTTGAAATTTTGTATTTGGTTAGAGCTTAGAGGTAATTTTCTTATTGTTGTTAAAAGGTTCTTAATTGATCTTATGTGTATTGGTTGTTAATTAATTTGAACCTCAATTTCAATTTGATAAAAATTAGACAATCCGCCTGATGATTATCTCTCTCTCTCTATAAGAGCTCGTCATGGTAGTTTTGGTTTTGTGATTTGAGGTAATTAACTGTTGTGAATGTCTCTCAAACTTTTATTACTATTGTAATTTCATGTTTTTTTTTTGGATTTTTTTCCTTACTAATTTCTAAACTATAGTTTGATCTAAATTAGATATCTTTGGCATCCCAATTATATGAGTTTTACTTGTATAATATTCTTATTATTTGAATCTACTACTTATATTAGTGATTTATTTACTCAATTATGGATTTCATTCAAGTGTCTGACATAAATATCTGATTTAAGTTTATGTATTTTTGTTTTGTTTAACTTCAATAATGTTTTGCTTTTATGGTTTTTGGCTTTTTATATGATCACTGATTATAGTGTGTAAGTTTGAATTTAGACTTTTCACATGAAACATTGATGCCCTTACAGAATCGCTGCATGTACTAACCTTTCCAACTCTTAAAATCAGCTACAGTAACAAATTGTTTCTCCCATCAACCATTACAATGCTATTATGGTGAAGATATTTTTAAGGAATTTATTTAATGAAGCGTAGTTCATTGTACTTGGTCCTAGTTTGTTTAGGGAGCTTGGATTTTTCCCTCAACCATAGACTGTAGCACAAAACCTCATTCTGACTAAATTATCCCATGATATGATATTTCCAAAATCTTCTTAGCTAGCCTATCCATTGTTTTTCCAGGAATCATCTCCTTCTTTTATGTTTCCAAGTTAGTAATGGGGATAACCTTTTTTGCTTACGCTTATACCTTCTTGACAATTTAAATTTGTGTAGGACTTTGCATTTCCTGACCATTCGAATTTGTGTAAGTATTGTTTGAATTATCAGCATTAGGACCAAATGCCGAATCAGAGAGAGGTAGTCATTTATTTTTCTTGTAATGAGGGTTCATAATCATATGTCTTTTGATTTTATTTTTATACATACATATATATATATATATGCATACATGTTGTTAGAACTTGAAAAAGGGGGCTAAGAAAGCCGAGAAAGAACGATGAGCTATGGAAGTTGCTCTGAGAAATAATCCTATTGGTGCGGTACGCATTAGAGATTCTAACAATCTCACACGAAGTCCACTCACAGGTTCTGAAAACATTACACAAAGTCAACCTGATTCACCCTTCGAGGATATACAGAGTACTTCCAAAGAAGAAGAAAATAAGTGCAGAAGGACAAGGGGTCCTACTAAATGCAAGACTATGGCTACAGGTAGTGGGAAAAAAATCTAAGTTGGATTTAATGAAAGAGGCCAAGCTATTGAGGAAGGATCAGTTGATTTGTCAACGTTCTTGGGTTCTTTGGGATGCTAGATGGTGCCAATAACAGTCGATGATTGGAGCGGCTTTGATCAAAAAAATCTTGACCGTTTATGGGAAATTATCAAGGTATTACCTAGATATTTGAAAAGTGTAATCATAGGATTTATCTTAATAATAATAATCACTATCTTTAAGAATATTATGTTTGCAGCAAAAGTTTGTCCTTGATGAACACAAAAATAAGTATTGTCTTCAATCTTTGGGAAAATTATGGAGATCATATAAATCAAGGTTGAGGGAAAAAATTGATACATGCAAATCGCAAGAAAAGTTATAAATGGCAAAGCCTAAACACATTGATTCCATGCACTGGAAAACATTTGCAAAAAGGAAATCTTGCATAAACTTCACTGTAAGTATTTGATTTTCTTAGAAATAGTAAGTTGTCTTACATACCTATATTACAAGTATACTGTGTCCACTCTGACCTTAGTTTCCCTTTACAACTAATAGTCGCTCTACTCTTAAAGTCATTTCACTCTATATATACAACTGAGACTGGCAAAATGACATGTCCTTCTAAAGGAAAAAATAAATATATTGCAAGGGTCTTAAGGGTTTCTTTTTTTATGAATTTCTCTAGTGAATTAATACTAGTTTTACTGTCCCATTAAGATAGCCAGTTTTCATATGTGTGAACCATCTCATATACTATGAATATGGGAATTCTTGTAATCTTATTAATTATTACTAAAATACTGTTCAAACTGATGTTCATAATGCTGATGATCTTGTTTAATTGTTGAAGTTAATAGGGGCATATTTAGAAATAGTAGGTATCGTATACCTTAGAGTGTCATGTTGCAAGTAAGCATATCTTAGACATTTTCTCTTGTCAAACAAAAAAAGATATAACATGATATGTTTTATCCTAGAATGCCCTAATAATCTTGAACTTGCATTGCATGGGTCTACTTTACCCAACTCACTGATGAAATATTTGTATGTTGGTAATTTGAAAATAATAACCACATTGGATTGCAGGAGAAAAGCAAACAGTTTAAGGAAATGAGGAAAAAACAAGTTCTCCCTTACACATCAAGCCGTAAACGCTATGCTCGTTTGGAACATGATATAGTAATCATACTAGTTTTGTAAGAAACTTTAATAAATAGTTTTAGTAATAATTTTAATATATTTCATGTTTTATTTTTTCTTAGAAAAAGAGGAGTCGAAAGCCCTCCTCTATATCCAGAGTATATGTTTGGGTCAAAGCGCATACAAAGAAAAGTGGACAACCATCGAGCCAAGAAGTTGCTAAGCATTTGGTATTAACCAACTAACTTCGATTTTGATTTTAAATATTGTTAATCACATTTAGTTATAATCATATTTTATCATAAATGTAGGAAAAGATAGAACATCTTAAAGAATCCTCAAGGCCAAACTCCTCACCCCCCCCACCTTTAAGGATGACATACTATCGAAGTTGTTTGGACCTGAACAAGGTGGTCGTGTAAGAGGACTTGGATTTAGAGTTACTCCATCTAGCCTTGAGATTATATCACAAAACAAAGGAATGGTAGCTGAGCTTAAAGAGGAACTAGCTGTTGTAAAGGAAAAGTTAAATCAGTTTATAAGTTTCGTCATAACTAACCAGACAAGTACCACATTTTTTTTAATTTTTTAATTTTAAATTGGATTCATATTATTGATGCATATACATACGATTATTTGATGTTTATCAACATTAGATACCAATTCGCGAATATTATATACCTTGACCATCTTTATTCGAAAAAGACAACCTGTTATCCCAGACTGAAAACTTTATATCTATACCCTTCCATTATAATCATGACGTTTGTTATCACTCACCTGATTATGATTAGCACCGAGATTTTCTTGACCATAAGGAAGTATTTGAAATTGGTTTGTCTTTACAGATGTACTCTTGTTTTCATTCTCCTGATAGTTACTTTTTTCATCTCTTTCTCTAAAGGCATCAAATCTTCTTGTGTATCGGATTAAAATCTGGGCAACTCATTGTTGCCGGATGAGCTTAGGTGTTGTTTGTCTTCATTCTTTTGTTCATGTTCAAAGCTTTCACTCTTTTCAAACTCTCATGATTGATTAGCTCAGCATCTTGGGAATGTAGCTCTTCTTTTGCAGTTAAATCTCCCCCAACCAAAGAAGTTTTTTTCAAGAGAAAGTCTAATACATTTACAATCCAGTTCAGACACTGACTTATCTGCATTTGATATTTTCTAAATAAATGACATCTTCTCTGCCCTTAATTTTTCATGATTGATTAAAAACCGACGTATTAAAAGACCCGTAAGAGCACGGTGTACCGTTAAGTACAAGGGTAAGCATGGACGTATCCCAAGAGACTTGTGGTGCAAATTCTACTTTGAGCTACTAGTTTTATCTAATATCAATGAGTTTGAGCAGGTTTTGAACTAAAAAAAGAAGAAGAAATAAACAAATTACAAAATAAGTTGGAGTGGGAGCCAAGGCATCGATCCACTCCAACCCATGTAGTCCATGAGAAAGTAACTTTAATTAAAGTACTAATTAATTCTTGTACCATTTATCCTTGGTCGGGTATACACGATACTCACAATAGATAAGAAATTAATGTTTGGGAATTCTCGATAAGTCACCTTTCATAACAATAGTCAAGTTGAGTAAGGCGGATTAATTTGGTTTCTCCATGCTTTAACCAATCTTGTTATGGCCAAACAAGATGGTCAATTAGTTTCTTCATTCTTACAAATCCTTGCTATGGTCAAGCATTAGGATGAAAGAATAAAGGATTCGAACTAAAGCCCGGAAAGAAGGAAATAACTAATACTTAAATTAAAGCTACTTCTACAACTAGGCTACATTGGGTTGGATCTTCCTCTTTGCCGTGGCTAAGAGGTTTAGCTACTCATCCCTTCGATCATCGCCATATTACTAGATTAAAGAAAATGACAAAAGCAAGAGATAAAGATGAACCTTTATTGATATAAACTTCGATATTACACTCTTCAAGAAGATCTCTCATGGGTGAGATTTTTTCCTCCTGTTTATAAAGTATAGGAAGGGATATAAAATATCACTATTAATATAAAATTCCTTAAATAATGCCTTAGATCTTACATAGATATTGCAACTCATGAGAATAATATCTACGTTTAATTGTCTTCAATAGGCTTCCATAGGCCTTTGGCTGACAACTTTAAATGATAATCATTGTTGGAGTGTATCACCCTTGTTCTTTTTAAAAAACTTGAAAAATATACGATTTGCTTATCATGTGACCAATTTCTATAAATACAAACAAAAGCACTATTAGTGTCACATTTATTCAATAAATAATTAGGTAGATATAAATTTAGGAGTTGTACATGTAAATATTACGTGTCTATCAAATACCCCCGAACTTATATTTTGCTAGTCCTCGAGCAAAAATAACAAAAAATATTTTTGCATGTCAAGCGGTTGCATTTAGCTTATGCGACAAACCATTAAACCCCTAGGTTCCCCTAGTGGACGATTGTTGTCTCTTTAGGCGTTTAAAGTGATTATACCCACAAAAATCGAAAATGACACTTTGGCAATCCTAGATTATAAATAACTTATGTCCTGTCAACTTATCCTTATATTATTATTACAAGAAAATATTATGACAGAAAATTTCTTAAAACTCAATATTTCCCAAGTATCCCATAAAATATCATTTTCAAAATCTAAAACTTGACATACTACCTCATTCTTAGAAAATGATTCAAATATTTTCCTTAACTATATCTTAGTGTAGTGAAGATAGTGTTACAACACAATACATTGTATAGAATAGCTGAGTCAGTATTTGGTAGTCTAGTATTTATTGGAATAAATTTATTGACAAGTTTGACAAGTGCCTTAGTCAATTCATCTTCCTGGTATTCTTATTTTACAAGCCTTATTTTTTATTTATTTCATACATGGTTTCTTAGTGAAGCCTCCATAACAAGAAGTTTTGGTCGACAACCCCTGCCAGTTGGCTAAGGTTGCCAGGGTTTGGATCCCCTTCTTAACCTAGACCCAGGGTTCTCACAAGTAACACTTTTCATGCTCCCTTCAGATAGTTCATGGTTATAATTGAGATTGGTGATAATTTTTCCTATTTCAGTTCTTTATCATGAAAGTATGCATTACAACGTAAAATTTTATAGAAAGTTTGGTTTTTCTTTTATACTTTCAGGAATAAACTTATTCTTAGGAAGTTATCTCTTTTGGAGCAAATTATTCCTAACATAAATACTAATTTTTCCATATTCTGGTCACAAACTTTGTTGAAGGTATTGGTAGTATAACTAAAGTGAAGTGAAAGTTTTAAAATTATACCAAAAATAATTTAAGTTTTTCCCTAATCACAAGATTGTACATCGAGTTTGAGAACACGATAAATAAATACTCTACTGTACACTTGGTAAAATATCAAAGTTTTTTTGGGTTTTCCAATCATCATATCATTTTGCCTATAAAATATATCATAAATTGTCAAATGGTTATTATTTTACTCTTCATCAAAATGTATATAAAATATAGTTTTTCTACCCCCAAACTTAGATAAAATATTATCCTCAATGTTTGGAACAAAATTAAATACTTAGAATGGGAAATAAAAAACTGGAACTTCTTACCTGAATGTAACTTGGGTTGCCTCCCCGGAAGAGCTAAGTTTTACCGTCTTCGGACAAACGAATGTACCCCCAAACTTAAATATAGAAATAAGGCATGTAAAGGGCACACGTGATCAATTTTGATAATTGGGGTCAACTAAAAAAGTTGTATCTTCATCGGAAGTACAAGATTCTAAATACGACTTTAAACGTTGCCTGTTGACCATGAAAGTATTACCGTCTTTAGGATCCTCTACCTCCACGGCACTATGAGGATAAACAGTTTTAACTACGAAATGGCCCAACCATCGGGAACGTAATTTCCCCGAAAATAAACGTAGCCGTGAATTATAGAGTAACAGTTTCTGATTCGGATCAAAAGTTTTGCGACCAATCGACTTATCATGAAAAGATTTAGTTCATACCTTGTATTTTTTTTTGCATTATCATAAGCCTCGCGGCGAAGTTTATCAAGTTCTGAAAGTTGAATTTTTATTTGTAATCTGGCTTTATCCATTTCAAAGTTGAAGACCTTTATAGCCGAGAGAGCCTTGTGTTCCAATTCTACAAGAAAGTGGCAAGCCATCCCAAAGACAAGTCTATAGGGTGACATACCAATCGGGGTTTTCTAAGCTGTTCGATATGCCTAAAGGGCATTATCAAGACGATCAGACTAATCTTTACGATCGGTTTAAATAGTTTTTTATAAAATTCTTTTGATCTCCCGATTGGATAATTTGACTTGACCACTTATTTGTGGATGATAAGGTGTAGTAACTTTATGAGTGATGGAGTAATTTTTCAAAAGATTTTGAAAGACACGACTGCAAAAATGTTTACCACCATCACTAATAATTGCCCATGGGGCGCCAAGAGGATAAAAAATGTTTTTTAAAATTTTTACCACGGGATTATGTTCTTTCGTTTGACATGGCACCGCCTCAACCCATTTAGGAGCATAATTGACTGCAACGAGAATGTAAAGGTACCCACGAGAAGAAGAAAATGGGCCTATAAAGTCAATGCCCCAAACATCAAATAGTTTAACAATAAGGATGTTGTTCAAGGGTATCATGTTTTGATGAGAAATTTTCTCGGTCCTCTGGTACCTACATTTATAACAAAAGGTCTGTGCGTCGCAAAAAAGGGTAGGCCAATAAAGACCAGATTGAAGGACTTTTGCAGTTGTTTTCTTGGTCCTAAAATGTCCTCCGCAAGCTAAGGTATGGCAAAATGTGAGTACACAATGGAACTCATCATTTGGGATGCATCCCATAATTACTTGGTCGGAACAAAACAAATAAAGATAAGGATCGTCCCAACTAAAATGACTAACCTCGTACAAGAATTTGGTTCTATCTTGCTTTGACCAATGGGCAGGTAATCGTTAGGTAGCAAGATAATTGGCAATATCAGCGTACCAGGGCTGTTGTGAGACAGCCATGAGCTGCTCATCAGGAAATATTTCTAAGATGGGGAAACAATCATCAATACCTTTAGTGAGAATTTGAGATAGATGGTCTGTAACCACATTCTCAACATCTTTTATATCTCGAATTTCGATATCAAATTCTTGCTACAAAAGGATACATCTAATCAGCCGGGGATTAGCATCTTTTCTAGATAGTAAATACTTTAAGGCAGCATGGTTGGTGTAAATAATGATTTTGGATCCAACAAGGTATGATCAAAATTTCTCCAAGGCAAGCACAATGGTTAATAAATCTTTCTCCGCGGTGGAGTAATTAGACTGTGCATCATTGAGCGTGCGACTCGCATAGTAAATAACATGAGGTTTATTATCTACTTTTTGCCCTAAAACAACTCTAACAGCGTAATCTGAAGCGTCACACATAAGCTCGAAGGGGAGTTCCCAATTGGGAGGTTGGATGATAGGGGCTAAAGTTAATAAAAGTTTGAGCTTCTCCAAAGCTCCTGAATATGCATCATCAAAGTTGAAATCAGTGTCCATAGCAAGTAAATTGTACAAGGGCTGAGAAATTTTACAATAATATTTTATGAACCGACGATAAAACCCGGCATGGCCTAGAAATGATTGAATGGCCTTAACCATCTGAGGTGGAGGTAAAGAAGAAATAATGTCAATCTTGGCCTTATCAACTTCAATCCCTTTGTTGGAGATAATATATCCAAGAACTATCCCTTGTGCCACCATGAAGTGACATTTTTCCCAGTTTAGCACCAAATTAGTTTGTGTACATCATTCTAGCACGAGCTCTAAATGGTATAAACATTCGTCAAAAGATGATCCAAACACTGAAATGTCATCCATAAAGATTTCAAGAAACTTATCAACCATACCAGAAAATAGGCTCATCATACAACGTTGGAATGTAGCGGGTGCATTGCACAACCCAAATGGCATATGTCAATCACAATATGTCCTGTAGGGACACATGAAAGTTGTGTTATCCTGATCTTCTGGGGCAATGGAGATCTGATTGTAGCCAGAATAACCATCAAGAAAATAGTAATGACTTTTTCTGGCTAAGCATTCAAGCATTTGATCAATAAATAGAAGAGGAAAATTATCTTTCCTTATGACCGTGTTCAATTTCCCGTAGTCGATACATACACGCCACCCGGTGGTCATACGGGTAGGGATCAGGTCATTATTCTCATTCTCAACTACAGTAATCCCTGATTTCTTAGGTGCAACCTGAACGGTGTTGACCCACTTACTATCCGAAATGAGGTATATGATACCAGAGTCCAAGAGTTTGAGAACTTACATCTTCACTACCTCTATCATGGTGGGCTTCAACCACCGTTGCAACTCGCGAGAATTTTTAACACCCTTCTCGAGATTGATGCGATGCATACAAACGGCCGGGCTAATCACTTTCAAGTCTGTTATAGACCACCCTAGGGCTAATTTGTATCTTCCAAGGTTACCCAATTATCTACTTTCCTGGTCAACATTTAAATTGGAAGCTATGATCACAGGCAGAGTTTTAGAATCACATAAGAAAGCATACTTCAAAGTCTAAGGTAATGGCTTGAGGTCTAACTTAGGTGCATTAACAATGGATGGAATAGGCAAAGTAGTGGACGGTTCCAGAGATTCAACATGAGGTCTCCATTTGGACTTGGTAAAAGCAGGTGTTGAGTCAAGTAGAGCATTAAGCTCTTCAGCAATTTTTTTTTCATCAAAGTTTTCACCAAAGTTAATAATACATGATTCTAAGGGGTCCTTAGAGAATGATTTTGGAAACGAGTTGTAAACTAGGGAGTCAATCCTATTCACCTTAGCCATGTCATAAGAATGAGGAACTTGAGTATTATTGTTAATAAAATTAAGCTTGATCTTCATGTCTCCCATTAATAGTTGTAAGACCTCATTAAAGCAATTAATAAAGGCATGAGCAATCGCAAGGAAAGGGCGGCCCAATATGGCGGGGATCACATAGCTAGGATTCTTTACATCTTTAGTGTCCAAAACAACAAAGTCCACAAGAAAAATGAGAGCATCAACCTTGATAAGAACATCCTCAAGGATACCACGTGGGTATCATATTGATCTGTCAGCCAATTGAAGTGTAAGACATTTACTTGGGTATCATATAAACTTTGATATTATACTCTTCATGATGATCTCTCATGGGTGGGATTCCCCTCCTATTTATAGAGTATATGAAAGGTTACAAAATATCATTATTAATATAAAATCTCTTAAATAATGCCTTATATCATGCATAGATATTACAACTCATGAGAATAATATCTATATTTAATTCTCTTCAATGGGCTTCCATAGGCCTTTGGTTGACAACTTCAAATGAGAATCATTGTTGGAGTGCATCACACTTGTTCTTTATTGAAAACCGGAAAAATGCACGACTTGTTTATCATGTGACCAATTTCTATAAATATAAACAAACGCACTATTAGTGTCATATTTATTTAATAAATGACTAGGTAGATATAAATTTAGGAGTTGTGCACATAAATATTATGTGTCTATCACTTCACATTCTTTGGATAATGATTGCAAGGAGCTTTCTAGTTTACCCTTCTCATATTTAGACTCGTTGATGAAGTTATTAAGTGTTAATACTCTATCTTGCAGTTGTACAACTTTCTATAGTTGAATCTTTAGGCTGGAAATCTCTTCACTTAGCATATATTTCTCATACTCATAAGCCAAAAGATTTACTTCAAGCCCATTGAAAGTGATTTTAAACCTTTTTTACTAGCTTTGACATCATCCAGCAATCTCTGCAGCTTTTCATGGTCAGCTACAAGCAGTTCTTGATTTTGGTTAAAAGCCGAAAGCTCTATAATAAGCCTTTGCAGCTTATTTCCCGACTCTAATGGAATGTTATTGTCACGCCCCAAAATCCAGTAATCGGTAGCAAGACCAATTACTGAGATTCAAGGATGCGCAGGTTGGTGAATCCACAGATTCGCCCCACAAACAACCGAGCCGTAGCCAAGTTTTGGCTCAGTCATTCACTTAGCAATACATCAGAGTAATAAGGAATATAAAACAGAAACAGCGGAAGACTAAGAAACAATATCTAAACATAAGATTTTACAAAACTCTGCGCAGCAAGCCCGACAGTAATTACTGGAGAATGAGCTCTCAGCTCAGCTCCCCAAAGATCACCGCAGCAGTAACTAAAACCTTAACCAACCTGCCACTGAAAGGGGGATACGAGAGTGAGCAACAACGAGCTCACTAACTCTCAAGAATAGCTAAACGATTATACTAACCAATGAGATGGATATAAATATTAATGATAATAGGATATGATAATATCTAACGATATATATATATATATATATATATATATATATATATATGAATACCAAAGATGTATGATAGGTATATAACTAGTCTAATGATTATATGTAACTATACTATAATTATATATATACATCTCGAGCAAAGGAGTGTTAAGACCATAACTACACTCCAGTCCCAATGACTACTAACTATACTCTAATCACTACCGTGGCCGCCAGCGCCATAAGCAACTAACCTACCTCAAAAATACAGTCACACACGAGGGTAAACACCCTCGGCTCACAACAATCCAACCGGGTTATCCAAACCCCAACCAAGCACAACCCCGAAGCTACCACAAGCTAAACGAGATCGCCCACAACCAAAAACCAGCCTAAAGCTCACAACAACCAACTAGAATAATTAGCCTAATAACTTAAATCAGATGTAGAAGAGGAAGGGATAGATACAGAGATGAGAGGAATATGAAGAAGGAAGAGGAATCTACTTACACCGCAAATCAATTAGGAGATGAGGAATTTAATAAGAGAAGAAGAATATGATGAACTAGGATAATCCCATAATTATTCCAATGCAATGATATGTTATGATGATGATATGATGGAATGAGATAATCTTATGATTATCCCAAGTGCAGAAGATTCTATATTAAACATAATGCAGAAAGGGTTAAGGATTTCTATCAGAAGAACCTACGAATTGGAGGTATGCAGAGATGCAATGATATGCTTGATGATGATGATGATGATGGTGATGCATAATGATTTAGCGATGTCAACCCAAAGGGCTAGCCCCCAAGACTAAAGTGGGCTGAAAACCGCTGAAAAAGGATTTACCTTACAGGATATGGTTGGATACAAGGGTACGATGAACTGCACTAGTTCGACCATACTATGAGGATATTACATCAATCTATCAAATCCTATGGAGCCAACGTTCGAACTCTATATATATTCAAAGGCATTTTAACCTCCAGGATATGCCCTGTACCAGATTGTAAATACTGTCTCATACCATCCCACACTCCCGAATGTGTGACTAGGTATAATAGTATCCATCCCGGACCCACTTTCTATTTTAACCCGATTTAAGGAATCCCTAAACCTCTCGAGAGTCAGCCGATTCAGAGTTATTTATGTATCCAATCACAGTAAGATAAGGAGAGAATATATTATCTATGGATATGAGCAAAAATCCTAAAGACTAAAATACAACTGCTATTAGCACAACCAGTACACCATAAGATAACCACCTGCCTGAGAGCGTGGCAACCAAAAATAACACAGATTCCCACCTGTGACTCAGTTGTACCATCTAAACCTAGATGAAACATCAACTTAACCATCATGACATCTAAACAATATTAGTCTCTAAGATTCCTCAAAGCGATATGATTACCATCAAGTACAATAGTACTCTAGCTGTCAACACAGACTAGTACTCATGAGGTGACCTACAACTGTCCAACAAGTAGTTAACAATCCCCAATAACAGAAGTGTCTCACAATCCACCTAATCATGTGCATAAGTCTCCAACAAGGATGTACAGGAGCCGGATTCAACAGGAGGCTTCAGCCGCATTCCAACATCTCGGGTAATGTACAACTTCATAGACCACCTTGCTCAGCCACGTACCTTACTGCGCCATGCTGTCTCGCTGCCTTCTAGATGACGGAAGGGAACATAGCCCTAACAACCTCATCCCAGGGAAGGAAGGCTTACGAGTAAGCTCTATTAGCTCTAAGAATCATGAGGACAATAAGTGTCACAACACGATAAGAAAACAACCCTATGGCAAACTATCGGAAGTTCAACATCCACGACCAACCACCACGGACAAGCCGTCTGCTCACCACCAACAACTAACAGTCCAGGAGATGCCACAGTCCCACATGGAATCCAACATTCCAAACAACCACCAATTACGATGATAGTGCTCAAGGACCGGGCCTCGAGAACACAGAGTACACCTAGACTAGTCCTAAGACTAATTAAAATAATGGCAGGCAAGAGGATGAGCTCCGAATCGAAGACCATGTCTTACTGAAGCTATGTCCCCCCAAGACTACCCTGGAAGCAAATTCAGCGACCTAAACTAACCAAGGTACTATACTATAAGGTGAGAACTATAGTTTTCGAACTACACTATCTCAGAGAAATGGCGGCTAGACCACATGCCGTTCATAAGTCTCTACTAATCACCAAACCTAGTTACTACTACCCTGAAACAAGCGGGGCACCCTAATAACTAACCAACAATACCACACTCAAGATATATATATATATATATAAATATAGCAACGCTGAGGCATCGTAGCACACTGAGAAATTCTTTTGTTCTTATCCTCAACGAAGAAAAGATTCGTAATAACCACCTTCAATGAAATCGGTCTAAGAGGAATTACATGAGTTATTGTCACATCGACGACAACTGAGAACAATAACTTATGACTAAACATAACCTACAGGTTCTATCTAGAAACTAAGCTTACAACTAACTCAGGTTTTACTAACTTATCAAACCCTTAAATACTCTCGCCAAAGGTATGCCAAAATGATAACCCGTGAATGTGTCCTAAGCAATTAGCTCATATAGTAACATAATCAGGGTAATAAACATGATAAACTATGTGATACAATAACTCACAAATCAATATAATGGTCTAGTTATTAAGGAAGATAAAACTTGCCTGATAAAACAACGCTCGGAGCGGCAATCTCGGCGAAACTGTCCAAACAGTACACCAACGAAAATGTGCTCCGTGAATCGACTTCCAGAACTCCAAATCAATCACAGAAAGAACCAGGAACACCACAACATCAACCACTATCAAGGCCCGGAACCCAATCACAATTCCAACAAAGGATACCTGCCCAAAACTGTGTTTCAGATCAGCGCCACATTCAAATCAGAACCACAAACTGCAGTAAAATCCCCAATCCACCACGCTACGCTACGCTACCCTCATCACCCACAACGCATTAAGATATTCCACTCTAACCCCACCAAATCAGCCTCTCAATAATCACATACCCGGTGTTCGAAGAGGGTAAAAATAGTCCTCTCTTTTCCTCTAGAATAATAGCAACTACGGCAGAAAATCCTGAACCAAAATGGCCACAATTGTCTGCTCAGGAAGCCCTCCTCAAAATGGCAAGAACTACTACCTAGAATAGCCACCACACCTCCTATTCCCAACCACACAAAACCCCAATCAAACCACCGAACGGCTTCAAGAAAACCCCATAATTTTAAGCACCCAAACACCAACAATACAACCCACGCAATCACCACCACCGGCCACACCTGCGATAAACCCAAATCAAGCACCCCACCATCACAACAATGGTCAAAACTCATCAAACATCTCACTAATATAGGCCCTAACACCAAAATTAGCCACCATGCCAGAATCATCACAAACCACGGCTCAACCGAGAGAGAAAGTACTAACATCGAAGGCGAGAGTGAGCTGAGTTCAAAGTGGTGGCTATGGTTGATGAATCCGAATCAGAAAATGGCAGCCCTCTCTTTCACGAGAGTCAAGAGCTAAAATTCGGTGGAAGAAGGTGATTCCCCAAGCTCCAATTCAAGTATAAAAGGAGAAGGAAGTGAAGGAGAGGAGGAAAGGGTTTTGTATGAGAGAGAGAGTTGGTGAAAGAGAGAGAAATGAGGAGAGAGAAGTGAAGAAATATATATTATAACACCAAGTCGTTCGAACGACCACTGAGAAAAACTCCAAAAATCATTTTGAGATCCTCCTGAGCCACCCACAACACCGCACAACGCCAAGATCCTCAAAAGACAAGAACAACCCAAAACAACAACAACACCCAATCAACATCCAACCACGGGCACCTAACATCAAAACTCTACCTCTTCTGATCAAACAACCACCGAAACACCTAAACCACAAAAAAAGAAATCTAACACCAAACCTGACAAAAGAAATAATACGGATGCATAACGAGTAACATATAGGAATAATAATAATAATACTTAATAAAATAACCTAAAAATCTAGGACATTACAGTTATGGATTTTTGTCTCAAATAGTTTAACTTTAGCTTGCCCATCTTGAAAAGCACTATCTAGTTTAACTTTATTCGCATGTAAATTGGAAACTTCAAGTATTGCATTTGAAGCTTTTATCTCCCTTTCAGCATGAATTGTTGATATTTGTTCGGAGAGGTGTGCTACTTCTCTTTGAAGGTTCTCAACTTCTAGCGACGTTTCCAAGTATATTTGATTTAACAAACTCTCTTCCAGGACAAGTGTCTCTTAATGTTTTTCACTTTCTAGAAGAAGAGAGTCTAATTCCGAAGTTAAGAATTTTTCCTTTAAAGTGATATCTCTCTCCATTGAAGATAATTTTGCTTCAAATATTTTTGCACTTTTGCTAATATTAGAGAAGCTCTCTCGAGATTCACTAAGTTTGGCTTCCAATCGAGTACAGCACTCGTGCAACTGAATTTTTTTCTTCCTCAACTCTCCATTTAATTTCTGAACTAAACTGCACTCATCTATGAGACATTCAGCTGTAGCTTGTAACTGTGGATTTTCTCTTTTTAAATACTCACACTCTTCTTGAGTTTCAGACCACCGATCTTGCATTTCTTGTAGCTTCTGTTTTAATTCAACCCTTTGAGTTTCCATATCATTCCCCAATCTCTCAATCTTGTTTCTTAGATTCAATGTTGTGGAGTTTGAATTGTCTAACTCCAATCTACATGACTCCTAATCAGTCAAATACCTCAACTGTGCTTCCAATCAAGAAATTCATTATGATAATTGTATGTTCTCTTCTTCCATCTCAGATATGTGAAGCCCTAATTCATGTTAATTTGCCACTTTCAAGTTCGAATGACTTTCTCCCAAACATCCCATTAGCAGCAATATGGGTATATAGACTGCATGTAAGAACTAGTAAATCATTTCTTACATCATCCAAGCATTTAGACGTTATAGCACTTTCCCTTGACACAATATCAAAGTTTTTGTCCACTTGATCTTTTTGGTTTTGAAGACTATAAACCCGAGCTCTGAGATCCATTTGAGAATGTTTTAGAATCTCAATCTCCTCGTTCTTGATGACAATTTTGCTTTGAGCTCCACTATCTCTGACTTCTCTGCCTTTATTCTGTAACCATCTTCTAATTGTTGTTTTAAAGCAGTGATTTCTGCTTCTCGCTCTCTTATTTTAACCTGACTGTTACGGTATAATTAGTGGGCTAGAGCCAGGCACAAAGCTCTTTTAAAGAAGTTACCTTATGTGTTGTATTATGTACTAAGAAAGAAAATGTCTTTCGCACTAGACCTACTCCTTAGTGAGATAGGCTGCTAGCTATCGCAACTAGTCTTCTAGCTACTAAAGCCTAAAGAAATAATAATCTGAAGTCTTTTGTAGTCTTCAAAAAGTGGCTTTCTAGCTCTTAAGTCTTTCTGATTCATAGTTTTTAAAACTCACGGCTTTGTAGCTCCCGACCTGGAGCCAATGATGACAACTACGATGAGCCAAAAGCGCTCCTACTATTTATGACACTACCCCTAACTACATTTTGCAAACCTTCAGCATCCACTCCTCCTTAAAAAGAAGCTTATCTTAAAGAAAAGACCACCTTCTCATTAAACATGCCTACGGCTACCACCTTTGCTTTTGACTAATAGTAGGCCATTCTTCTAGCTGATATGAAAGCGCGAAGTTCTTTTTGATAGGGTCGATCAAAAGCACAGACCTGGTGCGTAGTGAACCTTTAGTATTTCGGGAAAGGCTTCTTCAGCCCCAAAAAAAATTCCAGTTGCTGTTTTTTTTAGACTACGACTATAGCTATGATAAAGAGCAAAAAAACTTATTACCTGTCACTCGTGCCGGGGAATAGAGGCGCCTAAGAAACTCTAAGGATTAAAGAAAATTCTTTCATATTTAACTTCTAAACTACTTCTTAAAAAATAGCTCTTTTATACCATTATACCTTCGGGTGCCGGTTGAATGCGAACTCAAGAACACGATTATAAAGGGTGGCTTTGAGAAGCGTTGGGGGTTGTGTAGCAAAAGGTAGAGCCGAACTTGCGTACTGCGAGTTAGTAGGGGACCTCAGTGGTGTGTTAGCGAAGGTCTTTTTTAGAGTTGTTCAGCGAATCGCTTTACCTTTAGCCCAAAAAAAGCCTACGGTGCCCCAAGAACTACCCTAACTAGAATAAGAAATCTTGTCCTTATCCACCGTGCTGGTCCATTGTTTATTCGACACACGCTATGTCCTTTCTTAAAAAAGATAACCGCGGCTTCAAGAGGTTGTTTTAAAAAAAGCCAAATCGAAAGAAAGCCATCGAGGAAGAAATCACAAAAAAACCACCAGACCAACACCTTTACCTCACCTTTTGAGACCAATGCTTCATTTTCTTTAATCATATTTTAATCACCTCCATAATAAAATCTGATTTCTTTCGAACCAGATAATTTCACTTCTAAATTGACAAGTTCTTTCTCTTTTTCAAATATCTTAGATGTCCACTTGGCCTTTATTTCGAATAGAGTCTGGATACTTCTGTTACGTTCGAGTAGAAGCTCTTTGCTTTTGGCATTTAATTCTTTTTCCAGAAAATTTACAGTATCTTGCAAATCTTTTTACAATTTTTGCAACTCATAGAGTTGTGCTTTTTCATCTGAAAAATTATCTACCTCCAATCTTTCCTTCTCTATAGTCTCTTCAAGCTCCTAAAGAATTGAAACAGGCTCCGTATTTGATTCTTGACTTTTCTTCAGGTTTATGGTCAAATTAACGCTCGATTATTTATGAAATTTTATCTCTTCTTCAAGTTCCTTCCGAATATAGTTTATGCCATCTATTTGGAAGATCGAGGTTTCAGAGGCCATTTAAACCTCCACAATAATAGTTCTCAATTGCTCTATTTCCTTCTTCAAACCGTCATATGCGCTGCATGCAGCTGAAAGCTCCATATCCAGATCCGCCTGTCGCCTTGACTGGTCACTAAATTCTTTCCTTAATAACTCTAGATCAATCATTAACTTTTGAACGTTTCTTTCCCACATTTTAGCTTTTGAACGAAGCTCTTCAATTTTGTCTTCTGCTTCTTGGAAAGTATCTCATGTAAATAGAAGATAATATTGTATCATATATATAATATATTTATTTGCTTTTTGCAATTTGCAGGGTCAAAATTTGAACGATGATCAAAACTTAGAGACAACTTCTCATCGTACCAAATTGAATTCTAGTATAAGCATACTGATTTTGTTCTTTATTTACTGTTCTAATGACTCAATTCCTTAAAATAATTTGTTATTGTTTAGAAAGAGTTTCATTGGGACCCTCATTTCCATAAATTGCCTCCACCTATGATTCCTTAAATCTGAAACTTTTTGTTCTTAAACTGCTTTAAAATCCAAAATCTGGTTATGGAGTCTTAAGAAGGTCTTGAAATCCATTTTTCCTATATTGCATTTGCCTCTCTTAATTTTATTCTTCTTAGTTATGATGTTGGTGTTATGACAACAATCATATTCATTCAGGAAGATCTGAATTTATTTTTTTATTTTTTATTTGACTTGGATAACCAAAATAACAAGATTTATTCTTGTATAGTGTTGAATCCAATATACAACTTCTTTCTTTTGCAGGGTAAGAGTGTGAGAGTTGAACAAAACTTACAGGCACCTACTCATGTTCCTCCGGAAAATTCAATTGTAAAAACATAATGATGATTATTTTTCAAATGCTTTCGTATGACTTAATGACTTTAATGTAATTTTACTTACTCACATTTTCCATTGGTATTTATTCAGGGACAAAGCGTGGCAAACCAAAAAGTCCTAGATCCACCTGTATCTAATACTTCCCAAGTAATATCTTTCATTATGATTATTCATATTTCAATAAAAGTACTTACCAAATTTGAAATAACTTTTTTTATTTTCGCTTATAATAGTCCCAACATGGAAGTACTGTTCGTGAGTTCAATTGCAAGTTTTTAAGTGTTATGGGGCAGAATGATGTTGTTGCTCATGGGCATTGGGTGACGAATCATCCTAACAAAATCGTTCATTTTAAACCTCTTGGGCCAAATGCATCAATGGTTTGGGTAACTCTTGCCAAAGAACTTTTGGCTACACTATGGAGAGCATCAATGGATGTGGATACAATATGAGAAGCTCTGGATAGCTCAGTTGCATGGCCGATCGACTGTATTATCGCAATTGACGAGACTTAGGTATTGCCTAATTGATTTATAAAGTCCCTTCATATATTCAAATGTACCTCGTTAAACTATATGTGTTTCATTCAAATATTTGTACTGAAACACTTTTTATTTTTACAGCCTTTATTTATTGTCACAAGTGGTTGAAAATGAAGCTCCGAGCATCATCTTGATCTGGTTCTTTTGTGTAAATTTAGAAGACTAATTCTTATTGTTATTTTACTAAATTTTCTATTGTCAAATATGAAACAAGAGAGGTTTTATTGGTTTTCCTCTCCAAACATGTAAAGCTAATCAATGCTTTTATGTATGGATCCTTTTATACATAGAGTTGTCGTAATTTTGTTAGATTTTTGTTAAGTTTTTGAATGAAGTATGGTTTGATTGACTAGATATTTGATCTATTTGTGATTGTTAATATTATTTTCATGTGAATTGCATTATTAAAATAGATTAAAAGCGTGTGGTTAGAGAAACACAATTGTGGAGCAACCATAGCATTTATGAACAGTAATTCATGATTAAAGGCAATGTTCAAGTAAGAAAACTAATTGGGCTGGATCCCGAGCATGCCCATTAAATTTTTTGTCGATCTTAACAAAAATAAGCTCTCTGAAATCTTCTTGTGATGCAGAATAGTTTGACCAAAAGAGTTTGCATACAAAGGTATATCTCTAGATTTATTCTGGATAGCTTAAATCATTGCAGCAGGATCACAAAAAATCACCAAACTTTGATCTTTGAACTCCCCACTCAGGTTGAGCCCTCTCCAGATTGCACAAGCTGTCGACTCCATTGTATATCTAGTAAAGCAATGCTTGTAGCCTGCAAATTCAATCTTACCTTGATGTGCCTCAACAATTTATCTTAATACTTGATAACATACCTGTTGAAGAATCTATTTTCACTCAAAGTTAGCACTGATTCACTGAAGGTGCATTTACATCTTTATCAACCAGAATACCCTTTGACATGGGAACTTGAAGAACTGAACACCTGGAAATAATCCTCATTTTTAGACTTAACGTCATAAGAATTGAATAGACATTAGTGAAAGACACCACCCCAGTAGTCTCAAAAAGAAATCCATCTGTTTCCTAATGTTCTTCTCCGAAGGTATTATAATTAGGAGTTGTACTCTGAATGATAAAAGGACCATTTCCTCTGACAAACCAAAACTCTTATAAGCTTCCATTTTTTATATCAAATTTGATTTACTGGTTAGTCATTGCTCGAAACCCTTGAATGAAGTTCATACTTGTAGCACCAAAACCCAACTTCTTACCCTTCCCAACAGTCTCCTCAAACCAGATCTTTGTTTAGCACAATTTTCTAGAGACTACTATCATATATAGAAACCATACTAAAAGCATTAACATGAAATACTTTGAAATCTAGCTCAGGCAGAAAAGAAATGTAACCTGCTTTGGAGTTCTTTAAATGAAAAAATAAATTAAAATGTATTCCCATCCTTAATGAGAGCTTAGGGTATATTTACGTCCATCTTTACCATTGCCTTTGACATGAGTAGCTGCAGAACTGAGCACCTAGGAATAATTATCTTCTCTACTACTAGTCATAAGCCTAGGATACTTGGAAATCACTGAAGGCTTCAGCTACTGCTATAAAGAAATGCATCAATTTCCTGAACATCTTCTCTGAAGGCATCATGAACAAGGGATTAAATTTAAATACTGGAAAAATTTCTTCCTCCGACAAACCAAAACTCTTATAAGTCTTAATTTTCCTTTCCCAAACAGATTCATCAAGTCTTAACAACACTCCAAGGGCAACAACGGATTTAGAATCAATTCCCAAACTCTTGGCTTTCTCAATTCTCACCGCAAACCGCCCAGAATTTGACATAAACAATGATGGGTCAAAGTAGAATAATCTTGAAATCACAGGTTCAGGTACACCATGGATTCGTAAAATAGAGATATTTGATCTCATTACTTCCTCTACATGATTCAACGATTTCAAAGGATTTGAGACGCTTTTTTCCACGAATCCGCTCTAAGAATTTTGAGGTAATAGTAGTTTAATCTTTCTAGAGATGTGAAATAACATTCTCGCTGCCAGCTGCCTTGAGATATGTGCATGCATTAGTTTTGTACAGCTCGATGACACTTTATGACGATTATACTGCACTTTTTTACTATTCTTGAGGCATATATGTTTCCCATCAACCTATTATGAAGTATGACTAGCAATATCTTTTTGCAATACATTTCCCTTCCAGAAGCGTACATATATCTTTTTATTTTCTTTGATGTTCTTTGCAGCAACACCAATTCATGATGGCATGAGGACACCTATGCGTGATCAAGTATGGAATCCTTATACCCCCATGAGTCCTGCAAGGTTTGTTCTTCAACTTTTATGATAAGTACTGCTAGTTTATGACTCGTTGTTGAGCATTTATTTTAGTTAAGCCACTGAAGTGTCTTCTCAGCTTTGTCAGGAAATTTAAAAATCTCTATTTTTTCTTTTAAAATCTCCACTACCACGTCCATTTTATGCTAGTAGAAGGTCTAGAAATTTACATAAAGTAGTAACTAGATTACCTTTCAATGCTGGTTTACAAATGCTACTGCAAGTTGCAGTTAAGAATGGTGAATTGAAAAAGTTAAAATTATGATATGAGACTGAAGAGACTCAGACTCAGGTGTCACCAAAATTTAGGTATCTAGTCTCGTCAAAAACTTGCCTTGTATTACATAACTAGAGAGGAAAGCATTAGAATGCATAGTATTGCTATTTGATTTCCAAATCTAAGTGATATGACGAAAGAATTATGTCCCCTGCCTTAGTGATATAGTATAATTGTTCTTAACTCCTAGATTCCTGTTGGTTCCTTCATGTTCTTTATTCGAAAGAACATGTAGGCTCCTGCTTTTTCTTTTTTGACATTTATAAACTTTAAATGTTCACATCGGTTCCTGAACCAAAGGTTTGGAAGTATATCCTTATTGTGAATGCTTTTCTCTGATATTATATTGATAGTAGGATATACGATGCATGCTTATTGGTAGATTATCTTTTTTAAGTTTGATGATGACTAGTCTAATGAATGATCACAAAACTATTATAGGGATAATTGCGAAGAGGGAAACCCAGCCTCATGGGGAGCTGCAACCCCACAGAATTGGGTATTTGATCTTGCTTGCATTACTCTTAGTTTCATCACATTTTATAACTTGCTGCGATTTTTTATTATTGTAGCCAAGAACTCTTTCTGCGCGGCCGAATAAAGCACCTACTCCAAGCTCAGGTTGGTTTAAGACTCCTGGCGGTAACTATAGTGAGCCTGGAACACCACAGCTAAGCAATACTGCCTATGGTAACTAAAGAGGATTTCCATTTTATTCTATATGATTTGAAATTGTATCCACAAAATAACGAAGTTATTATTCTTGAGCAGCAAATGCACGAAGTCCTTACGTAGTCCACTCCTGGCATTTAGCCTATTACACCAGGTTTTGCATGTTGCATGCCTGGTACTCTATGTGTGCAGCCAATGACACCTAGAGGTGTTATGTCACCTGTCATAGGTTAATATATTATTCCTTGCATTTTCTACAACAAGTTATTTTTTCTTATCATCTATTGATTTAGTTGGCAACCATTGCTGTAAGTATAATGAATGTATAGATCCATATATGTGATTTGTAAAATAGAAATAGCAACTGAACTTTCTTATACTACACATATGGTAGGTGGGTAGCTGAATTGGACTCTCAAATGAAGGCTGTTACAGGCAAGTCTTTTTTGTTCAGGGAGTGTGGCTTTATTTTCCTTTTTATTTTTGGTTATCTTACCGGAAAGTCCCTTTTTAAATATGTGCAGTTAATCGAGACCTGGTTTCTGACGACGCTGTTATTTCAGCTTCAAGCCTGTAAATTCTAGGAAGTGAGATACCAATGCATCCCTCATCCCTCAAGAAGTCCCCTGCATAACTTTATGATTCCGATGAGAGATCCAGGAGGTCTACATCTTTATTTTGCAGTTCATATTTATTTTGTCATCTCATAGTCTTAACATCTGGAATGAGAAAGCATTGATATTTTTTCTTATTGATGGGGATCGCTCATATTTATAGGTACACGAGTTGTTGTTGTTGCATACCAGAGTGAGGTTAGCCCTTTGAGTGGTTTCACTACTAAGTTTTCTTTCTGGACTGGGTCAAGCTATATCATAGAGCTTACATAAAACTTTCCTTTACAATCGTCATCTGTTGTGGCATATTTTACAAATTATGGTTCTTAATAATAGTATTTGTGCCTAAAACAGATTTGTTTTCTTTTTGTGCAGACAAAACTGTTAGGTAAGATGCTTTATTATATATTAATAACTAGTTCAGGGCAACAAACCCTTGGAGTGGAATACTGTATGTCTTACAAAATTGTTTATTGTATTTTACTGAAGCTGCGCAAAACGTACTCCAAAAATCCGAATAAAAAATGAACTTGGAAACTTGTATATGCTGTTATAAGGCTTAATGTGATTTGAAGTACATATCTGGACTTTGGAGTGTTTTCTTCCAGACCTGTGCCTAAATTTGCCTATTCCTTAAATCTCACAAATTTCTTTATTGAATTTTTCAAAACTTCCCCATTTCAACTCACTTTTGTTTCCTAGTACACCAGTACTCTCCCAAGTTCCTCAATTGCTCTCGAAATTATTGCTCTATATTCTTATATACGGTTTCCCTAACGATAAAAGTAGTCAGGTAGTTAGTTAGTCAGTCAGTAGCATCGCAGGTAGCATAGATTCCAAATTTGCAACTATGATAAGCTATTTCTGTTGCGTCTTTGAGTTTATTTTGGAATGATGCAGGAATATGAGCTTCTGTGTAATTATACGGGTGGAAAGTGAAGATTCAAGGTAAGAAAGGATTGATTTTCTAATAATTAAGTTGCGTATTTTCCTTTTGAGTTTGTGAAACTAAATTACTTTTTCACCAGGTTCTCTATGTTGGACTGTATAAAATTTGCTCAATTACTGAATTTCTTTCTTTTTTTGTAGCCTTCACTGTTGGTAGCAAAAGGTTGAAGATGAAGCTTCAAAAATCCTATTGATTAGGTTTATTTATGTAACTTTAGAAGACTAGTTTTGCTTATTCTCTTAGTTTTTTGTTGTTCGAATATTAACCTAGAGGTTCATTAATTATTCATTTTCCTCTTTAAACATGTAAAGTTGTAGAATGTTCTTGTGTATGGATAATTTTATTGAATTCTTGTTGTTCTGCTAGGTTCTAGTATAGAGTATGATTAGAAGACTGTATGTGTCATCTATATTTATTTACTGCTGCTTCATGCAAATTGCATCTCTTAAAATAAATTGAAAGGGTTTAGGAAAGAAAATTCAATTGTGGAACAAAGATAGCATTTACAAATTACCATTCAAGATCAGATGTAAAAAATTGACGACGTTATTGAAATGTTGTTATCAGTAAGTAACTATAGCATTCATCTACTGTTGTTAGAAGATATAATAGTATTATAAACATGCTATGGTTTTAACTACTATAATATTTATTAAGTGCTATACTTTAATAGCATTAGAGAAAATGCTATGGAATAAACGATAGCATATCATATAATAGTATTAAAAATATGTTATGAAATGGTTTTAATAACGCAAATAAAATGCTATTAAATGATATTTTTCTTGTAGTGAGCGGTTATGGTTGAGGCGATTCTGTTGAAGAGGTAAAGCAAAAGGCTTGGTTCTCAGTTATTTATTTGGATCACGGATTGGATCTACTTGAGGGAGTTAATTCATGAAATTGTTATTTCCAACTTATTGAGGTTTGTAGTAATTTTGAGTCGTTATCGTAATTCTTTTCTTCCGCTGTTATTTTATTTCCTATTACTCTGTATTGTGCACCAAAAAATTACTGAGCCTAACTTTATTTTGGCTTAGTTATTTGTGGGGACCTGTATGGCCTCGAATTTTAGTAATTGGTTTAGTTTACTAATTATTGGAATTTGGGGCGTGACATAGTTAATTTCTACTATGATTTCTTCACCAATACCTTTCATTAAGGAGTTGATTCGATGCCCTATTTTCTCAAGGTTTATATTTTTCCTATCAATTTAAAGATGTTGAATCATAGTAACATGGAAACTTTTTTGATTTTTTTTATTAAGTTATAGATCTTTAGTGATTTTTATTAACCATGAATATAGTATTTTTCCTATCAATTTAATGATGTTGGATCTTAGTAACTAGGAAACTTTTATGATTTCTTTTATTAAGTTCTAGATCTTTAGTGATTTTTATTAACAATGAGTAAACTAAGATTACTAATGTTGATGATAATTTGGAGATATCTAAATAATGTAGCGATACGTTATCAACATAGTCAGATTTTTTCCTCTAAAACTATTGAAAACATACTAGAATCTCACTCCCAATCTCTTAATAACTCTTATTTCCTACTGGTCGAGTAGATGAGGTTAGCCATGAACAGAAAGGAGCTAACTTAGCAAGAACTGTGTTACCATTCTCGATACCAGGTTACATTTGCTAAATCTTGCTCATTAGCATTGTAGCTTCTTAAACTTTACAAATCATCTTAATTCTAAATTATTACATAGGATTTACCACGTACCATGGAAAAAAGGAAAATGCGCACATCACCCACCGACACATTGGTTATACGATCGGATGCGATAGATGGCAGTGCATCTTCACCCATGCCCGCTAGAGTACTTGATGATATTGCTCAGTATCACCAAGATACAGGTCCTGTAGTTCTTATGTTAGTCTTTGAGGGGCTCTCGAGTCAATCTTTAGCACAATGGCCAAGAAGAGAAATCGAAAAGAACAATTCTGTAACATTTGAGCAACTATGAGTACAAGATAAAGGGTTATCCAAGCGACAAATAACACAACGTCCAAGAAGAGAAAGTGAGGCACGTAAGAGAGAAGTTGTCCTAGTCTATCAGGAACAAGCTTTGAATCAATTAACAAGTGTTGTTAGAAACACAAATATAGATTTCAATCGAGTTGCATCATGTACTGGAATTTCTTTTCCTATAGCCCTCATTCCTAAAACTCCTGAAGATGGCAATCCATCTTCAACAGTGTAACCTAGGGTACTTGATGATACTGCCCAGTACTACCAAGATAAGGGTCCTGTAATTGCTCTGTTAGTTCAAGAAGGGCTCTCGTGTCAAGCTTTTGCACAACGGCCTAGAAGAAAAGTCAAAGAGAACTATTTTGTAGCATTTGAGCGACTACCAGTATAAGATAAAGGACTATCCAAGTGACAAATAGCACATCGTGTAAGAAGAGAAAAAGAGGGAAGTAAGAGAAAAGTTGTCCTAGTCTATCAAGTTCAAGCCTCAAATCAATTAGCAAGTGTTGTTCGAAACTTAGATATAGATTTTTATCGAGTTGAATCATGTACTGCTATATCTATTCCTACGGCCCCAATTCCTAAAATTCATGTAAAAAAAGCTCCCATTTCTCAAGATATACCAACTAACGAATCTAGAAGAAAAATATCTCAATGTGCTAGAAGAGAAAGATAACCACAATTAAAAGGAAATGCAATTATTCGTGAGGTATCTCAACGTGCTAAAGTTGCTAGAAACTTAAATGTCGATTTTAATTGAGCTGCAATCTATAATGGGATTTATGTTCCTATAGTTTATGTTCCTACAACTACTAGTGTTTTTTCTCCTGTACCTATAGCCAATGACAATGTCTTTTCTACCGAAGAAGATTTACTAAGCAATGTAATTCCTATCCCCCCTTTTCTGCATACACATGAAACTGACAATTTTCCAACCCTTCAGAGCTTTGAAATCAGTGATACTTTAAGAACTCGAGTAAATATGTTCAATGTTGATTTTAATGCCCAATGTGTTTCAATCCAAGATGAAGATCGCCAACGCAATGACATTGGAGGAGTTAGGCTACAAATGGGGCAACATTTTCTTGGACAAATGGATGTTAGTTGAATACATTGCCCTGCACTTCATTGGTTAGATGAAAACTTATCCCACTCTTCCATTCACAATCTCTTATTTGGCCAATGTTGTTTCTAGGGAAAGATTAGGCTGCCTACTGAATTGTAAGAATTGTACGATGGAAATGGAATACTTTCAAGGTCATTTCAAAACTACCTTCGAGAATATAATGTAGCTTGCACATTTACCAGTCTAGGTATTCATATGGATGATTGAATAGTCTGAGGATGAGGACCATCTCCATTTGTTATCCACAAAGTCTTGCATTACTATATAGGTGCTTTACTGCTAAATCAAGGTGAAGATGCGATGTATGCCAAACTTTATATATACAATCCTGGTGAAGCTCTTTATACACGTCATAACAGAAATCCACGTCAAAATAGAAATTTGTTGCAAACTATTGAAAATACAATGCAACAAAATGATCCATTTTGTTAACTACATCAACGTGTGTTTGAGGTATTTGAAGCTACTGTTAGTTGAGGCAAAAAGTTTAATGTGCCAGCTTATCTATATTATGACAATTTTCCAGATCATCGTCTATATAATATGCTAACAACAGATGAAATTATAGTCATACTGCCAGGAGATGGGATGGAAATAAGTAATTAGAAATATCATTGTGTATCATAAGCAAGAGCAAGGACTATTGCAAATTAGTGAATGTCATCCTGCCTATCTTTCCTTGCATTATGCCTATTTTTCTACTAGTAAATTTTGATGGACGACAGGTTTAAAGCATTCATTTTAACATCGGGAAAGTTTTCTATGAAGCAATATTTTTGCTATCATCTTTCCAAGCGCACATCAGAGTATTCACCGATCTTGCGTAGAGGTAGATTATTCCAACAAGTTATAGTAGACGCGTGGGCTGCAACTGATAAAAATTAACTAACTTATGCAAGACTGAAACAAGATGAATTTTTTCTGATCTATACTGCAGTTTTGCAGATATCGTGATAGAGGGTCCAAATACTGATCAAGTTGGACAATGTAGTGCTCTACCATCTTTGCACAGTGGGAGCCCTAGATAAATGTATGAAATCTATCAAGATTTGTTCACAATAACCCGTTACACAAAGCACCCAAATATCTTTCTTACGATGGCAGCTAATCAAAATTGGCCTAAAATTACAAATGCCCTTCTACCCAATCAGACCGTCTGCGATCGGCTGGATTTTGTAGCCCTTGTCTTTAAATTAAAATGCAGAGCTTTGCTAAATGTGGTCTTGAATAATGAAGTGTTTGGCATTCCTGTTGTACATGTATGGACAATTGAATTTCAAAAACGCGGACTACCAAATATACAAGCACTATTTTTCTTGTAACATGAGGATAAAATTCGAACTGTACTACAAGTGGACAAGGTGGTAAGCACAAAATTTCCAGATGAAAAAGTGTATCTTACACTTTTTAATATTGTTGAAAAATGTATGATTCATGGACCATGAGGTGAGAAAAACATGAATGCTTTATGTATGGAGAATGGCTCGTGTACAAAGCGGTATCCAAGGCCCTATGTGAAAAAAAATAATGGGAAAAGATGATTATCCTATTTACCATAGGTGTGAGACACCTGATGTAACAAATGTTGTAAAAGGGATAATTGATGATAATAAGGATGTTGTTCCATACAATCTACACTATCTAAATTATTTGACTGCCATATCAATGTTGTGATATGCGCTGGACTTTAATGTGCCAAATACATTCACAAGTACATCTACAAGGGTCATGATAGGATGATTATGGTTACCTCATGGGATGAGAATCAACAGTACCTTGATTCTCGATATATTGGTCCTCCTGAAGATGCTTGGAGGATATTTGGGTTCAATTTACATAAACAGCAACCAAATGTTGCAAGATTTGCATTGCATTACCTTCAATGCAAATGAATTGATGGCCTCAATTATTGCTCGAGCTGCTAATGAAATGACGTCACTCACAGGATTTTTTTGATTATTGTACCTCTCATGATAATGCTAGATCATTTACATATCAAGAGTTTCCTTATCAACATACATTGCTTAAGGATAACAAAGTTTGGACAAGCTGCTCACCACGCAATAAGTTTGCAATTGGTCGATTATTCTATGCAAGCCCAAAATCAGGAGAGAGGTACTACTTGAAGTTGCTTCTGACAGTTGTGAAGGGTCTAACATCTTTTAAATCATTATGTGCAGTAAACAATATGGTTTATGAGAGGCATATCAAATTTCTAAAGAAGGAATATGAGGCATATCAGATTTTTAGCAAACTGGCGAGAGGCCAACTTCAGTGCTGATGCTCTTTCAAAAAGGGGAGTTCTTCATCATAAAGGCATGTGTAAGACAGAAATGGGAAGACCTGTTTTTCTCAAGAAAATTGAAGTTCCTATGCAAGAATACTTTAGATTCTGTTAACTTTGTTTTGTTTTTTCTTTGGTTTGTGGGCTGTAGATAGCCTATTGTAAGTTGTTTGTTCTCTGCAATAAAATTTTCTTAACTTAGCAAAAATAAAAAAAATTGGTTTATGAGAGATTTAAATTTGCATATGCTACAATGGGATTTTTAGAAGATGATAAAAAGTAGATTTTTTATATAGATTAAGATGTTGTAATGCATACTTGGTATCAGCTAAGAAGATTATTTTGTGTTATTTTAGCCGAGTATAATCCTATTGACCACCCTCAACAACTATGGAACAGATTCATGGTAAATATTTGTTATGATCTATCATACAAGATGAAAGAACAATTTTGCATTTTTAATCCAACTGAAGATGAAATTAATGATTATGGTATATATCTCATAGATTAAATGTTACTCGAAGCGGGAAAAACACTTCAAGATTTTCCTCCAATGAAGTAGCCAAAAGGAAACTGGGCTACATTAAATGAGAACAAAGTTACAATATTGGACCAAAAAAAGTTTCTTCCTGATAAATGACTAGCAGGTGTTCTTGCCAATGTGAGCCGCTTGAATAATTTTCAAAAGAAAGCTTATGATACTGTTGTTGAGTCTGTGTTAGGTAACAATTTTCTTAGATGGAGCAGCCAGGACATGAAAGACCTTTATTTATAATACAATTGCGGCCACTCTACATAAAAGGAAAATATTGCAATAATGGCTACAAGCTTCGATATTGCATTGTTGCTTCTTGATGGTGACTGAACAACTCATTCGACCTTTCACATCCTGATAAATATGGTCAAAAGTTTGAAGTGTGGATTTCCAAAATAATCTATTCACGTAGATTTTTTTAGAGAAGTCAAGCTTATCATATGGGATGAGGTTCGCATGCAACATAAGTATTGTGTTGAAATAGTTGAGCGAACACTGAGAGATGTTCACAACGACAGTAGGTCTTTTGGTGGGATTATAGTCATACTCGGTGGAGACATTCGTCAAATCCTCTCAGTTGTACCTAAAGGTGGTCGTGAGCTAATTGTTTCTACATCTTTAGGAAGATGGTTGCTCTAGCAACATGTTTAAGTTCTCACGCTGGGTGATAATATGCGATTGGATTATGCTGTAGCAGAGAACAAACTATTCACTGAGTTTTTGATTTAGATAATTTTATCCTTTAAGTTATTTTTCTAGCGTTAACTTCACTACTAGATTCATGAACTGAATATGTTGTCTTCTTTAATTTTGATTCCATAGGTTGGATCCAATTTCGAAGAGATTGTATAATTGCAACTACCAATCCATAATTTAGAAACTATCCGAGAGCTCATACTTTTAATCTACCCACGTTTGAATGAATCTATCAAAAGAGAAGATGGTTTTCTAACGGAGTGAACAATTATGTCTGCACGAAATAATGATGTTATCTCCATCAATGATGAACCTTTAAATATGTTCTCTGGAGAATTGATAACTTAATTAGCTATGGATAAAATTCAAGAAAATGAGGCAGTTGATAATACATATGACAATCGGTACCCAATTGAGTATTTGAACAATTATGAACCTCCTGGCTTACCACCGTTCAAGCTGAAACTCGAAGTGGGATTCCCTATAATCTTACTTCTAAATCTTGCTCCTAAAGATGGGCTTTGTAATTGAACGCGATTAATTGTTGTCCGGTGTCGGTGACGGATTATTGAGGCCAAGATTCTAACTGGTGCACATTCAGGAAAATTGGTTTTTATTCCACGCATTTTCTTGACGCCGTCAACTGCGGAAATGCCTTTCCAAATTACGCGACGACAATTCCCCATACGATCATATTATGCAACGATAATTAACAAATTGCAAGGTCAGTCAGTTAAATATATTAGGCTAGATTTAAAACCCTCTGTCTTTTCTCATGGACAATTGTATCTGATACTATCAAGATATACTTTTGCTAACAGAATAAGTGTATTACTTCTACCCAATGTTTCATACTATACAACGAATATTGTTTACCCTGGAGTTCTCTTATAGGTAAAGTTTATATTTCTATGTTATATTCATAAACCTTATAGTTTTAATATTTTCCATCACAAATGCACATTTAAATTTATTAATTTCTGTAGGCACTTCAAGACTATTTTCGTGTTGAGGAAAAATTGTTTGATTTGCAGAAAATGGTGCATGTTAAGCCGGTAAGAACTCTCTCAAATAAAATTAATAGTATTCTCAATTTTTTTTAGCATAATTTATTACTACAAAACTATTTTATTTTATTTTTACAGAAATGAGTTGAGGTTTACCAAAAGTATGCCTGACAAGTACTTCACATTCGACTTCAGGAGTTATTGCTTACTCAATTTTTGACCAGAATGGGGAAAAGTTGTCAACAAATCTGAAGATTGATCGAAAAGTCAAAAGGTCTTGGAAAAATTTATTTATATATATTTTTTATGCCACGCACATTTAAGCAAGATGCTATCTTTTGTTTATGCATTGGTCCAAAATTGGTCAAACTATAGTCAGTTTCATTTCTTTTAAACAATGTTAAAGTTAATAGACTTTATTTCTGTTGGTATTTTTTCTTTTTAAGCTGTAATGCTAAATGTGGGTCACCTAAATTATGTACTGGAGAGGAGTACCTCTGTATCTTTTTATTGATGTGAACCCCATGCCTCTCCCGTAGCGTCTTCCCCAAAATTGAAGGTAATCAACCTACATTTTGTAATACAGCTCCAAGGTAATTCTCTTATTTCATATCTTTCCTTCAAGAATGTCATTTCCCTTTTATTGCATCATTCATAAGTTAAAGCATCTATAAGCTTATAACCAAAAGGGATATATTTTAAGTGCTTTTACAGCTTTTTGTTACAGGTTCATTTCTCATTTTATTTACTTATAATCTCACTTATATGTATATGTTTTGTCTTCTTCATAAAGGGATGAAAACATCAACAAGCACCTTGCTAACCATGGTCTAACTCCCTTTCATGGAGCATCCTCTTCCTTTTGCACGACCTAGACCTCGACATCCATGAGGAACAACTTAGGCGTTGACTTTAGAAGTTATAATTTAGAGGGCGAGAAAGCATGTATGGTTTCTTTTAAGAAAAATTCAATGTATAGTTATTATTTTGGTATCTAGAATTTCGTTATTTACTTATTGTGAGATTTTTTTCTTTGGAATGATCAAGACGCTAGCATCCTCTAGCAGCAACTCATGCTCTAAATTCGCAAATTGTTATCTTTGGGGTGAGAAAACATGGAAGTTTTATATTAAAAATATTCAATTTATATTAATTTGGGTGCTGCGCTACTTCCTTAATGTGACTTTTTTATTTCTTTTTGATTGATATATTATTCAAATCACCAAGTCGTATCAAGTATGAAAAAATTATGATAGTTTTGGTATAAGATGTATTGGTATACGTTTTAGTTTACCAATTGAATATTACAGCTTAGAACTGCACAAGTTTATCTTCTTTGGAATCGAATATATGAAGATAATTAATTACTGGAGCTTCAATCCTGGAAAATATGCAACAACTGACTGGAAAGGAAGCCGTTCTTTCTTTCATTGCGAAATTATGCCGGAGGTAAATCACAGATAAGCATAGACAAATAAAAGAGCTGTGCGTGCTCGGCAAGAATGGTTTAGATGATATTCATTCAGAATTTTAGCTTATCTTATTTTTTTTGCCCTGGTTGTGATATGATCTTCTTTATTGCTTTGGGCACCAATATGAATAATGGAGATAAATTTATTCGAGTTTAAGATTATTGGAAAACTGTACTTTAGATATCTTAACGCAAATAAATTTATTTTTTAATGTCTAAAAGATCAGAGTTTTGTTAGGCTTTAACTTTATTGGTTGCACATCTAACATTTTAAGTCATAATGTTCCTAATTCATAATATGTTTAGACATAAGATATCTGCACTTATTTCAGGTTTGTACAAACATACCTATTGGCTAATTTTTCAGTAATTTGGGGCCTTGAATTGTAAGTGGGATTAGTTTTGATTCAATGTTTTGCATATTTCTCAATGTGTAATTCTATTTGTGAACTGTGACCTTAAATTTTGTAATTTAGCCCTCTTGGAAATCCTTCTATAGATTCTCTAACTACAACCACTATTGGTTATTTTGTTTTGTAAACTAGATTTAGCAGTTTTGTAGATTAAATTTGTTGGTTTTATATATTTCTAGAGCCCGGGGATAAAATAATTATATGTTTTTTAGCTTTGTTACATATTGGATCTTTAGCTCAAATGGTAGAGTGCTTGAGAGTCAAAATTAATTTCCAATTTATTCAAGTGATGGTGGTTCAAACCCTCTGAGATTTACTAGTGACCGATTTATCTATCAATTACAAAATTAAACATTCGTGCTTATCACTGGCTCATAACCTAAGATTGTGCATTCATGATAACTACTTCTACTCTTTCCTCAATTTTCATTACATTTCATGGATTTAATTTGGATAAATTATGGGGAAATTAAGAATTAAAGTAGTTATAATTGCAGAAAAATTAATATAGATTTTTGAGAGTTACTAACAATGCGTTGGAAATTTTAGTTTGTCTCGACTTTCCGTTCTTGATAATGTATAAGTCAAATCGGAAGAGCCATTAAATCTAAAGTGGTGTTGTTACTTCCCTAAAATGTTGGCATGATATATTTAATTATTTCATCTTTGTTAATACTACGCTTATATGGTTTTGTTTTCATGCAACCTATTTAAGTATTTTAATATTTTCTTAGTAATTGGCCTTCTTAAAGGCCATTTTTTATCTTTTATTGGGCCGCAAAGGAATAAAGATGTCAATGGAATGGGGAGAATACTCAAATAGGCTAGTTGAAAGTTATGTCCAAGCACTAGTAAATAAGTGAATCGTCATGTGAGATTAATGGCTCATTTAGGAAGGAGATGTATTGAATTAGTAACCCCTGCAATATTGATGGCACCCTTACATCTTTTGTAAGTCGTTGCAAACATCAAGCACTTTAGTGCTAATGTTTGGTATCACTTTCTGAGTATTAGTTGATATTTGTTGGTAGATTTATTGTCCTAATAACAACCATTTTGCTTTATTCATCTAGATTTTTCTAAATTTTTATTGCTTGCAATGTCAAAAATACAAATGGGTGGACCATATTTGCCAATGTTCAATAATATTTTAGCTTTTGTTGTTCCATTGACATTGTGGGTTCGCACAAACTGCACCTATGCTATTTATTTGGATCATTAGGTGTTAAGAGCTTTACACTTAATTACTATGGGAGTAATAGAAAGGAGTTATAGACACTTTGATCATAGATATAATACAAACATTTAATGGATTGATTGATACTGCATAGTCTTCGGGCATTTTCTTTCATATAAAGCTGATTTTTGGCATTAGCTGAATGGTCATTTGACTGGAATCATGCTATTTATAATATAAACTAAAATGGTCTCTCAAAACGAATCAGTATTTATTACACTTGCAATAAGCATATAACCATATAATATGCCTCCCTCCAATCTGATTAGTTCCATCCTGTAACTCTATTAACGTCTATGGTTGCTATCCTGGGAATATCGTTTATTTCTTTTAACCAAATGTACCTTTTTTGCTTTTTATCAGTGACTAATCTTTATGTACTACTTTCCTTGATTGAATCCAAGCTCATGTTGTCCTTTAATACAATTTGGCGAGTTCTCATTAATATCAACTCTTATAATCTTATAAAGTTCCTAAGAAATTAATAGTTGCATATTGTATTAGAGTTGATTAAGTAAAAACTATTGTACATTCATTTGCATTGTACATTCACTTCAGGCCATTTTGTATGTTTTTGCTTTATGATTTATGTTGTTGATATATAAGTATTTCACTATATTGCAAAGATATGCTCTTTGAATCACAAGTAAAAATCCCTAAAAACGATGTACCCATTTAAATTTCTAATATATGGGATTATGAAGTTGTGGCATGTCGTCATTTCCTGATTATGTATTTTATTATTGAGGCTCTAAAAATTATCTATATTTTTTTGTTGTTGTAGGATAACTTACTATTTTACTCTTCCATTCATTGTCATAGGAAACTTTCACGATCCCTGAGGAGAACAGCTGCACATGCAAGTGTTGATTTAAGCAATAAAAGTATTATCTTTATCTACTCATTTATACATGCATAATATCTTTGGTCGTTATAGTTAGTAGCTGTTATACCAAAAATAATTCCTTGGAAGATTTGAATATAGAATATTTGAAATTTATAACTCAAATGCAGAGTATATCCAACCAATAAAGAAGTCTCTCTAAATAGGGTACAAATTTTCAATCCCCTCATGTTTTACTGGAATTTTGATTGATATGTATCCATTTACATGAATTTCCTGAATTTTGAATTGCCTCATTGCAAACATTACAATGATAATATCAAAGATTTGAGGTTTCTATTCTAATTTTGGACTTTGATTCATTGTTGGGTTATTTGTTGAAATTTTATGGACGCAGTCTTGGAATTTCCAAAATATCACAATTTCCATTGTTTTCTATATTTACATTATATAATTTGTTAGTACTATACTTTGTTGCAATTTGTAAAGTAAATTTAGTTGGGAGTTGTTCCAAAAATACTTCTTTTACTGATTTTGAGGCAGAGTTCTTAATGCAATAACACCAATTGAGAGCGATTGTTAGTTTAATTGACAATTGTTCATTTAGGGTTAGTGAGTTTGATATGATTCAAGGGTTTCATGTTTGGTGGTGGGACAAGGTTCCCGATTATTTTAGAAATTTGACAATGGGGTTTGAGATCTTGGATGATGAGTTGAATACAACTTATTGGAATAATAGTTTTGCTTTGCATTTGATGAAGAATGTTTCGTGGGATCAGATTAATGTGGTGGCTGTTTGGGACATAACTACTACTTCTGATTGCGGTCATGTTATTCTTAGAAATTGTAGGATTGTTACGAATCATGGTTTAGCTCTAGCTTCTTCTCCGTTGAATGGGGAGAATACAATAAGTTGGATTTATGAACAGCCGATAATATTTGATAACTGAAAAAGCCTCTCAATGAATTATCATCTAAGAAGGAAGTTACATCTGGAGTAGGATTTGATTGATATTGGTCTTAAAGCCGCTATTAGTACTCAATACTATATTGCATTTGGATGGGCTGATCCTGATCCCGCAGCTTCAAATGGGCTCATGTATCATGCTAATGTTGTTGTGACTTGATTCACAGAGGAAGGAATCCCATTTGGGGATGATTACAATATTACTAAGTACACTGAATGTTTGCTTAGAAAAGACGGGTCTGTTCTAGGAGTTTGCCTGGATACTATATATGAGGGATTGGATCATATTGGGTTGGTGAACAACACTAATTTTGTATATGGTCATAGAAGAGACGGTGTGTTATTTATTCGTTATCATTGGCCCCTTGAATCTGTTGATAAGAAGTATGATATTCCAGTAAATCAAGCCGAAAACTTGATTGCTATATGAGCTTTAGGGTTAAACTCCCCCCCCTCCTCCTCCTCCTCCTCCTCCTCCTCCTCCGATACTCTTTGCCCTTTTGACCTTCCTATAAATCATGGTGGTCGAAGGTTCTCTAAGCTTTCTATTTTTTCTATAAGGCCTGATTTGAGTTGGGGGATCAAGGGTTCATCCATCTTTCTTGATCATTGTCTCTACATCTATGATTGGACCTAAAATTTGTGGTAAACTCTGAAAATCACATTGCTTCTACTTATGTACTAAAGCTTTGATGGTAATTTATGTTTTAAGTTTGACTTGATTTTGCTTTCAATTCATTCTTTTTAAATCGAATAACTATTTTTTCAGGGATGAATGGTCTACAATTCTGTAGCATCATTTTTTTGATTTCATATGCTCTCAGATTGTAAAATTCTCTTTAAGATGTTTGTTCGAGTTTAATCTCAATAGTTTGTTAGAACCATAAATGGCCATGTTCTTGGTTTTGGGGATAACAAGTTATTCATGAAATATGCATTATTCCCTCAAAATGTCATGGTTAAACTTAAGCCTAACTAAGTAGAGCGGGTTTATTCCATTAGCATAAAAACATGATTATTTTGTTAATATCAATTTGTCGTGACTTGCTGCCAAGTTTTAGCCGGTGCGAGATTCTTTTTGGACAATAGATATTATTTCTGGACATCCTTTGGATTGTTTAATCTTATGGATCATCATCGCAAGGTAAGGGAAACATTTCTTCTTGATATGGCTAAAATTCAAGGATACCTATTTACAACATATATTATGGATAGTGGGAAAATATAACTGGTGACAACTTATTTGTTTCTTTATGGACCAGAAAAGATGAGATTTTTCATCTAAAAATTTAATTTCACAAGGTCCAGCAATTTGTCACGCAAATGGGGATGGTTGTACTGATATTGCGGTTTTAGACTATCAACAAACATTTTGTTCTCAGTGGTATGGTCAGGTCGCAGATCCGCCATTATCCTTCTAGATGACATAGAATAATATATGAATTAGATTAATATATTACCTCCATAACTTCCCATAACCTCCTTCGTAATTATTGAAGATTAATATTTGTAACTCATACTCTTAAATCCTCTTCATAATCTTATCTTTATATAAAGTTGGATATCATTCGCTAACATATTTCATCTTATCTCTATACAATTTCCAGCATCTTCCCTCTTGGAATGTTAGCCATTTTGGTTCCTTCAAGCTTTTATTTTATGATTTATATGTTAGTTTTTGTTCCTTGCTTTTTCTTCTCTGTAGAGTTAACATTTCAATGGTTATTAATCTCATTGTGCACACTTTACATGCATTTTTATTCATCATTAAAACATGAACTACACCAACCTTATTGCGTTAGAAAGCCAAATTTCAGATGAACGGGCTGCTCATGTATGTGATATCAAGTTGTTAGACAATATAAGCTTTACCAGTGTGATTGATGTTGTCCATTCTTCTGACAGCGTGCTACTTATAACTCATGACTCTGAAAATGGGAAAATAATTCTTTCTATTAACTTCTTTGGACTATTAACAGAGTAGGGGCGCAAAAATGTGATTACACACTGTCATTTTTAACTTGACGAAATAGATGGTATCAACCTTGATGATGACTTTTGGCTCAGCCACGAACACGTGTTCCTAGATTTTACCTTATTGGCCATGAGTAAGACAATCTTGCATGAATCAACTCAACTGAGTGTGACAATGAATGTGGAAATTCTTTCTACATTCAATGATCATGCCAATGTAGCAATTTATATGGCATAAATAGTTTAGGAACAAGGAGTCGTGATTAATCACTTATAATCAAATGAGTACGAAGTAACACCAGAGACAATGGAACATATAAGTCCAATTTTCCTTGAGCCATATGTCCAAGGTGCAATTGCGACTACCACCTCCTGCAAGTATATATTTTATAAAGCATGCCTACCACCATGGGTTTCAAATGAAAATGAATGTCCCTATTACCGTTCTCATATCTAGCGACAGCAAGTTACGTGATGGTTATTTTTGTTTTGTTTTTAAAATTTATTAGTTTCTTTAAGATACTATACACGTTTTAATATCCAAGATTGTTTGTGGGATTTTTCTTTTTTGGTTTAACCTTTGTGGTGTTGAGAGTATATGCAAGTTTTTTTTTAAGGTGCTTTAATGCTTATTTCAATATTGGGCATTTTTTGTCAAATGTCCTTTTAATTTGTGTCTATCATATGTCAATGCGCCATCAAATGTACTCTTAAGTGTTTTCTCAACATCTTCTGAATAAGGCCATGATGAACTCCGTGAATAGCACATTGTGATTAAGCAATGGTTCCATTACACTTATATACTTGGAGCTATAGTGAATGACTCACACATAATTATGCTAATATCTGTAAAAAATCTTAACTAAAGATTGCAGGCCATTAAATTTCTCCCTGAATTGCTCCAATATATTTAACTATATTTCCTCTTCAGCCACCTAAATATTTACATCCTAAAAAACTTACTATATATCTTCTAAATAATAAAATAAAGGATTGATAGTATGCGGCAAATACCAGATGTGTGACGTTAAAAAAATCTTGGGCTGCTAATGTATAGACTCATCTCTCACGTGGACTACGCAAAGCCAATATTTTCTTCCTCAAAATCCTAGGTTGCTGGATATTATGATTTCATACATATATTGGTATTTTGCCTTATTTATTTTCAGCAAGGAATGTCTAGTACGTTTCCGAATGTTTAATTTCTCTTTCTTCAAAATTCACTGACAATTATTGTATATACAAAAAATCCCAAAATTTCAATGAAAAAAAAACTTTTGGAATGGAAACCCATATTTGGAAATAAACTTTAATTCAGATAAACTAGTTGCTAACATTCTCATTCTCAAACCCCAAAAACTACAAGCTTTGAAATAAATTTTAGTTCTTATAGCGGGTTCATTTGGAATGCTATAAAATGTGGATAAACTATGTTGTCGATCCTAGAGATCAATTTTTTTTGCATCAATGGCAGTGGTTGTAGATACTTAAGAATGTCTTTAGTAAAACACCATTTAAACAAAAAATATATAATGAACAAGATCATAATTCCCTGTTGAATTACTGATTAAGCCAACAGATCAATGTAACCAAAATAGAGTAATACAAAATTCATCGAGGTACAGAGTACCCAAACATATGAAACATATTTATAATTCAAACTGCCTCAAGCACCCTCCTAATATTTTCAAGTTCAAATCACCCTAACCAAAAATTTCCGACATCTATTTAAATTAATAGACATACACCAATAGTTACATCAAAATTTGAAATCCTACTTTTCATCATTAACTCATAATCATTCCCATAACTCCAATGCAACTTGATTTCCAAATTAAGCCTGCAATTACCTTTAACCATAACTTCCAAATCTCCGAATAACTCCTAATCATTACCATTATCATTAACTTTAATTCCCATAACTCATCATTTTTTCTCATATAATCTTTTCACTGTCCTAACAAAATCTCCTCAAAAACAAAAAAACAATAACCTATGTTCTCCGCGATAAAACCCTTCCAAATTCTCTATTTTTGGAAGGTTATTCCTCAAGTTTGCATTCTTCTACGCTTGTTTAACCATGTTGCTTCAACTTAGTTATACTTGCTTCAATTGAGTACTTATTTTAACGATGATGAAAAACTGGTGATTTCCTAATTGTGAACTCTCAAATCAAAAGTTTAAGTTCATGGGTTTCAATTTCATTTCCAAGATTACAATATATTATATTTTGATTATGGCGTCGAATCGGCCCCCATTATTATGTCTCTGAGGGCTCATAACCTATTTATTTGCTTACTTCTTCTGACCCACTACAGTTGAGAGAGAAAGCAAATAGGATTTCAACTTAAAATGATAAGTTAGCACTCCCAAAACTTAAGATTTGTAGGCATGATTTGGCAATTTCTGATGTAAGGAAAGTTTGTTAATCTTCCAGGTTTCCAAGGTTCAAGATTCTCCTCCAAAAATAAAAACGCAAACCTGCATTCTCCTCTATAAAACCATGCATAAAGTTACGGTATTCACAAAATTTATAAGAATATAACAGTGTAACAAACACAGATGTATGTGTTTTTGTTCACATTTTCTAGAGAGATTGTTTGTGCTGGAACATAGTATGAAAATAATATCGAAATTTCAACTAATAGGAAATCCTTTATTAAGCATTCAATGACAACAATTACCAAGAATCTAAAAACAATGGGAACAAAACTAATCGCAACAATATTTGTACATATTACTTCCATTAACTAATATACAAAGTAATATGAAATACATATATGATCAGTCATTCAAATTGTATGTGTCTACTAAGGCTAACAATATATCACAAAATAATTTTATCATTGAACTTCACTTTGCCACCTTCAATATTTTTGCTTTATTCTTTATCCCTAATAGAAGGAAGAAACACATTAAGAAAGTCATTTGATCAGTAACTCATGCTTGGTGTTATGATAAATTATTAGTTGCATTATAATATTAAAAAAATGGTTTGGTCGAGACTACGAATATTCTCTGAACCGTGGGAGGGGGTTACAAACATTCATCTCATAGAATTTTGCGCGAACAAAAGTTACAGTTTTATAAAAACTTTAGAATCTTTAAGTTCCATCATATTTATTCTTAGCATGTTGTCTCATAGTTTTCATTTATGGTTTCTATATGGGTCGGCAGTAGTTAGGTCTCTCTCCGCTTACGCTTCGATGTCACCATCTCCAAGATCGTGAGCCTCAGATGAGTCTAAAGATACATTAGCCTCCCTTTGCATTATCTTTTCTTGAAAAAAAAGGACCCAAAAGTTCCCAGTAGAAGCTTATAAAATTTAATTTAATTAAATTCATAGGTGATTCAATATGGGTTTCATGTTATACTATATGTTTTGCGTATAAGCTTGGACCTTCAGTTGCATACCATTATTTGCATTGCATACTATTGTTACTATATTATTCTCGCTTATTCTCAAGCATATATATATATATACGTATTGATATTGTTTTGCATTAGTTCTAACATTATTTGGTCTTACAAAAAATTCTACATTCAACAACAAGGAATCATATTCATTATGTTTTTTGTGGGAATTAACCCCTTCAAGGGACCATTCGACTCTAAAGGTGCGTTTAAGTCGAATGTGGATCACCAAGAACTTCACAACCAATTAAATATGAGGTCAAGATATGTTGGTTATCGATTAGAATGAAAGTACATTCCTATTATTTGCTACATATACTTCAGGTTCTCACAATAATATTTTTATTGAGAGCTAATCGATATAGAGTATACTAATAGTTCTATTTCATGAGAACAAAAGGAGAAAGAGAAGAAAGGATTTCTTATTGATTCTGAATAGTGTTCTCTGTAGATAATACAGTGATATAAGGACAACCCTACAACAACGGTTACCTACTAAAACTCTCCCCATAACATTATCGGGCATATGGGCTTATTAGGAGTCCTAATAGGACACCCTAACACTGTTGGGTTCCTAGCTTGGGCTTGGACCCAAATCCTAGCACTCCCCCTTGGGGTGTTTCATACTAGGATGACTTGCCTCAACAAAGCCTCGACCTAGCAAAACCCCTTTGGCAAAAAGTTGTACAGGAAAAGAGTACAATTTTATGCCCTATATGAGTTGTGGACGCGTATACGTTTCCTCATCAAAATCTCCAGCCAGTAAAGCCTTCTAGGATAAAAACTGCATTATTTAGGAAAAGAGTACATAACGCATGCCTCTACGTCAGGCTGGCACTACTTCCCCTGATGTCAATCTCCCTAAGATCTATCTCCCTGAGATATTGATAAGTAAATCTTCTGCATATTGATTATGTGTACTAGCTGCTTGAATGCAAGTGGTACAATGGTCTTTGTGAATAGGTTGCAAAGATGTCTTCTGAAATATCTTCGACAACGCCAATATCATTCGCCTTTTATAAATCATAAGGTTGGAATGGCTTCTATGAAATGTAATTCGTCTATCGCCATTAATAAATTGCCATTGACTTAAATGATGTAAGCCAAATTGTCTTCATGCATAGTCGATGCTTTGTCTTTGATAGAACATGTGTGATGGACGCACAATAAATGACTTAGCACCGTCTGCTACATCCATATCGAAGTGTTAGATAGCTCTTCCAATATATATTGCTTGGTGTTTGAGTGCCACTATCAAGATTTTTGATCTACAAATTGAGACACTCTTGATTTCCCAAGGTCTTGTATTTTAAATTCCTTCCCAAGGTATTCGGTGGCTTTCACGATCTCCCTCGGAGGTCTAATGACATTCAAAACATTTAGTACACTGTTATGATGAGTAAAGCTAATATATCTGTTTTGAATAGGATCGTATGGACAAATAAGCATATTTGCAAAGTCCCCGACCTTCAAAAACTCAGTCAATTACTATGTATCATAGGCCCTGATTGTTTCAAGTCAACAATTATAGTCCCAATTTTATTACGCACATACCTCATGTGTCGGCCATAATTACTTCCAGAAGCTTATACCTCCCAAGGTGGCTTCATGTAGATATCTGTATCTAGTTTCCTATATAGATACACGGTATTTACATTAGACGTATACCTAGCTTGTCCTCGACAACTTGATAGACTCACCAGTACCAAAACATTATAGCATCCATAACCGAGTAATAGGTCACACTGGAAACGATGCCAGATCTCTTAAAGATTTCCTAGGCAACTAGTCTTGCCTTGACCAAATTATCTCTCAGAGTTAATCGTGTTTCCGTACCATTCCCATTTATAATTGACAGGCTCAATTATATCATTTCGCAATATGTTAGCAAGCTAAGCTCCGCTTGGATTCCAAATGCCCACTTTTGCCAATGTAAAACAAAATATAGGTATTTACAATAAGTGGCTCTAAATCCTCATCCTTGATGGTGAACACAACAGCGAATATGTATACCTTGTCGACAAATCTCTACTGAACGATCCAACATTGTGCTTATTGTAAACTTTTAATAGATCGAGATCTCATTATTATTATATGTATGTACCACGCTGGGCTAGTTTCTTAATACATCAACTGGTCGCGTAGCTATTATTGCCTCGTCAATGCGCGGTTCTATCTTTGATGAACTGACTACACTATTAGTCATATTTGTCCCTTATTATATAGCTCCCCGGCTCAAAATACTTTCTTCCAGCGGTGCTCTGCACTAAGCGCGAGACTCAGATTTGTTATGGTACTAATTCCCCGGAACGTTCAGCTATAGTACTAGTTCTCCTAAAATGTTCTGCTGTGTAGGTGTATTACTTGGAGGTACATACACTTATGGTACTTCAATAGTATCTTTGAATGGGTTTAGTAATTCATTTACGACCTATTGGAGGTTTATAATCCATTGAACCTTATTGTCATCTAACTTATGTATGTCGATCTAGATGAGATAACGATGGTGTTTTCCAAGACCTCTTTGAAACATTGTCAGCTTTCACTGTCAAATCTCCCCCTAATGCAGGGAATGTCAACTCATCAAAGCAACAATTATCTACCCTACAGAATTTACGTCGCCAGTGGGTTTCAAATATCCAGTGATAAATATGAATCCTAACCCATATAATACCAGGCCGACGTTGAGGGTCCCATCTTCATATATTGTGGTACGATTGGCACCTGTACAGAATATCTAAAATGTTCATTGATGGGCGACACTAGGATCTGACCCTGTTACTAGTCGCTTTTAAGAAAAAATAATTTGATGATTTGCTAAGGGATAAACCCTAATTAGTGTTGTAGGAGCAAGAATGCATATCCCACACACTATCCAGAAGTTGTGATCATAATTATAGTGGCCTAGTGATTATCCTAAATCGCTTGGTTAGGTTCTTCGCCAATCTCGTGTTGGGTATGATATGGGGTACTCACGATGCTCAATCATCTATCCCATTTAGCGGTACAATAATCATCAAAATCCCCCGTCAAGTCGTATCGATCAACTTTGATCGGCTAATCAAGAAACTGAGCCTACGATCGAATGATCTAAGTGAGAAGTCGTGCTAACGTTGCATTCCTAAATTTAAAGAGTAAATAAACGCAAGACCATCTCCTAGATGTAACTTTTATGACCATAAATATTCAAGTGGGCCACAATGTGGATGGAAAGGTCCACATGTGTCTCCATAGATGCGTTAACAAGGGCTGAAGATCTTACTCCACCTTGGTCATGGAAGGATTAAATAATAGACTTTCCTTGAAAGTAATCATTACACGTACACTCTCTGGATCATCTCTCCTTTAAAGGAAAGTTGAGATGTAATCTCGATAATCCTCCTCATTATCCGAGTCTTGAGGAGTGTATTTAAAACCATTCCAATAGCGTGTTCTAACCAATAGACATGGAGTAAATGCATAAAACCTTATCTATCATTTTCTTCGATAGTCATTACGTGATAAGTATAATCATGTATCTCCCAGAAATCAGTAAATTCTGGCTGGATTCACAAGTTTATAAACTCGACTAGATACCCTGTATCATACTGTCAAAGAGTAATAGCGTGACACACTTAGTGCATTCTATCATGTTGGTCGTGCCAATGATATTTGTGCCATCCTTGATGCACAAGGTTAAACGAGAAATATATTCATATTTTAAAAGAATCGAGTGCATTGTACTAATGTCTCTTACACATAGTCTACCACTCATCCAATTATCGGTCATGCTCAATGAGCAGATAGATCTATAAGTGGGTTGTATATAATAGATTAACTATCATACATAGAATTTAACTACTTTTCAAGCAATAAATTCAATTAATCACAATTTGGAACCAATTGAGAATCTTATGTATGTCACGCGTACTTTATTAAAATATAAATGATATGTTCCCAACAAAATCAAAAATACTAATAACAAGTAAATCATGTCTGTTCTAGATAAGAAACTATTGGTATTCTCTCTAATGTGATATCGCATGTCTACTAATATATTATTATGAATTACTTCATATATTGATCCATGACGGCATAATTGTCATCCATGAAGTCTGATGCTACAACCTCTATAGGGGCAGAACTAGTGTCAACAGCTGCATGGTGGGTCTAGATTTTGTCACCTGTAGCCACCCGTGGTACATGGCATTCCCGTGCCCAGTATTCTGTGTCACTGCAGATAAAACAATTAAATCCATGATCAGTATTTTTTCCTTTTTCATATTGCCTAGTGTTCAAGATTTCTTAAATCCTTTACCTATCCTAGTACTAAAGGGTTTCTAGTTCCCACCCTTCTTGTACCCCTGGTATCCTCCCCCTCCTTTTCCTTATCTTCGTCCCTGACGTGCAGGGTTATTTTCCCAATACTAAACATTGTTTGATGCAGGTAACGGTGTACTTCAAGAAGGCCGCATATAATGACTCTTCATTAGAAGTTCATTGTTCTGCTCAAAGAAGAGCCGTCCCAAAATCAAGATTACATGTGTCGTCAAGTTTTCTCGCCAATATTGCCTCTGAATCGCAATATTGCTTGCATGGAAGGTTGATAGAGTCTTCTCTACAATTTTAGCATCAGTAACTTTCCTCAAACACAGCTCAAGTACAGAAGTGATTTTATGGACTGCTGAGTTGTAATTAGCGACCATCCTAAAATATTGGAACCTAAGGATGTTTTATTGGTGCATCACTTATGGGAGCATAATGGTCTTTTGATGACCATAATGCCCCTTCATGCTTGCCCATAAGTCAGTTTGGCTCAACTTTGTTGAGGTATTCAGTCTTCAGGTCATCCTGAATATGGTGATGGAGGATAAAGAAAGCCCTTGTTTTGTCCATGGGATCTTCCTTGTTGCAAATGACGATGGTCTTCTGTGGACCAAAAGACTTCAAGAATAAGTCAGCGTCAATACACCAAGTGAGGTAATTAGCTCCAGTGAGCAGCAATGGTAAAAATTTAGTATTTTTGAGTTTCACAGACATCTGTAATGCAAGATAAAGATTATAATCAGTAATAATTCTTGATAAACATATTAAATGTATTAAAAACAGATCATGGTACTTAGAATAACGAGAAATAAATCATTTTCAATCATATTATAGTTGAACCCTATTCATATTCTAAAACACATGAAATTCTTTTCTTATAATTAAATATTAAATTTTACCTTATAAAAATGTCGATCTTAGTCTTAGGTGTGTATTTTAATAGAATCTTAGCCAAGTTTGCTATTCAAAACCACTAGATGTGTGTTTTTCTTATTCTGAGAACTAGGGTATTCTAAGCTCTCAAGTTCTATAAAGGTCTGTATATTCTAGCCAAATGACCCTATTTGCTACAAATATGAGGGGTATTACATATTTAGCTGAAAAGTAGTCCCACCCCCGAAGTCTGCTGGGTTCACAAGATAGGTTGATTACACATGTCTATGAACTAACATTTTAGGGTACTATAGATTTCTATTAGTACCTATATACCTCTAAATATTATCATGTAATATCTAATTGTACCTAGATATGAAAAATTTATTCCTTAGACACCATGTATTTAGAAATAAGACTAAGTCAATTCCGAATTGAGCTCTAACTATTTATCATTAATAATTAATTGTGATTAAGATATGACTTCTAGTCATATCGTAAATTAGTCTTGGTTTTGCATTATCGGTGATCCCTGATCATCATAATTAGTATCATATGGGCATACCAGTAATTTTCTATTACCTATCGCAATATACTTAAATAGATATTACACCATTTACCTACATATAAGTGAGCCAACTATCCTATGCAAGGCTCCTCTTCCCAATAAAATTTAAAAAATATTTTTTATAAAAAAATAAAAGATGGATCTCCCACGGGGTAGGTCCAGTCAATAGGAATATTTTAAAAAAAGTTAGGCTCAATTTGACCAAAAAATAGGCTATTTATAGCCGTTTTAGTGTGTGAACTAGTTCTGGACTGGTCTGATTCGGCCTGGGTCAAGGCCCTGACCGGGTTAACTGATTTGAACCGATATAACCCAGTCTGCCACGTGCCACGCACACACAGGTCACACGTGCTACATGTTCCACACGCACAGACTATACATGTATCACGTACGTGTGCGCCACATGTTTTACGCACACGTGCCTCGTATGTGTCTACCATGTCACTACTCTGGTGACCGTCTAGTAACTTTTCCAGTGAACTTTTAGGTGACCACCGTTGAATATTCTGACCAATATTCTAGCAAACTTCTGACGTCTGGCCGGTTGCCGGTCTCCGGTGACCGGTCAGAAGCAGTCTGGCGACTGCCACGTATCACCCCGGGTGATTGCCACGTACCACAAGGCGTTCCATACGTGTCATGCCATGTGATCTCGACACGTATCTCTGCTGACGTCATTGTGGATAATGATATATATATATATATATATATATTATCTTGCTGACGTCATCGACCAAAAAAACACCGTCTTTGGCTGTAAAACTGCCTAGTTCCAACGTGCAATTCCCAGCGATTGAAACCTCTCACTAAGACGTGCCATATACCATTGGAAATCTCTCGGAATTGGATTTCTAACCAAAGTAGTTTCGCTTTAATCTGATGTCCACAAAGAATGATATTCAAGTTTGAATATAGCCCTTTTTTAAGTGTAAAAAATATCAAAAACCCTAATTTTTAATCCAAAAAGAAATGGAAAATATTTTTTTAAACTATGATAATCTATCATAGAGTATAGATTAGTATGAAATGAAATAAGAGTTCTAAAACTGTAAAATACATCTTCTCCAAATCGTCTGGTTTCCCTGAAAACTCATATTAGAAGGTAATTTTTTGCTCTCTTCGTTCCTAGATCTTGCGTGTTGATAACGTAGTGAGAGATAATTGATATAGAGTATACTAACAGTTATATATCATGAAATCCAAAGGAGAAAGAGAAGAGATGATTTCTTATTGATTCTAAATAGTGTTCTCTTTGCGCAATACAGTGATATAATGATAACCTTACAGCAAAGGTTACCTAACCTACTCAAACTCTCCCCATAACCTTATCGGGCCTATGGGATTGTTAGATGTCCTAATAGGACACCCCAACCCTATTGGGTTCCAGACTTGGGCTTGGACCCAACTCATAACAATTTTAACAATATTTATGCTATTAACTCCGTAGGAGGAACAAATACATGCATTAGTTCCATGAGACATTATTCCACAATTTGACAAAGTACTTAAAGAGGGTGATATTATTCACCTTGAAAATTTTAATTATTACAAAACTAATGGAACTTATCGTCCAATTGATGGGGACTATAAGATTTACTTCAAAAGCGACACCAGTGTGAAGCGATTGGACGATTAACATTTACCTATACCAGGGTACATATTTTCCTTTATAGAGTTCAAAGACATCCCTACCAGATGCCAGCACATAAAAATTATCTTGAGTATTTACTACTGGCATTATTTTAAGCATTACTCAAAACCAAATTCAGTAGCAAGAGTGGAGATCCAATTCGATATCATAAACCCTCTACAATATGGTCATGCTTTCAAACAGGAGTTGCCCCATCGAAGCCTTAAATTTGGTGGATCATTGGAAATGGATAGCAAATTGAATTCTGGAGAGACACTTGGGCTACAGACATCCCTATTATGGAATATATCGAACTACCTAGGCATTTGAGGATCAAATGTAAAACAAAACTTAACAACTTCATCAACCCACAAGGCTGGAACATTCCTAGTAACATCAGACTACTCCTTCTGGCACTGGGCTTGGACTTATGACATATCCAATGTAACCCCGATAAGTAGAACGAAATGGTCAGGAAGCTAGACCTACATGGTGAGTTCACAACCAAGAATGCTTTTGATACACTTCGTAGAAGAGAGGATATAGCATGGTGGTGGAGATATGTGTGGAGTAACACAATTCACCCGCAACTGGGAGGATTTTCATGGCACCTGGTAAACAATCTCCTTCCTCTGGACGACATCATCATGAAGAAAGGTATTGCCTGGTCTCAGTTTGTCATCAATGCCATAACAACTCAAAAATGGAAATGCATACTCTGCTGTATTGCCCCACTACTGTCTCTCTCTGGCACAGGGGTATAAACTGCTTCTCTTATGCTCCTACTATACCTTCGAATACCTGAAGAACCATTCTAGAATGAGGTAAATCCTCAAGTACATATATTAATGACCTCTGGGTAGCCATGGTTTTCTCCTTCTGCAGCAACATCTGGAATGCTAGAAATACATGGAGATTCAATAGAATCAAGATTACTATCCAAAAAACCATGATGAATGTCCAAACAGACATTGTAGATGCGTCTCACCTCTCTAAACATACGATGGACAATGTAGTTCATGACTTGAAGATTATTAAAGTGTTAAATGTTTAATGCAAACCATGTAAAAGCAGAAACAGAGAGAGTAGCAGATGTATAGTTCCTGAAGCCAACGAGATAAAAATCTGCTGCGATTGTTCAGCTAGGGGCAATCCAGGACCGGCAGGTATAGGAGTAGTGTACATAAACAACACCGGTAAAGTCTTGGGCACATACAGCAAATCCATTGGTCAGGCTATGAAATATATAGTAGAGATCATTGCAATCATTGAAGGCATTCGACGATCTATAGCACAAGGTTGGCGATGAGTTTGGGTAGAATCCGATTCAGCAGCGGTGATAAAAGCATTCCTCAAGGGAAAACTCCCATGATCCCTCAAATCCGTGTAGAACCTTTTCACCCCTCTCCTTCAGAATATCTGGCTTAGTCATGTGTGGAGAGAATGCAACTTTTCTGCCGATCACCTTGTACGGAGAGGCTTAGGCCCTGAAATACCCCTGAAAGAATGAACTAAAAGAAAACATGACTATCTTCAAGACATTGAAAAACACACCACAAAGTACTTTAAAATCAGATGACGCTAAAATTATCTAGCCGTGTGCTTGGTACTTTGGGCTTTTTCATTCTCAAACTCTCATGATGTAACAATCCAGGGCTTGCCTGCATATTCACTTGGGACATGTACTTGTAAATAGTAAGTAACCCCCTCAGCAGCTTATAAATTTTTCTACTTACAATCGACTAAACTTTATGCTAAAAAAAAGTCTGATAAAGCATTCAAAAATACAGGTACAAGTTGCAATTCCAAATTGACGATTTAATAGGGATAACAACAAGGATAATATTTAAAAGAGAAGCAAAGGCATTGATTTGACAATTAGTACAAGAACTAATAGACCTTGAACATTGTAGTAGCCTACTCGCAGCCTTCAAGCACCAGTTAAATACTTAAGGGCTACATCAAAGCCTACTCAGAGACTCGAAGCCCAGCAAGATGGTAACTAATTCCAAGAAGCCTTTCAAGATTATTTGAGCATGCGACCATGTTAATACCTGGTTGAAGGCAGACACATTTAATAGCTAGCTCACCAGAATTTAGTATTAGTACCAGAGAGACTTCAACCATGGTAATAGATGGCTGAAGGCAGACACATCTGACAGCCAGCTCACCAGACAAAATAGTATAATGAGCCGCCTGATGGATATAGTGTTAGAACTGACTCCGAGTGCAGAAAAATTGTCACCAAAGATATATACATGTAATCTAACCTCCCATGGTGACTAACCTCATTTCTATCTCCTATAAATACCCAATAACTTACTACTCACTCGATCTATCACCTAACTCGATATATATCATCAGTCATTCAAATTCTCGCTAAAGGTCGTGGAGTAACCCATTCTAGGACTCCACGCAAGTGTGTTAGTTCAGTAATACAGTCAATTATTATCTTATATACTTGCTTAAGACCCTAATCGAAGATAAACCCACGGTGTAAGATCTAGTTTACCCTCTCACAAAAGTTGGCCCCTATATTTGGTGCCGTCTGTGCTACACCCACTCTACCCATTCCCCCTTTTCTTTATCAACCCCCTTATAGCCTTAGTCAATGGCCCCCACCCTTCGCTCCACCTCTGCCATCGTCGACAACATCATCGACGGAGTAGTCGCTCAGCTTTCCCTCATTTGCCAGCAATTTACTCAGGTCAAGGAGCGCCATAACAATCAGGTATGCATTGAGCGTGAAGAACACCGCTAAGAACTCTAGGCTGAACGATAGTGCAATTTAAATGACTATGACTGGCAATACCGTACTCTGGTTGAACTACGCCATACAGTTCGCGATCTTCAACTAGGTCACACCCAAGATGTTCCTTAGCGATTTCGATTACCCGCCCCTCGCGCATTTCAACCCGTGCTTGGCTTGGGCCCCATCCCTAAATCAAAGTTCCCCCGGTCCATTTTGGCATCGAGGGTGCTCCCACCGCCATACCCTCCAGCTCGATCCATCTTGGTGTTTCCATAATGAAGGACTCCTCTGATTCTAAGCTTTTCACTTCTCGCTACCCCACACGGCAGCCTGGTCGGGAACGCCATGGCGAGCGAAGTACTGAACATTCCCCATACCCGAGGCCTTACCACCCTCGACCCTAGCGATCTCCCCCATGTTTTGCCTATCTCACACTGCAGGAACTTGATCAAAAAATCCATGCTGCTATTCGTATCAGTACGAGACCCAACACTGAACTCCTAGAGTCGGTTAAACAACCCCATCTGCCTCAAACTCCTCGTGGTCAAAGTACCTCCAAATTTCTATACCCCTTAAATCAGCAAATACCGCAGTACCAACCCTAAATATCATGTCCTCGAATTACAAAATACTTTAAATCTATATTCAACAGCCAACAACATCTTATGCCACATGTTTCCCACCAGTCTCACTGATATCCCTTTCAAATGGTACCACAGCCTCCCTAATGGCTTTATCCAAAGTTTGGAACAATTATCGAAGCTTTTTATTGCCCAGTTTGCCTTTAACATAGACCCTGAAATCCGATTTGATGCCCTCTTCAGCTTCCGCATGTCCCCCAACAAAACGCTAGAAGCTTTCACCAAGCTTTTTCTCGATGAGTCTCACAAAGTCAAACACCTCGACTGTACGAATGTTGTTCCCACGTACTTTAATGCTCTGCCAGATCACAATCGTGTTATGGAGTACATCGCGCTTCATAAGCCTCAAACCCTCAAGGAGATGTTATCCAAGGTTAACGGATATATCGACCTCGAACGCCTCTGCGAATCCAGTCGCCAGGGGTAAGCCTCGACCACCCACCACAATAAACCTCAACCGTCACCTATATCCATGGTTGCTCCCATCTCACAAGTAACCGAGAGCCACAAACGCCCTCACTCCGATATTACCCCTTCTAAAATCTGTAGAAAACCACCAATGTCGGTCTTACCGAAACTCACTGCCCCCATCAACGCCTTACTGTCAGAATCATAAATGCAAGTGCCACCCACCAACAAATGCTATGCTCTGCAGCAATCTCTGGAAATAATTCTTAAAGCAGGTCGTCTATATCGATATATTGTCGATCTCCCCAGCTATCTCGGGGGATCATATCTCAAGCCCCAACCCACTCCAACTGCAGACCCAGCCGAGGTACATATTTTCCAACTCTACCTTATCGAAGTTAATAACATCGACAGTGGTCATACTCAAAGAAAGTGCAAGCGAGTCGAAAGCTTACTAGTCAGGAAAAATTACCCATCCTTTTACCCGAATCTAGTCAGCGCCCTCGAATTGAAGGTATATCCTTCATCGATTGTGATACATCTCATGTTCACTTCCCCCTCTCTGATCTTTTGGTCATCATGATCAAGGTCAAACATCTCGGCCTACACACTATGCTCATTTATAAGAGCAGTGCAGTAGACATCCTCTTCTTCTAGACAGTCTGCGCCATGAAAAAAATAGACCTCATTACACCAGCCAATGTCAAACTTAAGGTGCTTAACGGCGCTACCAAAGTTGCCGTCGGTCGCCTAAGCCTCCTTGTCACCACTGGCCCAGTTACTCTCCAAACCAATTTTCTTGTCATCGACAAGAAATCTGAATATCTGGGCATTTTAGGGCGTGATTGGCTTCATGCCATGAAGGTCATACCTTCAACATATCACCAGATACTATATTTTACTACCATATGTGGCACGTAGAACATGAAAGGCTCCCAACGCCTCTCCCACTCATGCGAGCACCCCAAGATCGATCTTACTAGATAACTTGTTAAGCCATAACAATCAATGCTTATCTCTCTCTCCACACCCTCGAACCCTTCTCCCACATCTGTCAAACCTACTGTTTACATTGATTTCAATGGCCTTGATCGAGGCACATTCATTGATAGTTTCTTAGATGAGGCCGAATGCCACGACCTCAATATATTCCATCGAGCTAACAAAGACATCTTCGCCTAAACCTTCCATGAGATTCCCTGCGTCGACCCCACCCTGGCCTACCATCGACTTGACTTCATGCCTAAATCTATAGCTGTAAAGTAGAAGAAGCTTACTTTGGCCTGAGGATTTGAGAAGCAGTGAATCTTAAGGTAAAAAAGCTCTTGGGCGCCAGTTTTATTAGAGAAGTTAAGTACGCTGATTGGATCTCAAATATTGTAGCTGTCCCCAAGAATAATGTATAGATCCAAATTTTTGTCGACTTCACAGATCTCAATAAACATACACTGAAGGATAGTTTCCCTCTTCCGATCATTTCCGTGCTTCTGGATGCTACAGCTGGCCATAAACGCTTATCTATGATGGATGCAGCTTCGGGCGACAACCAGGTACCCCTCCTCCCTGAGGACCAACTTAAAACTTCATTTATTACTGAACAAGGACTTTACTATTTTAACGTGATGCCCTTCGTCTTAAAAAAACGCGGGTGCCACTTACCAATGCATTGTTACCACCATGTTCAAACCTCTGCTTAGCAAGTCGGTCAAAGTCTATATCGGCAACATGCTATGCAAAAGTCTCCACAAACATATCCACATTCAGGACCTAACCGAAGTATTCTTGATACTTCGTTCATATAATATGAAATTGAACCTTGAAAATGCCAATTTGGCATTTTATATGGCAAATTCTTAGGCCACCTCATCAAAAAACAATGTATCAAGATCGATCCCACTCATATTTGTGCCCCCATCGGCATGAATTCCCCTAAAACTAAGAGGGATATCCAAAAGGTTACTAACAAAATAGCCACCATAAATAATTTTGTATAAAAATCCTCTGACCATTGTGCTTGGCTTTTCACCCTCTTAAGTGACCAAGGCGTCCATAAGGCCAAAAAGAACAACCCCGAAGTTAATTGGATGCCTGATTGCGAAAAGGCCTTCCTTGAACTCAATATTTACCTTGGTCGACCACCAATCATAAGCACCCATATTGAAGGCAAAATACTTTTCTTATATCTTGCAGCTTCCAATACTTATATTAGCCCGGTTCTTATTCGACTCGAAACCAGTATCGAGAAAACCGAATACTTTATCAGTAAAACTCTAACACCTACCAAAACTCAATATACCAAGCTCGGGCGATTACTCCTTACACTTGTTTGTACTGCTTGAAAGCTAAAACCATACTTCGAAGCTCACCCTATACGTGTTATCAGCAGCTACCATCTTCGAGAGATCCTCAATAAGAAAGATAAATCTAGATGGGTACAATAATGGTTCGCCTATCTTGCTGAACACGACATCACTTTTGAAAAACAGATATCACAAAAGGGCCAAACAGTCGCTGATTTCCTTGCTGACTTCTCGGTCGAAGATATCGACTAGGAGGAACACGAAGACGATCTACCTAAACACCAGCCCGAACAGAACGACCCTTAGAACCCTAACACGGGCTGGCGTCTCTTTATAGATGGATCTGCAGGACCTAATGGTCGGAGATAGGTATCGTCTTGGTTACTCCTTCTAATAACCGCATCGAAAAGGCTGTCAAGTTAAATTTCAAATATTCCAGCAATGAGGCCGAGAATAAAGCTTTGATTCATGATCTCGATCTCTCTTTCAAACTTGGTGTCCCCAAACTTGTAGTATTTATCGATTCCCAGCTTGTTCAGAGATAATACTTTGGTAATAATTAGGCAAACGATCGCATGGCTAAGTATGCCGCACTAGTCTGCCAGCAGCGCATGGATCATTTTCCCAAAAAATCTTTCCTTACACATTACCCTCAAGGAAAAAACAGACATGCCGATACCCTTGCCTACGCAGCAGCCATGCTAGGCCAGTCTGAATCTCAAACACTCCATATCAAAGTGCTCCAATGCCTAAGTATCAACCAGATTGAAGTCAATGCCATCAATACTGGGGGCAAGAGTCTCGATCTTGACGACTGGTGTACACCTTTACTTGGATATTTAGATAGTTCTACCTTCCCGGACGATCCTAAAGCAAAACGTTTATTATTGGAGAACTGTCGGCGATATACCATTCTCAAAGGCGGACTGCACCACAAATCCCTAAATGGCGTACACCACCGATGTATCTCCCAACACGAAGCCACTACCATACTTACCAAACTCCATGAAGGCAATTGTGCTGCACACGCTACTAGTCGATTTATGGCTCTTCAAGCCGTAACCCAAGGTTTATTCTGGCCTAATATGAATAAACAAGTTAAAGAGTATGCGAGATACTGTTACAAATGCCAACGTCACACCTATGACATTCGAGTCCCTTTATAAGACCTTCATTGCAGCCAAGTTATTTGGCCATTCAAGCGGAGGGCCATTGATCTAGTGGGCCCTTTCCCAAAAGCTTCAGGTAGCATAGAACACATTCAAGTGGCCACAAATTATTTTACTAAATGGGTTGAAGTTGTGCCTTTATGTCGAACCCGGGAAGAGGAAGCCATCAAGTTCTTATGGGAAAAGGTCATCACATGTTTTAGTTGCCCTCATATGATTAGATGCGACAATGGTCCACAGTATTTTGGGAACAAAGTCTACAATTTCCTTAAAAAGTACAACATTATCCTTTCCCCTTCTACCCCTAATTACCCATAGGGAAATGGTCAGGTCGAAGAAATCAATAAAATTATAGTCGACGGTCTTAAGAATCGCGTCGATCAGAAGAAAGGCCGATGGGTTCAAGAACTACAACATGCACTCTGGGCCTATCAAACCATACCATGAAAGGCGACGGGCTGCACTCTTTTTCTCTTAACTTATGGTACTGAAGCTGTGCTACCCACTCAGTTTGAAGTGTTAATGCGCAACCCTGACCTTCCCGATGAAGATAACGAGTTCAAACTTGGATGCAACATGTCATGGATTGATAAAACCAAAGACCGAGCTATTTCCAGCCTCGGCCGATATCACCTCTCCCTCCAGAAGTCATATAACAAAAGGGTTCAACCACGTAGCTTCGATATTGGAGATCTAGTACTTTGGCAAGACACACCCTCTTCGAAGCCTGGCAATGCCAGTAAGCTAGCCGAATCCTGGGAAGGACTTTATGCCATATACGACAAAATCGACAAAGGATCCTAATATTTGATGACCGAAGCTGAGGAGCCCCTCCCCAACCCTTGGAATACAATGCAATTAGTCTTATACACCACGCCGCAACCACCACCTTGTTCAACTAATGTAAATATAGCATAATCAATGAACATATTTTTCTTCTTTGAGCTTCATGTCATGCCTCCTATCAACTTCTTGAGTAGGTCAAACTTAAGTATCATGTCAACCCTTCGACCCGACTGATACTTGGAGGCGACCTCGAAGTTTTTTAAGGTTCCAATTCGAGTAAATCCGAGTGGCATGAATGGTTGGCAGATCGGGCACTCAGGGATGTATTGAGGCCGATCACATAATGCTTTGCTTAAGCTCCATCCCGCAGATAGACCCGGGGGTGACCTTCGAAGTCCAGTGAACTTCTTGTGTTGAGCAAACCAAAGTATCATGTCAACCCTTCGGCCCAACTGATACTTGGGGGCGACCTCAAAGTTTTTCAAGGTTCCAATTTGAGCAAACCCGAGTGGCATGAATGGTCGACAGACTGGATACTTGGGAATGTATTGGGGCCAACCACATAATACTTTATTTTGGCTCAATCTCGTGGATAGACCCAGGGGTGACATTCAAAATCTAGTGAACTTCTTAAGTTGGTCAAACCTATGTATTATGTCAATCCTTCAACCCGACTGATACTATAGGGCGACCTTGAAGTTTTCAAGGTTCCAATTTGAGCAAACCCGAGTGGCATGAATGGTCGACAAATTGGACACTCGGGGATGCATTGGGGTCGGCCACATAATGCTTCATTTAGGCTCAATCCCGTGGATAGACCCGGGGGCGACATTCGAAGTCTAATGAACTTCATGAGTTGGTCAAACCTAAGTGTCATGTCAACCCTTCGACCTGACTAATACTTGGGGGCGACCTTGAAGTTTTTCAAGGTTCCAATTCGAGCAAACCCGAGTGGCATGAATGGTCGGCAGAATGGACACTCGGGGATGTATTGCAGCCGACCATATAATTCTTTGACTATCGGCGCATTCTATACTTCAATTATCACACAAAGATACAAGCATTCTGATATACCAGTAAGCCAACGCAAATACATACCAGCAAGTCCAATCCAATACATACCAGCAGGGCAAGTTCAACTACATTACACATTGTTCAAATTCGACCTATTCAATATACATTGTTCAAATTCAACATACCAGCAATTCAAGGAAAGAGAGTTCATTACAGGCAACAGAAGCCAAAGATATACCTTCTGCAAATACCCCACTCACCCAGCAGTGGACGTACTTACTCCTTCTACACGTTCTTCTATAGCAACACCTCCACAACCTTCGATCGCGGGGTTCAGTCCCAAAGCATCAGTAACACCTTCGACTAAAGTATCCCCTACAACATTACCAGTACCAACACCATCCCCCTCAACCGCGGGATCAGCTACCAGATCTCCAGCACCTCCCTCTACAGGGTCTACTTCTATCCCTCCTGTCTGCGTAACATCTTAAATAACAGGCTCGTCAGTTAGAGGATAGGGCTTGAAGGTCTCTAGATCATACCCTAACCCATCTATAAACTTCTTCAGGGCTGTGGTCACGTTACACTCCTCATCATACTGCGCCAGGAAATATTCTTTGTTGTTCTTGAAATGCACATCTTTACTAATCAGCTTGACCTCTAACACAGCTACCGTCTAATTACAGTTGGCGATCACAGCTTCAACTTCCCTCGCTGCATCGGCTCGAATCTATAACTTTTCTCACTCTAGCACACTGACCGGTGTCTCCATTGACATAATGGTCCCCTGCAAGAGCTTCCCTCACCTTTTTCAGTTGCTCACACGATGCCTTCAGGGCTTTGTTAAAAGCTATCACCCAAGCATTCACATGTATGAATACTCGACTACTTAGCAGTTCTCGAAGCATAATTTTAATTTCAAAATCTTAGAAACACTTACCTGGTACAGAGCTTTGTTAACTTGCTTCCCCGCTTCATCTGGGTTGGTGCTGTAGAGAGTAGTCATCGACTCGGCCGTTACTGGAGTGCTCTCTACCGGTTTAACCTCGCGTTGCCTCACTCCGACTGATTCATCCTCATCATCGGCCATCTGTTCTCGAGCCTTCTTTTCCAAAGCTGCCTTTACTTGTTGCATGATCGAAGCTTCGTCAGTAACCTTCCATTTACCCTTGTTGGTCTACCGTGGTACCTCGGGTATAGTTTCAGGCACGCTCGACCGTACCGTCCCAGGCCCTCTTCATTGAGACCTCAATACAAAGCTTGACTTTCGGCTAAAATTGTCGCAATCCATCTCACCTGCCCTCGTCAAAGAACTTTCTTCTCTTCTCTTATCTTCTCTTCCTCGAATGCCCAGCAGTAACTGGAACGTCTCTCAACAAACTGTCCTTCTTCTTTCATCTCTTTCTCATAATACCCAACTTCTGAAAAATTGTATTTTCCCACTCTTCGTCCTAGTTGATCAGTTCATCAATATAAACCCTCGGGTTCTTTAATGCATTGTTTGTGGGATCTGCAAATTATGAAGGAAAAGATCAACAGTTTATTCGAGCCATATAGTGAACATACTTTGGCTGATAACTTACTTGGATTATGCAGCCTATGCTTCAGCCTATATTCCTCCACCCCCTCACCACCACAAAATCCTTATCCCACCCACGCCCAATCGAACACAGGTTAAACTACCATGGCTTGTCCGAATGACAATGAATGTGATATGTATCTGCCTTCTCAACACAATCTCGAACCACTCGATCAAAAAATTTCTTTCACGTCACAATTCCACATTCACCCATTCGATAACTCTCATTATCTCATAAAAATTTCCATTCATCTGGCATGGGGTAACATCCGAGAAATTCAATACCATCTTCACCAGCTTTCAAAGAGGCAGATGCATCCCTATTCAAATTTGGCCTCTGAATGCCATAATCCCTACCTGAAGAGAATCCTTAAACGTATACTCGGCCCTTACCGGCACCAGAATAGCACCAACCTTCAACAAGCCATGTTTTTCCATGAATCGCTTCAGCCTTACCTTTTCCTGAGCTGAGACTGGCCCCAACATTATCCCCGAATCGTCCGTATCCTCCCTATTATCACTCTCCTCCTCTTCCCCTACATCCTTGTCATCACCCAAAGGTTCAACAGTACCTTCGTTCCTCATTTCGTCTCCCTCCTCATTTACTCTTTGTCACTCTCCTCAACTACTCGAGCCCTACGACGACTCCTAATCGAAGCTTCGACACCTGGAGCTAGTTTGGACAATGGGACATCTATTACAATTTCTAATATTTCCACATCACTGCTCTCACCCCCTTGACCTTGGCCAGATATACTGAGTTTGTTTACTTCGTCCTCCTTATCAACCAGCCTCATCCTGGAAGCTTGACGGGCACGCATTATACCCTACAGAAGAAGATGAGCGACATTAGCTCGATATATTCGAGTATCAAGGTTTGATATCATAATATTATCTACCTCACAAAATTGACCAATCTACAGTCGAATGTTCACTTGCTGCCCCAACCACCCCCTCACTCCACCCAATTTACCACTTGGCTGGACTTCCAGCCACATGGGTTACCCCCTTCCTCAGTCATGCAGTTACAACCAAAAGGCCAAGCAACACTTACTGTATAGACAAAAAAGAGAAACAACAAAACTAAATGGTTTATCGTTACCGAGAAATCAGAAGCATACCTATTTTAATAGATCAGAGTTATCAGCAAGAATGGTGTACGTCTCCTTCTCTTCCTCCTTTATTTCCTTTTAGATGCTTGGTAACAGTGACTCCCTCTCTCTCATACCTCTTTAAATACCTAAAAAAAAAACCAAAACCACCTCGATCTTCCCCACTCACCATCATTACCACTCTTTCACTCCTCCTTCATTTTTGGCCATGATATGTTTTGCCAATTTTGCCCTTAATCGCCCCTACGCACATGTCACACAGTTAAACCAGATAATATTTTAGCCCTCTCGAACCTTTTAACTTACTACCAAAAGATGTTAACTCAAGCCCACGTGTCATATCCACCTCTTTCCCATACCCGAGGAAACATCATGATGGCCTGCAGCAACACACTACCCCATGCATCATACCACCTCTCACAGTTCTGCCATTTCGGCTATTAGATTTTGTTGTCGAAGTATCCCTTGCCTTTGTTTTTGAGCCTTCTTATTCATTCCAATATAGTCGTACCCTTCTACCTCATATGTCTTTGAGCCATCTCATAAGTTCTCGAACCTTGTGTCAATACTTTTCGTTATAGGAAAGAATAAGGTTTTCTTAGCATTTTTGTTCATTTACATTACTCAAGTTTCAAGTTTGACAGTTCAAACCACGCCTACATTATCTTCATATAATGACCCTAACGCAGTTATACTATCATACTTCGGTACAACATTGCTTCATTCAAAAGTTATCAAGCATATATCACCAACAAAAAAAGAGAGGGAGAAACAATATAACACCAGCAACAACAAAAAAAACCACTATACAACTCCGCCACCTTATCGAAAACCCCCTATTTACATACAGGGCAGTTCTTACAGAGCCTTGCCTCAACCTCGACTGCATCTTCAGCCTCCACCTGGTCTTCTGTTAGGCTTTTCAACAAGAATTTCCAGCTACTAACGTTTGGACCCAGCCACTGCATCACCCTCCACCAGTACTCATACGGGTGTCCACAGATAGCCTCCCCCAGCTCCAGCTCTACTAGGTCAGGCAATACAACGTCCAAACCCTGATCTCCAAAAAATTTATCCTTCAGATCCTTCGTCTTCTCTTCATTGCGACGTTCCCTCGCCTCCATTCTCTTCTGCTACCAAGTATTTGGGATAGTTTCCATTAATTGCTTACTCAAGAAAGAGGATGAAGAATGTATAAAATTCCCCCCTACACAACCCCTATTTATACTGTGATTAAGGGCATTTATTAACCCCTTAATTAACACTTACCTTAATTACTCTCCTCAAAACTGCTCATATTTAACCTGTCAACTCTTTAACTTCCCATGCCTAACCATTTTTCTCAGCACGCGCCATTTACACCAATTTTTGAGGCCCTTGCTGAGAGATGGAAAATGCAGTAGCCTACTTGCAGCCTTCAAACACCATTCTAATACTCGAAGGATACATCAAAGCTTACCCAGAGACTCGAAGCCAAGCAAGACAGTAACTAAGTCTACGAAGCCTTCTAAGATTAATCGAACATGCGACCATGTTAATACCTGGTCGAAGGCAGTCACATCTGATAGCCTGCTCACTAGAACTCAGCATCAGTACCAGAGAGACTTCAACCATGGTAATACATGATTGATGGCAAATACATCTGACAACTAGCTCACCAGACAGAACAGTGAAACGAGCTGCCTGATAGCTACAGTATCAGAACTAACTCCAAGTACAGAATAATTGTCCCCAAGGATATACATTTAATCTAACCTCCCATGGTGACTCACCCTTTTTCTATCTCCTATTAATAAGAGGGAGGAGACACTATGAAGGGGTTAGAAAAACTCTCCCAAAAGCCTTTCAAGATTACCTTCGAATACCCTGTAACTTACTACTTACTCGATCTATCACTTAACTTGATATATATCATCAGTCATTCAAATTCTTGTTAGAGGTCGTTGAGTAACCCATTCTAGGACTTCACGCAAGTGTGCAGTTCAGTAATACAGCCTATTATTGTCTTATATACTTGCTTAAGACCCTAGTCGAAGATAAACCCCACAGTGTATGAGCTAGTTTCCCCTCTCACAAAACTTGGCCCCTACAAACATAAGGTAGAAATTCGTCATTTGTCTCCAAAATGTATCATATATTCCAAACTAATTTTTTTAACTATTAAAATTTGCTTATTATAATTCCAGGAGATGGGCATGACTTGATTGAACAAGAACTCAAAAATTTAGTTTATTTTATGTACATCTTCCAATTCAAAATAACGGAGTACAATACAACGAGTGGGAAAATAAAATTTTACAGCATCAAAATTATGGGCAATAGATGTCACGCTTGAGTCTACTGAGTTGGGGAATAATATGAAACATGATATATATATTTCAAATCAAGCTTCACAATACTGCCTACCTAACTTATAGGTATTAATCTATTCATTCTCCAAATAAGTTAACTATCACAATGCAATTCAAACATTAATATAACTTTAATAAAATGTTTATATTAATATCGTATAATTTTATAAAATAAATTATAGTGGAAAAATTCAATGGGATCTTCAACTAATTTGGGAATTTCTCACAAAAATGATAAAATTCAAACGCCGCCTAGAAAGATGTCCAAAAATGTCTAACTCGTTCACCGAGATGTACGTTTTACATAATATATTACAAGTCCATCATTTTTCATTCATAATTGTACGGAAATTGTAAAAATAATGGTAAATTAACATATCCTCTCCACTGTTTAATGCAGAATATCTAATGGGCGTTAATCCTTCTCGGTGAGAATTTCATCTCTAATTACCAAGCTTGTCATATTATGTTTACTTTGTAGTAAAGTTAATGAATAGTTCCAAAAATCTCTGACTTTAACTATTTTTTTTATGTTTGTTGCATTCAGAATGAACGAATTAATATTGTTTATGTTTTTTTAATATTTTTTGTTCCTCACAAGTATTTTATTATAGTTTATGTACTATGACCTCTAATCTTTCATTTTGGTTAAGGAACTCCCATAACTAATTTTTTTCCTAACTTAGACAATAGGAAAAGTAAAAAGGAGTTGGTTTAATAATGACAGATGTATCATTCATTTTAAACTTGTACGTACGTGCGTAGCACAGGCTCTAAACCTAGTCTATTATACATTAGAGAACGGTGTTTTCCAAATAGACAAGTTCGCCGTTGTCCCCTTGACGAAGAGGGGCTGAGATTTGTGGGAAAGTGCGAGATCGATGGACGAGATCTGATTAATCTTGGAACAACAAGAGTACATTAGAGAAAACACATAAAAATGGTACTTTAGTCTTAGTGTATCTTTATCTTTCAGCAACTAAGCCCGACTCTCTTTCTCCCATCACGCCTTTCTCTCCCAAAGCTGTCTTTCCATTGCCCCCATCAGCGTCTCTCTCTCTCTTTCTAAGCAAGGTATTTATCTCTCTCTCGACCATTGCACTTCAAGTATCCATAGGTTTTGAATCTAATGATTTTGGTATTGGTTATACTTGTTGATGTTGTTACTACTTGCTATTGTTGTTGGTACTTGTTTCTATTAGGTTTGATTGGTACTTCCATAGGTTTTGATTTCATTACATCTCATTTTTGTCCTACGTAGCTTCGTTTGTCTCACATGGCAACGATTGTCTCGTGTGGCATCGTTTGCCCTACATGGCATTGTATTAAATAATATGAATTAAGCCCTGCTTTAATTACTAAAGGGTAATTTCATCCAAAGAAATTTACTATTATTTCTTTCTGTAACATTTCTCTCTTCTCTTGTATCTTTTCTCTTCCCTCCCACCTCACTGCCATTGAATTCCTACCCTTAATACTGTTTATATCTTGAAACCCCCATAACTTGGCCATCAATATTCGAGCCCCATCATTAATTACTTGTACGCATCAAGTCTCTCGATATGTCCACATAAATTAAATGCCAATTCTCAAGAAGATGAATCCAAAACTTCTAATCAAAACTTCCTTCTTCTAATGGGTAACTGAAAGCCAATATACCCAAATCTCTCCATTTTTCGTCCTCTTTCAATTCGGAATTCTTATTATATTTAATAATTCCAATTTGGAATTAGAAAAAGTAGGTTTCTTTCTAGGTTGTTTACTAAAATTTTGATCAACTTTTTTGCCCCTTCGAAGTATACTAATCAATACGTTACTTGATTGGTAAAAAAAAATTATCTTTTAATTCAAGCTTTTGAAAATAATTTGTGCTTTTAAATATTTATTGCCATTACAGGTTTTTGATCAATGGAGATGATGACATTGAAGAACTGATGGAGAGGCATTCCCATAATTAGTAATGTCAGTACTTGATAAGTTCACAATATTATTAGTTTTTGTAAGTGAATCTATATCATGAATTCAATATACATCCCTAAGAGGTCTAAAATAAGTGAGCATAAATCCCTGAATTTTGTTTGTTTGTGATTCTTATTAACTATCTCTTAATTCTTTCTAATTTTCTTCCATCATGATTTAAGTTTGGCTAATAAGTCATTGTCCTATGCTCTCTGCTGCTCATCTCCCTTTCCAAATCAAAATAAACAAAGAAGGAACTTTTCAAGGTTTTGGTAAGGGAATCATCAAGGTAAGGGCAAAATTTTAGGTTGTATATGTAGATTATAGAATTTTAAAATGTTTACAGTTGCCCTTTATAGTTTGTTAATTTTTGTATGTACATATGATATTTGCGTATTGTGTTTTTGGATTGCATATTGGGAAAATCAGTTAAACTGAATCTCAATTTTGGGATTATGCCTTATAATTATTTTTTCTTTTGCAAGATATTTAAATCTCCCCCGATAAAGGAAATTGGATATTCTTAATACATATCAAACATTTCCTTGACCTTACTATGTTGCTACTACAAATCTATTTATCTAAGCATTAGAATGGTGTTCATTGAACTACTTCAAAAAATTGACTATCTACTGTCTCAGCTTAGAAGTTAATGGATTATTTTATCTGATCTTCTAGCATTTTATTTATTTATTTACTACTTGAGTTTTCATTCTCTTTTTTATCATGGAGGTTAATAGGTGTTTTAGTTTTCTGTAATTAGAATAGAAATGACCCTGCTTTCGTTACATTTCTTATTATAGATCACAATGATAAAGAATGTTCATCACTTTCTCAGTTCTTAATTGGATTTCGTACTTATTTTGTTCTTTTCTTGCATATGTCTTTTTGATCACATGGTTTTATGGAAAATACTTTGTTTGTCTTTATATTTTCTTGAGAGAAGCTTTTCTTATCATGAATTATCTTAGATTCCTTTTAACGTACACAGTTGCACCCATTGATGTTCAGCATGTTTCATAGTAATTGATTGATGTTATAAAGGGAGACCTCTTAACCTTGCTATTAATTAGTATTGGTATTGGATTCTAAATAAAATATAAATTATTTTCTTATTAGTGACTAATTTATTTTACATTAAAAGACTGTCATTTTATCTTTCTTTAGAGATCATAATTAGATATTTAAAGCTGTATATGTTTATAGCCATTTTATTTTTGTTAAAGGCTAGCCCAAGAAGGATCATATTCCTACTTAATGGTGACACAATCTTCTCCTCAAAATTTATGTAGCTTTATTTACTAATGGGTCCACAAGCTAATTAAGCATTACCCCTCTCCCTAAAATTGGTAGGAAGATTATGCATTATGCTTCGATGGTTGATGATTATTTGGGCATATCCAACATTAGCAAAAAAAAATTACCATGTAACACATTCCATGGAAACTGATTACCTCAACCCTAATCTATATTTTCATTGTATAAAAAACCATGGGGAATGTCTCTTTTAAATAACCTTTTTTTTCTTCATGTTTTTAGTAGTCTAACTTTAATCTTTGAGTACTCTATCTTGATACTAAATGACTCTTATTCCTCATGTCAATAATCTACCTGGATGTTTATTGGAGAGTGCACGTTCACAGATTCTGAGTCCAAGATATTGGAAATAGATAGAAAATTCAGGTATATCATTCTTATTGTTGTGGTATTTTAACAACACAACTATCTAATATAGATTATAGTAATATTTTAAGGGTTATGTTTACACACAAAAAATACAACTTTTATCCATGACCATGGCTGTCTCTTGGCGATAGATTCTATGAGTCTTCATCACTCTCTCTTTTGTGTTAACCATTTAATATCATAGTGGGTTATAGAAAACTTGGATAATTTAATGATGAATAACACAAGTTGCCAACATGTTATGTATTCCTTATTATTCTTTAAATGATTTAGTAGTTAATTTCCATTATTATTTTTTTTGTGATTCATTCACACATAATTGATCTTTTATTATTATGCTTAAGTATAAAAGATTCAAATGTTTTTATCATCAAATTGCATGTTAGATCTTTTACTCAAATGAGAGAGCACTTGATGCAACTCGAGAAAAGGGTGGTTTAAATCCACCAAGATCCAAGATCGATATTTTGCATTTGGGTGCAAAAAGAAATGTTGGGAAAATTCTATAGTATGAGAAAAAAAAATCACTTGTAACAACTATCAAGGTCATCACTCTTTGAGAATGGTATTCTTATGTACACAATATTTTAAGCCCTCCTCCAATTCATCAAGGTTTCATGTATATTTTTAGTATCTTATCTTTCTTACCATTATGTAGAGATTTTTTTTTGTTTTCTTTATAAATGCATCATCGATCAATACAATCACAAAAATGAGTAGATGTGTTTTGATTTTTTGATCAAGTTCTTATTTTTTTGTGAAGTTGGAAGCAATGTGGTAAGGCAAGAATCTGTTATTTTTAACTAAGATTACTCTATCCATTAACCAAAGAACATCCTCTAATTTCCTAGTTCTCTCTAAATTAGCTTGGCAACATAAATGCCAAAAGGAGAACTAATGAACTATTCAATTTTAGTATATTGAAAAATTAATGAGGGGATCTTCATATGAACTTTGATGTGATTGTATATTCTAAATTTCAAGGTAGCAGATTTTGCACTGACGATTGACATTGGGTTCTTTGTTGATTTCAAGCAACCATGTTTGTCTCTCCCACGAAGATGATGGCCATGGACTTTGAAAATGTACGATTTATCTCGGGAAAATTTTGCTTCTTTCTTGACTTATTGTCGGTATAGGTTAGTAACAATTTTTTTATTTTGTTTTGGATTTTTCGACTCAAGTTTCATTCTTGAAAATGATTACCGTGGCAGGTGGTATATATAAAAGGGATAATTTTTCAATGTTAATAATATGGTGAGTAAATTATTTTGTTTCTTATATAAGCTTGCTTCTTTAAAAAAAATTCCTTCCCCCAACATAATATGAAACATACAATTCAATGGTTGCAATGTTTTTATCTTAAGTTCTTGATCATCATTATCATTCCAGTAGCTTTATGTTTCGTTCTAAAATGCTTTATCATGGGATTTATTTCAGGGAATCCCCCAAGATTGAAGATAATATGTACTTATTACCACCCAAGTCTTCTTTTCTTCCCCCCCCCCCCCCCCAAGCTCTAATGTAAGCAAGAGCAAATAATAAATCCTACTACACTCATTCTAAAATCAAGTCAGGATTGGAGATAGGGCTGTCCTCAAGGAGGTTAAAGATTGAATTATTTTTTCTCTTCTGCTTGGACTCGACAATGTCATAACCTGTACCATCCCCACAATACTGCTGTAGATTTCTCTAGCCCCTTCAACAGGCTTGATGATTTCCTTACAAGTATTATTTTATGTTGTTTTTGTCTTCACACTGATTAGCTGAAAAGTTGCACCCAAAGTTTAACAATTAAAGATTTCTGCTGGTACATGAATTTAATTTCTATATCCAATACTGGTTACCCACCAATATTAGCATAACAGCTTGCTTAATGGTTTAAGTTGTCTCCAAATTTGTAATGCTTCATAATTATAAAACATCGCCTTTAACATTTTCTACCTTTGGTTATCTAAACAAATATACCTTTGTATATATGTCAGGTTAATTTATTATTGTTGCAGAATATCATTTCTGATAACGCTTATATTTAGCTTACCTTTTTATCTTAACAAGGAGTACAGTAAATGCTTACCCCGAAGTATTGACTCCGATGGGATACTTTTTGCATATTAGAAGGGTTTGTCATGGTTGAAGTGGATAAATAAATCATATTGTTCTTGAAAAGTTCATAGTAGAGAGATATGATATGTTTTGAAAGCATGGTGCTAAGAATTTTCCAACAACAAATACCCGTGGCAAAAAATTTGTATTGTTCAAAATTTTCATAGTCCAAGTTTCTATATTTTGTTTGAGATATTTGTAAGATGTATCATTTTCAAGCATCATTTTTCAGTTAATGTTATTTATTTTTTCATGTTATAAAGAGGAAAGCATTAATTTCATAGCAACAGTTTAGCGCTGAATGCCCTTCGATGTATGAAATATTAAAACTCATAAGTAGTTGACAAAATAGTCACAGTATACCTTTCTGATAATCAATCGAGTGTGAAGTAAGAAACCTCTGATCGAGAACACACATTTATTCCGCTCAACAATAGAAGTAAAAAAAATTCTAACCTTTATTTAAGGCTTAATAAAATTGTGGAACATTTTACTATCCTCCAAAATGTTGTGAAGGCGAAGGAATGCTCTAGACAGAATAATGATACTTATGTATTTGGGATCCATGTCTTTAACTTCTTCGTAGAAAATGGAGGTCTTGCTTTTTGTCAAGGAATAATTAACTTGATTTAATAGGTATCCTTATTCAAGTCCAATGAATTATGAATCTGCGCTTGCCAAAGAGAAATTTAAAACTCAAATAAAGAAGAAACGGTTAGTTTTTGAGTGCTTTATGAGATGATTCTTAATGAAGTGATTTCTTGGGCCTTTAAAAGAGCTACGAAATGTTTAAAATTGCTAAGCTTAAAATATTTTTTGATATCATAGATTTTGCAGTTAATGGATTCTATATCTTGCAGGTGTTTGTTCCATTTTAAGTATTTAATGGCAGCATAATCATGCCATTATTGTTGAACACCCATCACAAATAATAAAGAATTTGACAAAAAATTCTAAAAAGGATGATGATACATTTGAAAAGAAGTAGAAAAGTGAAAACTAAGCTATGACTTGATTGCGCATGAAAAAGAGGTTCAGAAGGAAATATTTTATCCGTGGCCAAGTTTTGGGCATAGGAAGATCAAGTAACCAATCGAAATGTTTAGAAGGCTGGTTATTTGTGCATTTTGCTTCTATTAGATCCAATTTTCTAAGTAAAAACATAATAAAAATATTAAGTTCTCATTTTTGATGCCATTATGTTTTCTAATGTCATCATTTTGGCTTCTTTCTCTATCTCAATATTTTTAAGATTTCTTATGTAAGATTCTGTAGATTTTAAAATTTTAGCTATAATGGTTGAGCCTTAGGAATGGAGCGTGTATCTAATAAATCTTACGAGATTGTGGTTCGAATCCGCCAAAAAATTTTGACAATAAATACAATTTGATTAATGATGTTAATTTCTTCAATGACACAAATTTTAGTTACTGTTTTACATTAGATCTATCGAGTTAATAGCTTCATGTTGGAGTGAAAATGATGTGTTCCTTTTAGGTGTTTGGACAAACTATAAAACTAAGTTTTTATTTGTGAAACAAGTAAAGGTAATTTTCTAACTAAAATCTTTAAATTATTATGCAAGATATTAAAAAAAAATCGTCAGACCTCACAAAGAAGTGTATGATGGGACTCTCTTGTGATCCTCATTAATTCCATACATTTCTTCTGTTAAAAGAAGAATTACAAAAGTCTATACATCTTCGAAACATCTTCCATGCACAAGGGAAATTATAAACCCACAATCACTATACAGTACACACAGATCGCTATTGAAAGCTGTCACACTCTCAGCAAAACTTTAAAATAAGGTAAGTTATCTTTTATCCCTATCATGCAATCAACTTTCTAATACATATTTTGGCACTGCATTTCCAAACTGGTTGAAAATCCTGGCTTTGCCCATGCTTTTGTACTTGATTTAGTGGGATGAAGCTTGCAAGCAAAATAAGAACATACAAAAATTGATAAATTTGCTTCTTTGTTATTTAAATAAAAATAATGTGCAAAGAAAGTGGTAATAATCATGTGTTATACCATAACCCATTATGAACTTAAGCAGCTGTGCGTAACACGAGCTCATAACCTAGTCTTAATATAAACTCTGGTTATACTTGTTGTTCCTGCTGGTTATAGCTGTTGTTACTGTTGGTTAAACTACAATTAGATCTTAATATGAATACGCTTTTGGTCCTTCATGTTAATATGTTATCCTGTTTATAATATCTCTGTTCAGTTTGGTAGTAGTGGTAGATGATAGATCATATGCTCGGGAGCTATAAAAACATATGTTTGTAATATCTCTATTGAGTTTGGGAGTTTTGTAGTAGTGGTAGATGATAGATCATATGTTCTGGGTCTATAAAAACAACGTGTTTGAATTAGTTTTGATATATGTTGGATTGATATGTGATAATAAAAGTACACAACATTGGATGCTACTTAATCTGCTACTTAATCTGTACAAAATTGGATGCCCAAGATTTAAGATTAAAGGGTTTATATATGCTATCGACATCATTCAGAGTTATTGCATTTTGATCTTGCTGCAGTTCTATGTTTATGATTGTGATTTTTGTACATCAGTATTTTATTTTGTTGCAAAGGCTTGATCTCAGTATCTTTTTCTCCCCACTTTCAGAGTTATTGCATTTTGATCTTGTTGTAGTTCTATGTTTATGATTTTGATCTTGCTATAGTTCTATGTTTATGATTTTGATCTTGCTGTAGTTTTATGTTTATGATTATGATTATTGTTAGTGTCTGTAAAATAGTTCTTATCCTCAGTATTATGAATGATGTTTAAGATCTTTGTATTATGATTGTTGTTAATGTCTGCCAAATAGTTTGATGATAATGGAAATGTTTCATCTTAATGAAAAGAGGATCTTCTTTCATTTGACTATATCAAGGTGCTGCTGAAATCAAAATATAGTTATAGATGGTAGCTATAAATGGAATCAAACATAGGGTACAACCGCCTCAACTCCATAGGCTAAGAATTTTCTGTAAGAGGTGGATTTGGGAATTTAGCCTCTGAGGCAGGTGAATTCTCCATCCATTTCATTTTCTTTTTGTCATTTTAGCAAAAAGAGTAGCATACATTACATTAAAGATATAACTTACAAAGTACAATAGTCCAAAGCTCGATCAGTGATCTATAAAGGCATGCTCAAATCATCAAAGAGCTTGGAGTCTGTTCGACCAAGAGTGGCCAGTTCATGAGAAAGTATATTACATATGCTTGGAACATCTAACACTACTTAACTTTATACAACGTACGTCCATGTCACAAAAAATGGCTTCAGCTTCCGAGGAGATGTCGTTCTCGCTGTTCACTAGATGGCAGTGATGTTGACATTATCCAAGGGCTCAAAAAGGTCTAGAATATGGTGATGCTAAGTTAGTGAGATGCCAAAGTAAGAGCCCTCGCTTTTACCTCTTCAGGAGTGTTCCCTTTATTTTGTCCATAACTTGCAAATATACCCAAGCAGCATCAGACATTTAAAAATGTGAGTTTGTGGTACCCAAGTGAAAATGATAAAAGAAAGGGTCGTACAACAAGGAATGATGGACAATGTCCGTATCTTGCGATGGTGAATCTATGGAAGAAGAAACAAAAACCAAGAAACTCCTCTTTGAACAATAGAATGAGGAGATGCATGTTTGCAGTTAAAAATCACATGATTCCTAGCCTCCCAAACAACTGTTATTATAGCAAAAAAAAATAGCATGTTTTTGAGCATAGTCTTCTTTATGCAAAGAAGTTTGTTCAATGTGACCTATAAAAGAAAAGAAAACAGGTCAACAGACTCATGTGAAAAGTTAAGTTGTAATGGAGAACAAAACCATACTCTAGCAGCATGTTCACAAGTAAATAATGCATGAGAAATATAATCCTCAAAATTATGGCCCACAGAACAATTAAAATCATACACAATATGATTCTGAAAAATATAAGCAAAACATTGGTTAGACAGTCCTTGAAATACGATTCATGCTTATATTTTGGTACGCGAGTTTTTGCGCTGAAGGCACGCCACGGGTAGTACATGTTCATCGTGGCAAGCCACGGGTACTACTAGTTTATAATACTCTAGAATATGGTTTTCAATTTTCCTTTTTGTAGTCACCATGTGTGATATTCTTTACTATGATTAGGTAATCTACTAGCTCTAGGATTGTTTCTCAAAATTGAAATATTGGAAAGTCTCCATAAAAAAATCAAAAATAATTTTTTCTTCCCGAAATTAAAAAAATATATAATTTTGGAGAAATCAAAAATCAAAAGGAATAGGAAGAAATAAAAAATCTAAAAAATTAGAAGAAGTTGAATACGCATTTAATCGGCACCTACAAGTATTTTATCAAGTAGAATTAGTAATAATCACCATTGCAGCATATTAAATAGTGTATGCATGTTTTTTTTATCTATATCCCTTATGTGTTGTTACTTTAGAAAATTAGAAGGGAAGAAGGGAGGAAAAAAAGAAAAATAAAAGTTTTGCCCTTTTGGTAAAACTTTTTATATTGACAATTTTCGGTTTCAACACTCACTTGAAATTAGTTATGATGGGTAGTGTATAAAATAATAGATAATTTGGATTGATATATAGTCAAAATTTTCGGATCGGAAAAGTTTTTGAAATAATGGATCGCAAATTTTAAAATTAGAATTATAAAAGTACTTCCAATTTCAATCAAAGATTTTTTCGGAAAAATAAAATACAAAAAAAATTGGAAATTCTATATATGTTCCAAAATAAATCAAAATAGGATCATAAATAGAAAAAATCCCTTATTTGTGAATGGAAAGGAAGTAGATTAGACAAGATGAAATGAGAGACATGTTAGTCAAAAACTCAAGAAAGTTAATGTAAAATGGGGATATAATAATAAATTTTTAAAAGGGGAAATGAAACAAGGTTTGGTTACAAATTACATTTAAGTTTGCGACATATATATAATAAAATGGTCGTTCAAAGTGATCTATTTACAATGGACTACAAAAAATTAGATGTCACAAATAGAGTATTTGTATGTCTCTTACCCTCTTTTTCTTTTTTTCCCCATCCCTTCATTAGATCGGTCGTAGAGAAGTCTCGATCCTTTACGCTAGGGAGAAGTTTTGGTGTTTGTCCGTCTGAATAAGGCATTTGCAATATCTAAAATACCATCTTCAAATTAATTTATCTACTTTATAGGATCTATCCCAAATCGTAACATTAAGGATAAGTTAAAGGGAATTATGGTCAATGGAAAAACAATTTTTTAAGTTCTCATGATTTACACCACAAAATTAGGATCTTTAACTAATCTATCTCTCGAGGGACTTCTAGAGAGAGAGAGAGAGAGTCCAGATTTTAGGGAGGGGAAATTAGTTAGAGAGAAAAAACATTAGAGAGAGATAGTGGTTTCTAGTGTGGGAAACTAGATCTGAGTTCTGAAACAACATTTAGAGGGAAATTTGGAGGGGTTTTCTTAGCTGCCAACGTTAGTGCGATTACGGAGTTGGATTTAGTCAGCTCCCAGTCTCTGTATTCTTGAACTATAACTCCAATTTTTATCCTTCTTCACCTTTGATCCGGTGGTTCTTCGTTTTCAGATTTCGTTTTCACTGATTTATTAGTCTTTCCTCTTCATCTTGTTTGTGTTTCTTTTGTAGGTGGAACGGCAGCGATTCCGAACAGGTGGAGGATCGTGGAATGGTAAGGCGGGTCGGAAATGAACAGCTAAACCAACTGCGAAAATGGTGCGATTGATTACGAGTTGGAACTGATCGATCAAAACAGGAGGGTTCCGAGAAAAAAGAAAAAAAGAAAAAAAAGTGTGCAATCATTTGGCAGTCTTCAGTTTAGCTGGTGGGGAGACCGGAGGGTTGGACTTGGGCCGGTAGGAAGAAGCTCGGTTTTTATCCCGGTTGTAATTTGGTTGGTGGTTTGGGTTGGGCTTGAATTGTGGGCCTGGATTTTTAATTGAAGTGTGCTTGATTGGGTTGTCTGCGTCAACAAGTGGGCCTGCTTTTTGTGTTATTTTCTTTTGGGCTGTATGGCGACGTCAGCTTTAGGCTTGTCTAAACAGTTGGATAGTGGGCAAAGCGCTGACGAAAGCTTCAGACACAATTTACTGTTTTGCCGCTTAGCATTAAATGAAGAGATATTTATACTCTGTGTGATTGATGTTTGTACTGCCTGTCATCAATAAATATCTGTTAAAGTGTAAAACTTTTCAACCATTTAACTAGTTCTGGTCTTGACGTTTTCTTTCTTCTTCTATTCTTCTCTGATTAATCTCCTCTGCGCTGTTTCTTCCCACATTTTGTTTCAACTTGGGGTGCAGTGGATTACTATCCCAACTTGGGTGGTGTTACATGTTTCCTCCCGAAAGAAGATTAATCGGTGTGACTGCTTGTAGGCTACCTCTTTAGCCTCTCCGGACACGGCATTGGCGAGGTGAGATGTGTCTCCAATCCTCTGACTGACCTGAATTTTTTTGTTGGTGGGAATGGAGTTATATTAGGGACGGGGGATACGATCGTTGGCTTCCACTTGGGGTTCACGTTACGGAATGTAGGCCAGTTTATTTCGGTGGGGTTTTCTTTTTTGTTTGGTCGCCTCAGTATGGTAGATTGGAAATGCTTGGTAATTTTTGGTACTGATAGTTAGTAAAGTTTCCTTCAGTAATTTCGTTCCGTGTTTGCTTGAATGTACTGTGGTGGATTTGGGTTGTGGTGGAACAAGTGGGGTAGAAGTCTTTTTGACGGTTTTTAGTAGAAGGGGGGTTTATTTCCGTTCTCTGGGGTTATGACTTCGGAAAATTACAATTTCGAACTTATTGATAGCATCAAAAGGCTTACAGTAAAAAAACCGATGGGGGCAATTTCGGTTAAGGTTCGGCCAAAACTTATATTAGAGAAGAAAGAACAATGGAAGTACTGCCTAATGGGAATGATGTCCTTCAAAACTGGCCGAAGTTTCTCCAAAATAGTGGCGGCTCTGAAAAGCTTTTGGTCCATGGAGACCTCTGAAAATGTCCAGATTATTGAACGGACGTTTAACGGTAAAATGTACTTTCTGTTCAAATTTCAAACTGTTGTTGAACAAAATTTTGTACTACTGAACCAACCATGGACTCCATATGGCCACGCTATAATTCTTATGATGTATGAAGCTAAAGCTCCTATTGAACCTTTGATTTTCAAGTTTGTTCCCTTTTGGGTAACTTTTATTGTACCTGACCCCTTTTATGGCACTCTTACCTTCCTCTGTGAATTTGGTCAATATCTTGGATGCTTACGACTGAACCGAATCTAGCTAATAAAAGGGTCACAACAAATGGTTACCGAGCTAGAATAGTTATGGATATATACGGAGCTTTCCCACCGACTATATGGGCAGAGGTTAAAAATGATCAAATCTCAGTGGACATTCGGTATGAAGGGATCCCGGTGATCTCTTGCACTAATTTGCTATAAAATGAGACATAGGACACCGAGGTCCACGTTGATCCAAGAGATTGAAGAAATGGGAGAAAGGAATATGAATGTTGCTTTGTATAAGCCTGAGCTTCCACGAGCAGGGGGACAGGGTCCTGAACCCGCAAGTCCTTCATCCGGACTTAAGAGACAGGGTAAAGGGAAAGGGCTGATAACCAGTGGGGCTCTTTATCAGCAGTTCTAGGATTCTTTGAGAGGAACGACCGCAAGGCCTGAGTTGGATTCAGAGGAGGACCCGTCGGAGGGCACCTTGTTTTGTGAGGTTGACGGTTTTTCAGTTTATGCAGGCCTCCCGGACCAGGGGGCTCTTGGGGATCCAGAAGATCAGAGGATTGGGGGGAAGGAAACCCAGTGGGTAATACCCTGGATTACCTTATCAGAGGACATACTTCAGAGCGAGTGCTGATGGAGGAGGAACGGATTATGGTTCAACTGGGGGGTGCGTCTTCTTTCAATTTGGGAGGGAATGTGATCATGGGGGAGCATGATTGGGTTGGGGGAATGGAACCGAAATTTGGTAGGCACCAGGTAGAGATTTTGTTGGTTGACTCCTGGATTCCGCCACCCATTTTCCCTTGGGGGAGTTCGGTAAGGACGATGGGTTCTTCTACGAGAGAACCAGAGAGTCGTGTTGAGTGTCAGGAAGGACAGATCTAGGTTCCCTCTCGTGGTTTACTTACTTCGGCCTCTCGAGTGATTTGGTATCACGTATGATCTGCTGTTTAGTCTGTTCAGTTTGCAAATTCGCACTTACCATTCCAGCTCCCTCTGTCCGGATCTCGCCGCCCGTCTCATCTACCGGTACACAATCCTATCTCTGTATCTTACTCTCAGATTCGTCGCACTTACTATCTTCTCGACCGTTACTCTAGGGTTTGGGTGGCTCCAAGTAGGCCACCCGGGCCATTATGATCATTATATCTTGGAACTGCTGAGGTTTGGGTCGACCTGAGGCAGTTTGGCACCTGAAAGAACTGATTCAGTCCTCTAACGGGGACATTGTCTTTTTATCTGAGACCAAACGTTCATCTTGTGAAATGCATGATTTAGTACGTAATCTTAATTACCCGAACTGGGTTGATATTCCGGCCTCTGGTATCCAGGGACGGTCGGGAGGTATTTGTATAATGTGGAAAAATAATATTTCTTTGGATGTAATATTTTGTAATAAGTATATTATTAATGTTCTCATTTACTTCGAGCCGTCTGGCTTGCCATGGATGACATCATTTTTTTACAGGAGTCCCTACCAAAGGGATAAGAATGAAAGCTGGAGGCTGGTAAAAAACGACATCGAATCAGCACTCGGGGCCTTGGCTGATATTGGGGGACTTCAACACCATTTTTGCGAGCTCGGATAAAGTGGGGGGTAAACCGTTCTGCGCTGCGACGAGCGCATTCGCCAGAGAGGTCACCCAACAAGCTGGCCTTATTGATCTTGGCTTCTCGGGGCCCCCCTTTACCTGGAATAACAAGCGTCAGGGCAAAGATAACATCAAAGAACGTTTAGATCAGAGCCTGGGAAATGCGGAATGGATGTTTATTTTTCCAACAGTAAAGGTTTTCCATTTACCTGCCTTGGGATCGGATCACTCCCCTCTGTGACTTGATACTTATCCAACAATGAACTCACCAGGTAAATGTTTTCGCTTTCAATCTATGTGGACTCGGGAGCCATATTTCCCTCATTTGATAAAGGACCTTTGGCAAAGGACGGGGTCTGGCTCCCCTGCCCAACTAGTGAAATAAAAACTCTTATTTACAAAAACCGGCCTTAGATCATGGAATAAGAAAAAAATTGGTCATGTCCCCAGTAAAATTTTTGCGTTGAAAAAGAGCATTTCTATCATTTAGGCCCATCCAGATACTGATGCCACAGCTCTTCGAGAACGGGAATTATCAGTGGAGATTGACGAGACCCAGTTAAGAGAAGAGATGTTTGACGTCAAAAATCCTGGGTGAACTGGTTAACCGAGGGCGATCGCAACACTAAGTTCTTTCACATGCAAACCCTCTCACAGCGAAAGAAAAACTCGATCGACTGGCTGAAGGACAAATCTGGGGTCTGGACGGGTGACACAGGTGAAATAGGCCAGATTTTTTTGCGCGATATGGCTCGTAAACTCCAATCTTCCAACCCGGTCAATGTCCCGGGTTTATTCAACATTTTGGTCCGTGTATCACGGAAGAGAATAATCATAATCTTACGCGTACGGTTACATCGGAGGAAATTAAAGTCGCGCTAGATAGCATTGGCCCGCACAAAGCTCCTGGTCTGGATGGTTTCCCTGCGCTTTTCTTCCAACTCTCTTGGGAGGTGGTCGGCCCTGATATTTGTCATCTGGTATCCAGGTTCTTTGAATTTGGTTTTATGCCATCTCATATCAACGTCACTCATGTTGTTATGATTCCTAAGAATGGATCTAAGGTATCCCTTGTGATTTCCAGCCTATCAGTCTGTGTTATGTTATCTATAAAATCATATCCAAAATCCTATCTTCCTGGCTTAAGCCTCTTCTGGACAAATTCATCTCTCCTTTCCAAAGTGCTTTTGTGAGTGGTCACCAAATTTCGGACAATGTCCTGGTTGCCCACGAACTTATTCATACTATGAAACAGAAACAGAGCAGATCCGGTCTAATGGGTGTCAAGCTGGATATGTCGAAAGCTTACGATAGGATCGAATGGAGTACCTTGATTAGCACGTTAGCAAAACTCGAGTTCAGTCCGATCTGGTGCCAGTGGATCCTACAATGTATCTCGATGGGGCGTTACTCGGTTCTGCTCAACGGCTCGGCCCATGGGCTCATCACCATCACTAGGGGTCCGCGTCAAGGTGACCCTCTCTCTCCCTTTTTGTTTATTATTTTGATGGATGGTCTGTCTTGTGCTCTGGGGGCCAAGGAATCTGCTAAACTCCTTCATGGAGTTAAAGCGTCTAGAAGAGCCCCTCCGGTCTCCCATCTTTTATTTGCAGATGACTGCCTCCTATTTTGTTGCATGGATATTACTGAAGCACTCGAACTGAAGAAAGTTCTCGATTCGTTTTGCAGAGCCACGGGGCAGGAATTGAATCTTGCAAAGTCAGGAGTGTTCTTCATCAAGAACCTCCCTCATCGACATTGCTGCCTTATCAGTCATCTTCTGAAGATTGGTATTATGCCTACCGATGAACGTTACCTGGGTACGAACCTGTTTTTCCACCGGCCCAAAGCCTAAACTTTTTTAACGCGTTGAAGAACGTATCTCCTCCCGTCTACAATCTTGGCGCGGCAAATTACTTTCGCAGTTAGGTAGGACTATCCTTATTCAGTTGGTTACTTCGGCCATTCCTTCGTACCAGATGTTCTTCTTTGTTCTTCCTTAATCTACCTGCAAGAATATTAACCGTCTCCAATGATTTCTGGTGGGGCAAAGGGAAAGACGCTAAAAAACCCTTGTACCTGAAAAAGTGAATGGATGTCTGTCGTCCGAAGCGTGAGGGAGGATTGAGAATTCGGGAGGGAGGGGTGACCAATAAAGCTCACCTCTTAAAAATGGTGTGGCACCTTCATCAGAAGCCAAACGAGTTGTGGGCCACGTCCTAAAAGCGAAATACTATCCGGATTGCGATATTCTTCACGCTCCAAAGAAAGCGGATTCTTCTTAGACATGGCACAGTGTCCAGACTTCGATTGCTGCTATCAACGCTCACACTATGTGGCAGGTTCGAGTGGGACCGAGCCATTGCTCGACATGGATGAGTCATTTTATTGATCCTATTAGCCGGTCGTGGCGTCGTGACGAACTTTTAGCCTGGTGTAATGACACTTCGGCTACCCTGATCTCGCACATATATATTCCTCGTGAAGGAAATTTCGATGAACTGAGATGGAATCTGTCGAAAGATGGAAAGTTCTCATCAAGTCCACTTATAGGGCTCTCATGTCTGGCTCTCAAATGGAGCCGATTCTGGGAATCCCTTCTTTTCTCTTACGCTTTTGGAAGGACAAGGCGTCTCCGCGGGCCCAGATGTTTGCGTGGAAATGCTTCCGTGAGATGATCCTGTGCCGTGAAAAGATTGCAATCCGCCTTACGCTAACTGATACTTCTTATCCCCTTTGTCAAGCCCCTTTGGAGACCCTCCACCATTTCCTTTTGGAATGTGTGTTTACCTGTGAAGTCTGGTTTGGTACTTCTCTAGGTAGGTTACTCCACCAGGCTGAACATCATTCTGTCCATCAATGGATTGAGGTCTGGCTTTCGCCTCCGACGGACTGGCCGATAGATCGGGCGACCTGGACTGACGTCACTTTCACTCTCTACTACTTAGCTTGGAAAGCGAGATGTGCCTGGTTTTTTTAAAATACTTCTCCAGGTCCTACCCGGATCTCACAGACCATTAATAAAATTATTGCTAATGAACCGTTTTTTCGTAATGAACGGCTATCTATCAAGGTCCCTTGGGGAAAACTGGCCTCAGGCTGGGAAAAAATTAATGTTGATGCCTCCTTTTGCAAAAATAAATGGTTTAATGGCATTGGTCTGGTTATTCGTGACACTGGCAATATACTGGGTGCAGCCCGAGTTTTATCCCGCAGATTTGCCTCTGCGGAAGAGGGGGAAGTGGTAGCAGTCCTAGAAGGTATCCAATGGGCAAGGGGAAGAAGACATACGAAGACTATCATTGAGACAGATGCAGAAGCCAATGTCTCTTTTTGTAAATATGGAGGAGCTATCATTTCCTGGACCACGAAGGTGATCTTACAGGACTGCCTGGTTTTATTAGACTCTTCTCTGAATATTTGTATTAATTATGCGCCGAGGAGCGCTAATTCTGTAGCTCACCATATTGTTAGTCGGCCTACGGGTGATTCGACTAGCTGGACCTGGTATGGTTCTCCACCAGAATGGCTATGTCCATCTCTAGTGGAGGATGGTACCTCCTTTGTTTTTTCTTCAGTTTATTAATATATGGTTTATCAATAAAAAAAACAAAAAAAAAACAAATTTATCTCTCTCGCGTCCCTATTTGGATGTCTTATCTACAACCTCAATCTTTCTCTGGAGATTTCCCTCAACCACTTTTTTGATCTTCATACTTCATAGATGGAGAATTTGAATGCATAAATTTTTCCCTAACATCTCTTCATTAACCCTCACTTTGTATGTTTTCCTCCATAAATTTCCCTTGGAAATGTTAACTATAGTTGCTTGGCTTGGAAATCTTCCATTCATTTGTTCGCAACTCATTTAGGAGGATTTCAATTTGAGAGGCGAGATGATGAAATCGGTTTTGGTTTGTAGGCGTTGCCGTGATCAAGAAACTATTCGCTGCTGCATACGTTGGACTGTGACTTCTATTAGAATACATTTTTTGCAATAATTATTTTAGTACTAAATAGATGATTGCTGAAATGGATTCGGTTTTTAAATGTGTCAGTCCAGATAAATCTCCCTTTATGTCTCATAATGTTAAGAACTACTAAGTTCAAAGCTGTAAAAATTTCATGGTACTATTTTGGGCTAAGAGCACTTAACTATTGCGAGTCTAAAAGTGTTTGACAATGCTCATAATATGAATCAGAAGAAAATATCGCTTTCTTTTTCACCAAATTTTTTTGTCATAATGAATCAAAGTTTTGGTCGGTCTCACCAGCACCCGGTATAGTAATCTATCACATATCTCCATCTCCTTATCACCCACAATCTTCTTCAACTCGCTCTTCTTCTCTTCTCCCAATCTCATTCATGCCCGAGGGACTTTCACCCTATGGGGAGTTAACCTCCAAATGTGAATACAAATTCTAGGGAAATGGAAGCATGTCAATAAATATACAAATATCCACTCTATCTCCTCAATCTTAAAAGAAATATTTTTATAATAAGATCTACAAAAATGTTTTAGTAACACCTAAATCTAAATAAATAAATAAAGAGTTACAGTAATACCAAAATCTACAAAAAAAAAAGTAATAATTACATTGTAGTGACCCGGATTTTTCGTCGTATTATTACTATTTATAATTATGCATCTATATTTTAATTTCTATTATTGTGCATGGTATTCCATCAGTTCAGTGGTTTATGCTGTTGTTGGGCAGAGGAGGTAGGGTTTTGATTATAGGAGCCCGTGGTCAGCTTCTAATAAGGTTGTGTTTGTTGTTTCGGGTTGTTCCTGTCTTCTGAGGATCTTGGTGTGATGTGTGGTTCAGGAGGATCTCAAAGTGACTTTTTAGAGTTTTTCCTATTGTCGTTCGAATGAGTCCCATTTTCGTTCGAACGAATCTTCGTGTCTTCTGGACAATTTGGCCATTGGACAGATTGTCGTTCGAACGAGATTTATTGTCGTTCGAACGAGTTGGCTTGTCTCCTAGAATTTTTGCCCATGACGGCAAGTTCGTTCGAACGAGTTTGTATGTCGTTCGAACGACTTGTCGATTGTATATATATATATCACTTCTCCTCTCTCTCTCTCCTCACAATCTTTCTCTTACCGACTCAACTTCTCTTTTCTAGTGTTTGTGAATCCTCTCTATCTCTCTCTAGCTCGAATTGGTCTCGATTGGAAGGGGTCCCCTTGCATTTGGCATTTCCTCTACTCCTCCACTTCAATTCGATGCTTGGCATCCCAATTTTAGGGTTTGAACACGGCAGCTTTACCCTTTGTTTGGCTCTTTCGCCTTCGAGGTTTGTGCTCTCTCTCTCTTCGTTTACTCTCCATATTGTGATTATGGGGTGTTGGTTTAGGGTTTGTGCTTATTGGGCTGATTTTAGGGTTTGTGATTGGGGGGGTTTGTTTGGTTTTGCATTGTTGGTGATTGGGGTTTGTGGTGTTTGTAATTATTGCAAATATTGGGTTGATAGTTGGTTTGTGATTATTGGAGGATTTGGGTATTCGGTGGTGGTGATTGTTTGGGTTTGCATCAGCATTTATTTGGTGGACCGTGGGTGATCAAGGTGGCGCAGCGGATGCGTGGTGTGATTGTGGGATTGCTGCAGTTTCTGTTGCTGATTTGAATTTAGCATTTGGGTAAGAATCCCTTGTTTGATTTATGATTGGGTTACCGTCCTTGGTAGTGGTTGACGTTGTGGTGTTCATGCCCTTTTTGTAGCTCATTCGGAGTTCTGGAAGTCGGTTTGCGAAGCACATTACTGTTGGGGTGTTGTTTGGATATATTGGCCGGGTTCGTCATTTCGAGCTTTATATTAGGCAAGTTTTATCTTCATGAATAACTAGATCATTATGTTGATAAGTGAGTTATAAAAATGCATAGTTTAGTATAATTATATATGTGATTAGGTGAGTATATAGTTAATTTCTTAGGAAACCTATGCGGGTTATCCGTTTAATACACCATAGACGTGAGTATTTAAGGGTTTGATAAGTTAGTAAAACCCGAGTTAAGTGTGAGTTTAGTTACTAGTTACAACCTTGTAGGTTATGGGAACTCGTGGACGGTTAGCCTCGGTTATAGTAAGTACGATGATCTTGCATCGTTAGTATATTGGGGTATGAGATTGCTGATTGGTTTTAGGGCGCCTAGCCTATTTCTTGGCACTAGTAATTAGGTTTGGCTATTAGTAAGAAAATACGGGCGGTACGTGGTTTAGCCGCTATTTTTATTAGCATATAGTTTAAAGATTATAGTTATCCCTTTTGGATGTAGCTTCCTCGATTAGTTTAGTATGTGGTTCTTGATTCCTTGATAGTCTCTTGGGCGGTATAGCTTCCGTAAGATATGATCTTTGGTTCGGAGCTTGTCCTCTTAGCTGCTATTATCTTGATTAGCCTTAAAATTATCCTAGGTGCGCTCTGTGTTCTTTTGGCCTTGTTCTTGAGCTATGTTATTGATTTGGTGGTTGGCTGGAATGTTGGATTCCATGTTGGAGTGTGGTATCTCCTGGACTGCTAGCTGTTGGTGGTGGATAAACAGTTTGTCCTTATTAGTTGATTGTGGGTGTTGAGCTTCCGATAGTTTCCCATAGGTTTTTTTTGCGTCATCGTGTTGTGACATTTATTGCCCTCATGATTCTTAGAGCTAGTAGAGCTTACTCATTGAGCCTTCCTTCCCTGGTGTGAGGCTCATAGGGTTGTGTACCCTTCCGTCATCTAGGAAGTAGTTTCTCAGTATGGCGTTCATGAGTCTTCGACCTTGATGCCAGGTGGTTTTGTAAAGTTGTACTGTCACCCGTGATGTTGGAACCTACTGGTCTCCTGTTACATTAGTTCGTGGAGACTGTCACCATGAAGCATCTGCTTGTGGAGACTGTCACCATTGATGTTGTCGCCTGACGAGTTCCTGTACATCCTTTTTGGAGACTTAAGTACATGGTTGTTAGGGGCTTGTGATACAGCTTTGTTCTTGGGGATTGTAGGCTACTTGTTGGACACTTGTAGGTTATCCCATGTGTACTAGGCTGTGTTGATAGCTATGGTACTTTAGCATTTGATGTTAATCATGTTGCTTTAGGAAGTCTTAGAGACTGATGTTGTTTAAATGTTGCAACGGTTAAGTTACTATTTCATCTATGTTTATATGGTGAAATTGGGTCACTGTTTGCATCTATCTTAGGATTGTTTACCATGCTCTTAGGCAGGTGGTTAACCTATGTGTACTGTCGAGTTGACGGTAGTTGTGTTTCAGTCTTTAGGATTTGTTCTCACCAGTAGATCATCTATTATTCTTCTTATCTTAATGAGGTCGGATACATAAACCCGCTCTAAATCGGTTAACCTCCGATAGGTTATGGGATACCTAAATCAGGTTGAAATAGTAGGTGAAGTTCTGGCTGAGACCACTATCATATCTTATTCCCCATTCGGGATCGTTGGAAGGTATGAGTTAGTTTGCATCCGGTGGTAGTTTTATCCTCGGTGAGGTTGAAATCCCTTGGAATGTAAATAGTAAGGACGTTGGCTCTTTGGGTCTGAAATACCTTGTCCACCCTGATCAGGTGGTGTATCCTTAGTCTGGTTGAGCTTGGCAGTCAATCGTACCCCTTGTATCCAATAATGATCTTATTAAGGTAATCCTTTTCCGGAGGTTGATCAACCAATTCATCATAGGTTTTTTATTCGTAGGCTCTTCGGTTAGTAATTTTTTTGTATTAGGACAATTGTAGAATCACATCATCCAGCATTTGGGATAATTATAGGATTATCCTAGTCCATCATATCATTCTTCTCATCTTATCTCAATTTCTCATATTCATCTCCTCTTATCTGAATTCTTCTTCTCTTAGTATTATTGTACTTTAGCATACCTCTTCTCTCTGCATCAATTTTCCTCTTTCTTCTGCATCTGATATTCTAGTAGGTTATTTAGTCTTGTTGGTTATTGTGGAGCTTTAGGCGGGTGTATCGGGTTGCGGGTGATCTCGTTAAGATTACTTTAGCTACGGGGTTGTGTTTGGTTGGGGTTTGTGTAACCCTGCTGGATTATAGTGGGTTGAGGGTTATTTACCCTCATAGGTTTTGTATTTCTGAGGCAAGTTAGCTACGTGTGGCGCCGAGGGCCACAGTAGTGATTAGGATGTAGTTGTAGTCCGTGGGATTGGAGTGTAGCCTATATAGTCTTAGCACTCCTTCGCACTATACATTTATATACACATGGCTTAGTTTATTTAGATATATTAGACTAGTTATATATCTATTAGATATCTATTAGACATCCTTAGTATATCTATTACTTATCATTACTAATTATTATATCTTATTATTATTATATTCATCTCATTAGTCGGTATAATTGTTAAGCTTATTTGGGGAGTTAGTGAGCCGTGGTTTGCTCACTATCGCATAATAACATTTCAGGTTTAGAGTTGTTGCAGTGGTGATCTTTGGAGAGCAGGGGCTGAAGGCTTGTTGCTCTGGTATTATTTTGGGTCTTTAGTTTGTGGTTCTAACCGGCTGAGGTTTGTAGAATCTTTTGTTTAGATATTGTTTCTTAGTCTTTCCGCTATTTATGTTTTCCTTATTACTCTGATGTATTGCTAAGTGAATGATTGAGCCTGAATTTATTTATGGCTCGGTTGTTTGTGGGGCGAATCTTTGGATTCCCCGACCTACACATCCTCGAATCTTAGTAATTGGTCTAGCTTACTGATTATTAAATTTTGGGGTGTGACATACATTAATACCATAATCACAAAAAGGAGCTTGTATTAAAAAAAAAAACATTTATAGCAAAATCTGCATAGTAAATGAATTACATTAACACCAAAATATACATAAAAATGTTTATTTTAATACCAAAATCGAAAAGAAAAAAAATGAATTGCACATTAATACCAAAATCTACAATGTTAAATGAATTACATTAATGCAAAAAATTACAATTTTTTTTTACTTTACACCAAAATTTACATAAAGTGTTTACATTGATACCAAAATCTAAAAATATTAATTACACATTAATACCAAACGCTACAAAGTTAAATGAATTACTGCTATAAACCTGGTCCAAGTCCAAGTTAGAAGAGTTTGGAATCCCGCATAGTGAAGCCCAAGAGACTAGTTAGTTATTAGTTAGGGTAGTTAATTTGTTATAGAGGGACACTCCTTGGGGTTATAAATATGAGATAAGGACCCTATTTTGTCCTAACATTTTGTTCAATAGAAACTCTCATTCCTCTCCTCCACTATTTTCTCTCCCCCTTTCACTGAGCTGCATTGTGTTACAACACATTAATAATACTTGGATTGAACCGAGGGACGCACTAGGAGGAGATTGATCTTGATAAAAGGTATAGATTGCAAGGAATCTTCAGGCAATCTTCTTCCGATGAAAAAATCTCCCTCTCCATGATTTTTAAACCAAGTCACATTAAAACATAGTCCTTGCACAGGGACCACATTTTTCTAGGGAAACACATTTTTTTTCTCCCTGTAAATTTTGGAAACTAGATTAGTGAGTTTCTCGCCGATGAAACCAAAACCGGAATCGCGACGTTAAAACCACAACTCCAGAAATCTATTTTTTGTGTTTAGAAACACAAAAATCCCCGTCCTAGAGTAAACCACCAAAGCGGATCAAGGGGATACACCGGAAACCTCACCAACGTAAACGGCAACGGTGTCGATGTTGTCTTCCTACCATTGAAAAATGTCAACGAAAATCGAATTCCACCACCAGAGAAATTTCACACCAACCCTACGAATAAAGCCCCAAAGTTTGGATTCGAACCGATACCAAAAGCTGCATCAATCGACGCCGGTTTTCATCAATGTTTTTAGTACTATTTCAAAGTGAAATATATGGTATGATCCGGTGCTTCGCAATGCATGAGATCGCACTCCATATCCTTAATTGCCATCGATTCGTGGCTATAACAAAAAAAAACATATGGTGTGTCACTATTGGTTACGATTCGTGTCAGGTTATTAGAAGAAGTGAGAATGTCATGTGGCACCGACAGTTTGACCCAAAATTTTGAATGGTTTTTTTTATTATTTTCAAATTCTTTTTCAAAACAAAAGAATAGGTGACATTTAAATGACCTCATGAGGGCTCACATGTGCCCCATAAGATCTGCATGATGTTAGATGTATTTAAGGACACATGTAATGATAAATAGATGTTGTGCAATGATATGCACATGGATGAGTAGAAGCATATATTATACCTTAGGCCATATACGCTAAATAAATGTCGTATGTGACCAGAGTATCGCATACAATCAATTATTTTTGGCACGACCGAAAATAAAAGTCAACCATGGTCAACCTGACCTAGAAATAACTTTGACTATGATATTAGAGCAACCTAGACCGGTTCTATTGGATATGAAAACAACCTTTAGGCCTACTATCGATTGACATACGATAAATTTCAGCGAAAACCCATAAAATTTGCAAAAAATGATGTAAAATCACATAAAATAATAGAAAAATTGTGGAACCTTTTACTATATCATAGACTTGACCCCTATTTATAGAAAATTAATGATGTATAGTTTATGTATATTTTCAAAATTAGTTTATTTATTTTCTATAATTAAATATGTTATTGAATGTTATCCAGTATATAGTATTAGTTATATATTATTCAAGCTTGTTATGCATCACAAACTCCTTACTTGTCATATAAATCCCAGTTGGTTATATCGATACTAGACAAAACACAAACTAGTAATCTGTAAATTGCTTATCATATTACAAAAATGTCATTCAAGCTTTGGAAAACTTTATGCCATAATGTATGGTGATCAATATTTAGATATTCAAATCTAGTTTATTGTTTCACATACTACTAAAAAAAGTTTCATAAACACCAACAGATGGTTCGTATATCGAATGTAAAATTTACCATATTAAGTCTATCAGGGGACAACCATCTCACATGGGTTCTTGATGCGAAGATGCATCTTACTGCTAACTCCATGCAGTCATCCATAGAGAAACCCAAACCTATGGCACATCTTCTTGAGGATACCACAGAGGATAATATCCATGCAGCTAAGAAAAATGTTGCCAATGAAGAGTATTGGCAAGCACCAATCAAGGCCAAAGCCATGATTTTCCTTCTACATCACATCTGTGATGGTCTTAAAGTTGAATATGTTTCACTTAATGATCCATATGATCTCTGGAACACTATCAAAGATTGGTTTGGCACTTAGAAAGTTATTATGCTACCCAAGAAAAATTCCAATGGCTCAACTTGCAACTCTAAAATTTCAACTCAATTTTTGACAACTTTGGAGCCCACAGGATTACAGCAATAATGAAAATATGTGGTGAAAATGACACTGACAGTAGCATGATTAAGTAGACTCTCACCACATGCCATGGCTCCAATAATCTACTGCAACAGCAGTATCAATCACAACAGTATGGGTGTTATGCAGACTTTTTCACTATTCTTCTCATCGTAGAGTAGAACAATGATTTGCTTCTACACAACCATGAAAGGCACCCTACTATGAGTTCACTAATACTAGATGCAAATGTGGTAGGTATGACTGGTTTTAAACCAAGAAAGGGCAATCTCTCTATGAAACAACCTAATAAAGGGAAATAATGAAACAAGTGGTCAAGGGACACCAAGAGAAAGAATGGCAGAGATAAGATAAGGAAAACTCACCTAACTATCCACAAAGGAAAGAACAACACAAAGAATGGCGATATGTGCAATAAGTGTGGATGAGTTTGTCACTGGGCGAGTGACTACTGATATTTAAAGGCAACAATGGAACTTTTCCAGCGTTCCATGAATTAATGCCCTGAAGCACATATGGCATCTATGGATTACAACGACACGTCAATCAAAGTTCCTAACTTATTTGAAGACCATAAGGTACCTGGACCGTTTACCCGTACGTAACCTTGTTTTAGCACATTGTATAAGTATTTTCGGTTAATAGTTGTATTATAAGATAATGAAGGCAAGTACTTGTAAAACCATATTATTATGATTACTCTATCAATTATTCAATAAAAAAAACTACTATCTATTTCAGATTATATTAATATATCTTCTGCTTATAGAAAATCCTGAGGAATTCTGGTTATTAGTTTAAGTAGTAATCTTATATAGACCATATATAGATTCATATATCGTTCATGCAACTATTAACAATTCCAGGGATCCATGTCTTGTAGATAGTGGTACTACCTATAGGGATCTATCCCTCGATCTAACCCAATTCAAACTATTTTCAATTTGAACTACCTTCATATCAGACTCACGCATTCTACATGTGACATAAACAGTCAGCATTGATACTTGCGCCACAAACTGATGAAGAACGTGGGTCGAGCACAATAGAAAAGCATGAAAAAGTCAAAGACACCTGTCTCTCATGAACTTATCAGTTACTCAGTCAACCACCACTTACCACATTGTTTGAATAATGTACTTCAACACGATAAAGAACTGCAGATAAAGCCTATATAAAGAAAATGTTCTAGAAGAGAGAGGGACTAGAAAAATATACGAGAAATCACCAAGAGAGCTATATTTTCTAGATTCTAAAATACCAAAATTCTTATTTGCAAGATCAAGTATTTATAGTTCGAGAGATCACTTGTAATATGATATCAGTCTCAAGCAATAAAAGTCACTATTACTAAACCCTCAAATCGTGGTTATGGTTTTTTACCTATTCAGAGCTTTTTTACGCTAAATCACATGTGTTATTTGTTATTTTATATTAGTTTTTTCATAGGAACATTGGTGTAAAAGCTAATTCCAAGCCATCATGAGCTTACGGAATTAGGCCATTATATTTGGTGTCATTTATGGGAAAGAAGACATTTCAGCGATATCCTAAGGCATACATTCACTCTACTAGCAATTTATATCATTGTCACTTCTAGACAACCAACAACTGGAATTCAGCTCGATCATTCGCTTGAGCCGGAACAACTTACTGAACTACAGGCGAGCCTCCACACCGAAAAAGAGAAGCGTAATGAGATCGAACGTCAATTAATTCTTGCCTGAGAGCTCTGTGAGATGACCAAATGACAACCATACAGACAGTATTACAAGCTCTGCAAGATACTTAATAGGTTCCTCAAACCAGATATCGTGATCAAGTGCCAGAGACCTCACGTGTTTCTGCGCGGGACAGATTGGGACCTCAAGGAGCCACCAACAAAGCTATTTCCAAAAATATTCAGCACGAACATCAACCTTCCATATATTTGGATGATGAAGTTAAGTCCAAAATCAGTAGAGGTCACTAATTTTCCAAACATCAAGAGGAAGAACTGCGATCTTAACCTCAAATTTCTGCAAGTGATCATTTAAGTGAGGGTACCGGTACTCATAATCCACAACCTCCTCATCAGGCCACTCAACCGATACGTCACTATGTCACACAATAGCATATGGATCAATGCATCAAGGAGTTGATCGAAGCACAAGTTCAGGCACTACAGACGAACTTGCCAAGCAACAAGGAAGTCTGATTGCCAAAAAACTATTCGATATGGAAATACCGAAAGGTTTCCATACTCCAAAGATTCGTAAATTTATAGGCACTGATCCAAAGAAGCACATTCAACAATACCGTGATTCATTGGGGTTGTATTCCAACCTTAGCCACATCCTCTACCATTTATTTGTAATAATTCTGTAGAAAAAACCATTCCAGTGGATCTACTCTTAACCTAGAGATTCTATACTCACATTCGATCAGTTGCAGAAACAATTTATCAGGACGCATGCTCACAACAAAGACAAAGTAGAGAATTCATATTCTCTTATTAGTCTTAAACAGTCACACGGAGAGAAGCTTGAGGCCTTTGGAAAGAAGTTTTTGGAGCTCGCACGTAAAGTAGACAATCTCGATTAGAAAACAGTTGTTACTACTTTCACCAACGCGCTCCATCATGACTGCAAGGCCAAATAGAACATCTTCCTCAACAAACTTGCTACCATAGAAGATATGATCACCAAGGTCAGTGGTTATGTCATAACCACGAAAGGTCCATTTATAGATCAAAACAATGAACCGAAGGAGGATAAGGGTGATCAAAAATGTTCTAAGGGTAACACCGGCAATCCTCGGAAAGGCGGAACATTACCCAAACCGGTCCTCCCGAAGACGAATGTTCGAATCTGAGCAATTTTTCTAATCCTCTCTAAGGATAAGTTATACCGTCCTTCTCAACCATTAGAACAAATCGTGAGCCACCTGTACTACATGCATAAAAAGATAAACCATCATTCTACTAACATCTGCTATGCTTTATAGAGGTTGCTAGAATTCATTTTTAAGGAGGGACGGATGTATGAATACATTATCGAAATTAAATAATACAAGTATGGTAGCTTTAAGAAGTAGTTCAGGTCGAAGATTAAGCTGAAGAGAAACATTTATGCCATATGTAACTCAACAACATGATCTAAGTCTATCAGATCACGAACTCTTGCTGATTCAGGCGCAAGAGATTGTCAGAATGTTGCGATCTCACACCTCAAGTTAATGAAGCCATGCTTCTACCTGAGTCAAGCAATCGCCGGCTTGGGATTTCATTCGAAGATTGTGACATTAGTCATGGAAAAGGTAAAACTAGGTTTGATCGCATTTATATATTAATCGTAGTAATATCAATCCGCAGATCGAAGTGATATCAACCCCCAACATTGATTGCATTTCTGCATGCACGATCAACACTGGGGGCGATAAAGAAGAGGATAACGATTAGCGAAAGCTCTTCCTTACCTACCTTGGCACCGACAACGAATGAAAATGACCCCTTCTAGCAGATCAAAAGGAGCACCAACAGCTGATCAAAAACTCAAAGCGCTATACAAATCATAACGGTTTTTTATTTTCTATTTAATCCTGGGGCATTGCCTCAAGTACCTCTCCGAAAAGAAACATAAGAGATGCTCCGCGATTTACATGAAGGGACTTTTGGCTCCAATGCAGCAGGTTGATCACTTACTAACAGGGCCATTACACAAGGAGTATTCTGGCCAGGAATTTGCAAGTAGAAGAGTGCTCACGCATATGTGATACATGTTAACGACATGGACAAATGATTTGTGCCCCTGCGTTTGAACTACCTGCAAGCAAGGTATTCTGGCCATTCAAAAGATAGGCGCCCGACCTTGTTGGTGAATTTCCTAATTCTACAGGTAACCATCGATACCTATTCGTAGCTACAGAATATTTTATAAAATGGGCAAAAGCAGTTCCACTCTGTCGAACTAGAGAACAAGAAGTCATATCTTTTATCTGGGAACACATCATCACTCGGTTTGGATACCTTCACCTAATTCATATCAATAATGGGCCATAATTCGTTGGAGAAAAAGTTGTAGCTTTCCATAATAAACATAATATCATCCACTCACCATCCAATCCCTACTACCCTTAAGGTAATGGCCAAGCCGAAATCACCAAAAAAACTGTCATGCATGGACTTAAGAAAAGGCTTCACACACCAAAAAAATAAAACTGGTTACAATAGCTTTTGCATGTCTTACGGGCATACCGTACCACTCTACGTTAATCAGCTAGTTGTACCCCATTTCTCCTTGCCTATGGCACCGAGGCTATCATCCCAACAGAATATCATCAACCAGTCAGAGATCACGAGCTAACTGACGAAGAAAATAAGTTCGAATTGGCCTACAACCTCAATTAAATTGATGAAACTAAGGAACGCGCTATTTCCAACCTAGGTCGATATCACCATATGCTGGCTAGATCGTACAATAGACGAGTCTTAAGCCGTACTTTCCAAAATGATAATTTTGTCCTCAGAGAATTCCCTCAACACAAAAAATAGGCACATGCCAGGAAATTGGCAAAAAATTTGGAGGGTCAATTCCTAATTGCTGGTCTCACTGGCCTGGGATCATATTATCTCATGGCAGATGAAGGAGTCATATCTCCAATCCTTAGAATACTAGGTGACTGAAACTGTACCATCGTTAAGACCCTCATAACTTAGGAAAATTTCTGAGCGCAATGCCTCGGGCATGACCATCTTAGAAAAATTTATTCTCGCCATTTGAAGGCGCTCTTTCAGCCTCTTATTCCGTGCTTCATGTCATTCCATTCGACTATCTACGTAGGACATAAGATTGATATGTTCCCTCGCCTTCTTATCTGCTTTATCTAACCCAGCCTGGCTCATCGTCCTCAATTCAGCTACCTTGGGACGAAGTTCCTCAAGCTCTCTATCTTTACCTGCACTTACCCCAGTAGAAGAATTCTTCAACAAATCATCTTTTTTCTTTATCAAAATATCCTTACCTCTGATCACCCGCTCTAACTCTTGTTCACTGACATGAGTAACATCCAACTTACTTTGATACTTCCTTAACTGCTCATTTCCTTTTTGTACATGACTTTGAGTTTGAGCTACATGTCCCTTCAGCTCTCTGATTCAAGCTGGTAGGCTAACCACATCCCCTTGAACAATGGAGACCCCGGCATCACCTTTATTTTTCCTCCAGCGCTCTCCAGCTTTGGCTTTTTGGCATGCGAGTTAGCCTGAGCCAAATCGGTCTTCAACTGTGCTACCCTCTCATTCAACTTGTCACATTTCCTTTGCACCGGCCGAAGCTCTATATCTTTAGCAGGTAAAGCTACAGTCAACTGCTCAACCATAACTTCGGAGTTGGATAGGCCATTTCAAGCTCTCTTTAATTTGCTATATTCTTCAATTGATCCTGTTCGTTCCTGGAACTCACTAAATCAGCTCGAGAGTAATCTTGTTTATTGGTTTCGTTGATCATTTGGTCCTTCGGACTTACCACAAAATGGCGTAATTCTTCCTCTGACGTTTCTAATGCCTGGATGTGGTATCGAGCCATTTCAGCCTCCATACTCTTTACCATTAGCGCACCATTCTGGTTTTTGAGTTTCGTTGCCTTTTCTTTCATCGTCACGAGCTCTTTCTACCCTTTACTAATTTCAGCATCCTTCTCCTCGATCTTTTTAGTAAGGTCATCAACAGTTTGAGTTGCCTCAACAAACTTGAAATGTACCTTTACGTGTTGATCCTTCCTAGCTTTATTTGCCTCTCTCATTCTATCAAAATCTTCTGCAAACTCTTGGTTACATTGGCATATTTCTTCTTCGATCAAACGAGCTAACTCCAATTCGACCTACACATCACAGATACAATACATCAAGTTCGATTATGGACATTCACTCAATACATACATCTAATTTCTAATGAAATTTATATTTTTTTTTCATCTACTGTATGAAACTACTTCTAAACTTAAGGTCGAAGTATGATCACAATACGATGAACAATAATATATATTTCCAATTCCAAGGTTCACATTATCTATATTCTAACTTTTTCAACACTTTGATATTATCTATACACAATTGAGTACCATTGCAACTAAACTGTTAGCATGTTTTTGATCTATTTCTACGCTCTAATTTTTATTTTGTAGCTATAGGGTTATGAATCATAAAAGTCAAATATTTCTTGCTCTTTTCTAACCTGTAGCTCCGCTAGCAAAGTCAACAGGGACGTTGAGGCGCCTTTCTCCTTAGCAAGCTCATTCTCTAATTTATTTATTATGAGGTGCATATTCTTGCGTTCCTATAAATAAGGTTTACAAACATAACTTAGCCTACATAATTTATCCTACATTGATCCATACAGTTATAGTTCACAAACCCCACATAATCATACAACCAAATAGTCAACAATTCTACTCTACCTTCTCATTCACATTATCTGGGTTGACATCATCATCCCCTTCGTTCTCTCGCACAGTCTGGGGAGAAACTCTATCCAACCCACCCACAATACATACTCTATCATCCTCAATCTCCTCCTCTTCAACATAGGTATCCTCTATAATATCATTCACCTCAGTTTTGGAGTACCCCATTTTCTGAAGGTGGTGCCCAAGTCAATCACCCTGGATTAGAACCTCCTCAAGATTCTTTCCTGCTTCCGTTATCAACTCACTAATCTCCACCTCTTATGTATCTTTCACAGAGTCTAGTCATTTTCCTTCGCTAGCCAAGTCAGTTTTTAAATGAGCTATCTTCTTCTCGAGCTCAACCTTCCCCATTTCGAGCTCAGCTTTCTACTCTTCCATCTCGAAGCAGATCTCCATCATCAGACAAGCAGCCCACAAAAACTAACACAGTCATCGACCATGCTATCTTTAGCTCAAACTACAAAACAAAATTCAGAAGATATTCAAATCATCAAACATACCATTTTGTTCATCTCCTCCTCACCATTGCGAGATGTAAGCCTCGTATTTTCCTATACCGTTTTGAACTCGTCTTCCTCACCAGGTCGTTTATCTGCGACCTTCGCCCTAATCAGTTCAGAAGATGGACCTACCTTTCTCTTCTTCGCCCTCCCTCGACCCTACCACTACCCATGGTATCGGAGGTCAAGCCACGCTTCAACATCCTCTTCTTTGGAAACGCTCGAGCTAACTTGCTTAACGTAGTAGACTCTGGCACATCCGCAAAATCTACTGCAGAGGCTTTAGCAAAACTACTCATCTCATTCTATCAGCTCCCCACTACTTGTTGACACCAATACCTGTCATTAGCCTCGTTGCCTGAGACATTTAAACTTTCTCAGACCTGTTGTTAGCTCACTTCTTTCTACTAATACCGAGTTCTTCCAACATAGCCTCGAGCTCGATCCCTTCCGGAGCAAAGAGTCTAACAAAGACTTCTTTTTCATCACCTTCGACGTAGGACTTGTCAAACAACAACTCATTATCAACAATAGAGCAACATTCAATTTCAACATTTTAATATTATACGTTATTATACTTACTTTGCTTCACAATTCTACACAGAAGTTCCAAGGGTTCTTTATCATCTCTCTAAAGGCAATCACCCTTCAGCCATATCACATTATCATTCCACATTTGACCTGCTAAATTTAGATTGAAGAAAAGAGGTTGAGTCGAACTCACAAAAGAGTATGCCCCTCCACTTGTAGAATCATCTTCAGGAGATATCCTTCTCTTAACCACATCCTCCTCCCATAACTTATTGAAAATTTCACAGACATTTATTACCTCCAACATGTTCCCGTTAAACTGAATAGGGCATGCCCTAATGATATTCATAATCCCTTTCGCTAGATTGTAAAGGAGCATACTTAACCTATACTCCACCTTCTTCCAAGTCGCCCTGGACATTTCCATCATAATACTCTAAGGAGATCGATTCGTCTAGCCCCCTATCTATTTTCTCCTTTTCTAAATTAGCCAACAAAAAGAAATGTTCATCCCCAGATCCTACCATGCAACTTCTAAACTGCCTACCGACATGTTCTATGAAATTTCCCCATCTTCCCCCTATAAGAGCTTTGTCTTTACAAAACTCTCTAAACACATAAGAGTTTGGTGGATATGACACTATTTTTTAAGGATAATATGGAAATTGAAAAGCTTCTACTCCATCCTCCCTTCCGGATACTATACTTTCAGACTCAGCCGAACGACCGGAGGTCGAGGCCTCTAGAACAGGTAAAGTCTCCATATCAACTACAACTCTACAGTGGATTTGATTTTACACAAAACTACTCACGATTGACCTACATGCAGGTCCAGGTATTCAATCATTATCTTTTATATATACATCACATAGATACATATATCAATTGTATCTCCTTTTTACAGATTATATACATTTTTATAAATAGTAATTTTTAGATTTAAATACCACAAAAAATGATAAACTTTCAAAGGAAGAGCATTCACAATATTATAAATCACCTACTAACCTTCGATGTTAGATTATGAATCTGATGCAGCGCCAAATATTTCCCTCACAATGCTGCCATATAACCACCTTCGTGACTCGGTCTCTGTAACTCTCTCTCACATTGATTGTTGATCATTCTCAATTAATTTCTCCTAAAATTCTCTGTTATTTTTTCTCTTTCCTCTCTCATTGTTCTTCAATCTTTCAGAAGTTGATAATCCTTTGAATAAAGAAGATGAAGTATTATTTTTTTTTCTCTTTAACTACTAGCAGTTATTGGGCCTCATACGAGCCACCCTCAGTTTCGGATCTGAGGCATCCCTTCCACAATTAATGTCAGACGTCTTGCACCTTTTCGTTGAAGATACCTCCCCATCATTTCCCCCTTCCTTATATTTTCATTTATTTTCATCTCTCTTCCCCAAATCTCCCTCTGACCTCCCTACACTCATGATGACTCAACACTTACACGCAATCGAACTTTCCCTACAATTACACTAGAGTCAAAATCAAAAGCTACCTGCTTTTCTATTTTTGCTTCTACTACTTATAAAAGTATTGACGTCAATTCCAAAGCTCTCAACTTTTTAAAAATATTCAAATTCATTTTTCACAATAGCCATAAATAACATTTAAAACAAAAGCGGACATATTCAAATTTTTTCCTCACTATATTTCTTTGACAGTTATTCGAATTCATACAATTCACTCCCTCATCTATAGCTATACCTGAAACATCCTAGATGTCATGGGGAGCCACATCTGATTAGTTCGCCTCCAGCAATCCTCACATCATCCAACTCGATCTTTTCTTCAGCAATTAATCTTACAACCTCTTTTCAAGCTAAAGGCTCCATAATCACTTTCCGGAATAACTCCTCCTAGAAGCGATGTCCTAACTCAAGCTCCCTACCCATCCAGTCTAAACCTTCAAACTAATACTCGGTCACTGGAAAGTCAGCATCATAATCTAATAAGCCAAAAATCCGTTCCCGCACTTAAGCTATTTTTATCCCTAACCGTCCCTCAGCGGCATAAGGAATTCTCTCAGATCTAGTCCACACTATTTCTATTTTCTTCCACCAGTTAAAAGAAAATTTTCCCATATTTATGCAATTTTCTAGATTACTTCAAAATCCCTCACAATTCGTATTTATATTTTGTTCCTTCATAATAGAAAACCTAGTATCTTGAGTAAAAATTATTTAAACTTATCTGCCCAAATCCACCTCAATGAATTCAACCTACTTATTCGGCCTACTCTATATCGAACTAATTTTTTTCAAACCCAATATTTTAGAGCAACCTCCCTGAGCTCGAATTTCCAATTTCTATATAATCTAAATCTTCTACAGTTATCTCTCTTTCCCAGTAATTCCAAGTTATTCAATTCGAAACAAATTCTTGCACATCTTGTATATTACAAACACATAGTTACAGCTCTATTGCTATAATATACTTTGTATGTCCAATCTTATATAATACATTTCATCCTCAATTCGTAAATCTTTGAATTACTCATAGCTCAATTTTAAGAGTTATTATATATATCAACACAGAGTTTGAAAAGCAAAATTTAACTAAGCTTGAATATAAATTACAGATATTTTATAGATAACAAGTCTTTCAGGTACTCCGAAATCAGGTACATTACAGACATTAAGTCCTTTAGGTACTATTAGAGCAAAGTAGATAAAATAATACAGAGGAATTGGATCGTTTCCATTAACTAAGCTTAATAAGACTCTGGCATGTGCCAGTTAGGATTACCACCTACAGGTATATATGTAATTATTTTTTCAATTTAAATATTAAATGATCTAGTAAGCATGAGAATCTTGTCCTTAAAATTTATGCTTAATCCTTGACTATGTTATTCTTTGTTTATCTTTGAAAATTAATAGGTATTATTCACTACAACAAATAAAGGTTTTCACGTCATCTAAAAAACATCATTTTGTCTAAACTGACGTCATAGTTCTAAATTTGTAATCAATTCCCGTTAGCGACCTCATGTCTTGTATTTTGACGTCATATTATTAAAAAGTAACGTTAATTACTGTATTCTTCTCCATCAATATAATTTTCAGTAATGACCTTAAAAAAATATGTCTTAGACAATTACCTTTCAAGTCGTTTATCCACAATCGACGTTGTTTGGCTTTGATTAAAAATCGCGATGAAAGAATTGATAAAAGAGATGCAAATTTTTCTTGAGAGAGCTGATTTGGGTTCAAATAGAGTTCTTTTGGAGATCAAAAATTATAAAAATATCTGTAAAAAAAAACTAATCATATTTCGCTTGATTTGTTTATCTTGTTCTACAGAAGAAGATGAAGTTTTAATTAATTTGTCTCAAACGCATGAATATCCTGCCTTCTCAAGTCAAATTTACTATAGATCCTTTGGAGAACTATTCGCAGGTCAGCAATCCCATCTCTCTCAATCACTTTTTTTTTTTTTTTCCGATTTCAGTTTTAATGATTTTGTTTAGGTTTCATTGATTGGGTATGTTTGAATTTGAGTTTAATTGAATAGGGTTTGTGTTGATTTCAGTTTCATTGATTGAGTTTGTTTTGATTTCAACTTCATTGATTAGGTTTCTATTTCTAATTGTAGTATGATTCCCCACACGATAAAGCATGGGGTGCAGACATTTCAGGTTTTTGATTTCAGTGTTTGATTTTATAGTATGATTCCCACAAGTAATCACCACAGTAATTAATAGCTTCCATCAGAGTCGTCTATGTTTAATATCAAGTATCTGCAATGTACATCCAATGATCTACGGGGATGAAGCAACATGTTCTAGCTAGCACGTGTTTTAAAATGATATTGTGGTAGAGTTTCAACCCTGTTGTACAAATTCTTCATGCACCCTATCGCCGTTGGAAAAGATAGCTTGCTAACGAGTCTGGTAATCGTTCCCATTAGCAGTGTGAAGAAGCTCCATAGAAGGTTGACAAAATCATGTTTTGTTTCTGCGAACACCACTCGGTTAGTTTCTTTATCTACCAAAAGCTTAATACTAATGCTATTTGCCATTATTCAAAAGAAATGGTTAAGCTTCTGATGTTAAGCTCAAGTATGTATGAGGTCAATTTATAACACCTTTGCTATATAGTTCAAGATTCAAATCTCAGACTTCATTAAATCCCTCAGCAGAAAACTAGGAGTCTCCTTTTTGAAACTCACCAAAAGATAACATTGCTAATAAATTGGATTCTTTTCTTGTCTTCCTTCAACTCCTTTTAGGGAACATAAACTTGACCTATTAAGTTCACTACAAACAATGTCTAGAGTAGTTGCTACAAAAAAATTACCCTGGGTATAATGGAAATGGAATGGACTATCCCCAGTTCAAGAGACCTTGCAATGACTTCGGACTTCCTCCAAGGTAAAAATCTTGTACAGTTTATCATATCTGCCATTTTAAAAAAAACAGCAATCAATTTGAAGGTGTTAGTTGGCAGAGAGCACAACCGAGTAGTTTTCGCCGAATCACAAAGGGATTTTGACGACAATCTATTGAGCTTATTAACCTTGCTGGTTGGCACCATCATCAGACTCCTCCGTAAACAACCTCAACCATTAAGGATGGGGTGTTTGAACTCTCTATACGAGGGATTGGAGAATATTGAAGAAGCATATTTTAAGAATGATATATGCAAGAACATTCTCCTTCATCCAAGAAACTCATATGCAGATCAATGTTGGAAGCTAAAACTGAACATCGATGATTCAAAACCAACCAAGTATTACCTGTGTAAAAACTACCAGTCTGATATATCTCAAGGCGAACATTTACACAGTGGAGGAGAGAGTTTGAGCATTTTTGGGAATATGAGATGCAAATACAAACAATCGATAGATCAAGAGGCTTGCCTTGAAGATAATGGGGTTGAAAATGAAGATAATGGGGATGAGGGAGTGTTTGTTGCATGTACATCAACATTTATTATAACTGATGACCTACAAATAATGCTAATGTCTACCGCTGCTAGTTTTGCACTGATGAAAAATCTTGACATCATGGATATGAAAGCTCTAGAGGGGAGATGATCTTTGATGTTAGCTTTGAACAAGTAAGTCTTACATTGAACAAATGATATTGTTAGTACTTATCTTCAATGAGCTCAAGCAGTGGATTAAACATGGATTAACTCCATTTAATAGTAACATTTTCTTTAGGTTGTTCTGTTGTTTTTGTTAATTTACTTTTTTACTTTCTTAGAATTTGAATTTTGAGTGTAAGCATCTGCTGATCCATAATTTGGTTTATATTAACATTTTGAAGTTCAGGTTATCCACATTTGTTATCTAACCTCCCTTTAACTAGCAAATACATATCTATTCTAATGGATCTGTTATCAAATCTTCATTGGTATCTGGTATCGGTATAACTCTAACTATCCACTTTTCAGAGGTAACCCCTTCCGTTAGCTAGTAACTACTAGTTATAACTCTAATTATTCCTTCCAAAGTTTCATCCTCTATGTATCCCTCATGAGTCTTGTGATTTACCTCCTTTTTCATTATAGTTTTCTATAAATAATTTTGTCCCTCTAAGGCTCAACATATCCTTCTGTTCCTGCGTGGAGCCTTTGAAAGGTGAAAACTGCGGACGTTAGTCAAACTGATATATAGGAGATTAGAATATAGGTTAAGGATGAAACTCTTTTCTCGCATTGTATTCATTTTATATGCATTGTAGTTGGTTTTGGGTTTGATGTGTTTGAAATTGCCTCTTCTTTCGGCTTCAAGGGTTTGAGATCTGTTATAGATCTATTTCATGAATGCTTTTGTAGTGTCCCGGATTTTTATTTTTTTTATTCTATTTTATTTATCATTACGCATCACGCATCCATATTCATACCATACATCATGCATCATAACTTTCTGCATCTGCATCTTATTCTCTTATCAGGGTTGTATTCCTTTTCTTCCTTTCTGGTTTCGGTGGCTTTGGTGGTTTTGGCGGAGGAGGTGTGTTGTGTTTGGGTGCCCGTGATTGGGTTGGTGGAGGCATTGTGATTGTTGTTGTTCTGTTTGTGGTGTGGTGTGATCCGGGAAGGATCCGTGGCTTTCCGAGTTTTCGTTAGTTTTCCTTTGAGAAATCTTTTGCCAGTTTCTACTCTATCTATTTGAACAGACCTCTTTCTATTTGAATAGATCCTTATCTGGTCCATTCTATTCGAACAAACTTGACTCTGTTCGAATACATTTCATTCTGCACCATTCTATCCGAACAAACCATGTTTTGTTCGAATACATTCCTCCCTGTTTCTTTCTGTTCGAATAGAAATATCTTATGTTTGAATAGATGTCTATTATGTGGATTTCCACTACTTCCAATTCTATTCGAACAATATATTTTTTGTTCGAATAGATTCTTTTCTGTTCCATTTTATTCGAACAACATCTTTTCTGTTCGAATACACTTCTTCTTGTCTTGTTTTGTTAGAATAGAAACATATTTTATTCAGACAGAGGCGTGTTTGAACGACCAGGTTGGGTCTTTCTTCGTGATTCTTGGCCATGGGATTGCCTCGAGTAGAGTGTTAGATCTTTAGGGATTTATTACCCATTCTTTTCCCATTTTCTATCTCACTCAACACTCACTCTCTAATTAGAATTCCTCTCCACTCTCTCGCTCCCCGTTTGCAATTCGCTGAGGAATTGATCTCGCGACTTCTCCAGTGAGTAATTCCCCTATCCCTTTCCTTTGTTGTTGATTCGTTTGTGGCTTTGGTGGAACCCTGTGATTTAGGGCTTGTGGTATTAGATCGATTATACCTCTTGTAGGTGTTGGACTGTTGGCATTGGTGTGATTGTTGTTGGTTGTGGAGGTTGAGGTTGGGTTAACCTATCGATTGGTGAATTTGCGGGTTATCTATTATCAGGCGAGTGTCCCTTCATTGCTAAATTTCTATACTAGTTTAACCTATGTTAGTTAGATTTATGCATTGGCATTGAGGTGTTTGTGATTAGGTTTTAAACTATATTGTTTCATCTGTTATAGTTGTTGATTCAGGGTTGTTGTTTCCTATGGTTAGGCATGTAGGGTGGGTTTCCTTTATTTCGTTTAGGAAGTTGTCCTTGACTGCTGTGTTCCAGTCTTGTGGAGACTGATGTTGCTAGAAATGGTGACTGGTCAATTAGTCATTGTTCATCTGTTGTTGGATGTTATAACTGGTCAATTAGTTACTATTCGCATCTGTGTTTGGATTGTTTACTATTCTCTCATACAGGTGGTTATCCTGTGTGTGTTAGCCAGGTTGTGGCTGTTGAGTTAGGATTATTTGCCCTTCTCTAAAGTAAGGGTTATCGTGTATGTAGGTCGTGGAGGTGGCTATGGTGTTTTGATCTTTAGGATCTGGTTTCGGTGTAGGTTACTTTTATACCTTTAGCTTGACGGGATCCAATACATAAACTGACTCTATGTCGGCTGACCCTCGATAGGTTATCAGGATTCCTACATCGGGTTGAAATAGTATGGTGATTCTTTGGCGACTGGTACTATCATATCTATTACCCATTCGGGAGTATGGGATGGTATTAGACAGTCCTCAGGAACCGGGCCTCATCCTCCATGAGGTTGAAATTCCATTGAATAAGTGAAATAAAGTTCGGACGTTGGCTCTGTGGGTTGCAAAGACCGGAACACTCTGATCAAGTGATAATATCCTTTAGACTGGTCGAGCTTGGAAAAGAAATCATACCATTATATCCAACTGAGATTCTCGTTAAGGTTATTATGCATCAGCGGCTGATCAGCCCAATACATTGAGTTATAGGGTCTAGTTCTTGATTTAATAACATCATAAAAATTCATGATTAGGATAATTCTAGAATCATCTCATGCCATATCATATCAGCACATCATCGCTTCATTGCATTACTTCATACGTATATGTTTCTCTGCTCCTTTTCACTCACCCACTCCTCACTCCTTTCTGCACTTATATGTATCACTGCACTTTAAAACATCAATTATTTCATTTATCTCTCCACTTTCACTGCACCTACTATATTAGTAAGTTGTTTAGCTCTGTTGGGCATTAGTGAGTCGGAGTTTTGCTCACTCTCGCTTCGTTCCACCCTTTTAGAGGCGGAGTAGTTATAGGGTTTGGCTGAGAGTTTCAGCTGTTAGTTTTCGTGTTGCAGTTGTTGTTCCTGCTCCGATTTTAGTATTTTCTTATATGTTATCAGCTTTTGAGGCTGTATGTTTTTGGATATTGTATTTACATTTTCAATTGTGTATATATATATATATCCTTGCTTCCACTTTATTTCCTTTTACTCTGATGATATTGCTATCGTCAATGACTGAGCCTGAACTTGTCTATGGCTCGGTTGTTTGTGGGGGCGAATTGGTTGGATTCCCCGACTTGCACATCCTAAATGATAGTAATTGGTCTGGCTACCAATTATTGGATTTTGGGGCGTAACAGCTTTGTTCTAGTAGCATACATTAATTTCTAGTCCTTTTTGGACTTTTTCACTTGGAGATCATTTTTTGTTTTCTGGGTTTTCCCATGCTGGCAAATCTATTTACTTAATCTGAAGAAAGTATAATCTGTCAGAATATACTTTTCCTTCTATTTTATTTCATTCTTTATTAAACCTAGTAGTTGGTTCAAATTTTTTCATGTTTGTCTAAATTGCCTCTTCTTTCGGCTTCGAGGGTTTGAGATCTCTTAGAGATTGATTTCTCTAATGCTTTGTTCTAGTGGCATACATCAATTTCCAGCTGTTTTAGGGGATTTTTTTCTCCTAGAGTTCATCTTTTGTTCTCTGGGTTCCCTTGCTAGTAAATTTATTTACTCTCACTCTGAAGAAAGTGTACTAGAATATACTTTTTCTTCAGTTTTATTTTATTCTTTATTAAAACTAGTTGTTGGTTCAAAATTTTGCATGCTTGCCTAAATTGCCTCTTCTTTCGGGTTTGAGATCTGTTAGAGATCGATGTCTTGAATGCTTTGTTCTAGGGGCATACATCAATTTCCAGCTGTTTTAGGTTTTTTTTTTCCTAGAGTTCATCTTTTGTTCTTTGGGTTCTGTTGCTGGTAAATTTAATTACTCTCACTATGAAGAAAGTGTACTAGACACTTTGTCAAAATATAGGTGAAGTGTCTTTTTCCTTTGTTTTAATTAATTTTTTCATTAACCTAGTATTTGGTTCAAAATTTGTGCTTTTCTAAATTGCCTCTTCTTTCGGCTCCAAGGTTTGGGATCTGTTGTAGATCTATTTCTTAAATGCTTTGTTCTAGTTGCATAGATCAATTTCCAGCTCTTTCAGAATTTATTTCTTCTAGAGTTCTGCAATTTGTTCTTTGGGTTTCCTTTGCTGGTAAATCTTAAGGTTGTATCATTAGTTTACCTACGATAGAGTTTGTAACATCAAAGGTCCCCTTTTCATCTCTATTTTTTTTTCTTCTCAATGTGTCCTAAGCCTACAGATCTTATGTCAAGCATCCTATTTAAAAAACCCTCATTTATACTTGTTATTTACAATTAATTATGTTCCCTAGTTTAGAGGCTTTTCGTACAAATCCCTAAGAAATTTAATGCCTAGAGTGGGTATATTTACTTTTTCTATGAGATAGCAAGTACATTTAATCTTGGTGCATTGAATTTCTTGAGATTAAGACGGAACAACGCTTACCCATTGGTTGTTAAAATCCATTTTTCTTCATCTCAGATACATGTTTTAAGATAAATATCTCACAATGGCACATCGAATACTCTCCTTTTTTCACATGTTGTCGAGATTCAATCGCTATGATTCTAGAACATACCACTTTGCTGACGGCCTCCTACTAATAAGCTCTGCCTGGATGGCAATGAAGCAATAGCGAGACATAATTTATTTTTAGGGATTGAATTCCCATTTGCTTCGTATTGCGCATTAATTTTTTTAATGGGCTTATTGAGACTACAGTGTTTCACACTAAACTCACTTGTACAAGTAAATGTTTTTTAATGAAAAGTGAGGTGATTGACTTATATTATGCATGAGTTACAAGGTGTAAAGTGTCACAATGTCGCGTCTGTTACGCAGCATAACAATGCAGTAATAAGATGCTTTTTTATTATTTCCAAATTTTTTGATTGCTACTATATAACACAGCCTGTTATTTTGGGAGGTATTCCTATTTAAGATGTGAAGTTGGAACTTAACTGTAGTGTAGTTAAAGACTTGCAAAAGCTTCTTCTACTTGGGGAATTAAAGCCACTCCTAGTTCATTTTACTTTAGTCATCTCATACCTCTTGTATTTCTTGCCATGCGCGCTCCCTTTATTTGCTAATCAAAAAGCTGTTTAAGTCTATTCTTTCTTCTGATAGATATACTGGTAGGTACAATCTTATTGTTCATGTATTCCCTAACTTGTTTTCCAACTTTTTCCCTTCATTACTATTAATATGCACCAGTTTATTTCTCTAACAAGGGATATGCATACTTACGTTTTTTCCCCTCTTTGTGCAATGAGTCATCCACTGCAAGTACTTTTTTGGCATAGATCTAGCTTCTGAGTTCTCTAAGAAAAGTTTTTGGGACATGGTATTAAATGGAGTTGTTTTCTGATCATTGCATGTTAGAAATACTTTAGTCGTACTTGCTGCTCTAAGGATTTGTACTTTGAGAGAAAGAGGTTCTTCAATCCACCCAAGTAGAATTTTGTGTGGTCTCTTCGAATTTTTTCGAGAGAGATATGGCAGATTAAGTATAGAATTTTCAAAACTTCGAAGAAGAAAGGCGATGAAAAGGACGAACTAGATGGAGTGTGAGCTTAAACTACATGTGGGTTTTGGTTTCTTAATCGCAAATAGTAAAAACGATGAGGGGTGTGGAAAGTAGTCCCTAATTCAAGTAACCTGATGAGTGGTGTATTCCTACAGAAATTATGATATGATAGTGTACATTTGCAAAACGCTGTTAAAGAGTCACTTTTAATAGTACTTAGTAAAAATGCCATCAATTTACTGCTATCATATATGATTTTTCTTGTAGTGTATCGATGTAGTATTGTTACTTTTATACAAATATCTTGTACATTATCACAAATTTTTTTTATGTTTGGCTTATTTTGACTCTTAATCTTATACATAGGCAACTTATGAGGATCCAGAATGTATAATTGTCATGGAGGTAGAATCCTTCAAACAAAAGGGTATTTTGATATTGTTTTGTATTATTTTCTTTTCTTTTGCGATTTCAAGCATCTTTTTGTGTACTCAGATTTATAGAGCTAATATTTAATTTGAATGCTTTGACAGGCTTACAAATTAATCCAGATTAGTATAAACACACAAAAGCACTCCAAGGCTGTAAGCATTCTGGGAGACCCTTCATTGTGGTTGCTTTATTAGTTTTGTAGTGCATTGGTTAAGTTTATCAGTTATTTAACTCTGTAATTCAAATAATAAAATGATTAAGTTCGAACACATTATATTGAATAAAAGTAATATAACTTAGCCAAATATTTTACTTTTATGTAGAATATGGTGGTGGTCTTGTAGAGAGGAGGACAGGGCAATGGATTGACAATATTTGATTTTTGTATTTTTTATTTTTGTATTTTTTGAGGCATTTTCGTCATTTTAAAATTGTTATTGTTGATATATGAAAATGCTACAACGTTACTTCAAATATGACGTTAAAATTTTTTAACTACATCATTTTTTAATGACGTTATTTAGTGACGTAAATAGAATACATTAGCCGGCTGGCCACCAAAATTGGGTATCAATAACGTCATTTTTTGAAACCCCTTATACATCACTTAATTAATGAGGTTAGTGCCAAGCATTCTTCGTCACTTATTTAATGACGTTGTTAGTCCCCACCTTTCCACGTCATTGCCTTTGACGTTATTTGTACAAATGACGTTAAATTCCTTTTACGTTATTTTTTTAATGACATAAAAACCCAAATTTGTTATAGTGGTTGAGGGTTCCTCGTCTTGCAATAAGGCTAATAAGAATGGAAGAGGATATGGCAAACCATGGAGCGAGTAGGATAATGGAAAAATCAAAATTTTGGAGTGGAATGAAGATTGCGAACCTCTTGGACCTAATGAACCCATGTTGATGTCTCATCTAGGTCAGTTTTTATTGTCTTGAATATATATTTGTTGTTTTATGCATATCCAAATTTTCCATATGTGATAGATTAATTTTTTGGGCAACTAGTACCTCAATATATTTTTACGTACCTGAATATTTCACTTTAAGAAACCTTGCACAGAATGGAGCGATGCTCTCATTGATAATACTATCTAGGAAGGTAGCAAGTAATACGTCTCTTGATGGGGTTTGGAAATAAGTAAAGGTAGTAGTAAATAATATATTTAGTTAAGCGATTTGAAAATGTATAACTTGATTATTCAAATTTTTAATGTCATAAATTTTGCTTTAAATTTATTATGATAATATAAATGCTCCTAATGGTTTTAAAGAAGTTTGTTTCCAAAAAATGGCATTTTATTGGAAGGCCTCTAACTACAAAATAAAGCTTCAACACTTTATAAAACTATTATAACACAATACCTGTATGTGGAGATCTCCCAATGAAGACGATACATTATACTTGTTAGAAGTGAATAGATCACGAGGCTTCCCGGGGATGTTAGTTAGTTTAGATTGTATGTATTAGAAATAGAAGAATTGTTCTACCGGGTGGGCATGACAATATACCGAGTATAAGAAAATCCTGACGGTAATTTTTGAAGCGGTTGCATCACAAGATCTTTTGATATGGTACATAGGGGTGCCCGGTTCTAACAATGACGTGAATGTCTTGCATCATGGGTAGCTTTTCTAAAACTTGTCTAATAGAGTTACGCCGCCATGCAATTATAATATAGGCACGGTACCGCATACTATGGGGTATTACTTAGCGGATGGGGTCTAACCAAAATGGCAAACACTTGTTCAAACCATTAAAAATCTATCCAATGATGCTGAAAGACATTTTTTGAAGATACAAGAAGCATGCCGGAAAGACGTAGAGTGCGCTTTTGGGGTATTACAAGCTAGGTTTCAAATATTGGCACAAAGTGCACGATTTTGGAAACCTAGTAATCTAGGAAATGTTATGTACGCATGTATAATCCTGGACAATATGATCGTCGAAGATGAATGTCATACCTATGTCCGGCAAATGGACATTGATCCCGAGTTTAGAACATCCGTGAAGAATTGGAAGGAGGACTTAAATCCAAGATACGTCATTATCACTATGACAAATTACATCTAAAAGGTTCATGAAATTAGAAATAAAGGAGCTTATTTCCAATTACGAGATGAACTTGTCGCGTATTTCTAGAATCGAACAGGGGTAGAGTAATTGTAGTCTTCATCATTGTTTTTTTATTTTCTAAAGTAATGTATTTTGTTTCCAAGTTTAATGTTGAAGTTGTAATGTATTTTATTTCCATGTCTTCATCATTGTAACACTTTAATAGAACTTGGTTTACTGCTTCTGCTTTTGGATTTTGTACTCATTTCTTTTAAAAAGGCTATTATTTTGGTAGAGATAAAGAGAAGGAGAAAATCTCAGGTCCTGTAAGAAAGAAGTAAGAAGCAGAGTACATTATGGTAGAGTATATCTAGAAGGTTCAAATACGAATTAGATTAATAACAATTTAATGGATTATGCACGATTAATAATAATTTTATTAAAATAATAAAATTACATAGAACTTAAGAACTATTATTAACGCTAAGGATTACATCAATTTTCATCACTAGAAACGGCATCATCACTTGGACACTGCTCCTCCAACGCTTTTATGCCGGTAGTAAGTTATTTGGGTCCGTTGTTATTACTTTAACCATATGCACATCATTGACAGCTTTTTTCTGTGTTAGCTCTGCCTCACGCCTCCTTTGAATCTCAGCTTCTCTAGCCAAGTTTAGCTCTAGCTTCCTTTCCCTCTTTCTTCTGCTCATCTCTCTCATTCCATTCCTTCATCATGTCGGTCATTGTCACAAGCATCATCTTCACTTAATAACCTATACTTGACTTTATCACTTCATTTGTCTTGTATTTTTTTTGGCCGTCCGGTCGTTTATCCCCACAAGAATATAGTTGTACATCCACGTCGATAGAATCTTCTGGAATTGCGATATTTAGAGTGCCGAATGTAGGTGTTTCAGGCTCGGTATTGGTAGAGTTACCCAGCCTATCGTTAAAATTTGACTTCCTAGCGATGTTGCGGCCGGGTTCCCCGATGTGATGAATTTGTGACCATTTTGGGAAAGTTTCCAAAACTTTGTACGCTTCCCCAAGTATTAATGGTTTGTGTTGAAGTTGCGTGAATGTATCGTATGCCATACGTTCTTAGAAATTAAGTTAAAATATTCTTTAGAGTATGATTCACCTCTGAACATTAATGAAATAAAATAAAAAAATAAAATACTTACGAAGTCAACTGTTTCAATATCGGTAATATGTTGGTTCTCAGGGGATTAAATGATGCCTCTAAAAATCAAACATTCTTTATTGAGCCGCCCCTTATACGCACAGTTGATACCGTTGTACGATCGCCACATCAATTGGTCAACATAGAAGTAGTTGAATTGGTCACGCACCTTGAACTAATATGTAGCGACTTTTTGGCTACTCGTGGTAGCGAGGTTTTGAGACACTTTGGACCAAGCGCGTACAAGATTCACAAAGTCATCGGACGACTAATTTTTTGAGTTCTTATATCTTTCTTTCGTCGTCATCAACTTCATCCTCAACTACGTCCTCAACTACAATAGGTGTCGATGTCGTCTTTCTTTTAGACTTTTTCTTCCCATGCGTATTACTTCTTGCGAGAACCGGATTGAGTTCCTCAGCCTCAGCTACATCCTCAACTATAATAGGTGTCGATGCCGTCTTTCTTGTAGACTATGCCTTCCCGTGCGTATTACTTTTTGTGAGAACTATATTAAGTTCCTTGGAATTGACCGGAGAGACAACCGGAGATGCAACCGGCGATGTATTAAGATTTAAATCATTTAAACTAAATGTACCTTGCATCGGCATGGTGCTCGAACTTCCACTCGTAAAATCGGTTTGAGATGAATAATATAGATTCCCCAGTTGATGGTACAGGCCCGTATACGGATCAAATTGGGGGTAATATCCTTGGATTGGGTAATAATGGCAATATCCATGGGGTTGAGATTTAAATTGATTGTCGGGTACCGGGAATAGTTGGCGAACATACCTTAGATCTTGGGAAGTGTTAGGCATTTGCGACAGATCAAATACACCGATTTGAGGAGAAAATATGTTTCTTTGTTGGATCGTATTGGAGGATTGAGAGTGGTTTTGAGAATTAGATTGGGAGCTTGATGAAGACATAGTGGTTTGGTTTATAAGGTAAGGAGGGAGGAGACATGGTAGTATTAAAAATATATTCTTGCAAAGCCCATTAAGATATTCTTTAATAATGAGTAATCTTGACCATGATAACCTAGTAGCTTTTTAACGGTTCTGGGTTAATGGGATTTACCCCGTTAATCCTAATATTAATCAAGCAATATCAATACTAGTTGCTGATGATTGAAGTGAACTAGATCGACTCTTGATTGTAATCGTGTAGTAACTTTGGCCATTGAGTAACTTGGACAACAAGTATCTAAAAAAATATATTTAAAAAGAAAAAGATTAAACAAGATTAATACTCAACATATTTTAAACAAACATAGTTTAAACAATATTAATACTCAGCATAGTTTAAACAAAACATAAATCAAAGTTCAAAATAAAACATAGCATAACTAGGACGACCTATCATCATTTGGCGAGTGTGTCTGCTAGGTGCGAGACTCTTGTCATAGGTATATTACACAACCGGCTCTGTCTGGTAAGAAATGGAAATCTCAGTTAGTTTCTCAGACGTCTCTCGGATGATCTCATCCCTCTACCTTAACTATTTCTCTAACTCGATCGTGCGTTCAACGTATTGCCACGAGTCTTCATATGCCGCATACCGCATTCCGTTTCGATGCCACAACTTATCCGTACTATACGTAGGTAGACACGGGTATGGTACCTGCATCACCAGGATCGGTATTCGTCTATGCCACATCCATCAAACATCCCATATCATATGGATTGCCGATCGCCTGAAGACCATAGTCCTGCACCTATGAAGACGTAGCTAAACTCGACGTAGGTGGCAAGTATACATCGGGCCTCACTAGATCACGCCCGACGATTCAAATATTTTTTGCCCTCTTTACTAAATTGTAACCGATCTTGGGATTTTGATGAACAACACGCAAATATGTCATGTAATCTATGTCTGAAGCAAGGTAATTGTGGCCATCGTAGAAGTCCACATCTTCAGAGCCTGATATAACTCTCGATCGTACCTTGGGAATTCCATAATCTCCTAAGGGGGTCATTGGGAATACTATCATGCCCGGTCATATGAAGTATACACCGGTCTCCTAAATACCAAAGTGTACCGTGCCCATATGGGACTGACACCAATAAAACCCTCTGGAAGCTCAGTGTTGAAGTAACTCTTACCTCTGGACGGATTAATTACCTAGACCTGCGCCATGGTTGCCAATCTAAGTTGGTTATGTTCTTCCATTCTATCATTTCTATGATTACAGCAAAAGAGTAATAGATTTCAGACCCCGTACTAGCTCTTTCAACTCTCCACGCACCCATACAAGGATAAATATGGTTAAAGTTATGTACCTTAGCTAGATACATTCCAACCCGATAGTACTCGAAGAACCAGGACTCCAACATTGCATAGAATCTGGTAATCGATTTCTTCACCTTCCCGTTCCTCCAAATTGAGACTTCATCAAGCCCCCGATACAAAGCCACCATAATCAGCGTACCCCAGTTAAAAAGCCACGTACTAATAATATTGTAGTATGTCAAGGCTGTAAGATAACCGGCCCGAAGAGATGTGCTACCATTTGAGAAGAAGAGATTACCCATCATATAGGCAATAAATGCCCTCGTATAAATAATATCCATTTGTGAGTCATAATTTTGGAGACGTGGATTCAAAGGCTCTTTTTACTATTTTAAATAGGTGAGAGTGATGTTACTGTACCTGATGTCAGAGCTTGTGATTCCCGAGAATATCTTTCCTGCTTCCTCTAACGTGAGAGCTTGTGATTCCCGAGAATATCTTTCCTGCTTCCTCTAACGTGGAGTACCCCTCGTCGTATGGGAATTAATGACCCCTCCCAAAAGATATGCCCGTTAGCATGACAAAGTCTAACTGTATGAAACCCAGTTCCCCGCAAGGGAAATAAAAGGTATGGGTGGAAGGCCACCACCGCTTCACGAGAGCATGAATGATAAAGTTATTAAAGTTTTTTGCCTTAATCGAACAAAACTTCTTAAAACCCATATTGTCAACAACTTCTTCAGCGTCGGGTACCGCGCAATCTATTGGTACCACTTCAATACCTTATCCAATGATCCCCTACACTGTAATTCATCTTGGTTCTAACAAAAAAATGCATTAAAACGTTAGACTTTCATTCGGGCATTTTATCGAACGCATTGCAATATACATTAATAACACTTAAAATTTACACAAAACTTATCGGCATTTCCTCCGATCAAGCATAAATATTGACCCAGCCGTCTGGGAAGATATCTACTCGGTTCAACTCATCGAGCGTTGGTGAGGGATTGTTGTCCGACATCAATTACCGTCCCCAACCCCTTCATTTTACTTCCGCATTTACATTACGTTGGGTTTTTGAAAAACATAAGGACGGTCGCGAACTAGACGAACCCGACATTTTTAAGTGATTAACGGAGAAAATGGGTTGGGTTGGGAAACTTATGGATTAAGGGTTGGGTATGCCATGGGTAAAACTTGAAGCACTTGATATGCCTTGAAATAACACTTGAGAAAACAAAATCAAGTTTAAGCCTAAAACTTACAGTGTTATGCCGTGCGGTTCAGAACTGTGCGGCTAATTTTATTTAAAAAAATTGGCATATTATTTCCTTATTGTCTACTGATGTCATGCGGTTTAGAAGTGCGCTGGAGAGAATAGTGTCCAAGATTAAAACACGTGGCTCCATTTTGATCGTTGTTGTTCTCGTGCTGTTTAGAACAGCGCGTAGCAAATTAACCTTGATTTAAACTTTGAACTTCTGTGGGTGGATTTGGGGTGGATTGGATTCACCCTGGTTTTGGACAAATCTACCCACCCTACTGCTGCGGATGCTCTTAAAGTCATAAGATAAAAGTAATTTAAATATAAGTCTATTCATCCTAAGATCTCATATTTTATGTGGAGGCTATGCAATAACAGACTGGCAGCTGAAGATAATCTGATTAAAAGAGACCGTGTTTTGTTTGTACAAAAATAGCTTTAAAAGCGTTCATCACCTTTTTTGGGAGTGCTCTTGGACAGCTTATCTTTGGAGGTGGTTTTTCTGTTTGTTCAACTTGGGATACAATCAAGGAACTCTTAAAGACATTTTAAATCAAGGAAATCTAGCTCACTTAATTTGGTTGACTAGAAACAATATTGATTTTGAAGAAAATCTGACTAGCCCCGATATTCTTAAAGTTAAGCTTCTCTCTACAGTCAAGAAAGCAACTCTTTCTTCTTTTGGGCACATGCACAATTTTTCTTTTGATCTTTTGATAATATCTAATCCTGGTATGAAGACAAGATCTAGGCCAGCCCCTATTGTCCAAAGTTGCAGATAGATCTTGCCTTAGTACGAAGAGATCAAACTCAATTGTGATGGATCTACTCCGGGAAATCCTGGGAAAGGTGGTTCTAGATGCAGAATGTCATGATATTCTAGATGTTCTTGAATGGGCTGAAAGTAGGCATTGGATTAGAATGTGGATAGAAACAGACTCTACTTGAGCAATATCTATTTTCTCTACAAATTGGGGGTCTTGGCAGATCATATCAAAATGGAATAATATAAAGCCTTACTTCATTTATCTCAGATTTTATTCTATTTTTAGGGAAGGGAACTTCTTAGCACACAAAACTTCTAAAGCTGGTAGCATTCTTACAAATGGTAGCAAGCATGTAAAGCCTGATTTTCACTACAGGAATTGAGGATCCCAATGAAGATTTCTTTAGATTCCAAAAATGTTGTAATAGGCTTGGCTAATTCCCCCCCTCGTACCTTGTTTCTTTCTTTTTTAATGCAATCTTACTTTATACAATAAATAAATAAATAAACGAAATATTAGGCCGCCTTAACAAGCTAAATTGGCTAAGAACATATGCTTGGGCTAGTAGATCATGCATTTTGTATGTGATAATGAAGCACTCAAACGATTAATAATAAATAAGCAAATATAGCAAACATGAATAATGACTTTGTGGCATGTACTTTTACAACTCGAGAACAAGAAGTTTCATATATAGTTTTTGTTGTAATTTAAATTTCTGACTACTTGATATTATGTGATTTTGATTTATTTAGGTCAAAATAAAAAGTTCGATAATCCTTGAAACTAATTATCTATTTCTAACCTAGCTCAAGTTGATATGATAATCTAGTAAAGCAATAGGCAATCAAAAATATAAGGACAAACAATTTTAACCTTGTAGGACACCTTTCTCAGGGGAAAAACCCATAGATCGCTGTTGAATCGCCCGATAACTAAAAATCTACTATTAAAATGAAATTGCAAGTATTCAATCACTTATAGACTCGATAAACACATCCCATGGTTATCTCTCTTCTAATTGAGCTCCTTACAATCGATTCCTCACTCTCGCAATGCCCTTCGTTCTCGCAACTCTTTAATTAGGATCATGCACAAAAACTTTAAAGCTTGAATCCCTCAAACTCTTAAAATCTAAGATTGGAATTAGGTTAATGTAATTCATGATTAATTCAACTTGAGGGTTAATTCTCGTTGTATCTCTCGTTGAATTCCCTCTTTTCTCAAAATATCTCAAGCCCAAAAATTGGTTTTGGAAGAGATGAAGTTGAAAATAAAAAATAAACCTTTTAAAAAAATTTGAAAATCTTGTACTCTATCCGAACAAAGTAAAAGTCTATTAAAAAAAATGGGTTCTAACTGTTCTATTCGTATAGAATAATAGTCTATTTGAGTAGAACCAAGTTAATTCAAACATAACAAAAGTCTATTCGAACAGAAATGGTTCTGCCAAGTTTATTTGAATAGAACAAAAGTCTATTCGAACAAAAACATATTTTTATAAAAAAAAAACACTTCTTTTATTTATTTTGTAAAATACTAATGGGCTAGAGTATTTGATCAAAGAGGTACAAAACCAACGTACATGTTCAATGCCAGTCTAGTTGTAGTCATTCTACGTGCACTATCTGATGATGTAACCACGAGAGAGTGTTGATACCTATTCTAGACACGAAATAAAACCAATGCCAAATATGAATGTTTTAATTTCCCCTTTTAGTTCATTTCGTACCAAAACTATGACTATAAGAAGAAAAAATTACAACTCAATGGACTGACTCAATCACAGAACATCCATACTCGAGGCTACTATTTTATTTTAAACCATATGCTATGGAATCCCTGTACACTAAACAAGATGCATCACGTAACCATTCCAAAAATAAGGAATCCAAGTAAATGATAAAGACAAACGATCCACTTGAAAGGATAATCTTATGATGATCCATCTCTTAATGAGAAATCAATGATTTGGTAGATGAAGGGATTCTAACCTCTCCTATATATGAAGAGATTTGTAACCTTCACATTTATTTTTACTTGTAACTCAAAAGATTAAAAATAAGATAGCTTGTAGGAGATCCAAGAACTGGACTGCTTGTTTCCTTGTATACCATTGTCTTTTTTCTACATGGTATTAAGATCGTAATAGATTCTTAGTCATTTTTTCCCTACCCTTCCCTTATATCTCAACTTTCTCTCATGGATGAAAAAATTCAGTATATCTCAAAAATCACATCATAAACTCTACATCAATTGTCAAATTTTGTTGGTATAAAATTATTTCCACAGAGTTATCTCATGTGGAAAAAGAAAATGCTCTCAATAATGGAGAGCCAATTAATTGATGATCATGTCAATGAAAAACCACCAAATGAAGAGGCTGTGGTGGCCACCGCTTATCAGAGTTAGAAGAAAGGCAATGCCCTTATCAAAAGTTGGATTCGTGGATCACTAACAGAGGAGGTACTTCATCTCATTACTGGGCTGAGTACAGCAAAAGAGGTATGGTGTAGCCTCGAAGATGTCTATGCTCAAATAACATTGGATCGAGAGCGTCTTTTAGTTACCAAACTTCATTCATGTTGCAAAGGTATTATGCCTCAACCTAATAATATTAAACAGTTTAAGGGAATTTGTTATGAACTTGCAGCAATGCAGAAACTAGTGTCCGATGATGGCAAGGTTAATTGGTTGGCTAAGGGGCTAGGACCCAAATAATTCAATTTTTGTGATGCTCAACTATTTAAACCTCCCACACCTACATAACCATAATTCATTACTGCTCTCCAAAATTATGAGTTAAGAAATCAAGCTTACACAGATGAAAAGTGTTTTAGACCATCATATGGCATTCGTGGGACAACATGGTGGTATGGGAGGCAGATTCCGTGGACGGGGACATGGATTCAGTTCTCAAGGTCGTGAATTTATTCCCACATCACAATATTATAACCCAAATCAAGAACAACGATGATACTATAATTCTCAAGGATATAGTCGAAACCATTCTTAACAACCATTTTCAAAGTTTCAAAAAGTGTAGTCCTCTTTCGGAATAGGAGGTACAATCAACAGGGACCACCAACACAACCCTTTACAATGATTTTGACCAGCAAACCAATCCAGTTTTTAATATGGAAACAGTGTAGTCACTAATATTGGTCCCCATTGTCAAATATGTAACAAGTAGGGCACCTTACTGCGAAGTGTTGGTATCATTTTGACCACTCCTATGAAGTAGATGATATTCCTAAAAAATTGCAAGCTATGGCTATGAATGAGGTTCCCGACCAAACTTGGTAGACCGACACAGGTATAACTTCGCATATCACACCTAATAAAAGTTCCCTCGTCTCCTAAAGTCTTTATTCAGATACGAAAAAAATTTATGTTAAAAATGGATCATTACTTCCCATATCCCGTGTGGGAGATGTTATGATCTCATCCCATCCCAACGTAGTTCATTTGATCAATGTCTTGGTCCTTCCTAGTATGAATAAATTTTTATTATCGGTTAGTCAATTTACTCAAAACAACTCATGCGCTTTTTATTTTCCTTTGTCTGGATTTTTGATTAAAGACTCAAAGACGAGGCAAATACTAGTAACCGGCAGTAGAACAAGAGATTTATATGCATTGGATGAAGATGGCGTGTTCGACAAGCTTTGATGGCTTTACAAACCGGACGTGCTCCAAAAGATGTTTGGCATGGACGCTTGGGTGAACCTTCGTCTAAAGTACTTTCTTTATTAAGTAGTAAAAGGCCAATTACTATTAATGAATGGGCAACACCTAGATCAGTTTGGTTAAGTTGTCAAGAAGGGAATAGTTGTAAATTCACATTTTCGCTTATTAATCCCCACAATGAAAAAACCACTAGAGAAAATTCATTATGATTTGTGGGGGCCTACTCCAGTTTTTTTTGCTCAAAAATATTGCTACAATGTAATCTTCATGGATGACTTTTCTCAATTTACTTGGTTTTGCCCATTACAAAAGAAATTAGATTTTTTGGAGTATTTCCTCAAATTCCAAAGAATGGTGGAAAATCATTGTACTTGTAAAATCAAAAAATTCAGTGTGATGGAGGTGGAGAGGTTAACTCGACAGGTTTTCTAGAACATCTCTGAAAGTGTGGTGTTCTCCAAAACATTTCTTGTCCAGGGACACTTGATCAAAATGGCATTACAGAATGAAAACATAGGTACATTGTTGAGACCGGACTAACAATGAGGATTCAAACCAATATCCCAAAATATTTATGGGTAGATGCATTTAGTACAATGGTTCATCTCATTAATCAGATGTCTACACCAGTTTTATCCATTAATACACCATATCATTGTTTGTTTGAGAAGGAACCTGACTATCTATCACTAAGGGTATTCGGTTGTCATTGTTATCCATACTTACGAGCTCATAATGCGAGCAAGTTTCAGCTTAAGTCATTTCCATGTGTTTTTATTGGATACAGCCTTCATAAAGGTTATCGTTGTCTTCTACCTTCAAGTGGGAAAGTGTACTTATCTCTTCATGTTGCCTTTGATGAAACTATATATCCTTATACCGATTCCGTTATACGCTTACAACCAATGCAATCTCCTGGTGTTATCACAAAATATCCACTTAATGAAGAATGGTACGCAATAGGTCTTTTTGATACTTCATTTAAGGGGGAGCTTCCCATAATCCTAGCAAACAATGTTCGTATTCCCCTAAGTACAACTGTACCCACAAACCCCATACATGACACACATGAGGTTAGAGAATCTTCAGCCAGCATAGCAGAAATGCCCATGCTAGATGTTCCAACTATTCTTGAGCCTCTTATATCTAAAACATATATTAATGTCCCTATTGATCCCACTCAACATTCGATGCAAACCCGATCCAAGTCAGGTATGTTTAAGACAAACCCCAGGTATGAAATGTAATTGTCTCTTCCAATTCAGTTAGTAACAGTGAGCCTCGTATATTAGCCAAGGCTCTAAAATTGTTTTAGTGGGTTGATGCGATGAGCGAAGAATTGTCGGCCTTAGCACGCAACAGTAATTGGGTTCTTGTTCCTCGTGTGAATGAGATGAATATTATTGGCTCTCGTCGGGTTTATAGGACGAAACTAAAAGCTTATGGAGGACTAGAATGGTTTAAGACATAGTTAGTATCATAAGAATATAGTCAGGCTTAAGGGATTGACTTCGATGAATCATTTTCCCCGGTCATCAAATCTACCACAATTAGATTGACATAAAAAATACGTTTCATCATGGAAAGCTCAAAGAAATAGTCTAAATGGAGCAATTGTTGGTCTTCGCCCGCCCAAATTATGTTTGTCTCGTTAACTGAGCATTATATGGTCTTAAACAGGCACCGAGAACATGGTTTGATCGTTTCTATATCTTTTTCTAGATTTTTGTTTTTACTATAATCGGGTGGATTCTTCATTATTCGTTTTCCACAGTTCTCTTAGAGTTATTTTTATGCTCATTTATGTCGATGACATCCTTATTACGGGGCCCAATTCTAAAATTATTTCAAATCTCATTCTTTAGTTTGGAAATGAATTTACTCTCAATGATCTCGGTAATTTACATTTTTTCATGCGGTCAGAGGTAATTCACCCATCTACTGCCCTATACCTGTCCCAAGAAAGATATGTTCCTGAAGTTTTGGATCGTGCTTCTATGGTCGATTGCAAGCCTATTTCTACTCCTCTACCTCAAAAACATCACTTACATCTTCAAAGATACTCCCATTTAGGACCTGATGATTCTTTCTTTCATCGAGGTATCGCAGGAGCACTTCAATATCTTTCTCTAACCCATCCTAATTTATCATTCACGGTCAATCTTGTATGCCAGTTTATGCATACTCCGTCTTTCTCACATCTGCAAGATGCTAAGCAAATTCTACGCTATGTGAAAGGTACTATTTCACATGGGTTTCATTTTGTTCGACAAAGTCCATTTCGCTTGTAAGCCTTTAGTGATGTGGATTGGATAATATGCATGGATACACGACACTCTACCATGGGGTTTTGCATTTTTCTAGATGCAAATTGTATTTCATGGCGTTCAAAGAAATAGCCGACAGTCACACGATCAAGTGCTGATGAAAAATACCATGATATTGCTGTTGTGGCTACAAAGTTGACATGGGTTGACTTCCTTCTTCGAGATGAGGGTGTCACTGTTCCTCGTGCTCCTATTCTTCTCTCTGACAATATTAGTGCACTATACCTTACTACTAACCCTATATTCCATTCTTAGATGAAGCATATAGAAATTGATTATCATTTTGTATGTAAGAAAGTGAAATAAGGCACTTTGAACATGATGTTCATCCCATCTACAGACCAACAAGCAAACATTTTCACTGAGACTTTAAATAAAGATTCTTTTGAAGATCTACGTACAAAGCTCGGTGTTCAATTCATTGACCTCTTTTGCATGTGGGGGTGTGATAAAGATAACCGTTTCACTTGAAAGGACAATCTTATGATGATCCATCTCTTAATGAGAAGTCAATGATTTGGTAGATGAAGGGATTGCAACCTCTTATGTATATGAAGAGATTTGTAACCTTCTCATTTATTTTTACTTTAAACTCAGAAGATTATAAATAAGATAGGTTGTAGCAGATCCAAGAATTTGACTGCTTGTTTCCTTGCATACCATTGTCTATCTTCTACAGAGAAAACCAAAACTTACCTTAGAATACTAAAACATACGAAAAAACTTACCTGCCATACTTTTCATAGTCATCCCTCCCCCTTTTTGTCATAGGTGAACAAAAGAGTAAAAGAATATAAATATAACCAAAAAAATATCACATTGAAAAAGTACTAGTTATTTTCCTCAAAATAAGATGCACCTCCCCCACAAAATAATGGTGACCCCAATTAAAACACAAACACAAGAAAATTTAACGAAGAATGTCTAATTTTTATTATATTTTGTTTTAAATACCATAAAAAAACAAGGGGAAAACACTCACGGGGATTGTCTTTGAACTAAGTAAGCAAAAGACGACAATAGTCCCCCTAACACAAGGCATGATTGAAAGACAATGAATCTAAAATATGCTATAAAGATCAAGACATCGCCCATGCATTATAAAACAATCACCAAATAAATTACTTGGTGTATGTGTGTATGTATGTGTATGTGTGTGTGTACGTAGTCAGATAAATACCCTGTCTTCAACATATTACTTGCCATAAATAGAACATTATATTGAAAATTTTCTTTGACTGAGGCCTCACTTGGGTGGTCACCCAAAATCACTGAGAATAGACTTCAAAACACTTGTAGAAATAAGAATATAAGTATATGTAAAGAAAATTTCATATTTCATCATATAAACTGCACACTTTAAATTAAAGAAGATCTCATGGACAGGAAATCAATTGTCATTAATGGTGTCAAGTTAACTAGTATACACTTCCTATCTCTCATTTTTACTAAACTTCTAGCGTTAAGCATAAGATCAAACATGTCTTGGGGAGGTTATAATGTAGGTAGGGGTAAGCACATGATGGAGTATGTGTTTTGCCGGCATCCTGAGACTTTACTCCCCCTCTTTCCCTTTATTGAGTACATATAGAATAGATTGTTATTTTCTCTATCTTTCACTTTATTGAGTATATATAAAATAAACTGTTTCTTCTTCTATCTTTTTTTTCTTCCCTTTTTTATAATATTCTAGACAGATCTTATAGATGTATTATCATAGTATTGAGAATATTTTCCTCTTATACTCATCTTTACCACTAAAACCACATGGTTTCACTCCTTCTTTATTTTTTATTGAAAAGTCTAAGAATAAACATGTCAAAAGTAGTTGAGTATAAAACAAATAACATATTTTAAGGCACCAAGGGATACAAATGGATAAAACTTTGGGTAAGCACAAAGGAAAGCCAAAAATTCTATAATAATAAAATCGCCTATTATCATATCTTTAGTCTTACATAGTATCTTTTTACTCTTGAATCAAGTATAAAAAATGCTCTATTAGACTAACTTGAATTTGATGTCACCATCGACAATTGATTATAAAAATGAGATCATGAATAAACAAAATATTAAATCTGGAAAGAATTTATAAAATAACACTCGAAGCTTCCAAAATGGGTAACTTTTATCTCGATACTTGAATATAAATGACTCAATACTTTCCTGTAAAGTAATAGTGGCTTTTCTCCTTATAATACTATCCTCTTGCAACAGATCTTCTCTTTCTATCGGTAAGTCACTTACTGGCAGTAGGCGAGTGTCGATTATATAGTATTTATCTAAGAAAGTCAGTTTGAGGTATTCCAAATGCACGATATTAATCCCCAAATACATCTTTATAAATAGTGGCAAATCCAATTAGAATGTGTTGTAGCCAATCATCTAGATTATAGTAAACGGACCATAACGGATAGGCTTGAGCTTCTTACATTCTCCCTTTAGTCATTCCTTGCCCAAGTGCAACCAAACTAGATCGCCCTCTTGAAAAGTACATTCAATCCGATGTTTGCCATGCCGAGCCTTATACTTCGCTTGAGTCTTCTTCAATTGATCTCCAAGCACCTCATGAGCCTTACTTATCATCCCAATAAAATGTTGAGCTTTAACTTATTCATTCTCCTCATTCCTTAACACTGTCTTGTTACAAAAATTTAAAGCCATATTAAAGGGGCTTTGAGGTAAGTACCCAAGAAAATTTCAAATGAAGACTTCGAAGTGGAACCATGAATCACCCAGTTAAAAGATAACTAAAGATACGGTAAACTCTCATCCCAAGTCGAAGGATGCTTAGAATGGAATCCCCGTAAGAAGTGAACCAAAGTACAATTAACTACCTCTGTTTGCCTGTCAGTCTGCGGATGAAATGAAGTTCTTCTCTTCAACCTGATGTCCATAATCCCCTATAACGATCTTTAGAATTGCCCCAAAAAGTGGCTATCCTTATCAGAAATAATAGAAAAAAGGATCCCAAAATACCTCTAAACGTCTTTGAAAAATAATCGCATTGCTTCTTCACTGATAATCATCTTCTGGCATTGAATAAGAGTTATTATCTTATTGAATCGATCTACCACCATAAATGGATAATCATTCTTACACTTGGTCACGGGCAAACTGCCCATAAAATTTATCAAGATACTCTCCCAAGGTCGGCTAGGTATTGGTAATATTAAGTACTGTCCCAACATACGGTAGGAAGGCTTCGATGTGTTGCATAGAACACAACAATGAACCAAACAAACAATATTTACCTGCATCTTTAGCCAATAGACATAGCGCCACAAATTCAAAAGAGTTTTTTCAACCCTAAAATGACCTGTAACCCAGGAATAATGAGCCTCTCTAATCCAATGCAAGCGGTTTCCTCCCTCAGGAATACATAGTAGAGTTCCCCTGTAAATTAAACCTTCCTTCAATTCATACTCATATCTCTTTCCTTTTAGCAACTTCTGGTGAATCACACTAAGCTCCTTATCATTGTCAGACCTTGCAGCATATTTAGATGAAATAATAGGCTATATTTATATAGCTACCAACAAAGAAAAAATAATTGGTAATGGGTGTCAAGAAAACATGTTAGCCATTTTGCTGTCCACTCCCTTTTTATACTTGATGATCAAGGTAAATTATTATGGATACTACATCCACTTTATATGGTGAGCTTACTGTAGTTTCAACTGTGTAGATAAATATTGTAATGGTTTTTAATCATAATAAGCCACGACCTCCTTCACCAATAAGTACTTTCGCCAATACTTTACTGATTGATGTAATGCAAATAACTCCTTATTATAGGTTAGATAGCTGCGCACAATTTCTATAAAAATCTCATAATGGTAGGCAACCGGCTTCCCATCCTGTACAAAATTGTACCTAATGCACAGACTGACGCATCTGCTTCTACCTCAAAAGGTAGCTACAAATTTGGCAAAGCTAATACTTGCACATCTGTATTCTTCTACTTCTATAACTAAAAAAGCTTCTCATTGTGATCTTCCCATACAAACTTTTCACCAGCTATTGTCAAAGAATGAAAAGGTACTGAAATATGTGAAAAGTATCAAATAAACTTTCGTAAATACTAATAAGAACCCATAACACTTTGCACTTCCATCACTAAATGGGGTCCAAGCCAATTAACAATGACTGAGACCTTCTCTGGATCTACCTGAAGTTCACCTCCACCAACAATGAACCCCAAGTACACTATCTCCTTCTTCCCAAACTTATACTTCTTCCTATTAAGAAAAAGTTGTTGATCTCAATACTTCCAGCACTTTATGTATATGTACAAGGTGCTCCTCTAATGTCTGACTATATATCAAGATATTATCTAAATAAATAATCATAAAATCATCTATAAAAGTACAAAATACCTCATTCACCAACCGCATAAATATCGATGGACCATTCTATAACCTAGAAGGCACAAACAACTTTCGAGTCCATATTTGGCTTTGAGAGTCGTCGTACATGTATCATCTTCCCAGATTCAAACTTGATAGTAACCTAACTTAAGATTAAGCTTGGTGAAATACTGAGCCTTCTATAACTCTTCTAAAAAATCATCAATTCGTGGAAGCAGATAATGATTCTTCATAATAATCTTATTTAGCGCCTGATAATCTACACATATTCTCCATGTCCTATTCTTCTTCAGCACCAATAACACCAGTCAACCACAAGGTGAGTAACTTGGATTAATAAGTCCTTGCTCTAGGAGCTCTTATATGTACCTGCTCCATGATCTCCTCAGACTCGGTCATAAAAGTCTGATACAACCCAATGTCGGGTAGTGGCTCACCATTCACCAAGGTGATATCATGCTCCACATTACTTTTACAAAGCATGCCTTCTATTCCCAAAAATAAGACTATATACTCCTCTTGTAACTTTCCCATTTTAGTTTGCTGCTTAGGAGGCATTGCCATAACAGGCAGCACTTTAGCCAAAAGACCTACTTGAACTAGTCGCACAAACAACAATACAAACTTGACGCTCGCATTAGCCAACCTCTTCACCTGAGTCTTCGTTACTAAATTATTTATGGTGACATGCTTCTTACAAACATTAATTGATAAGAAACTCCTTTCCTCCTTCATAAGATAATACTTGCGAGCTCTACGGTAATGAATTGTATCTTGGTCCCAAAGATAAGGGCTACCCAAAATGGCTAGACACACATCTAAATTATCCACCTCAACCGTCACCTCTTCAATAAATATTTCAATAATTATAAATTTGAACATACACTGCTTCATGAACTTCAACTCCGTGTCTTTCAGAATCCACCCCAAACCATATTAGTTAGGATGAGCCGTAGTAAGCAAACTCATCTTCTTTACCAACACCTCCAAAATCAAGTTCTTCTGACTACCCAGATCAATGATGGCATCCACTAAGCTCTACTTAACTTGAATACTAACATAAAAAAGCTCTTCTCGACTCGCCTCTTGGTAACCATAGTCTGCTTAAACATAAAAGTAAGCTTAGGATTTGGTTTATTTAAATCTGGGAGGTCAACAACCATTCTGGCTAGTGCATGTTTCTCTCTCTCTCTTGCCCCTCTCCTCTATTTTCCTAAGCTTCGGGTGAAGTTTCCAATATATATCTAAAATATGCCCACTTACTTTACAATGACTGTAATAATTCTCCTCGGATAAAGACCCCTATCCTTTAGGCTCTCCCTTGGGCTCATTTTTCCAACTAGACTTGAACCCTTGACTTATTCTTGTCGTCTTTCTTATCATTCTTCAAGTACTTACCTTCAATGGCAATCGCCTTCACAGTAGCATCTTCGATATTGGCTACAATAAAGAGCTTCAACATCCTTCTAATGAACTCTGAGAAACCTCCCGTATATTCATAAACACCTCATACTCGTCAACATCGATATCTAAAGCCAAAACTTGGTTATGAAACTCCATTGTGCACTTTTATACTTGCCCATGCTTTTGGCGCAAATAATGTTATTTAAACCATCTTTCTTATTCATACGCAATTTGATAAAACTATTTCTTAACCAACAACGTGAATTCTTTCCAATTTAAGCTTTCTATAACGTGACGTTTCTTATAATACTTTTACCATGTGAGTGCACGACTTGTAAATTTTAATGTCGAAAACAAATTTTCTAAGCATTCGAATATTCAAATATACTAAAAAGTTGGTGTCTAACCTATCTAACTAGTTATCCAATTTCTTAACATCGATTGACCCGTCGAATATTGGAATTTTTATTTTAAAATCAATACAAAGATTACACAAAGGACTTATGGACTTACCAATACCTGATATTTCTTCCACGGATTCGGCATTACTAGAATCTCTATCATCCTCCTCGTTACCCTGGTCCTTCTCCTCCTTTGAAACTAATTTCTTCTTTATGCACTCTTGTCGCTTCATCAAAGTTGATGTTTTAACGAGATTCACTAGAGAAAATTGTTCTACTAACTCTCTAAAAGGATTAGTTAGGTCAAAAACTTTATCCTCAACCTTCGTGAGTTGATCTTCTAAATCACCCATCTCTGAATTTACATTTTTCTTTGAGTTAAGTTTTTTGTAAATCTTTATCGGACTCTCAAGAATCACCTTCGCGCAGAGACGATAAACCAACAACCCTTGAGAACTGTAATTCAAAATTTGATACCATTTAATCCACAATCGAATTAGAGATTAACCTTTAACGAATAATTAATAGATAACAACTGATTTGGTAGGATAATTTCTCAATAGGAACTTCAATTGCTCAGTTGGGTTGATTACAATGAATTACTCCTCAAACCTTAAGTTATAGATTATGCCTTGCATCCCTTTTATATTGTGTAGCTTTACCCTTTTATGAAGGTTCCAAGTTTCCCAGTTATAATATAGGACAAATATGCCCTTAAAACATCCCTAAAATAGAAGTAGTCATGACAGTCATTCAAGCAGACGATGGAGTCGCTCAAACGACTTCATTGATTTTTTTTAGAAATTGAGGCAACTAGAATCATTCTTCTGGTCTTCGAATTGCATGAATAGCTCTAAGGCATGTTGAACGAACTAGGCAATTTTGTCCAGAAATCGAGGTAGCAAGAATCCTTCTTCTGATCTTAGACTCATTCGAACGGCTCCAAGGCTCGTTTGAATGAACTGGGCAATTTTGCCTAGAATCTTTAGCATAACCTCGTTCTAATGGCTCCAAGGCTCATTCTAACGACTTGGCGTCTTTTAGAGGGCTAATGTCTAGATCCTCCTAGATCATGGTATCATCCTAAAACAAAACAAAAGTATAAAAGAAATTAAAACCACAAATAAAACATTTGTACTATACTGAAAAGCAAGCTAGAATTAGTAAAAAGTTATATGAGAGAATATGTATTGGGGAAAAAATGAAATGCAATATAAAAATGTAGATAAGAAAACTACAAAAATCCCAATTCCATGTATTGGATATATAATAAGTTTAGCAAAGTAACGAAAGATATAGTTCACACTTTAAATATAACTATGATATAAATAGAACTTTCTGCATCCATGATCCTTCAATAATTTCTTCATCTTCATCTATGTTCCCATTTATTTATCCCATTATCGAATAAATAAAAGGATTTCCTATCTCAAAAGCCAATGGTTCTCCATATGCATCAACGTCCCTATCTAATCTTTTTGAAGCATCAATTACCATAGACCAATCAGTCCATGTTGGATCTTGCCAATAGAAGACTAGCGAAGCTTCAGATGCAAGACAATATGGTTCATCGTCGACCTTTGAGTTTATTTTTAACTTTTGTAAGTTCACAAAAGTTAAATTTGCTTCAGCGTCAAATGTATATCCATTAACTTTATCTTCAACCCTCACCCAATCACAATAGAATATTGTTTGGGGGAAATCATAGTAATTTAGTTCGATAATTTTCTTTACAACTCCATAGTATATGGTTTATTCTTCACATGGATTTTGATCTCTTACACTAGCAACAAAATTGGTCATCGCTTTCATCTTAACCCCACTGTTCTGGGTTGTCTTGCAAGATTCAGAGTCCACTGTACACAAGACACAAATCCATTTACACTATAGACTTTATATGATATCACTTTAAAGCTTGGTCCTTCGACTAATCTTTTCTTTGTAGACATTTCTGAGTTCTCAAACTATGAAAGAATAGATAAATCCAAGATTAGTTTGGTTGAGATTAATAATTATCAAAAAATACATTATGAATGTATATTTTTTATCTATTCCCCTAACCATAATATATAATCTAGTGGTTTTACTACGTTTGTGCCTCCCCTACACCTTAAAACTCTCATGTAATCTCTGAGGTATAAATCATACTTTCTACGTATTAATCAAGTATTACGTATGACTTACATACATGTATTAAAAACAAGGACATTTATATATATACTTACTTTTCCCATTCTTCAATTCCATCATAAGAGCTCAAAACCCAACGAAGTACTTGTTCATACTTAAGTGTTTCAAGATGAATGACGTTGCCTTTGTCAAGAGGTTGTTCCTTATCTGCATCATCATCCATGAATGTTGGTCATCCACGTTTATGGGTCCCTTTTCTACCGTTAGGCATATACTCCGTGCAGTACAATATCACTTCATCAAAAACATAACGGTTTGCGATACACCCTTCAACGCACTTTGGATTCTTGACATAACCTTTGTTTGTTCTTATTTTTTTGATGTATGTAGTAAATCATATATCAATTTAAGAAAATTATATGTTAAAGATGAAATAAGCTTGAAACTACTAACAAACCTCCCAAACCCATACATCTATCTAAATATGATGGGTCCACATCTCAAAGCATCCTCCCCTAAGTGTATAACAAGGTGAACCATGGAAACAAAATATATGAATCTCCTAAGGGTATCCCAGTTAATATGCAAATCTGGTATAACACAACTTGGAATAATATATACTATGAAAAGAACGTCGATGGTAAGCATCAGAACAAATATAATGAAAAAAAATTATGCTTCGATAATATTAACAAATGAACATTAAAAGTAAATGTTTTTGCAAAAAGTTTTGTAATATAAAACAAAAATGATATAGTACAATGGGAGGGAGAATCAATAAGCTAGACACTAGTACATGCCACTAGTGCATATGCAGATGGAACTATCTGCTTAAAACAAATAAATAATATAAAAACATGTCTTGCCTCAGCGCTAGTTTGTTTGAGCGACAACACATTTGTTCGAACAAATATATGAATTTTGCCTTCAAAACTCCTCAATGTAAATTGGCCTTGTGGATCTCCAGTTTATTCGAACGACTTCCAAAGTCGTTCGAACGACTTGATGAATTGTGTCTTCCAAACACTTCAGCCTAAATTGGTCTTCTAGGTGTACATTTCCTTCGAACCTCTTCCAAAGTCGTTCGAACGACTTGGTGAATTTTTCTTGTAAAACGCCATTATGTAAAATGGTCTTTTGAGGTTATTGATCGAACGACTTCCAGCGTCGTACGAACGACTTGATGAATTTGCTGTCAAGACTATTTACAATTTGCAAAAGATCATCCAATAAATGTTATTTGGGGAATCTAAAGTATTCCGTGTCTGGATTCTTTATTTTTGTGAGAAAATTTGGTCTCCCTGGACACCATTCTTCAAAGGTCTTTGCGTTTACGGACCCTCGTTTGTTTGTTGTATTTGCTGAAAAATTTGCTTATCTTTATACTTAAGATATTTTGAATGAGTCTAGTTTCTGTTTGATTCATCTTCATTCAGTGACCATAGTCCATGGAAGTGTATCTGTCGTGAACGCTTAAACCGTGCCTTGAGAGTCTGAGACCATGCATAATTTTTCCATCCTTTCTCTATTACTTTCTTAGCGCCTTGGATAATGGCTTGTATCTCTGCTACATAGTTGCTGGTGTTACCTATTGCTTTGCTGAACATACCCAGTACCTCCCCTTCCATATTCTTGTATATTATCCCAATGCAAGCTGGTCCATGGTTGCTCAAAGCTGATCCATCACAATATGCCTTTATCTCCCCTGGTTTCGGTAATTCCCACCAATAACTCCTTATCGTTGTTGTATATCTTTGTCTGCACTGGACATTCAAGGCCTTGATAATTTGTAGGTCGGTTTCGTTATTGTACATGCTATTTTTGGATAATTGGGATATGTCTATAATATCTCTCAGGATATATTGTTCAGTTGTTGGGTGGTTATTCTCCGTTCTTCCTATCTGAGGCTGTTACGCTTTTTCCAAAGTCCATTGCAAGTTGCAAATGCTGCCGAGACCCACATATCCTTAACATATGTGATTACGTGTCTACTTCAGGCAAGGACTGTTTGCTAATTGTCCTCTTCGTTTACCAATTTCATATTAAAACTGTTACATATCCAGTTCCAGATTTCTAGAAAGTACTCACATTCGAAGTAAAGTGTTGTTCAGTTTTGGCATGGCAATAATAAAGGGAGCAGGTTGAGGCTAGGCATCTGCCTTTGTTCACAATTCTGTCATCGAATGAGAGTATGTGATTAAGTATTATCCATGCAAATGAGCTTAGTCGAGGGTGTAGGCTATTGCTCCAAACCATTCTCCACCACCATGCGGTATCTTGGGTTTTTCGATTACTGTTGAATGCGTTCTTTACTGTAAATATACCGTGAATGTCCGGCTTCTAGATTTTTTGGTCTTGCACTTAGGGGTCGCATTCAATTTTCTCTAGGTTGATCCTCAACACCATAAATAGCAGTAAAATATCATAGGGCATCTCCTATCCTTCGTTGTTTATAAAGCTGCTTAGTTTCGCAGCACAGTTTCTCCATAGGTTTGTTGGAAGGTTGATGTACTCTCTTAGGGGAATTTTTGTTGCCCAACAGTCTCTCTAGAAGTCAATTTTTTCTCCATTGCCAATTACCCAGCCTATGTGTTGGCCTGCCACAGGTTTTGCAGCTTGTATCCCCCTTCTAAATGGATGATTTCTTGTAGTATATGATCACCTCTACGTACCTATTTATGTATTTAGCGTTCATGAAGCATGCCCAGTCTTTACTTTATTGGGTAAATGTCCAGTAAAGTTTACAGAGTAACGCATTGCTAACTTCCCCAGTTTATGAATGCCTAGGCCGCCCTCCTGTATGGGTTTGCACACCTTTTCCCATTTAAGGGTAATGCCCTTTCTTTTTTATGGGTCTCCAGACCAAACAAAATTTTGAATAATAGTTTTGCCCTCTTTGATCAGAGATTGAGACCATATGTTGATTGACATGTTGTATATAGGTATGTTGTTTAGGACTGATCTTGCCAAAATCACCCTTCCTAGGAAAGACAGAAGTCTTCCTACGCATCTATTTGCTCGCTTTCTTATTTTTCTATCAATGGTCTCAGTATATTTTTTGTAGCCCTCCCCTGGAAGAGAGGTATCCCAAAGTATGTTTCTGGCAGTCTCCCTTCCTAAAACCTAAAAATGTTGAGAATCGCCCGTCTTCTGGTGAGCGGAACTCCCCCCATAAAAGTTTTGCTCTTCTCCAGGCTTATAACTTGTCCAGAAACTTCTCAGAATTTAAGGAAGAGTTTTTTCAAGTGTTTGAGGTCTCTAGTATCCCTGTTGAGGAATATGAAGATGTCATCTTGAAAAAAAAAGGTGTCTTGGAGCTTGTATGTGCCTGTTGTTGACCATGGTGTAGATTTTTCCTTTTTTCCCTAAGTTTCTATAGGTTAATGCCCAAAATATCTTCAGCGAGTGCAAATAGTAATGGAGAGATAGGGTCTCCTTGATTAAGGCATCTTCCAAGGCTGAATTACCCTGTTAATTTACCATTAATTGCGATCGATATCTTCCCGCTCTTGATAATGGTCATAATCAACTCACAGAAATTGTGGGAGAAACAAAAAACTTGGAGAGCTACTGTTAGAAATTCTCAGCTTAGTATATCATAGGCTTGCGTTATATCCAGCTTGAGTCCCACATTACCCCTTTTTCTTTTGCTATTCATCTCATTGACAGGCTTGGATGTCATCCAGATATTGTTGTGAATGCTCCTACCCTTGATGAAAGAACTTTACGCCCGGGACACTACTATTTCTACTATTGGTGATAGTCTAGTAGTCAATATCTTTGTGATTGTCTAAACTACAAAGTTGCTCAGGCATATCCGTCTGTATTGATTCACTCACTCAGGTTTCTTAATTTTGGGTATGAGCACTATGATATTAGAGTTGAAGTTGGTCGGGAGCAATCTGGTTATGAAAAAGGAGGAGATTCCTCTACAAAAGTCATGCTTAACTACCTCCTAGAATGTTGTAAAGAAGGCCCCTATAAATCCATCTGGACTTGGTGAGCTATCCTTGTTGAGACTAAACACCCTGAGTTTGATTTCTCCCACATTTGGGAGTGCAATAAACATTTCATTTTCAGTTTGCTCCACTCTGGAATTTGTTACATCCAAAATCCTGTTATTCAAGTTGATCGTGTTTGCTACAAATTTGTTTGTGTAGAACTGGAGTATGTGCGCCTTTATCAAGGATTGGATAGTAAAGAAAATTCCTTCCTCTGTCACGATCTTCCTGATAATGCTCTTTTCATTTTTAGCTCTTGTCATGCTTTGAAAGAATTGAGTGTTGCTGTCACCTTCTGTGAGCCACTTTATTCAAGAATTTTGACATTATTGTATTTCCTCTCTCTCTTTAATATGAGATATTTGTGTAGCCTTTTCAATGATGTCCTAATCGATCGCATCACTTTGCCAGTTAGTTTTCTGATTGGGCTTTATTTGTAGCAGATCTTCCTCCGAGGCTTTTTTGGCATCTCGCGTCGCATCCTGTCCTGTTCCTTTCCATTGCTTGATATCATTTTTTAATCTCCAGAGTTTGAGCATTAGGCAGAATAGAGGTATTGCATCTTGTTCATTTTTCCAACTAATGTGAACCACATCCCCAAAGTTTGCATATGTTTTCCAAGCTTGAAGGTATTTGAAGGGTATGTTGCAAGGTTTTGGGACGGCCTGGCAATCACCAAAAATGAGAGAGTGGTCAGACACTATTCGCAGAAATTTTTTGATTCTCCATCCCCAATATATATTAGACCAGAATGGGTTGTGCAAGCATCTGTCAAGACAGCTCAATATTCTGTTGACTCCTTTTTGTATGTTACTCCATGTATAGCTTATTCTCGTAGAATTGTTCCCTGTTAGATTAGTCTTATCGATGAAATCCCAACACCACCAAAAAATTAACTTTTAGCAAGGGACTTCATCTGTCGCGGAAGACATATAGCGAAAGTCTTAGTCCGTTAAATAGTTGACGCCAATGAGGGTGTCACTAAAAGCCTTCAGTTGGACAAAATCCATTGCTGAAATAGTATGCTTTTGTGACGAACGTATTTCGTCACTGTACAATACTCATTGGCGATAGACATCATCTGACACCAGACTTTTAGTGACACCCTCAAAGGCGTCAGGCAAGATTGGTCGTGTATATCTAATTTTGTCGCCAACGCATATTATTTTAACGACGGATCCCAACATCCTGTTTTTGTGATGCTGATTTAAGGATGGATGTAATCCTTCACAAATAATAATAATTATTAAAAAAAAAAAAAAAATATTTTAAAATAATATAAAAATATATTGCCCGTTATAAAATATATATTTTGCCACTAAAACATGTCTCATTCATGAAGCAAAATGAGTTGCAAATAATAGTGTATAAGATCTTAAATCCAGATCATAAACATCACAACTTTTCCCCACATAACAAAAGTACACAGAGATCTGGGAACATAACAAAAATATACTTAGTGATTATATTTGCATAGAAAATAACATTACTTATGGTGCTGATCTCTCTTATCCGGGACCTGCAGTTGCTATTCTTCACTGCTACTCTTCCCAGGTATTATTTTTGCAATAGTCTTCAGTCTGGGCTATGCTCTCCTTTTGTAGAACTGGTATTGGGCATGAACTGAGATCTATGCATCCTATCTCCCGCCTTCCTTATATGCTTTCTGCGCATTGTTTGACGATTTGGATTTGAAACACATGACTACACTCTCTATAGTTTGAAGATCTGAGCCAGCAAACTGCCTCCCATTGATTATCATGACCTGATTGTACAAAAAATTCACATCTTTACAATCTATCATAACAAGAAGGTCTTCATGTGTAGTTTATTTTGTTACCTGGATTGCCCAACAACTTTTGCCTTTTATGCATAACATGCTTGGACACTTTTAGTGCCTGCCAAAATACAATATTTAGAACTATCAAGGACGTAAACAATGCCTACTTGGCTATATCTTAACCAACAACTGTCATAAGTATAAAATAACATCTCAGACTCTTCATTTTATCAATACATTCTCTATATATACTCAGAACAATTAGTTTGTGCCAGTACTAATTAACTTTGATTATGATGCAAAACTCACTGTGATCTCGTTAAGCGCAAGTCTGACCTCTTTCAAATATAAAAGTGAGTTGAATGAAGAACATATAGATTCAAGTTGACAATTGGAGAGAGATAGCTGAAACCCAAAAACCAACCAAAGAACTTTAGTGTTTTTACAAAATTAAAGCTGCATGGTAGAGGGAAAAAAATAAAGTTTGCTTAGTTTTGCGATTGACTTTGTTTTGACCAGAGAATCACCAACATTCCGAAGAGGGTTTCTAAAAAGAACTGCATAGAAAGCCAGCATTTAAAGAACGCAACTCGAATTATATGACCATACATTTTCCATGCTAGTCGTAAAAAATATTTATAAGCCCACCTGAATTGATTAGTATGTCCGATTAGTTTGTCTCGTGAAATAAACTCTTCATCACGAAGCTCATGTAAGGTATTTGCATCTTCAGGAACTTTTGCATCTTCATGTAAGGGTAAAAAAACTCGTATGTTTTTAACCATGACAACCAAAACCTGCGAAACGCTTTGCACTGAGACATATCCAGGGACTCGAACACGGTAGAATGACCTTCCCAAAGCAATACAAATAAATCCTGCAAATGAGCAACACATAGATATTATGAAACCACGGTCCCAACCTTTGTTGATTCTTACCCAAAAAATAATTGTAGCTCCAACTACGGCTCCTGTAGTAGTACTTAGCAATAATCAGTTGAAGAAACTCACTATGTGTTTTCGCTCGCTGGGATCTTTCATGTCAAACTGATCGGCACCTAGGGATGGAACGAAACGTTTGATTCCACCACCTCCTAAGGCCAACAAGTATATCAAACTGTAAAACATCCATGCCTGACCCCCTTCTACACATGTAGACTCCAAACGTCGTTTGGGCTGTAGTTACTGTTAGTGAGACTGGAGGATGATCATTATCTATCCCTGTAAGTCTAACACATATTAGAGCAAGACCATTCCTGAAATTTTTATCAGATTTCAGGGGGATAAAATAACCTCAGAGTTTTTAGTATAAAAAATGGGGAAAAGAAAATCATAACTCTGGGGTACCTAAGTTGAATCAAATTTCATTTTAACCGTCTTTCATCCAAAATATGACAACTCAAAAAGCTACCAGCAGCTGATCTGCACCAAAACCCAGACATGTATTGAGTCGATTCATATATGTATCAGATATGAATCCTCCAACGAGCGCAAGCAGAAAAGCGGCACCCACGAAGTTTGTAGTGGTAGTGGAAGAGCTTGAAAAAATCAAAATGCATGATGAATAAGCAATATAAAACCATATTTGCCAGGTTCACAGTGAAGCCTATGGTATCAATCCCCATCTTAGCTGAAGGACAATATCAATCACAATTAGGATCACGAAACATATTCCAGAAATATAATACGACACGAGAAATAAATGAGATAAATGTACCATAAGTGAATTTGGTGGCTTTAGGTCCACCTTTCTTTTGATGTTTCACTTGTTCCATTGCTCCATTACTCTCTGCCTAAAGAAAACCATGCAATAAAAATAGTATGAGATCACCGGCAAGCTATACGTGTAACATCCCAAAACTAAAGCCCTATTACCGAGTGCCTAATTGGCATTTAATAAGCATGACTTCTAAATGGAAAAATAAAATAAAAATGGCCCGAGCTAGTATTTCCTTAAGTAATTACAATGATTAGAGTTGCTTCAGAGAGAGAGACGGAGAGGTAATTGGTAGAAGATGAAGAAGAGATTAAGAGTATTTAATGTTGAATACTAAACTTATAAGATTCTTTCAGTCATAGAAAGTAAAAAGGTAATGAGATATGCAAAAGCAAATAATCCAAAGATACCATTTGATGAGGAAAAAATTAAGTGAATGATGCACAAATGGATGTGAATAGAACCAAAACTGTTCAGAAAATGGTTGGGGAAGACACAAAAGAGAAAATGGATGGGAAAGGCACTAAAACTGTTTATAAAATGGATGACCAGCAGATCGAGTATGCTCAAAAAAAGGATGGAAAAAGCATCAAACTGTTCAGAAAATGGATGGGAATAGAAGAAAAATAGTTCAGAAAATGGATAGGGAAGACACACAAGAGACATTCCATCTGATGCATGCATCCTTTAGGTGGATGAAGCAAAGAAACATACAAGGCTATAAAAATACCTGAGGTGATAGCTGAGGAAGCTCATTCGGTTGTGTGTGCATCCATCCTAATGGCTTCAAATCGTTTAAGAAATCGTACTCGGGCAAAGCTGATGGAAGATGGACCTGTTGGTGAGTCCCCCACTATGGTACCATGGAAATACAACGAATCTCCTTAACCTGTGGATTATCCGGGGGACTAATTCCATATATGTATCCTACAATCTGAGTTCGTAGATCAGCTATGCAAATAAACTTCTTCAAAATATTTTTGGGCATAATGTAGGTGAAACCTGTTTCCTATTCACATAAACAAACTTCGAGATTAGTAAGTATAGAAACTAAAATTTGATCACCTAAAGAGGGGGTTAAGAATAATATATACCTTAATGTCCTCTGAGTTCACATAAATGTGATTCACTCGGAGATAAAGGTTTGTCGCTGATATAGCTCTCAAATGCCAATCAGTTATAGACGCAAATATATCATGTTCATAGGGACTCGTGGAGGTTACAATTAGCTCATCACCGTGCACATTTGTCATTTTAGTTGTCACTGCTGTCAGCTGGCTTGCATCTTTGGCCTGTTTCTCGATCTCTGCTATCTGCTGCCTCTGTAGTGACGGTGGTGTAATCTCAGCTCCAAGTATAATATCGCGAATCTCAGACTTCGTTAAAGCTGAAGTGTTTACGTTATTCTTCTTCGCATAATCTGAGAGTATAAGATTTCTCAAAGCAATCTCAACCTGTATTGGAATAATTAAAAGATCTCAGAAACCTTAAGCCGATCAGAATTCCGATTGGAATTCGGACAAAACAGATATGAACCCGTATCAACTCTAAACTAGTTTTTGACAAATCTGAAATCGTAATCATATACTGCGTAGGGTAAATTCAAAAAGATTAATTACATAATACAAATAAAGTCTGAATTCAGGAGGGGTCCATCAATATACTTAAGCTCTCAAGCCAGACTAATCTAAATGTGAAAAAAAATTGAAAACCCCCAAAGGACAACAACGCATAACATAAGTGTAAGAAATAAGAATGAATTCTTATTCCTTTGAACTTGCACAAACATGAATACAACTGGAACATAAATGATCTTATGTTTTTGGATCCTAAAGCAACAATAAAAGACTAAGATGTTAACTGCATAAAGGTGTCTCGATTTTATAGCCAAAGGAGAAGTTACCTTCATCTACTGATCATCTGTGAGAGAAGGCTAAATGTGATGTGCCTCGGTAATGATCATCTTGTCAGGCTTCAGTAATATTTTTGCCTTCTCCTTGTTCACATGAAGTGCCCGCAAGATCAATATCAATCAGGAAAATGTTGTGTAAGAAGAGATGCTCTTTAACCAATCATCATAAAGGTTGAAGATAAGCATCTGTGGCTCTGTAGCCTTCAGTATAAAATTGCCAAACTTCCTAATCTTTAAAGAAGCCTGGAACAATAACTGGAGCTCATTTCCTTTGATGACTATATTGGGGAAATCAAGCAAGTAAACCTCTAAAGTATCAAGCATTCCCTAACGAGTAACAATAATTTGTTTCGGTATGAGAGGGACATACATACTACATAGCTTGAGCCAGCAGTGGTATCTTCATGATCTTATTCATGTGTGAGTATTGTAAAACAATCAAAACCACAACAATATTTTCAAATTACTCAATAAATATTAATAAGAATAATAACTTATTAAGAATAAAGGGTATGGTACCTTCATGATCTTATTCATAGCTTGAGCCAGCAGTGGCTTCGACCCAAAATACTAGTTACCTAACGTAGCTTGCAAGTTGTACACCAGATTGATCCCAATCATTACCCTTGAATCGCCCAAATGAAAATTAATGAAACACAACAAAATACAAAGCCTAAAGTAAATGTGACTACAAGAAGACACACCTGTTGGAGATGGATAAATGGACATGTTGTCCATTGTATACTCCAAAAAATTTGCCCTAGTATAACGCTCAATGTCAAGAGAATCGTAGTCGCCCCATCAGAGCTGCACATCGATCCAGTACTTGTTACTCGCTTTCTGGTCAAACACATCCTTTGATTCAGTTACAATGGTAGGTCTAGACATAGTCCATCTATGGGCAGCAAAGAGAAGAATGTCGGCACACGAGGTGTTCATTTTGAAACTCTTCCTAGGATGTTATGTTACTTTGTACACAGTTTCAATTTCTTGGGCATCCAATTCTTAATCCAAAACCTGATAGAGATCCTTGACTGCATACTCCGATGTACCTTTTGCCATAAATGAGCATGGAATATTTGAATCAAAGACATCTTCAAGGTTAGAATTTTTCCATGCATGAATATTCCCGTTAGGTTCAACTGCACTTGGAAACCCACGTACACATTAGATTGGATTGATAAGCCAAGTCTATTTTACATATGAATCAGATCCCCTGCAAAATAGTAATTGAAATTAAGCTTAAGAGTAAAGAAAATAATATGAAATGATGATGTGTTGTGCGATATAAATAAATTTTTAAAAGATGCTTATCTTTCTATAAGCTGGTTCGGATACGTAGACAATATTTTAGTTCCCCAACTGTAGTACGCAATATATATATACAAGCACAAAAAATATGTCAAGTGACATTATTTAAGTAAATGTAATAATAACTCAGATTTGAAAGGAAACTAAGCACTTATCTTTCTTCGGGATATCCTCTAAAACATGCCGTCTTCTTAATGTCTTTGAGCTTGTAGATGCATAGACCTGTATAATCTTCACAAAGAACTACCAAGAACAAATAAATAAACTGGAGCAAATAAAATATCCCATAGGCCTTTAACAACATAAACACAATCCCTTAGAGTACTTATTGCCATTCCATCAAAAGATGGGTCACAAATCAATATTGAGACACAATCCATCTAAAATCTTCAAAATAAAATACCCCACAAAATACCTTCTGACCAAAGTACTGATCATAACAAAGTTACTACTTAAGATAAGCTAATAAGCAACCGTCAGTACTAGAACTATAGACACCACACGGGCCATGCAATATAACCTCCGATGCCAACATCCCCAATGGTATCAACGAACTTATCCGGCTTACACAATAGACATTCAGGTTCAAAAATTTCAGTCACTACAACTTTGTAATAGCTCTCTCCCAATATTTGATTATGAATTAGACTTGTAGGATCAATTGCAGCAACCTCACCACAAGCAACTCGAGGTGAAGTAAAAGAAGTTAGAGTACATATCTTATTGAGATGATGGTTAGTTGACTGCAAATAGAAATACAAAATTAGTTTATAGACATCAAAATACAAGTTTAGAAGTATATTCTAAATTTGAAGTATTATGCATACCAAGGAAGATAGTTGAAATCGTTCCACGTACTGTTGTGAGGTAGTCATATTTGATTCCTAAGGCATACTCTATACGTGGATAGTGCGCAAAAAATTTAGATAACAATACTATATCACATCTTTTTGGATAAACAAACAATGTACATAATTTATAGAATTGAAGTTACCTTAAGACCCTTTAAGGTTACATTCACTTGCTTTAGATTCGCATCTAATAAGTCCAACCTACTAGTCAGCTCAATGTTTTTGACTCGTAAATCCTCATTTTGTTTTAACAAGTGTCCAGACTTCTTTATTAAGGTCAGGCAAACACCTCCAGCAATTCCTATCATGCGCCCTTTGCAATCCTTTTGAACTTTCTATAACCAAATCAGAAGTTAATTTTATGTAGGAAAATTTCTAAACTATACATTAGTCAATCTTAAAATGACATATTACATATTTATAACAAGAAAGCCTTAACCTTAGCAACATAATCATTTACACCAGTCGTCTTAGACTCAGGATTTTCTCTTTTATATTATCTTATTTTTTCCTGTAGAAGTCAATAAATAAAAGATAATTTGAGTAATAGGTAAAGTAAAAGTTTAAATTGCATACAATAAGAAAATAAGAAGATTATATGGGATAGACTGACAACTAAGTCGGGGTTTTGCATGGTGTTATCAATTTTTGTATGTGCTTTGATATACACATCAGACCTCGGCACTAAGGCATCAAACTCCAAGTTCCTTTCCACGGCCTATAACATTAAAAACATACATATCAGTTCATATTATGATCCTATTTTGAGTGCTTTTAACTTTGACATAGTATGAGTGAGATAATACAAAATATGAAGAGTCTGAATTCTCTTATACAATCTCTATGATGTATTTTTCTCATTTATTGTTTAAGGATTGCCTCATGTTATCTTCATGCAATAAATCAAAGCTATTTGCTTTATGAATTCTTGTAATTCCTTTGAATGATTGTAACCAATAAGTCACTCCTATCTTGTAAAAAAAAATGCTTTTAAAACAAATATGCTCCCATTGGTTTTAAAAGTTCAATGGAGTATTCGAACTTCTTGCAAAAAATATAAAGAATCACATGAAAAGACTAAGATTTGGCATAAAAAGTGGCACATAAGTATTAAAACATACCATTTTATGACGAATCACGGCTAACCTAGTTCTCCCTATGCACGCCGGTGCTATCAGCTTACTTCGATTGGCAATATTATGCGTACTTATGGCCTAAAAAAACTTACAAAGATCACTAAACTACCAACTTCACAAAAGATATTGCAAACAAATTTATTTTCCACTAAACGTACCTGGAATTCTGGAATATTACGAAAGTCTACAAACTCATTTCACTCTTCTGGAGTGACAAAATCTGGTACATCATCTAATTTTGCTTTCACCTCAACAGGATTCTTGTCCTTCACAAGTTCATTGTACAAATAAGTCTTAAAGTTCCTCCAAGATGACAATATTCTCCCTCTCAAGTAATCTTCAGAGATATGTGGCATTTCAAAACCATCCTAAAAATAGTGGGAACATTGAGCAAACAAAATGGTAAGTATGTTAATAACACTAAAAAAGATGTATCAATTTAACATGTATGATTGAATTAGTATTACATTCAACTTATTCCTTATCTCTTTCATATCTGAAGATGGCACATCTTTAATGGTCTTGCAATTGATTGGAATATGCGCACGGGATAGAACACCAATGGACGTAACTAAGTCAGCAAGATTAGCATCCCCATTATTCGGTTGCCCAAGATGATTTACACTCACTACTCATCTTTGACCATCGGGTAAAATTATAGTTGGGCCGCGAGTACGACCCCTCTTCTTACACACTGTGGTTGATGATGAACTTGAGCTTCCTGCTATCATTAAAAGTAAAAGTAGGCATTACAACTTAAAACTTATTTATTCAATGAATTGCATATATTATGAATTAGTAGTATATTATATATTAAAAATGAATTACCTCGTTCTTCATTGAAGTTAGTACCAGTCCCATGCGTGTTTTGGGAAGCCATCAAGCTAAGACCAATCTAGGGTCGCATTTAACAAATAATATCAAGCATAAACCAATGAGTATATCAATGAAAGTAAAGATAGTTATTTCAAAGTAAAAATTTATGTCATCAAAAGTAGAAAGACCAATTTAACCTACTATAGGGAATATAAAGAACCATCTAAAGGTCTTAGTGATCAACCAATAGGTAAACATTACTTTATTCTAATGACCAAATAAAAAGACAATTGGATAACAAATCCTACCAAACTAATTCAAAACTCTGAATAACTACAGTAACCATAAATAACCATTCAAGTGTTTACTAATTTTTATTTCTTCGTTTTTGCTTCTTGGTTTTCTCAATAACCACAATAACTTCCTCCTGGTTGTCAAATATTGGATCATCTTCATTAGTGGTTTTAATATTGCTAAGCCCTATGTCAATATCATTTACATTTCGAGGCTCTAATAAAATTTGTAGTTCATCCTCAACGTAAATCTTCATTAGAATATCCAAAACTACATGCCAATCAGAATCTTTTGGATCCTTTGAGTAAAATACTTGTTGAGCATGCTCGGCTAGAATAAAGGGCTCGTCTCCCACCTTGTCTGAACTTTCCAAATTATTTAATTTTACCAGCCTTAGTTTCGCTTCCTTGTCTAGTTTAATACCTTGTGTCACCTTGGCCCAGTCGTACTTGAATAAAACAATTTTATAGCCTTGTCGATACTCTAGTTCGATGATATCCCTTCGCACTCCATAGTATATTGTAGACTCATCCATTGTGTTATGATCATTAGCACTCGATCGAAAAGTAGTCAAGCATTCCGTGCAAACCCCGCTATTCTGATTTGTCTTAGTTGCCTCATGATCCTTAGTGACAAATAGGAAGCTGTTCCCACAATATTTATTGTACCGCGTAGCCAATGCTAATGGCCCTCTCACAATATCACTAAAATCAGTATTATTCATTTCTTTCGATTCTCGCTGAAAACAAATCAAAATAAAATATAATCACAAAAAAATCTACATGAAATTAGCAACTTAATACAATATATTCGTCATAATACCTGGCTTTTCATCCATGGTATAAATTCTTCTTCTTTTGGTATTTTGTAGTTAATAGATTTCCTCTTTTTAGCAACTGCCTTACGCCTTTCAATGAAATCGCTATGTCTTCTTCAAATAAAAGTTCAGGCATTATTAGATACAACTTTTATATTATTAAATTTAAAATGTGTTAGTTTTCATACTTTTTCCACTTGTCATAAACAGGATGGTTGCTTAATACCCATTTCTGAGCTTGCTCATATTCAACATTGGATAGGATGAATCGATAACCAAGACTAACTGGGCCACAAGTATCACTATCATCCATTATTAACGATGAAAGTGGAGACGAATCATCTAATGCAACATCCAATCCTTCTAAGAGGCTATCCTCGCCCCTGCCTTTGTAATTATTGTAATATATCAAAGTCTCCTCATGTTTGTACCTTTCTGCAATGTAACCTTTAGGTAGAGCTTTATTGCCAGCATACCCCTTGAAAGTCTTCATAAACCTTGTGTAGTTAACGATAGAAAATAAATGTTATGAACTTATGGATGTATAAGTTTAAATAATCATACCACAAAACGTACCTTTCAAATGGATACATCCATCTATAGAAAAGCGAACCACATAGACGAGCCTCATATGCTAAGTGGATGGCCAGATGCATCATTACAACAAATACGGAGGGAGGGCAAACCTTTTCTAGCTCGCAAAGGGTTTTTACCATATTTCTTTCCAATTTCATAGCTAAATCAACATAAATTACACTAGAGCACAATGCATTGAAGAAAGTACACATACTTGTAATTATCGTGCGAATTTCTTTCCGATCCTTATATGCATGTTGAATTAAAATAGGAAGCAAATGTTGCATTAAGATATGGTGATCGTGAGACTTCATGCCCCCCTTCCAATCCATTCAATCTTCTTTAACAATATTCTTCCAATTACTGCTGAACCCAAATGGAACACGTAAATCACGTAATGTCTTAAAAAAGAACTGTTTCTCCTCTTTTCGTAAACAATCCGGAGCCAACTTCATAACCTCCTTGCCATTTTTGTTAGTTAGCCACATTAGCTTCTTTAATTTTAATTTTTTCAAGTCTTTGCGAGCATTTGAATCATCCTTTGTTTTCCCCTTTGTATTTAACATCAAGGCCATGAGATTTTAATAGACATTGCTTTCAATATGCATGACATCACGGTTATGACGTACCAGATGAGGTTTCCAATACTCAAGATCAAAAAATATCGATCGCTTTGAGAAATACAAAGATTCTGTGTTGTCATTTTCTTCACCATATTCACCAACCTTTTGTTTCTTCTTTTTGCTCTTCCCCCAATGTGTATTCAAGTTGGCAACCTCATTTTCAACCTCAATCCCTGTCAAGGGTACTGGTGGTTGTCGAAGCTCTTCTTTCTTATTGAAAGTACCAGCACTTTTATCTTTTCGAGCCTCATCCTGTAATGGCAAAAAACGTCAATGGTCCATATATACATCTTTACGCCCATGAGTAAGTCTCAATGAACTAGTATTCGGGCCACAAGGGGGGAATCCGAATTTACCTTTTGTTCGGAAACCAGATATGTTACCATAAGCCGAAAAATCATGGATTGTCCACAATAAGGTTATGCCACAACTCTTGTAGTTCCGCAATCAATGGCTGCAAAAACACATCGATATCCTTCCCTAGTTGTTTGGGTCCTTCAATGAGTAAAACGAGCATCGTAAATTGTGGTTTCATGCAATGGTTTGGTGGAAGATTATAAGGCACACACATCACAGGCCAATAACTATATGATATCCTAAACATACCAAAGGCATTAAAGCCATCTGTGGCTAGTCCCAATCGACAATTACGAGACTCGTCTGAAAACTCTTTGAATTTATCGTCCAAATGGTTCCACATAGGTGTGTCAATAGGATGCCTCATCTTTCCTGCCGGCATACGCCCGGTTATGTGTCAGGACATCTCTTTTACGACCCATGGCACACTGCACAAGAAGTACCATTTTAGTTGTACAAATAGCAGATGTTATTTAGTATATGCACCTTAGTAAAGGAGTAATACATGTTTAAGAAAAATAGCTTTGAACATTGAAAAGGCATACCTGTACATTCTTTACAGCCGAGGTATTATTGGAAAGTATCTCAATACCTTCGCAACAACTTTTTTGCGTATCAGCATTTTTCTTCTTGGATTTGAACCACGTTCAGTTACCGTCTTGTACCTTGAAAGACCACATATTGGACGACTATTCCTAGATGCATTCTCTCTCCAATACAATATACTGTCATTGGGACATGCGTGATTTTTTTTGTAATCAAGGGACAAGCCGGCTACAATCTTCTTCGCGCGATAACAGTTATCTGGTACTTTGTTTCCCGGTGGTAAAGCCTGCATGAGAGTTTGAAGTAGTCCTGTAAAAATTTTGTCACTCCATCCGTTGTCCACCTTTAAGTTGTATAGCTTTAAGATGAATCTAAGCACAGTAAAATCCTTGCAGCCTGGGTACAAAGCTGTCATAGCCTGTTGTACCTTTGAATCGAACTTCATGGTGTTGTCTTCATTATCCTCAGTACGATTGTTTATTGCCTCTAGATCATCTTGAACAAACTCATCACTAAAGATGTGATATGCCGGGTTAGAAGTCTTAGGGGAGTTAACCACCGCCACTCCATCTTGGGGAAGATTGTTATTTGGTAATGCTATTCCAGATTCATTATGTGTTAGATGCTTACCATGAAAGTTCCAAACTCGATACGTCATTAGAAAGCCATTTCTAAGAAGATGGCACTTCATTTCATCATAAAGAAGGGGAGTGCGTTGGTTTCCACACAGATTGCATGGACAAAAAAATATAAAGTCTACTAGGAAGATGCTTTCGCACAAAGTTTAAGAAAAAGTCCACACCAAATGAATATCGTTGATCAGGGAAGCTAAGAAAAATCCAGTCCCTATCCATCATATATGAACCTCTAGTTTGACACCTAATCATGTGATATATTAGATAAGGCAATATTTGATGGAAAATGATCAAGAAAGAGAAGAATATAAAGCTATATCAAATCGTTGAGTAACTCAATAGGTCATTCAGGTTCAAGCTTAGACATAGCTATCGAATAAAGATTATCTAATGCCCTAGACAATAGTTACTGTGATAGAATTGATTTCTAGATTATATGAGTTTATAGTTTGGTACGTACTTAGGAATCTTGTCTCATGCGAGAAGAAAAATCTCAAAAGGGTGGAGTCACTCTCTAGTATTACTCCGGCCGTCAAATCAGACCATATCAAAAAATAATCTTAAGATCATTGCTAAATAAATAAATATGATTTTCTCAAGTTATATTTAGATAATCAATTAATCTTTGATGTTGCTTTTACCATGTAACTTATCCACAGTTTATATGAATCAACATTCAATTTGGATAGAAGAAAAATATTTATCATACTAAACTAACAGTATGCCAAGTTTATGTTGTGTCACATTAATCAAGTGGATTAGAACCTTCAGATTGAGCTACTCAAACTTCACTAATGAAAATTATATCATACAAACTAAACTAACAGACAATAATTTGTCTATGATTATAGGCTACTGACTTTAAATCAATAAAAGAACAAACAACAACACAATCTAATTCATAAAAGGCAACTGCAATATGTAACTACCACAAGGTAAACTTGGTCCTCAATATGTGTTTTAACAACTTCAATTCATAGCCATCGATATTACTTCATATGCCCTAAGATCGGTTTCTTACATTTAGAACAGATAATAGACCTGCTGCATATAGGCAATTTGGAAAGGACCTTATAAAAGATGATACAGATGGTAAGACCTATTACAAAACAATTTCAGCTTAGGCCAGTTGTCCAAATCACTCAGATCAGTTAGAAAATTGAAGGAGAAGATGCTAAAAATACATTCCATTTGATGTATTCCCCGCATGGGTGGCAGAAGCTCATAGCTATAACAACTATACACACAAGGAAGCAAAGGAATCACTTTCTGAATCTGGTCCAGACTATACAGAAAATGGATATTCAAAAAATGGATGCGAATAGAACCAAAACTGTTCAGAAAATGGTTGGGGAATACACAAAAGAGACAATGGATGGGAAAACTCTAAAACTATTCAAAAAATGGATGACCAGCAGATCCAGTATGCTTCGAAAATGGATGGAAAAGGCAACAAAACCATTTAGAAAATGGATGGGAATAGAAATAAAACAGTTCAGAAAATGGATGGGGAAGACACAAAAAAGACATTCCATCTTATGCATGCATCCTTCTGGTGGCAGAAGTAAAGAGATACAACAATAACCTTCCCTACGGTACATAGGAATCTTTTTCATGATCTTATCAAAAATGAGATCCAGATTCTGATTATGAATGGGAAAGGCACTATAAATGCAAAGGCATTTCTTTTGGCTCGTGCTCTTAATTGGGAGCAGTCTATAAGAGATACGACTAAACCATTTCGCAAAATGCCTAATACATAAATTACTCTGAACTAAAAGCAAGACATACAGTCTTGACCTTTATATTGATTTAAACTACTCTATATAGTATACTCTAGCAGTTGCAATTTCTAACACTTTTAGGGAGTTTTATTATTCATAAATTATACACAAAGAGGATGGTCAAGTCGCAATATTCTAATGCATGATACATATAAGATAAAGCTACTTTTGTAAAAATCACTTACTGAAACGAATCACTTTAACATCGTGAGATAGATGAAAAACATTCAAATAAATAAGGTTTTTCTACATTTTCAAAGATAATTGATAAATCCATCACTTAACCAGAGATAACATTTGCCTATTAGAAAGGTCATTTACAAAAATGGCTACCATAAAATATAGAAAAAAATAAAATAATACTTGCAGAAGCAGGCTAAATCCATGCTTTTTAATCGTCGATAGCACAGGCTCTACAAATTCTGAAATACACGGTTGAAATACTTCAGTAAAAAAAAAGGAATCTAGATATAATCCAATAAGTCCTACCCTGCAAGAGTGACAAAATAATAAACTTAGTAACGGGTGGTTTTCGTAACAAGTGGATATGATATTTTTTTTGATTGAGTCAACTCTTGGATATATGTTTATAATCAAGCATTGAATTGAATTCATTTTTGGTTGTATGCAGTAGCATGACTATATAAACTATACTATGTCGTTTGGCTTTGAAACATAAGAATTTCACTTCACATAAATTACTGAAATCATATGAAGGATATCCCAAAACAGTATTTCAACTAAAATTATATGTTCTTCATATTTTAGTTAAAAAAATCCATCCTCCCAATCAATAGCTTACAAATAATTAACTTCCCCCAAATTTCTTCTTAATTAGTACTTTAACCAAATTGTAAAGAGAGAATTTAGAAAAGATACCCAAAGATAAATAAAGAACTAATTGGAAAAATCTTGTATGATGAATCTAAGAAAGAAAATTGAATGAATACTTGCAAACCTGCTCAAAGAAGAGAGTCTGGACCCAGATTAATCAATAGATATCACAATATAAATAAATGTCAAACTAGGGGATTTTAAAATTAGAAATCACGCAAAAAAAAGAGGGAAAGAAGAGATTTGCCACCAATAAGATAGAGTCTGAGATGGATAAAGTAGTTGAGAGAAAGAAGGTTCGTGGGAAAGAAGGAGACTTTGAGTGAGATTTGATGATCTGATATGAGGGAGAAAATAATAGAGAAGATTGGTGCGCCAAATTGAGGCGGGAGAAAGATAAATTTTTTGAAAATCCATTGTTCAATCTGTTAGGATTTGATCTCAAAACTTGTATCGTGAGAGAAGTTTGAGAAATAGATGAGAGTAGAACTGAAGAGACTTCAAAACTATCAGGATTAATTTGAGATAGAAAAGGCGACAAATAATAAAAGCGACAAACTTATTTTATAAGGAATAAAGGTGACGCAAAACAAAAAAAATTGTTAGCAATCGCGACAGGATTAGGTTGTTGGCGTTACGTTTAAATTAATTAATTATTTTAATGAATACATAATAAAAACAGAGGTAACAATAAGACTTTCAGCAATGGAAACTGTCCATCACGTTATGATGACAAACATAATTCTATGCTAAAGGCATAATTGTTTTGTCGCCAAAAGCCACTTTTTTGGTGGTGCAAAAATCTTGCATAGCTCTAGTTAGTGGTTATCTTCTGCCCCTCCTCTCCTCAGTCCTAAGAACACAATTGAAGACTCCTAAGAAAATCTACGGTTCATTGGTACTGCTAGCGACTATTGTTAGTTCATTCTAGAGCGGTACTCTATTGAGAGTCAGGAAGCTAGCATGGACGAAGGAAAAACTGTAGCTCATGTATCAGACCGTAATTTGCTGGGTAAAAGTGTTCGTAAATTCAAGTTCTGGAATCCCCAACCCGTCTCTCCAGAGTATCCATATTTTCCTTTATTCTCCCCTACATTATTCGTGATTATTTTCCTTGTAAATCGCTGTAGTCTCAATTTTGCAGCATGAATCTTTGGTTCCACTATGTACATTATATTGGATTGCAGTTCCTCCACTTGCTGGGTTATGCAACTGCCTGATTTCTTCAAAATTTGCCTCTTTTTGACTAATTGTTTTCCCCTGCTCCTCCCTCATGTCACGCCCCAAAATCCAGTAATCGGTAGCTAGCCCAATTACTGAGAATCGAGGATGTGCAGATCGGGGAATCCAAGGATTCGCCCCAAAAACAACCGAGTCGTAGACAAATTTTGGCCCAGTCATTCGCAATAGTATCACAACAGAGTAATAAGAAAAAATAGTAACAGTGGGAGACTAAGATAACAAGTAGCTAAACGGAAGATTCTACAAACCTCTACACAGCAATCCCAACAGTAATAACTGAAGAATGAGCTTCCAGCTCAGCTCCCCAAAGATCACCACAGCAGCATCTAAAACCTGACACAACCTGCCGCTGAAAGGGGGATGCGAGAGTGAGCAAACAACGAGCTCACTAACTCCCAAGAATAGTTAAACGATTATACTAACCAATGAGATGGATATAAATAATAATGATAAATAAGATATAATAATATCTAGCGATAACAATATATATATATAAATACCAAGGATGTCTAATAGGTATTTAATAGGTACAATACTAGTTTAAGGATTATACTTAACTATACTATAAGTATATACACATCTCGATCAAAGGAGTGCTAAGACTATAACTACACTCCAGTCCCAAGGACTACTAACTACACTCTAATCACTACCGTGGCCCTCAGCGCCACAAGCGACTAACCTACCTCAGAAATACAATCACACACGAGGGTAAACACCCTCGGCTCACAATAATCCAATAGGGTTACCCAAACCCCAACCAGGCACAACCCCGAAGCTATCACAAGCTAAGGGAGATTGCCCACAACCAGATACCAGCCTAAAGCTCACAATAACCAACCAGACTAATTAACCTAATAAATTAACTAGACACAATAGAGGGAGGGAAGAGATGCAGAGTGGAGAGGAGTATATAGAAAGAAGATTAATCTAATTACACCGCAAATCAATTAGGAGAAGAGGAATTTAATAAGCGGAGAAGAATATGATAAACTAGGATAATCCCATAATCATCCCAATGCAATGATATGTTATGATGATGATATGATGGAATGAGATAATCTTATGATTATCCCAAGTGCAGAAGATTGTAAATTAAACATAATGCAGAAAAGGTTAATGATTTCTATCAGAAGAACCTACAAATTTGAGGTATGCAGAGATGCAATGATATGCTTGATGATGATGATGATGATGATGATGCAGAATGATTTAGCGATATCAACCCAAAGGGCTATCCCCCAAGACTAAAGTGGGCTGACAACCGCTGAAAAAGGATTTACCTTACAGGATATGCTTGGATACAAGGGTACGATGTACTGCACTAGCTCGACCAGACTATGGGGATATTACCTTAATCTATCAAATCCCGCTGAGCCAACGTCCGAACTATGCATACATTCAAAGGTATTTCAACCTCCAGGATAAGCTCTGTACCGGATCGCAAATACTGTATCATACCATCCCACACTCCCGAATGGGTAATTAGGTATATTAGTATCCATCCTGGACCCACATTCTATTTTAACCCGATTTAAGGAATTTTTGAACCTCTCGAGGGTCAGCCGATACGGATTTATTTATGTATCCAATCGCAGTAAGATAAGGAGAGAATATGCTATTTATGGATGTGAGCAAAAATCCTAAAGACTGAAACACAACTGCTGTTAACACAGCCAGTACATAATATGATAACCACCTGCTTGAGAGCATGGCAACCAAAACTAACACAGATTCCCACCTGTGACTCAGTTGCACTATCTAAACCTAGATAAAACAGCAACTTAACCGTCACAACATCTAAACAGCATCAGTCTCTAAGATTCCTCAAGCAATATGATTACCATCAAGTACAATAGTACTCTAGCTGTCAACACAGACTAGTACCATGGGGTGACCTATAAGTGCCCAACGAGTAGTCAACAATCCTCAATAATGGAACTGCCTCATAATCCTCCTAATCATGTACATAAGTCTCCAACATGGATGTACAAGAACCGGATTTAACAGGAGGTTTCAGCAGCATTCCAACATCTCGGGTGACGTACCACTTCATAAACCACCTGGCTCAGCCGTGTACCTCACTGAGCCATGCTGTCTCGCTGCCTCCTAGATGATGGAAGGGAGTACAGCCCTAACAACCTCATCCCGGGGAAAGAAGGCTTACGGGTAAGCTCTATTAGCTCTAAGAATCATGAGGACAATAAGTATCACGACACGATAAGCTAACAATTTTAAGGCAAACTATCAGAATTTCAACATCCACGACCAACCACCACGGACAAGCCATCTGCTCACCACCAACAACTAACAGTCCAGGAGATTCTACACTCCCACATGGAATCCAACATTCTAAACAACCACCAGCCACAAAGATAGTGCTCAAGGACTAGGCCTCGAGAACGCAGAGTACACCTAGACTAGTCCTAAGACTAATCAAAACAATAGCAGGCAAGAGGACGAGCTCTAAATTGAAGACCATGTCTTACTGAAGCTATATCGTCCCAAGACTACCTTGGAACCAAGTCCAGCAACCCAGACTAACCAAGGTACTATACTATAAGGGATAACTATAGTCTGTAAACTATACTGTCTAATAAGAATAGCGGATAAACAACGTGGCATCCATGAGTCTCTACTAAAAGCCAAACCTAGCCACTAGTGCCCTGAAACAAGCTGGGCACCCTAATAACTAACCAATAATACTATACTCAATATATTATATATATATATATTGAGAAATGCCTTTGTTCTCAACCTCAACGAAGAAATGATTCGCAATGACCATCTACAATAAAATCAGTCCAAGAGGAATCTCAGGAGTTATCGTCACATTGACGATAACTGAGAACAACTACCTATGACTAACCATAACCTACAGGTTCTATCTAGTAGCTAAACTCACATTGTCGCGGATTTTACTAACTTATCAAACCCTTAGGTACTCTCGCTTAAGGTATGCTAAACGGATAACCCATAAAAGTGTCCTAAGCAATTAACCCATATACTAACCTAATCACATACATAATATATATATACTAGGCATTTTTATAACTCACAAATCAGGATAATAATCTAGTTATTCAGGAAGATAAAACTCGCCTGACGATAATCCAAGTCCTGCGAAAATCCAACTCGGAAAACCGAACCTAAGATTGACGACGAGGCAATCAGAACAACGAACAAGCTATCACAGCCAATAACAACAATAATTAAGCAATCAATTCTAGAAGATGCCATCAAACCCAAACCCTAGAAATCAGACCTACGCCGAAATCGAGTGAAAAGGACGGAAAAGGAATCGGGAATCACTTACCGAGGATAGGAGCGAAGCTTGCGACAAAGCGGGCGAAGAGTCCTTGAGTGATGGGGATGAGTAGGTTGAGAGTATGGAGGAGAGGGGAAAAGGTTTGGGAGAAAAGGGAAAGAGAGAGAGTGAAAAAGTGGAAGAGAGGAGAAGAAGAATCAAAGCTAAAAAGGCTAAAATCGCGCCTCTGTTCGAACATGAATTGATCCTGCTCGAACAAAACCAAGTGTATTCGAACAAAGAAGTGTTTTGTTCGAATACAAAGGACTCTATTCGAACAGAAAAAGTCCTGCTCGAATCCTGCCCCAAAAAAACAGCCCCGGGACCACCCCGGACACCGTGGAAACACCACGGGCCACCCCCACTACCACACAAACACTTCTACAAGTCCAACAAGGGTTTCTCAAGGTAGAAACACCACCTCCACCGCCTCACGGCCACCAAAATGCCTAAACCCCCAAAAAAGAATTTTTTCCTCGGGAAACACTAGAAACCTACCAACCAATCCAACGGCTCACCGGAACCACCCCAATCTATAGACACACTAATAAATCATCACTACCAAACTTTCTAGGGGTTTCTGAGGTCTAAACACCACCTCCACAGCCTAATGGTCACCGGAACTTCTAAAACCCAAAAAAAGGAATCTAACGGCTAGAAACTTATCCGAAAGGACTAAATGGATGCAGAATGGATAGAAAATACTCGTAAGGAATAATATACAAATGTGTGACGTGTTAGAGTGTATACAGAAGCTTAACGGAAGACAGAGGGAATCTTTTCTGTAGAAATGGACCGAAAGGAAGAAAATGGATAGAAACGAAGAAGATGGACATAAAGGAATAAGAATGGACGGGAAGATACTAACAAGCCAGATAGGAGGGGAAGCATCAAGGAAGCCTAAATCTACCCTAGGATTCCCTGAGATCACGCCACACCACCACACAGCAATATCACACAACTACCAAGCCACAACGGGCAACCAAAACCAAAACACAAACACTTCCTCCCCGAAACCACCGAAACCTACAGAACTACCAAAAAGAATCTAATACAAACCTACCAAAAGAAATAACACGGATGAATAACAAATAACAATATATGAATAATAGTAACAATACTTAATAATAAACAAAAAAATACCCTGAAATTCTGGGATATTACACCTCATTTCTGTAATGTTCTGCTCCTCAGGAGAGTTCTCCGTGTTTGGTTATGTAGGCCTTGCTTTTTACATTTTCACAATGACTTAAGCCATCACCTTCATTTGTATTGTCTTCCATCTGTTCTGAAATGTCTCCTACTAAGGCAACAAATGTGTTACCCCTAGTGATTTCTACCTTTTTTTGTTGTGAGCTGCTATTTGTGTTCCCCTTAGCTACGGACCATACTTCTTCATGTTCAATTCTCTTTACTTGCTCGAATTTCTTCATTGGTTTTGTCATCCTTGGGAAGTATATGATTGGGGATATACTACTGGAGGAGAGAATAGGGGTTTCTTGAAAATATGTGTGCTTGTTGGGTGGTTGCGGTTGTGCTTGGGCTTTATCCTTGTTGTTTTCCTTTGTCCCTTCCTGAATGTGAAATACCTTGTTGTTTCTGTCATTTTCCCCCCTTCTCTTGAGCTCTTCTTTGTATTATTGCTCGATTCAATATCGTTATGTCTGCAAGCCCTTTGTACTAGCTTGCATTCTGTAATAATATGGCCAACATTGTTGCAATGCTTGTAATATTTTGGGACTCTGTGTAGAAGTATCTCTTGTTTCACCATTCTCCTTTCTATGTCTAGGAGAATGTGATCGAAGATTGGTTTAGACATATCAATGTCAACTAGGACATTTACCTGATAGCCATAGTCCTGGTTCCTTATTGATTGGTCTAGCTGGATAGGTGTTCCTAGCATTTTACCCATAGATAGAATAATTTTGGGGCTCTACATCTCAATAGGGAGACCTAGAAATTTGTACCATATGAGCGCATTGGAGTTGTTGTAACTGTCCACTAAGAAGAATAGACTCCACGGCAGAATCTGCATCGCCATTCTATCGACCATCCATGGTCATCTACTCCATATCAAGATCTTGTCCTCCACGTGCTCCAGTTTGATAATAAAAAGTCTTTACCAATTGGTATTTGCTTGCAAGATCCTTTTCTTTTTTAGTGCATGCGAGTAAATTCCTAAACTGCTGTGAATTTGATCTTTTGAAGGTCTAACCTGCCTATTAAACTGAATTGGTATTATGATATACCAGATTCTAGTTCGACCGTTGGGATGGTGATTACTGGTTTGTCTGTTCTCCTCCTCATAGGTAGCAGCACTCCTGTATCCACAATTTGGTTTTCTTGTCTCGCACCTTAACACCAGAGGAACTAAGCTTACTTGTACTATTTTTTGCATCTTCTTTCCACTTAATAATAATCTTGTACTTCAATAATAACTAATTGAGTTTCAACTGCAACATCACATCATAATGATTGGTCAATATATCTTTTTATATTACAATGAGAAATTGAAGAATAATTTTAAGTGACCTAAATAAAATGTAGTTAAATAAATTAAAAATATCAATTAATGAAATGATTGTCCTGCAAAAAAAAAAAGAAACTAAAAGCGCTGGCAGATTATTATTGAATACGGTTTATTGCATCCAATGCCCCTCCTACCACAGTAGATTATACAAATAAAGGCAATTGGAAACAATGATTGTACTAGTAAAGAGAAATGTAAATTTAAGTCACGAGAAGGGTGGATTGCACCCAAACATACTACCAGACCAACATACAAAATCACCAATCATGAAGCCCAAACAAGTGATGATATTTATGAGAAATGATAAACAAGTCGCAAAGGTGGTACAACTATTATAGCATTAATGAATAAGAAAACCCCTTTTTAATTCTCAACATATCCAGAATATGTGGCATTGGATTTTTTTATTTAATTTTAATGAAGTAAGATCAAAATGGTCCTATATGCAATCAAATTAGGAAGGGAAGCAATGCTTCTACAATGGAATTACATAAGTGAACTACAGAGAAAAAAAAGTGAACCATTAAAGAATTCAAAATTCCACACATGCCCAAGTGTTTATCAACTTTCCTTAATCCACCCAAGTCCCAATAGAATGGCAGGATAGACCACGACTACCAATACAAAGGCTGAAACATGAAACCATTAAATCCAATTTTAAATTTATATATCTTGATGTGCATCCACAACTTCAAGAAACTAATCCTCATACTTAATCACTACTCTCTAACCAAAAATGTCTTAAGCTCGTCTTCATACGTAAGCTCATCATTTGGTTACACTTTATCAGTTTTTAACTTAGTTCGACCGATAACAATTAACAGGTCCTCATATCTAGTCGGTGGAAACATTCTGGTTCAATAGTCATATTTATCCTACATTTTGCATTATAAATCTCAAAACCCAAATCGCTATTTCTTTCTGCATCCCTTCCGAAACTTAAATGCAACTAGATCCCCATGTTGCTCAATTCCCAATCTGAGAACTATAAGACCAAGCTTTTGAACCAAAATCTTCTGAACTATACACATTTTGATGATAAGCTGTGAAATAAAGACCAAGCTTCTAAAATATACCCACCACCTGAAAAAAAAAAATGGGGGTCATCCATAAAACACACTAAGAGCTGATACCAATTCCGTAATGCCTTTACAATTGCAACCCTTCAAAAGTCATCCAACTATGTGTACTTCTAAAACTATCAGCCCCATCAGATTCTTCACAAGGAAAAGATAGAAAATTTTAACCAAATACTATGAGCCCTATCAGATTCTTCTTGGGAAAAAGATTGTTAACCAAATTACATAGTATAATAAAATCCACTATAAAGTTGTAGTTGATATGGAGACTTCATGTGTTCTAGAGGCTTCGACCTCCGGCTGTTCGGTTGAGTCTGAAAGTATAGTATCTGAGAGGGAGGGTGGAGTAGATGTTATTAAATTTCCATATTTTCATAGAAAATCAGTGTCATATCCTCCGAACTCCGATCTCTTTAGAGAGTTTTGTAAAACCAAAGCACTTATAGGGGAAAGAAAGGGCAATTTCGTAGAACATGCCGGTAGGCAGTTTAGAAGTTGTATGGTCGGATCTGGGGAGGAATATTTCTTTTTGTTGGCTAATTTAGAGAAGGAAAAAATAGATAGGGGGTTAGACAAAACGATCCCCTTAAAGTATTATGATGGAAATGTCCAGGGCGACCTGAAAGAGGGTTTTTTATGTTATCTATCTCAATTGGAGTACGGGTTGAGTTTGTCGCTTCGCAATTTTGTGAAAGGGATTATGAATATCATTAGGGCATGTCCTATTCAGTTGAACATGAAAATGTGTGAGGTAATAAATATCTACAAATTTTTGAATAAGTTGTGGGAGGATGATGGGGTTGAGAGGAGGATATCTCCTGAAGACGTCATGCAGTTTTATGGCATGAAAAACAATTCTGCAAGTAGAGGGGCTTAGTTTTTTGTGAGTTCGACTTGACCTCTTTTCTTCGATCTGAATTTAGCAGGTCAAATGAGGAATGATAATGTAATGTGGGGAAGGGTTATTATTTTCAAAGAGATGATGAAGAACCCATGAAACTTCTGTGTAAAACTGTGAAGCAAAGTAAGTATAATAACGTATAATATTGAAATATTAAAATCGAATGTTGCTTTGATGTTGATAGTACGTTATTGTTTGGCAAGTCCTACGTCGAAGGTGCAGAGGAAGAAGTCCCTGTTAGACACTGTTGCTCAGGAAGGGACCGAGCTCATGGTTGTGCTTGAAAAACTTGACATTAGTTGAAAGAAGCGAGCTAACAACATGTCTGAGAAAGTTTAAGTCTCAAGCAATATGACTAATGACGGGTGTTGGTGGCAATATGAAGAGGAGAGCTGATGGAGAGAGACGAGTGATTTTGACAAAGGCATCTAGAGTGGATTTTGTAGATGTGCCAGAGTCCACTACGTCGAGTAAGTTAGCTTGGGCTCTTCCAAAGAAGATGATGTTGAAGCGTGGTTCGACCTCCGGTACCATGGGGAGTGGTAAAGTCGAGGGAAAGGCGAAGAAGAGAAGGGTAGGTCCATCATCTAAACAGATTGGGGTGAAGGGTAGGTCCATCGACCTGGTAAGGAAAATGAGTTGAAAACGTTGAGAAAAAGCGAGGCTTACAACTCGCAATGGTGAGGTGGAGATGGGCAAAATGGTAAGTTTGATGATTTTGATATTTTCTAAATTTTGTTTTGTAGTTTGCGTTAAAAAAATATGGTCGATGACTGTGCTATTTTTTGTAGGCTTCTCATCTGATGAAGGGGATCTGCCTTGGTATAGAGAAGGAGAAAGCCAAGCTTGAGAAGAAGGTAGCTCGTTTGAAAATTGACTTGGCTAGGGAGGGGAAACGACTGGACTCCGTGAAACCTGCACAAGAGGTGGAGATAAGCGAGCTGACAGCAGAAACGGGAAAGAATCTGGAGGAGGTTGTAATCTAGTGTGATAGACTTGGGCGCCACCTTTCAAAAATGGGGTACTCCAAAACTGAGGTGAATGAAATTATGGAGGATACTTATATTGAAGAGGAGGAGGTTGAGGATGATGAAGTTTGCGTTATTGGTGGATTGGATGGAGTTTATCCCCAGACAGTGCCAGAGAATGAAGGGGATGATGATGTCAACCTAGATAATGTTAATGAGAAGGTAGAGTATAATTGTTAAATATTTGGTTATATTATTATAAGGGGTTTGTAAACTGTAGCTGCATAGATCAATATAGGATAAATAGTTGTAGGCTAAGTTATGTTTGTAAACCTTATTTGTAGGAAGGTAAGGATCTGCGCCTCAGAATGAAGGAATTAGATAATGAGCTTGCTAGGGAAAAAGATGTCTCAGCGTCCCTGTTGACTTTGTAAGCGGAGCTACAGGTAATTTAGCGTGGAAAACTAATACAAAATAAGAAATAACACATGTGATTTAGCATGGAAAACCTCTGAATAGGTAAGAAACTACGACCTCAAGTTGAGGGACTTTTATTGCTTGAGGCTAATATCTTATTACAAGTGATCTCTTGAACTAGAAATACTTGATCTTGCAAATAAGAATTTTGGTATTTGAGAATCTATAAAATATAGTTTTCTTGGTGATTTCTAATATATTTTTTATGTCCCTATCTCTTTTTAAACTTTTTCTTTATATAGGCGTTGTCTGCTGTTCTTTATTGTGTTGAAGTACGTTATCCAAACAATGTAGTATGTGGCGGTTAACTGAGTAACAGTTGAGTTCCTGAGAGAAAAATGTTTTTGACTTGTTCATGCTTTTCTGTTGTGCTCGACCCACGTTCTTTATCAATTGGTTGTGTAGGTGTCAATGATGATAGTTTATGTCTCCTGTAGAATGTGTGTGTCTGATATGGAGGTAGTTCGAATTGGAAATAGTTTGAATTGGGTTAGATCGAGGGATAGGTCCCTACAGTTGGCTGTTGCAATATAAGGAATATAATTGAGTAAATTTTATTTCGATAGTAATAAATATTGTTGAAATCATATAATGTTAATAGTTCACCTATACTCGAACTTTTTATCTCTTCTTGATTTTTTTCTTCAATATCTTCTTGCTTGCCATTTCAGTTTGTTCTAATGGGTTCTCTTGTGCTTTAGTCAGTTATTCTATTGCTTATAGTTTTTTTCCAGACATAGTAGATATAGTGTCTACCCTGTAAGTGCGGTTTGGTTTACTACTGTTTGTGCCCATGAACTTTAATTTAAATATTCTTTCTTGCCGCTTGAGTTTGCTCTCAAGGTAATGCATACTATTGACTCTCCTTGGTCCTGTCATTAATAGATTATACTAAATACAACTTCCAAAATAAATAAATATAGTAATCAATCATTATAATTGATAATTATAAATTGTTGTAGCAGTTGAAAATTTGTTTGTTACCTTTGCATATAATTCTTTCATCATTGCTGCATTATTTTCTAGTAATATCTGGACTTGGCTATTAAATAATAAGACATGTACATAATCGTCTTCGTCTTGAATATCAAATTGTAACTGATATCTGTCATAGATCATATATTGAATTATTTTTCATTGTACTTATATAAATGTTTATGTAGTAATCCATATAAGGGAAAAAAACTTACCTTGGAGTTATATGGATAGTTGTCTTTTTGCAAGCATTACAATAGAACTTATCGTCTCGTCTAATTACCTTCTTTTTACAATAATTACATAAATCATAGTAAAATCCCTATTCACGATAGATCTTAGAGATTGTTGCTGATATATTGAATTATGCATCCTAAAATTTAAAAATGTTTCAAACATATGGAACAGAGAAGTGTCCAAAATATAATAATCTTTTAGATAAGATAGGAGACTTTAATACATGAGAGTTTCACTATTATACATTTGAAACCTTCTATTAGTAATCTTAAAATGCGGAGTTGTTGGTAAAGCAAAAATGGTTATTGATACGTAAAACAGAAGCTTTATTTGCCTGCCAAAGTGTTAATGATTTAATATTTGCACTTCTAGGAACAGTTTTCCCTGCTGAACTTTCTGTTTTAGTGGCTCCTAATATTTTGATACTTTACTAAGAAAATTTTTAGACTTCATTGGAAAAAATCAAAGAGGTGTGCAATTACTGAGTTTTACAGTGTTAATGGAAGCTGATCAACCATTGAAGGTATTATTACTTCAGTGTTAGCCCTATTTCATATATAAATAAGGTGAAAGCACTACTATTTATAGGCTTTAGAATAACCAAAGTCTATTAGAATCAGTATTGTGGAATTTTGCTAAATTACCTTCGTTGCATAGTGATTTGAAATGCTCAATTTCATCTATGTGATTGTTGTCTGAGAATCTAGCATATTTTGATCAAACTACTTTCCTTGCTTTGCCGGGGTTAGTTCAATCTTTGTTTGAATGCTATAGCATAACATTAAAATGGATAAAAAAAATGATTAAACTATTTAGTTGAAATTATACAAATAAGTATGATATGTACCTATTAGAAGAAAAAGTAGCTTCAGGAATATTTAAGTTTTTATATGTTCTTGTAGAAAATGTGGAAGAACCATTGACCATATCTGAGATTTTTTATAAATAAATTGGTTAGATAAGTAGGTAGGGAATAGTTTATTAACTAATTAAATTAAATTATTTACCGTTCCAAAAATTTGTATATAATGAAGTAATGACCAATAAGGTATTTTGTGGACCTGCCAACACAAATCCAACCATCACAAACCCTAATTCTCCAACTTCAAAAGGGCATACATAAAGCCCAATTGGGTACCCAAATTCTCTAACAAAGAAATTGGGGCAAATCATCAAAAACTTACCAATCAAATTACAACCTTTAGCATTGAAATACTTAAATTTCACCTATAAAAATCAAAATTGCTAAAATCAGTTTAATGGGGCATGATTAGAGATTGAAGTGATTGGAGAGATCCTTACGTATTTAGGCGAGGCGTTGACAGGTAATCGGTTGGTTTGGATTGGGCGGGATCGTTACAGATGAAGATTGCAGCCGATTTAGGTTTGATCTCTAAAGGTAAGATAAGGAAGAAGGATTGATTTATAGAGGGAGAAGAATTTGTATAAGGAGAAGAAGGTTAAAAGCCATATAGATGAAAATATTAGCACTTAACAGGCCATTTTGACTTACAAATGAACAAGCTCAGTGATTTACTTTTTGACTTACAAACAAACAAGCTCAGTGATTTACTTTTTGACTTACAAACAAACAAGCTCAATGATTTACTTTCTCCTTGTCTTTCATCATTTTTAAATATCTCTAACCATTTGCGGCACCTCAAAGCGGATTTATAGAATCATACCAAAGGGGAATGAACTATTCCTTGTTAAATTGAAGACTTTGGAGTCAGAATAGAATTTGAGATTTTGATGGTCGGAGGACCCTGAATCATCAATAACCAATGCTAAAAACTTTCTCAATAGTCCATGGAGATAAATCGTGAGACACAGAACCAATCTAATGACCTTACCCAAGTTGGGTTGAAGTAACATATAACTAAAGATGAAGTACATGGACCTGTTATGAATAAAGACATGCCTAGCCTAGAAAGGGCAGTAGATAAGAGGGTTATCGCAAGTCTGGATTAACAATATACTAGTCCATGTAGCACTGCCAACGCTTTAAGTTCATAGTTTGAAGCTTTGAATTCAGTTGCCAATGAAGCTCTTAATGTTTATAGAGCCTAATGTAGTTGATATGATGGTTACATAATGGAGGAGTTTGCTTCTCCCATCAGTTTGGGTGAATCTTGGGGCTAATCAAATGGAGAAGCCTGACAGACCTTCCTTGAATCCGTAATTCATATGCGAGATTCATACTGTCAGTAAAATCTCTCTAGAAAAAGTTTGACCTTGAAATTGAGAAGCTGAAGACAAAGAAAGTTTTCCAATGGACGACCAAAAAAGGAGGTCATACTTAAAACCTCGGTTATGGGTAGACCTAATATTTTGGCAAAGAAATTCCAAAAAAAAATTGCCGGCATAAGCGGAGGTTTGGTATGCGATGTTTCTAAGTATACCTTGACTTTGATATGGCAACTTAGAAGGAAAAAGCACCATGAAAAAATTTGAGCACTAACGTTTTTATCTTTTGTAACTAAGTTGTGTAAAGCATAGGTCTACACCTATTAATGTAGGAATGGACAACCTTGCTATTTGTTTGGTATTTTTTTCTTCCATTTTTATCGTGCCATTTATTTCATAATAAAAGTCATTCAGCGTCTAATAGAAGCTTGTACACCTAAAATTCTATGCAGGAAACAAGAAAGTATCTTACATCCTTGTGTTTTTACGCTTTAGATGATATAAATTTTTTCCATATTTTATGTTAATGGGCTTGCATGTAATCACTTGTGCCAATACAGTAGTTGTCACGGCCCAGCCCTGGACTGCATCAACAGTGCCCGGAGTGCAGCGGAATAAGGGACCGTGCGGCGTACACGAACGCGCGGTCGGCGTGTACCAGCCATCTTCATGGGCGCGGTGTGCCAGTGGCATACAACCCACGGATGCTAGAGCGACATTTAGATAATCCTGGATACTCGTGAGGGGTCATCGAATATGTATTCGGTAAAGGCAAAAATACTGAAGGTTCCCTCAATAATCCCTACAGCGTAATCTCCCGCGACGCGTGCGAGGTACAGAAAGCACACCTGTCCTGTAGCGGATCAGGGTAGCTCAATATGCCGATTTCCAGATAAGGGACTCATATCTCAAGGAGCGACGAGCCTGAACTATTTATATTGTCCATCTGTAAAGGGCGGTGCGTCTCGGATAGCCTGCGGGGCATAGCGGCACCATATGAAGCCCTCTTTGGAAAACCGGCCCGCAATTGCGAGGCAATGTCCCCTAGCCTTCCCTAGGCCTAGGATAACTCATAACTATCCCTTGTAGATAGTCCATAAGCCGGGGTCCTTGATGACCAAGCATTAAAGATCTTTTAGTCATGGGGAGGATTGGACCAAGGTTCCTCCTTAATATAGCTACTAAGTAAATAGTCAACCTCCAAAAGGAAACGTTAAAACATGAAACGAAGCGTACTGGCCTCTTTCACCCCCTTAACCAAATCCGATTGCTACGAAACTTGGCGTACAACTATATTAGGATATAGAGAACATATACATTCGGACAGAACTAAAAATGCTCGGGTGGATTTTGCCGGCGCTTGGTAGGTCGTCACACCCTCCCGCACTTAAAATAATCACGACGTCCTCGTCGAGGACCTTCTTCAACACGGCTCCGCAAGGATTCAATCTTCTGCATTTTCAAGAAACTAAAAACTCTCCCGCAGTTAGTTCAGACTACTATATCTTCTTCTGTACTAGCGGATACTGAGTCCAACTACTAGTCTCGATGCTGACAACTGTGTCTTCAGAACTGAACCATAACTTTGCCCTTTATAACTGAAGTGTGTGGTAACTGATCTAGATTCCAACTCTGGAGTCTGCCTTCTCGTCTGGATATTGTCTCTTGGTCTCAAACCTTCTGAAAAATGTATGGGCGGTGCGCTTTAGCATCGCGCCCTCTGAAATGCGCTGCATCCTGCTGCAAGGCGCCTTCTCCCCTGACACCATGTGGAATGTCGCTGTTCTCGACAAACCAAGGTAGTCTCCTCCGGACAGCCTGAAGAAGATATCTGCAATCCCGTCCCAAAAGTGCGCTCACTTCCGAGTCACACAATGCCTTCACTGCTCGAGAGTTCAATCTTCTGTGAATCTCAGCTTCAAACCTCACTCTTCATCTGCGAGTGGTAAGGAGCAAGTCGTCTAAAACCCATGGGTAACTCTCCCCAACTGCACGGAACATCTGTCGCACACTGAAACTGCCTGATTGCCCTTCAATCAACTCTGTAAAGGTCTTCAAACCATGTCCGCCCTTCTTACGGACCATCTGGGGCACAACATCAAGATGCGGCACTCTAGCCTTACCAGTATAGAACTGAACTGGTACTCATTGTTCACTTGGGTGAGGGAGGGTTGCTCCTAGAAGGCAGCATACTCTCAATGAGGCGCGGGTACTCTGTTCCCTTCCGCCAACAAAACCATCGAGGCAGCCTATTTAGGCGCGGGTACTCTGATCCCTACCGCCAGCTAGCCATCGAGGCCCACCATAAAGGCGTCCTGTGTAAACTTCTAAAACCCATGAGACATCTATCTGTGCAGCCACGTTTATGCTCTACCACTTCGTAGTAGGCCATCATCTAACCCATGTAACGCTAGATGGCATCTGCACCTAACTTGGCTGCAGGAAGGGTGATCGCTACTCCGGCGTCCCAGAAGGTCTCTCTACTTCGAAGGACTCTAATCTGCCTCTCCCTCTAAGGAGGACTTCATAATGCCTCTTCTTTGACGAGGACTTAACATTGGCATCTGTACTTGCCAAACTCTGGTGGTAATGACCTATGCTGGAACCTGCGTACATCTGCGTCACAACTTACAGCTCTTCCCAAACTCGATAAGCTTGACGTCCGCGTCGTGAACAAAGTTGTGACATATAACTGATGGACTGCTGAAGCATTTCTCCATCTCTACATCCCTACTCCAACCTGAGTACTTGGGGAACTTGGGAACAAGATACTGTCACTGTACCTGTCGCCCTGAGCTCGTTGGCTTGCTATGTCTAACTGCTATCAAACTCGCGGAGACCAGCCTTCATACTGTCGTAATCATCCTTAAACTTGAAGCGTAGCCATTCTCTATCTCTTGAACTCGCTTCAACAAACGTAGCAAACTCTAACCGGTCACTGAGATGTGGTCTTCTAAAGACACTCCATCGATACAAACAAAGAATGAGGTACGGGTACTCTATCCCTACCGCCAACCACCAAGTAATAAGGAATTGGGAAACTGACATCCAATTCCGCTCAGGATCTTTCATCCTCGAGGAATCTTCCATCTGAGATCATGTCTGAGGTAACCTACACAACTGACTGAAGCTCAACTCTGTTCTGCGACGAACACATAACTTACTAACCTTCAGAAACGTGAGTCTTCATCCATCTGTGAGCTTAAAATGACCCAGAACCATCTTGTGGAACAACATGGATCAACACGGCTAGAGCACTCGAACGCCGACAAACCTGAAGCTCACTACGGAGCCAGAGAACAAACATCACTCAGTATCTTGCCTTCTTGAAGTGAGCAAAGCAGTGTCCTATGTAACTGAGGACCAACTGCGAACAAGCGACAACCCATCTTGGAGGTGGCAGTTCATGTCGCGTAATAACAAGAAACTCTACCCTCGACGTCTACCTGATGATATCACTGTGTACAAACTCGAAACCCAAACCATGTCTTCATCTGTTACTTCATGCCGCTTCATCTTCAGCTCATGACATTCACCTTCGGAACGTCTCTGTGTCCAACTCAGGACAATCACAACGAGTATCTCTCAGGATTCCTCAATCTTCCGTAGACACTAAGGAATTCCAACCAAACCAAGCTTCGCGGCTTCCACACGAAAGTACTCGGCCACTGACACTGACCATATTGATCTCTACTGAGGGGCATCGTCCTTGATCACAACTATTACTAAACTTCGCAGCGCGGATACGGACCGAATGTAATAACAACCTGCTAGATCGCTCTATTACTATTCTTTATAGAGCATCAGCGATACTGACAAGCCTTCTAGAGACAACCAACGATATAGATCATCGCGTCTAACTCAAGTATCAATCCTCCTCTTAGCGTCATTGTCCAAAGTACACTTAACGTGAGCAATCTCACGCTTAGATATGGAGCCTTTCTCTCGCGTCCAATATCAATTGACATGTAGGCAACTCACTCTACAAGCGTTTACAACGGTGCTTAGATCATCTGTACGGAGCTACTACGGCTCTGAAGATCACAACTGACAAGTAGGTATCCTACATTTTCAACTTGGGAACCATCACAAAGATCTGCTCTAACAAGATTTGATAACTCAGCCCAACTCTAGACCGATTCTGATAGAGGTAGGTACAATCCATCTACGCTCTACCAACTCAAGAGCTAAGCTTTACCAAGCTATTTTGGCTCTGATACCATCAGTTACGGCCCATCCCGGGACCGCCTCTACAGTGCCCGAAGTGCAACAGAATAAGGGACCGTGCGGCGTACACGGATGCGCGGTCGGTGTGTACCAGCCATCTTCACGTGTGCGGTGCGCCAGTGGCATACAACCCACGGATGCTAGAGCGACATCTAGAAAATCCTGGATACTCGTGAGGGGTCATCGAATATGTATTCGGTAAAGGCAGCAACGCTGAAGGCTACCTCAATAATCCCTACAGCGTAATCTCTCGCGATGCGCGTGAGGTACGGAAAGCACTCCTGTCTTGTAGCGGATCAGGGTAGCTCAATATGCCGATTTCCAGATAAGGGACTCATATCTCAAGGGGCGACGAGCCTGGACTATTTTATATTGTCCATCTGTAAAGGGTGTCCAATCAAATACCATTAATTCTAGGGACGATGACAAAATAGATTAGAGACAACCTTTCCTCACATATATCAGGCCAAAAAATGAATTTGATGGTGCGCTTCCCGATTATATTAACAAAAGATGAAGCTTGATCGATAATGCTAAACGATATACTATCAACGATAACTTTCTTTACAAGAAATCAGTTGCAGGACCGTATCTGAAATGTTTGACCGACAATGAAGCCCTCAATTTTTTACAGTACCTACATGAGGGCACTTGCGGGTCACATGCGGCAGGACGATCTTTGGCAAATCGGGTTATTATTCAAGGGGTCTTCTGGCCAAATATGAGAGCTCAAGCTGTTAAATATGCCAGTAAATGTGGCACTCGTCAGCGATATTGACCCAAAATATGAGCTCCTGCTTTTAAACTCCATCCTAGCAGACTATGTTGGCCATTTAAAAGATGAGCAATCAACGATTTTGTTGGAGAGTTCCTAAACTCACCTGGTAAACGGTAACATCTCCTGGTAGCAACTGACTACTTTACTAAATGGGTTGAGGCAATCCTATTGTGTCGAACATGAGAGGACGAAGTTATCAGGTTCACCAAGGAAAATATTATCATTAGGTTTTATTACCCCCATCTAATCCACATTGATAATGGACCATAGTTCGTGGGTGTTAAAGTGGTCAATTTTCTCAATAAACATAACATCATTTACACTCCTTCTATTCCATACTGTAATGGCCAAATTCTGTAGCTCGATACGATTAGGAATTAGCTATCACACCAATGATCCTGTAACAATACGCTAATATAAAGCAAGAATTGGAGACATGTGTTTTTAGCATGGAAAACCTCTGAACAGGTAATAAACCATGACCTCGTATGGAGGATTTTTGCAATAGTATCTTTATTGCTTTGAGTGGATATCTTTATTACAAGTGATCTCTAGAATATAGAAATGCTTTTGATCTCTTAAATAAGAAGTTTAGTTAATTTTTCTAGTCCCTGTCTCATCTGGAACTTTTTCTTTATATAGGCTTCTCCCACAGCTCTTCGCCGTGCTGGAGCACGTCTTCCGAATAATGTGATTAATGGCGGTTGACTGGATTACTTACGAGTTTGTGGAAGACAGGTGTCATTGACTAAATAACATTTTTCGGGTTTAGCTCGACCCACGCTCTTAGGTAATTCATGGGGGTGGCTGAAATGTTTAACTGGAGTGTTATGGGCTAAAATTGCATGAGCCTGAGATGGATGTAAATCAAACTACGTAAGCTCGATTACGAGTAAAGTCGAGGGATAACTCCCTACAATCGCCCCCTCGCAACCAAAGTCAGGAGTGGCTTTGGATAAGAAAGAATAGGCTAAAAGTTGTAAATTCGAAACGGAGCAATAATGGCATTTGACTGGGTGGAAGTTACGTGATATTGGGAAGTGATGGGTATTAAATGATGATGCGGATGTATATGACGGCTGCGTTTGAATAATCGTGTTCGTAATAAATGATGACGCTTGGTAAAATGTACCTGCACAATAAAGTTAGGGTTATATAAAGAGTACCTTGATCAATTCCTTGGAACAATTCTTGCATGCGTAACTTTCTCTAAGATGGTGAAAACTCAGAGTATGGTTCTTGAAGAGAGGATTGCGTCTGAAATGCAGATGTTGAAGTTGAAGTACTTTGGTAATCATTCTTTAGAAATGGCGATCCCAGCCCCTGTTCCTCCAATGTACCAAGGCTTGTCGGGAGAGGAAGCGGTTGAAGCTAAGGAAGATATCTACAATAAGTGGAGATTTCATGTCTTCGTCTTCACAGGCGAGGAACGTTGGGCCTGTACCCTTGCAGAAGATAGGGTTAGGTGTTCATATGCAGGGAAAGATGTATCTGCAGGGCAGATATGCTAATTTTTTGTGTTGTCAAGCATTCTAAGGTTGGGCCCTCTTTATCTCTACCAACTCTGCGGTAGCGGTGGTTATAGAAGAGGCGGTAATGGAAGTTGAGGAGGTGGATGGGAAGGGAGGTGTTGCTGAAGCATTTCCATTGTTGGTCTGCGCTCAGAAGACATTCCATCTTGTTTTGTGGGTGCCAACACTGAGTCTACTGCTTACATAGTTCTCGCTTGGAGTTCGGCTGGGCTTCAGCTGAGTTATGTGAGGAAAACTTTTTGTTGGCTCCACTGTCTTCTTTGCATCTGAGTGAAAAATCACTGAAGTAAGAAGAACTGGACAACATGATGCCTTACCGTGCCAGAATGACCTGTAGCTTTGAACAAATAGGGAAAACTTGTAATCTGTAAAGTACCTGGAGTTCGGTGCTGGAAGGATAACATTTTGTTGTATTCCTATATGAATACTTGTTATCTGTAAATCGTATGTACTATGTTTTTGATATGAATAAAAGTTGATAATTACTAAACTTTATATAGAAAAATGTCTTGAATCGAACTAAATTGTGTTAGGTGTTAGTTGAATAACTGTTGATAAAGGATGAAACAATGTTGCAATGCTGTTCGAACTGAAATTAATATGTGTTGTCAATGTCGTGTTGTTATAACTGATTTATGTTCAACAGGTGAGGGATAAAATTTATAAGAAATACGGAATTGGAAATTCAAACTATTATAGGTCGATAAAGGAACAACTCTTCGCCTTATGAGGTCGAAATGGTAAATAGTGTTGGTTTGGCTGGGGAGATAAGTTCAAACAAATTACTCCAAGATTTTAGGTTTTCTGTTCATAGATACTAGGTAAAAACCGCGTGAAAAAGGGGAAAGTGATTGAGAAATTTATATATATGGGGGAAGGTTAGGATGGTATGGACTCGATCTCAGAGGATTCATCATGCCGCAGAAAGACGATTGGCTATAAAAACTTCTGAAGTGTGGGAGAGGATCTTCGATTTGCCTGGTTATGATGCTGAGTTACCAGTGAAGGAATGTCAACTCGAAGGATTAGATATAAGGAGCAGATAACTTGAGTATGCTCGTTATTATTATGAAGTATTCTTTCGTGTATTGGTGAGGGATTCGATAGAATGAGAAAGGTTGGTAGGTTTGATCGCTGGAGTAGAGATCGAATTTGAAGATATGAGGATCGACGAATGATGTGATTAGATGCTAGTTGCTTAAGTGTACAAAAGCTGTGATGGATGTTGTATAAAGTGTGTCTTATGAATAACATAAATGTTGTGAAAGTAACATAAATAATATAAGTCAATCGGATCCTCTAAAGGGGCAAATCTGTTTTGAGACTGTTGAGGAAACATTTTTAATAAATTTGAATATTTGTAAAATTTTGAAAATGACTTTAATCACTATAAGTATGATAAACAAGGACTGTGAAACAAAAATATGAAAATGCAGAAGTTTCTAGTTTTGTTTTGTATGCAAAAGGAAATAGAGCTCTGACATCGAACAGTGTGAGTCATCATGAGTATAGGAAGGTCAGGTAAAGATATGGAAATATGGGGAAAAAAAATTATTAAATGAGGGGGATTATAATGATAGAATAGTGGTTTTATCGAAAAGGTACAAGGCGTCTGACATAAAGAGTGGAATGGACGCCTCAGTTTTGGAATCGAGGACGGCTCGTACGAGGAGCAATAAATGCCAGAAGCATGAGAGAGAAAGGATAAATAGTTCTTCTTCGTCTCCAAACAAATATTTTATTATAAAAAATTTGGTGAGCACTCAGAGATAAAGACGAAAAATTAGGGGATTCGATAAAGAGTTATCCGAAGGCAATAAACAGTTGAAGAGGGCAAATGACTCTGGATCTCGTAGGTGGCAATATAGCAGCGTTGTGTGAGGAAAGCTTGACTCTACTACTGATTCTCATTCGGATACGGAAGGTTAGTAGAGATACTTGCGATATATGTTGATTTTCATAGTTTAAAGATATGTGTTATACATGAATAATTGATCAGCGATATATGTTGAATATATATATACGTATACATAGATGGAAAAATGATAAATACCTTAACATGTATGTAGGTCTAGGGTGAGAGGCATCTTTGTAGGTCAAAAACGTGCCTGCAGAATTTGTTTTTAAGATGGGTAGTTCGTCGGTTAATGAGGTTTCAACCTCTGTTCGGACGAATGAGTCTGATAACGAAGGGGAAGGAAGATTGGAACAATTTTTGGGTTTCCCTGGTCAGTTGGTGTCGTATCCTCCAGATTTTTGTGCCTTTAGAGAATTTTGTAAAGCCAAGGCGGCTATAGGAGGGAAGTAGGGTAAATGTGTAGAATTTGCTGGAAGGCAGTTTAGGGGTTATACGGTAGTGGAGGGGGAAGAGTATTTTTATTTGTTGGCAGATTTAAAGGTAAAAAAACGAGATTAGGGTATAGAAGAATCGATCTCATTGGAGTATTTCGATGGGGATCTCTGGAGTGACATCTTAGAGGGTTTTCTGTGTTACCTATCTCAATTAGAGTATGGGTTGAGCGTTCCCCTTACCAATTTGGTGAGGGGGATTATAAATGCAATTGGGGCATGTCCTGTTTAAATTAACGGGAACATGTGGGAGGTAATAACTGTGTGTGACCATTTGAATGAAAGGTGGGAGAAGGAGAAAAAATTAAGGAGGATAACCTCTGAGGATGTTCTGTAGTTTTATGGGGTGAAGATTTTAAGGCCAGTGGGGGTCGTATTTCTGTGCGAGTGTAACTTGGCATCATTTTTTCGATCTTAATTCAGCAGGTAGAACCTAGAATAAGAACATCATATGGGTGAAGGGTAATTTCTTTAAAGAGATGATGAAGAACCTTTGAACCATCGATTTAGATCTGTAGAGCAAAGTAAGTATAGACATGCATAAATATAATTATTGCTATGTTTTGTTGATAACTATAATTGATAGTAAAACGTGTTATTTCGGGTGTGATGCCCACAGTGGAAAATAAAGAATCCCTGTTGGATGAAGTTGCGGAGGAGGTGACTGAACTAGAACTCGTCTTGGGGGATCTCGGCCTGAGTAGAAAGAAGAGAGTTGACAGTAGGTCAAAAAAGGTTTAAAAGGATCAGTCTGCTAGGTTGATGGCGGGGGTCGATAATGGAAAAAAAGAAACAAGTGGTGAGGAGGCTTGACCGAATCTTTCCAAGACTCCAGGAACTGGCAGTTTGGCTCAGCCGAAACCCGTTAAGCTCAGTAAAGTAGCTCAACTCTTTCCGAAGAAACGAATGCTAAAGACTATGCCGGCCCCGGACACCACGAAAAGTGGTGAGGTTGCTAAAGAGAAAAGGAGGAGGGTCTAATCCTCTGGGGAGAAGGTCACTGAGGTACGACCTGCTGCGGTGGATGACCTTAGGGAAGCCGAGGAAAGGGCCAGGTTGGCGGCTCTCCACGGGGAAGAAGACCCAACCAAGATGATTAGTGTTATGTTATCATAAGAAAATGTTTAATATACTTCGAGGTAATAACTGAGATCGATATAATTTTTGCAGGCTGCCTGTCTTTTTAAGGGGATTTGGCTCGGTATTAAAGAAGAAAAATCCAAGTTAAAGAAGGCAAAGAGCGAGCTGGAGAAAGACCTAGCTCGAGCCAAGACTAAAGCCATGAAGGAAGTTAGGCAGCTGAAGGAAACTCACGTCGTGGCGATCAGTTAGGTATAGGTCGAGGCCAAGGCTAATCAAGATGAGATTGTTGATGAGCGTGACAGACTGGGTTGTCACTTAATGCTAACGGGATATTCTCAGAAGGAGGTGGATGCCATTAAGGCTGACACCTATGTTGAGGTGGAAGATGAGGAAGTTGAAGTGGTGGGAGTGAAAAGGTAGGGTAGTTGCGTTGTATAAATATCTGTAAGTTGTATGACTTCTGCGTGAGGAAGAAACTTCTGTATGTTGACTCTGTTTGTAAAAAAATTATAGGTAGCTAGAGAGTTGAGTCTCAGGATAAATGAGTTAGAGTATGGACTTGCTAGGGAAAGAGAGATCTCTAAAGCCTTGCTGTCTGCGCAAGCTGAGCTGCAGGTTAGATTGGTATAGGTTATTCGATTTTCATGTTACACCAATGTTAAGTTATCAAGTAAATAGGATTGGAATGCATAGCAAAAATCCAACGCTATTAATACAGAATAGGATATCGAAAGTGTGTACCATGTACGCCAAAAGAAGATTCACGAAATGTTCATCTGAGAATGGACTCCAAGGTTTTAATCTAAAAGTACTTGGAAACAGATGTTTAGAAACCACTTCGTCTCGTAGAATGTTGTATGTGTATATTAGGCCTTAGATTTCCCGAATTGAACTGTGCTAAAATTTGTTATATTTCTTAAGTCGAATTGGATTCATCTCCTGTACGTGAGGACAACTTACTCGTGTGCAACTGGGAATTTGTGGATCAGTTCGATAGGATGAAGGAGGCAAACGAGAACATAGAGGATCAATACGTAAAAGTGCATTTCAGACACGAGAAGTTGAATTAGGTCATTTCTGACCTGACTCTCCAGATCGAGGAGAAAGATTCTATAGTAATGAAGGGATTAGAAAATCAATACGAGGACACAGCACGGGCCATGAAACTCCAACGTCAGGTCGACACGTTGGTTGTGAATGGTAAACAGGCCGACACGGCTCAATACCATATTCAGGCGCTGGGACGATCTGAGGAACAATGTCGATCTGTTCTCCAAAGATGTAGGAACGACCTGGAGTGAATGAGACAAAAATTCATCGAAAAGAATGACGAGCTGAGGTCAACTCGAGAAAATCTATCGGCTTCGGAGGCCATAGCTGAACATTTACAAACGGCTTTCCCTGCCATGGAAATGGAATTCTAAGAAATGCAGTGCAGGTGCGATGACTTAAACGAGAGAATTGCTCTACTTAAAGCCTAAAAGGATCAAGTTACTCGTACCAAGAAAGCCGAGGCTAGAGAGCGCTCTGGGGGAAGTAGAACTGAGGTTAAGGCTCCTTTAGTTCGAGGGGATGTAGTTAGTCTCTCAAGTCGCATTAGAAAGCTAGAAAGTGACATTTCTCAAATTCAGGGGCGTGTTTAGAAAGGAAATGCGAATTTGAGGGATAGCCAGCATAAGCTGAATGCTGCTCTTATTAGGGAGAAAGTTCTGGAGGGGGAAATCAAAGCAAAGGACTTGCTGGTGAAGAGGAATGAGGAATTGTTGAAAGATCTGTCGGCTAGGGTAGATTTGAGCACAAAAATTGTGAGACTTCGTACTCGGGTAGTTGATTTAGAAGCCATAAACCTAGCTGAGTCTGCGCAGTATATTGCGAAATTGAAAGAAGATGCCATTTACCATGATAAGGTCGATGTAAAAATAATATAATGGAAGGATAATTGTACTAGGTTAAAGGTACGCCTCGGGAGGTTGAAGGCGAGATTTACAATAGCGATAGTACCTAGTATGCCTCGAAAGGACTTGCTAAGGGTGATCGTTGCATATTTTGTAGAGGAAGTTAAAACATTTGAGTCAGAACGGGATACCTTACTCAAAACTCTATCGGATAAGGGATGCACCTGTGGAGCTAAGGTATATCGAGGGAACTGTCTGGGTGCCATGGAGACCTAACTGGGCCCTCGAACTGCTGAATCAATAGATCATGGAAGAGCTGTTGTGGCCCACGAACTGAAAGATAGACCTCCTGGTGATGTGGGGGAAAGCATTGCTGACACTCTATCAGCAGAAAAGGATCTTTTGTAGTATGATTTTGACCTAAAAATAAATAGAATTGTTGCAGACATATTGTTATAGAAGAAAGCTAGTATGACCATTACCTTATCTTGTGTCTGGCGGGGTCTTTGATATAAAAATAAATTTTACATTCGTTTTAATCGCAGAAGCGGGTTGAGTTAAACCAAGTTGAAACTTGATTTGAACGATAGAAATGTCACAGGCATATTGAAAGAGATGAAAGTTAGTATGACCTTTGCCATATCTTATGTTTGGCTGAGATTTTGATGTGGAACAAGTTTTTATACTTGCCACCATCGCAGAGATGTATAGATTCAGCTGAACCAAGTGTTATCCACGATCCAGCCTACTGAAGTGAACCAAACAAGCTGTAAAAGTTGAAGACTAGTATTACCTTCGTCTTATCAGTTGTTTGGCTGAGTCTTTGATGTGGAACAAGTTTTTACACTTGCCACCTTCACAGTGATGTAAAGATTCAACTGAACCAAGTGTTATCCTCGATCTAGCCTACTGAAGTGAGCCAAACAAGTTGTAAAAGATTAAGACTAGTATTGCCTTTGTCTTATCTTTTGTTTGGCTGAGTCTTTGATGTGGAACAAGTTTTTACACTTTCCATCTTCGCAGAGATGTAGAGATTCAACTGAACCAAGTATTATCCTCGATCCGGCCTACTAAAGTAAACCAAACAAGTTGTAAAAGATGAAAACTAATATTGCCTATGTCTTATCTCTTGTTTGGCTGAGTCTTTGATGTGGAACAAGTTTTTACACTTGTCACCTTCGCAGAGATGTAGAGATTCAGCAGAACCAAATATTATCCTCGATCCAGCCTACTGAAGTAAACCAAACAAGTTGTAAAAGATGAAGACTAGTATTACCTTTATCTTATCTCTTGTTGGAAGAATATTTGATGTGGACAAATTTTTTACACTTGCCACCTTCGCAGAGATGTATTAACAGAGCCAATCAAGTGATATCCTTGAACGAACTTAGAAAATATTGATTGTAAGCTAGTATTATCTATGCTTGAATTTGTAGAATGTGGACGACTGTTTTGTGAAGAGAATGACATTGTGAAAAAAAAACTTTCATTGATAAGTTCAGAATTTAGATTGGATGGAGATAAGGATCTCACTTTTGGAATTGCAAAACAAACAGCGAAATATGGGAATGGAGTAGTAATACGCCTAACGATAGTACCGTTTTAGTCGTCTAGTGCTCCAAGGATTTAAAATGGGGATTCCCTCTTATGTCATGAGATAGTATGATTCCAGGCCTGAGAGGCTCCTTACGATGTTAAGGAATTTCTCGGAGAACAAGATCTCTAATTTGGAAAGTACGGCTCCTGACTCAGTTATTGTACGACCTGGCAAGCATATGATGATATCGACTTAGGTTAGCGATGGCATATTCCCTAGTCTCATCTATCATATTAAGGCTACAAGCCAATTCAAACTCATTTTCCTTGTTAGTTAGCTAGTGATCAAGAATTGGATGATGATATTCAGAAGGAATGACTTCCTCAGTGCCATAAGCAAGAAGGAATCCACATTCGTGGAGTATCGGGGAGTGGTTCGATACGTCCATAGGACGTGAGGTAGTTCACGAACCCAATTTTTTTTTTCTGCGAGTGAAGCCTCTTCTTGAGTCCATCCACGATGGTTTTGTTGGTGATTTCGGCTTGGCCATTGCCTTGAGAATAGTATGGATTGGATGGTGAATGAATGATATTGTGGTGATTTCGGCTTGGCCATTGCCTTGAGGATAGTATGGATTGGATGGTAAATTGATGATATTATAAGGCAATCCGCATGTCTATTTTCTCCTCGAGGTCAGTACTTGATATTTACCTTTTAGAATTTACTTATTCTGTCAGCTACTGTTGTGGCATAGTCCATAATCTTGCCATTTTTATTATATTTCTCCGTATAATTGATCACGATTAATAAGGAGTCTATGTAGATGGAGAGTTCGGTCACTCCGAGCTCCAATGCCATGTCTATCACATAGATTAATACATCGTATTTGGCTTCATTATTTGTTGCCTTAAAATCAAGTCAAATTGATTTCTCAATTCCGTCATTTGAGGGTATGATAAGAATGATACCGATACCTGGACCTATTGGACTTGCGGTTCAATCAATTTGAAGTTGGCAACCCTTCTTTGATATCCAGTCTAATTTATCTTCTAATTACTCTTATACGAGATCGATGTATTCTTCGTCCCAATTAGGGTCGTCAATCAGAAAATCTGCTAAGAAATCGGTGACTGCTTGACCCTTTTCTGAATGCCTTGGTTCAAATCGAATGTCGTGTTCTCCTAAACTAACTGACCATTGTTGTACTGGTCAAGATTTTATTTTTTTGATAAGACCATTTGCAAGGGGTAATTTGTCATTACCCGAATCAAATGAGTTTGAAAGTAATGCTTTAGTTTTTGGGTAGTATACACGAGGGTTAGGAGTAATTTCTCGATCTTGGTATATCGTGTCTCTAGAGGGTTAGGAGTAATGAAATGGACAATTTTTTCTATTTTTCATCAAGTCAAATTTATACCAAACTCAATAAGTATTCTATGACTGCAAGGTATACTATAAGCTCGTCACCTTCTGTGGAGGTACTCATTATCGGTGGCTTGCCAAGGTAGTTTTTCAATTCCTGAAACGCCACTTCACATTTTACATCCCATTTAATCCTAGGATTCTTTTTTGGCTTCCACTACTGTGTTCCCTCCCGTAGCAGGTCGAACTATCACTTACAATGGTCTAAAGATTTGGATTCAAATCAGTTGATTGTTGCTATTTTTCTAACCAACTTTTGTACGTCTTTATTTAATTTTGGTGAAGGCATGGATAATAGAGTATGGATGCAATCTGGATCAGCTTCAATTCCTTTCTTGCTAATCAAATATCCCAAGAGTTTCCTAGATTAGTCTCCAAACTGACATTTCTCAGGGTTTAGCTTCATCTTATATAAGCAAAGAATTTTGAAAGTAGCGTGTAGCTCAGTTAGATGACTTTCCTTTTTTAGACTTTTACACAACATATCTTCAATATAAACCTCCATTAAATTTCTGAGAAGATGTTTTAATATTTGGGTCATCAATCTCTGTTAAGTGGCCTACATTCTTAAGTCTGAAAGGCATAACTTTATTGTAGTATAGACCGTGCTCTGTAATGAAAGTTGTTTTCTCTTCATCTTTAGGTAAAATGGGTATTTGATTATATCCTGATAAAGCTTCCATCATGGATAGGAGTTCGTGTCCAACGGATAAATCATGCAGATGGTTATTGATAGGGAGGGGGAAGCCATCTTTTGGCATGTGTGTATTGAGGTATGTAAAATTCATACATACTCTGATTTTTCCATTTTTCTTTAGAACTGCTGTGATGCTGAAGATCCAGTAAGGATAATTCTCCCTTCGAATCTAATCAACCTCGATAAGTTTTTCGATCTCCTTGTTAACTTCTTCCCACAGTTAGGGTGCTAGTGTTCTCTAGTTTTGTTTAACTGCATCGGCCTTGTCATTTGATCAAAGTTTATTGCAACCTAAAGATGGGTCAACTCCTAACATCTTATGAAATGTCCACGTGAACACATCATTGTTGAATTTTAGGAATTAAATAAACCATTGTGTTCTATAATGGGGAGGAAAGTTCCAAAATATGTGCCTATCTTGGTCCCACTGATCTCGACGTATTCTATATTTTATGCGCTTGGTACTTGGTCTACTATGGGTGCAGTATTCTGTAATGGTTACACGGCGTATTCTTTGGATGGTTCTGCCATGATAGCAACTGTGTTCATGCAAACGTCAGCGTACTAATATATTCACGTAATATTTACGTGTACAACTCTTATATTTATATCTACCTTGTCATTTATTTAATAAATGTGGTACTAATAGCACTTTTGTTTATATTTAATGAAATCGGACATATGATAAACAAGTCGTATATTTTTACGGTTTTCAACAAAGAACAAGGGTGATGCACTCCAATAATGATTCTCATTTGAAGTTGACAACCAAGGGCCCATGGAGGAACATTGAAGAGGCATTAATAGAGATCATCAATTCATATAATTTTATGCATGGGCCAAGGCATAGACTATGGAATATTAAAGATTTTATATTTTGTGCATATTGAAAGGCATTGTTTAGGGGATTTCTCATTGATGTTGATATTTTGTAAACCCTCCTATACTCTATAAATAGGAGGGGAATCCCACCCATGTGAGGACATCTTGGAGAGTGTAAATCAAAGTTCATAGCAATAAAGGCTAATCTTTCTCTCTTTTTCATGTCATTTCCTTTAAGCAAGTAATATGGAAATGATTAAAGGGATGAGTAGCTAATCTTCTTAGCTAAAGTATAAATCATTTCAACCAGACCATGGTTGAGTAAGTTGGTTTATACTTTAGCTATACTCTATAAATGTAGCCTTAGTATAAATTGTGTAGCTTAGCTAAAGTAATTACTTTATCTTTATCCCGGAATATTGTATATTCGTATTCCTTCGTCCTATGCTTGACCATAGCTAGGATTAGGAGGAGTAATGAATTTAAGTAACCATCTTGTTTGACCATAACAAGATAAGTTAGGAACATGGAGAGGAGAACATAATCTATACTTATCAACCAGACCATGGTTGAGTAAGTTGGTTTATAGGTAGTTCCCAATCACTAAATTTTTTTATCTTTTAATGTATTGCATATGCCCGATCAAGGATAAGCAATACGGGAACTTGCAATTTACTTTAATTATTTATGCTATCCAACGGTTACAAAGGGTAGAGTAGAATCTAGGCCTTGGTTCTCACTCCAACTCATACAAATCATATTTTCTAACATTTGTTTATTTCTTCTTTTTAGTTCGAAACCTACTCAAACTCATTGTTACTGAATAAAACTTGTAGCTCGAAGTATAGTTTGTACCAAAAGTCTCTTGGGATACGACCCCGCTTACCCTTGTACTTAGCGGTACACCGTGCGCTTGTGGGTCTTTTAAGATGTCGGTTTATAAATTGATCATGTTTTTGGCACCTTTGTTGGGGACTTGTGAATACGTTTTATTTTTTTTGGGTTGTTATTATTAAGCCGATTTTATCGTTTTTCCCCTTTCTTATCTCTTTCCATTTCTATTCTTTTCCTTCTTTATGGCAACCACTTGGGTGCAAATATGAACAATTGTTGGGTGCTCAAGGAGGTGAGTTCTCAAGATTGTTCAACACAATTACAAGTTGCTTTCTTCGTAACAGTGTTATATGGAAAATATAACTTAGCATTAACAAGTTGATGCAGTTACTGTTTTCTTTAAACTGTTACTGTGTGGCCTCTTATATTTTTGCCGAGATCATTTATGAGCTATGGGTCCAATGAATCGAACTTGAATTCGAGATTTTTTTTTTTTCAAGCACGAGTCGCTTGATAATTTTTTTTTGTTGTGGGTCTATGAACTTGAGCACGAACTGGTTTTGATTGTTTATTAACTTGAGAACAAACTATGGTGGGCCTTAATTTTTTTTTTGCGAGCACCAAATCGGGTTTTGGTTTTTAACGAGCTGTGGGTCCGCATAGCGAGCTCTTGTTATAAGTTGCTGCACGAGGTGCTTTGGTTAAGATTTGTTTCTTTATTAATGGGTGGTCCCACTCAAGCATGAACTATTTTTTATGTATAACTTAAGAGCGAGTTGATTATGTTAGGCAAGATGTTTGTGAGCTTTCATTCAAGATTGAACTGTTCTACAACTTAGGCATGAACTATTTTTCTTATAACTTGAGCACGAGTTGCTTTTGTTACGTGCACAAGATGCTATTTTTTAAGAGCACGAGTTATTTGTATGAATTTTACTTGAATTGTGATAAAGGCATCATTTTTGCTCATCTTGACTATTACACTCCATTGTCGATCAAACACAAGTCGATTACATTTTGGTAATCTTGGGGCACCGATAAGGGATACAAAAAGAATGGAAAACACGAATCATGTTGAAGGCGGAAATACGAAAAGTTTAAAGCGGGGGAAATTTCATGAAAAATCCTTCTTGTGCCCCCTAAATGAAGGGACTGATGAGCGTGTAATTATAACATTTTTAATATACCCGAACATGTATTTTAGTCGTCCATTATATTTAATTTTGGGTACTTATATACGTTTGTTTAATTACAACTATTGGAGATGGATATTTGAAACCAAGCTCTTAAAGTCTAGTAAAAGTATCTCCCGTAATTCATAGCACAAAAATTCAAAGACACAATATATTTGGTATCAGGATTAATGAAATATATACACAAATATTCTTGGAGAATAATATCAAAGAATATATTGCATCTAAGATCCTAGAAGATATTTTATATTGAAGATATATGCGAGAGTTTTTATGAAGGAAGATCTTTACATCACTTAAGAGAATTATATGCAAGAATCTTTGGAGATTGGTTGCAAAATTAGAAGATATTATTGTGAAAATATTCTTTTCAATTTAATGTATAGTTTCTAAATTTGGGTTCCTTCTCCTATAAAAGGAACCCTCCCCCCATTGTAATTTGACATCTCATATTGGAGCAAGTTTAGAAGAAATAAAGTCTTAGTTTTATTTAATTGTCTTCTCTCTCTTTCAGTTTCTTTTGTAAATAATCAGTTGTTAATGCGATGAAATCTGGGATGAGCTGTTAATCTCCTAGCTAAGGCTAGGATGAGGCCTCTTCTTGGATGAGCAATAGTTGGTATTAATTATGTTCTAATTAGTTTTCTCTTAGTACTTCATGATTGATAAGTTAGTGCATCATATCGAAGGCTTGACCATAGCTTTGGTTTGGTATACGATAACTTTGGATACAAACAAGTACTACTAACCATAGACTTAATTTGAAGATCTTAATAAGAGGAAACACTAGAGAAATTACTCAAGCCTAGCCATGGTTGAGTTGATAATTCTCTAAGACACTCTTCACCATCACTTAAAAGTATAACTACTAAATGCTTGACCATAGATTTGGTGGTTTATTTTACAACATCGAATGTGTCTTAGCACGAACAAATGATGGGTATAAATATTACGATCTAGTTGAATTGATTAGTGCTTTGAAAGGAAGAGGCGAAGTCCGAGCCTTAGCTATCTCTCTCATTAAATTTTATAATTTGTTTTTATTTTTTCTTCTCTGATTTATCTCTTATAAAATTATAATTCGGCCTAGAAAATATTTGTTTTCCCAAACCACCATGTTGATTCGATCCCACTCATCCGCACTACAATTTGACAGCTGTACTTTGAGTGGGTATTTTATAGAGGCCCTAAAAAGCCTCTTATTAAATGGCGCCACTGCCGGGGAGGCATCGCTGAAAATTATTTTCTCCAATACCAAATTTTCTTTGTTAATGCATTCCAAAATTCTACATCTCAATCTATCTATAGCTTAGAGACTCAGATAACTCTGTTGTCAACCACATAGAGTGAAATAGAGCACAAAAAACTTCCAAGCAATGAAGAAGAACAAATTGAAGTTAAATCCCCTTGTGATTTAAAAAATATTGAATTAAAGTGTAATCAAGAAGTGTTTTCCCCATGGGGTGAATGGATACCATATTACGAGAAAGATTTAGAAGATAAACACTTTAAAGTTGACGATCCTATGTCACAAGAAGCTCTAAAAGAAGTGGCTAACATGTTCAATAAAATTCTTTCTCAATCACCACCTAATTCTACCCTCAACATTCAGCCACCGATGTCATTATCTATCCCTTCACCGATAGAGCCCCAACAATTTATAAATGATATCATGACAGAAAGTGAGTATTTTTCCAAATTCTTAGACGTTTTCTCAGATGATGAGAATGATGACATATTTCCTGAAAGTATAAATTCAACATCAATTCTTGAGAAAATACGAACTCCATCTTTATCGCAACAAGTATCACCTTCTTCATCTTTCTTCCTTGAATCCATACCTTCATCGCTTGAGCCTAATGGGGGTACCATGACCATAAATGATTTTGAGGACTTGTACGGAGATAACTCTTGTTACATTTTTGTTGATGAATATTTAAATTATTTTGAGGACTCGAATGATCCTGCGATTTGTGAAATGGTCCAATCATTAACATCTAAAAATATATTTCAACTTGGCCATGTCCCTAAGCAAAATAAATATCCACGTCAATGGTAAGGATGAGCCCCTTGAGATAAGTTGTGATTTTAGGCACATAAATTTAAAATGTTTATTAGAGTCAATTGTTTCCCGATCCCCACATCCACAAATATGTTATATAGATTTTCTTCTACTAAAAGAAAATATATTTTTGAAAAATTATAATTTTGGGAATACCTCACGGACTTGCTTTGTTATAACCACCTATCACATTTTTTGGAATATCAACGATAATATGGGGGTTTTAAAAAATTTTAAAGAAAATATCTTTCCCGGAAAATCGAGTTTTGAATCTAGTACATTTTCGGGGATAAATACTTGTATACCAATCTTATTATTTACTGCAACACGTAGTAATCATATGACTGTATTAAAATTTTTAAAGGAATATATGTTCCCTGAGTATTTGTTTACTTTATCTTTTAGAAAATAGTTTTACTTGATTTGTCTAAAATTTTCAACTTGGAATCATCAAATGATAGGCAAAGTTTTTAGAAAAAATCATTTCCATAGAGAATTAGTTTTAAACTCTCTCTGGTTTATACAAAATATATCTGCCCAAATAGAGGCTAATATTATAGATCACCATTTATGTGTTATTTTATTATTGAAAGTTAATTTGCAACCATGATAGTACATCATCTTTTCAACTTCGTTCCCTTCCAGTCATATTACAAAATTTTAAGTTTGGGGGTACATTCGTCTGGCTGAAGACGGTAAACTTAGCGTTTTTTAGGAGGCAGACCATGATACATTCAGGTGAAAAATTTCAGTTTTCTTATTCTATTAATTTTCTTGTTTACAAACATTGAGGGCAATGTTTAATTTAAGTTTGGGGGTAGGAAACCATTTCTTAAAATGCATTTTAAAGAAAAGTAAAATAATGACACTTTGACACTTTATGATATATTTTGGACGAAATTCCAAGCACTTAAACTGATTTTTCCCTGACGGAAATATAAATGGAAAACCTAAATTTTGAAATTGTACCAAGTATATACTAGAATTTTTTGGACTATTTTAAACTAGATGTACTATCATATTATTAGCAACTAATTCAAGTTAGATTGGCATATTTTGAAAACATGCACTTCACTGTAGTTTTATAATTAATACCTTCAATAGATTTATGTTCAGTATAAAGAAAATTTAGTATTTATGTTAGGAGTAGTTCGCTACAAGGGAGACAACTGCCTGAGAATAAGTTCATTCCTAAAAAAAAAAAAAAAGCCAAATATACTCCAGAAACTTTTATGCTGCAAGGCTGCTCGCATGATTAAGAACTGAAAGAGGAAAAATTATCACCAATATCTAGTTTGACCATGAACAATGTGAAAGGAACACAAGAAAATGTTATTTGTGTGAATCCTGAGTCTAGATCATGATAGGGCACCACACCCTGGCAACCTTAGCCAACTGGCAGGGATTATCGACCAAAAACTCCTTGTTATAAAGGCATCACTAAGAAACAAAGTATTCAAAAGAAAATAATTGCAAAAGAAGTAAAAAAAGTAAAATTCTAGGAACACGAATTGACTAAGGTACTTGTCGAACATATTGCTGAATTTATTCCAGTAAATATTAAGCTACCAAAAACTGAGTAAATTATTCTAGATAACGTATTAGACGATAAAACTATTTTCACTGTACACTCAAATATAGCTAAAGCACAATACTTGAATCTCTTTCTAATCTTGAGGTAGTACTTCTAGTTTCGGATAAGCTTAAAATATTCTTTGGTATACTTAGAAGAATTACAAGTTTAAGGATTTTTCAATCGGTATATTTTTGTCGCAATTAAGTAAGGATAAGTTCATAGGAAATGAGTCATGGGTATTCTAGAATTGTTTAAAATATTATTATTAACTTTAGTGGGTATGGTCACTGCAAACCCTCACGAGACAACACTCGTACACCAGGATAAACCTGGAGGCTTAATGGCTTGTTGCATATGCTAAATGCAATCGCACTCCCTGCGAAAGTGGCTATTATTTTATTTTACTCGGGACGAGCAAAAGACAAGTTTGGGGGTATTTGATGAGCGCATAATTATGGCATTTTTAATATACTCGAACATGCATTTTATTCGTCCATTATATTTAATTTTGGGTACTTATGCACGTTTGTTTGATTGCAGCTATTGGAGATGGATATTTGAAACCAAGCAGTTAAAGTCAACTAAAAGTTTCTCTAGCAGTTTATAACGCAAAAAGTCAAAGACACAATATATTTGGTCTCAAGATTGAAGAAATATATACACAAATATTCTTGGAGAATAAGATTAGAGAATATATTGCATCCAAGATCCTAAAAGATATTTTATATTGAAGATATATGCAAGAGTTTCTATAAAGAAAATTTTTTACATCACTTAAGGGAATTATCTCTATGAATCTTAGGAGATTGGTTGCAAAATTAGAAGATATTATTGTAAAAATATTCTTTACAATTTAATGTATAGTTTCTAAATTTGTGTTTCTTCTCCTATAAAAGGAACCCTCGCCCCATTTTAATTGGGCATCTCATATTGGAGCAAGTTTAGAAAAAATAAAGTCTTAGTTTTATTTAATTGTCTTTTCTCTCTTTTATTTTCTTTTTTGAATAATTAGTTGTTAATGTGATGAAGTCCGGAATGAGCGGCTAATCTCCTAGCTATGGCTAGGATGAGGCCTCATCTTGGATGAGCAATTGTTGATATTAATTAGGTTCTAATTAGTTTTCTCATAGTACTTTATGATTAGTAAGTTAATGCATCATATCGAAGGCTTGACCATAGCTTCGGTTTGGTGTACAATAACTTTGGATACAAACAAGTGCTACTAACCGTAGACTTAATTTAGAGATCTAAATAAGAGGAAACACTAGAGAACTCACACAAGCCTAGCCTTGGTTGAGTTAATAATTCTCTAAGACACTCATCACCATCACTTAAAAGTATAACCACTAAATGATTGACCATAGATTTAGTGGTTTCTTTTACATAATCTTATGTGTCTTAACATGAACATATGATGGGTAGAGATATTATGATCTAGTTAAATATTGATTAGTGTTTTGAAAGGAAGAGGCCAAGTCTGAACCTTAGCTATCTGTCTCATTAAGTTTTATAATTAGTTTTTATTTATTATTCATAGATTTTTCTCTTATAAAATCATAATTCGGCCTAGAAAGTATTTATTTTCCCAAACCTCCTTGTGGATTCGATCCCACTCAGCCGTACTAAAATTCTACAACTGTACTTTAAGCGGGTATTTTGTAGAGGCCCTAAAAAACCTCTTATCTGGGGCACTTTCTTCCTTCTCCCCTAAGTGATGGGGTGATCATAGCTGCACTGAGAAACACTTCTCGTAGGTTGGTACTTCTCTAACTTGATATCTAGAAGGGGTTCATATCCGCTACGCCCTGGCACTGGGACATATAAAGTCGTGTGGACTGTAAAAATAACGCTGCTCTAATAATTTTTATTTTTCTATGGTTGGATTAACCTATTGCGGTGCTTAATATTCTTTTTCATTCCAACATTAGTAAAAATAAAAACTGTTAGAGAATTGCTGGATTTCATCACCCAAAAAGCTCTCCAACAAGTGGGACCACCCAGTGTGATACGAACAAATTTGTATCACAGTAAAATTTAACGTCCCGCGGGATTTCATCACCCAACAGATAGGTGTACCGGACCGGGTTACAAACACGGGTTCATAGGATACGGCCCCAGCCTAGCGGCACAAAATTCTAATTGTAGGTTTGCGACGTCACTATTCCGAGTGCTGATATACGATAAGGTAAATCGCCCAGGCGTGATGACTGAACATCTACTTTAAGCTAGTACTAGTAAAGTGATGCAGGGGAGTATAGGAACCAAAGCCTTTTGCAATCGTACCCATTTTAAACATAGAAGAATATAGGGGAGTCATAATTATTACTTCTAAAAATATGTATGTTGATGCGCTAGAGCTTAGGTTTGATTGCCTGTTTATTGCATTGGGTGTTGCTTTTATTTTAAAATGTCATACATGCAAGAATATTAGAATCCATATTGCTCACAATTCGACATCCCGCAAGAACCTCAAAATTATTTTTAATCATGGGATCACAAAAATTCTCAATACCTGGAACATTTCCAATCTTATATGCAGGCCCATCAGTCCGTCCTATCATCCAATCAGTTCCTACCCGCTCCACCCAAACCATCTTTAGAAGATACCCTTGGTCTCTTTATGCAACAATCAATAGAATTCCAACAACAGACTTCGGTGAATTAAACTTCTACGACCCAATCTATCTCTAGATTAAAGACTCAGATAACTTAATTGTCAACCACATGGAGTGAAATTGAGCACGAAAAATTTCTAAGCGATGAAGAAGAGCAATTCGAAGTTAAATCCCCTTGTGATTTAGAAATAGATGAATTCAAGCGTAATCAAGGAATGTTTTCTTTGTGGGGTGAATAGATACCATATTGTGAGACAGATTTAGAAGATGAACATTTTAAAGTTAATTATCCTATGTAACAAGAAGATTTTGAAGAAATAGCTATCATGTCTAATACAATTCTTCCACAATCACCTCAAAATTTAGCCCTTAACATTCAATCATCGATATCACCATCCATCATTTCATTTGTTAACCCAATAAATTCTTTCGAGGAAACTATGACCGAGACAGAATATTTTTCTCTTTCCTCTAATGATTTTTCTGACGATGATGATGACAAGATAAAATATGAACATATGGAATCATCGTCTCATTATGCGATATAACATGCGAGAAATTTTTAGATGATGATATTTGTACAAAAAGTCAAGATATTGGAAATTGCCAAACCACTTGCAAATGTTATTAACCTGTCATTTCCTTCTCAGTCTCCTTATGAGTCATCTCAGCCTTGCATTGAGCTGCGTCCACCTGACACAAATTACTATGTTGAAAACCAGTGGGTGGATGACCCTTCTTTATAGGATATATCACTATTATTGGGGGCTGATTCTATTTTGGTTACTCCTTCACCAACACTCCCAATACCTATGCCTACATCTTCATTTTACAAGCCACTTGGTGGTACCATAATTTTTAATGAATTTGAGGATTTGTTGCGCGATAACTATAGTTGTACCTACTCTGTTGATCACTGTTTGAATTATTTCATAAATTGGGACGACCCTATAATTCTTAAAATAGTATAAGCATTATCACCTGCAGCTGAGTCATACAAACTTGAGCTCGCCCCACAACTACCTGATTGACATCACTTTAATGGTTCAAGTCACTTTTTGTAAAATGATGAATATCAAGATACATTTTTGGTGTATGGAGTTATACTTTGTAAAATATCTCAAAGTGAGATTCCCCATAAATTAAATAAGGAAAATCTTTATCCTGGGGGATTAGACTCTGAGTTATTTTTATCTATCATGATTGCATCAACACAATTAGGTGCAAATAAGGAGAGCCACTATTTTTCTATTATCTGGTTATTCAAGGATAATGATAATTTTGGTGTCCCTCGGTTATTTAAGGAGAACATGCAACCTGGATAGTTCATCAATTATTGTACTTTGTACCCCTTTAGGCCTATATTATGACATTCAAGTTCAGGGGTAGATTCGTCTGGCTAAAGACGATAAAACTTAGTACTTCTTGGGAGGCAATCCAAGGCACATTCAGGTGAAAAGTTCCAGTTTTTATTTTCCATTCTATTTGGTTCTTAAACATTGAGGACAATGTTTTACTCAAGTTAGGGGGCAGAAAAACTACATTTTATATACTTTTTGATGAAGAGTAAAATAATGATATTTGACAATTTATGATATATTTTTGGCAAATTTCCATTACTTAGACTAATTTTATTTAGGCAAAATTATATGTTGATTGGAAAACCCAAAAAACTTTGATATTTTACCAAGTGTAGACTAGAGTAGTTATTTATCATGTTTTTAAAATTGATGTACTACCTTGTGATTAGCAAAACACTCAAATTGTTCTTGGCATATTTTCAAAACTTGCACTTCACTATAGTTATACTACCAATACCTTCAACAAATTTTTTGACTAGAATATAGAAAATTTAGCATTTATGTTAGAAATAATTCTCTCCAAGGGAGACAATTGCCTAAGAATAAGTTCATTCCGGAGAGTATAAAAGTAAAGCCAAACTTACTCTAAAACTTTCACGCTGCAAGGCATACTCGCATTATTAAGAACTAAAAGAGGAAAAATTATCACCAATCTCGAGTATGACCATAAACTATATGAAAGGAGCAAGAAAAGTGTTACTTGTGGGAATCCTGGGTCTAGTTCATGAAGGGGCTCCAAACCGTGGCAACCTTAGCCAACTGGCGGGGATTGTCGACCAAAACTCCTTGTTATGGAGGCTTCACTTAGAAATTATGTATGAAAAGAAAAAATTAGGGCTTGTGAAAAAAGAATACCAGGAAGACGAATTGACTAAGGCACTTATCGAACTAACCGATAAATTAATTTCAATAAATACAAGACTACCAAACATTGACTCAACTATTCTATACAATGTATTGTGTTGTAGCACTATCTTCACTTTACTGAGATATAGTTAAGGAACATATTTGAACCTTTTCCTGAGCATGAGGTAGTATTTCAAGTTTTGGATTTTGAAAATGATATTTTATGGTACACTTGGGAAATATTGAGTTTTAAGGAATTTTCTGCCATAATATTTTCTTATTATAACAATATAAGGATATGTTCACAGGAAATAAGTTATTTATAATCTAGAATTGCCAACGTGTCATTTTCGATTTTTGTGGGTATAATCACTATAAACCCTCACGAGACAACACTCATCCACCAGGGGAACCTAGGGGCTTAACGGCAAGTTGCATAAGCTAAATACAACCGCCCGACATGCAAAAATATTTTTTGTTTACTTTTGCTCGAGGACTAGTAAAATATAAGTTTGAGGGTATTTGATAGACACATAATATTTACGTGTACAACTCTTAAATTTATATCTTCCTAGTCATTTATTAAATAAATGTGATACTAATAACACTTTTGTTTGTATATACAGAAATCGGACACATGATAAATAAGTCGTACATTTTTTCAGTTTTCAACAAAGAACAAGAGTGATGCACTTTAACAATGATTCTCATTTGAAGTTGTCGACCAAATGCCCATGGAGGACTATTAAAGAGGCATTAATAGAGATCATCAAGTCATATAATTTATGTATGGGCCAAGGCATAAACTTTGAAGTTTTAAACCTTTTATATCTTGTGCATATTGAAAGGCATTGTTTAGGGGATTTCTCATTTATGTTAATATAACCCTCCTATACTCTATAAATAGGAGGGGAATCCCACCCATGAGATGACATCTTGGAGAGTGCAAATTAAAGTTCATTGCAATAAAGTTTATTTTTCTATCTTTTTCTTGGCATTACCTTTAAGCTAGTAATATGGCAATGATCAGAGGGATGAGTACCTAATCTTCTTAGCCAAGGCTAGAGGAAGCTCTGCCCAATGTAGCCTTAGTGTAGATTGTATAACTTAGTTAGAGTAATTACTTTTTCTTTATCCCAGAATATTGCATATTTGTATTCCTTCATCCTATGCTTGACCATAGCTAGGATTAGGAGGAGTAATGAATCTAAGTAACCATCTTGTTTGACCATAACAAGATATGTTAGGAATATGGAGAAGATAACATAATTCATACTTATCAACCAGACCATGGTAGAGTAAGTTGGTTTATAGGTAGTTCCCAATCACTAAATCTCTTTGATCTTTTAATGTATTGCATATGCCTGACCAAGGATATGCGATACAGGAACTCATAATTTACCTTAATTATTTATGCTATCTTACGGTTATAAAGGGTGGAGTAGAATCCAGGCCTTGGTTCTCACTCCAACTCATATAACTCATATTTTCTACCATTTGTTTAATTCATCATTTTAGTTTGAAAACTGATCATACTCATTGTTATTGGATAAAACAAGTAACTCAAAGTACAGTTCGCACCGCAAGTTTCTTGGGATACGACCCCGCTTACCCTTGTACTTAACGGTACACCGTGCGGTTGCGGGTCTTTTAAGATGTCAGTTTATAAATCGATCATGACCTTCAAGATAACTTTGATCTCATATATCCCGCCATTCTATTCGAACTGTAATGTTAAGTGATAGGTCGACGGTATCACCCTCATATTGTGTAGCCAACATCGTCCCATTATTCCTAAATAGCGTGATTTTATGTTTATACGATAGATGTTGGGCCTGCTGTAATGGGGAGCACAATCTTACCTTAACATTCTTCCTTAGATCCATTTAAGCCAGTAATATCGATGTCGCTAGTTTCAACTTTATCTGTTAGACCCTTCTGGTCAATTGTACTTTAAAATAGTAATTCAATATTGCTCCCAGTATCTACCATCTTTGTGTGTAAGACCATTTTTCTCATTTTTAACATGACAACAAGTGTGTCTTGATGAGGGAATTTCACGTTACCGGTATTGCAATCTTAAAAAGAGATATCCATGTGTGTGTCATAGGACATTGGAAGTAAATGAACTACCTTATCGACTATTGACAGGTCGTGACATTGGAGAAGGCGACACCTTATGAATCTTACCGATTTGTTGACTTTGTGCATCTCGATTAAATGGCTCAAGTGGATAGGGTTCAAATGTTTCTTCTCTGCTCCTCCTTCGATCTGGATGACATCAGTAGTAAGTCTATAACTTCCGTTTTGGTAACTTTCAAGGTCGACGATAAACTCATGCAGTGTACCATCCATAAGAATATACCCCAGGAATCTCTGCAGAGCGATGCAATATTCGGTATCGTGGTGTTGAACTTCATGGTGTATGCAGTACGGCCTTTATTCGTTGGGCTAAAGAGGTTGGACTTTTCAGAAGAATTTTTCCTCTTGGAGTGTAAGATTAATGTTTGCCAGTATAGTGGTTAACTTTGGAAGACATGTCTTTGAAAGGTCGTTGCCTTTTCGGGGTCGATCTCCATTAGATTTAATACCTTTTCTATCCCCGCCGATATATGTTGTTTGTTCGAACTATCGATCTGTAGTTTGTCATTTTGCTGTAAGGATTGGCTTTTGAGGCTTTTGTCTTTCGGACATCATCCTTTTGAGGTTGATGTAACTGTAGACTTTGCCAATCGTGTCTTCCAAGGTGGCAGGTTTATTCAAGATGAGGTGTTCCTTCGCTCGACTTTTCATAAGTAGAGCATTGGTAAAGGCTGAAACCGTAATCTTCTGGTCGAAGCTGTCCACTTTTCTTGCTAAGTCCAAGAATTTCTTGGCCAATGTTTTGAGCTTCTCTCCTGGCATTTGTTTGATCATAAAAAGAGAGTGGAGATTCTCTTCTTTGTCCCTGTTATGTGAATAGTTCTTGATGAAGAGTTTCTACAATTATTCAAAAATATGAATTGATCATTCCTTTAGTGAGTGAAACAATCGTAAGGGTTCACCTTGGAGACTAGTAGGGAAGAGGCGACATCAGATGTGATTTGATGTAAAATACAAATCCAAAACATCTTCCAATTCTTGAACATGTTCTATGGGATCAGTTTCATTATATTTTAAGATTTTTGGCATGTGAAAGTTGGTTAGAACTTCTCCATCAAATAGAGTTTGTGCAATCAGACTCTTCTATAATCAACTGAAGATACTTTTCCTTGTGTGTGCCTTGGTTTCCAGTAGTTCTTTGATGCACTTGTCAACATGCTCTTTCTTGACGAATTGTCGAGTTATGATAATTTAGAGCTGTATTCGTCCATCTCGAGGGTTATGATCTCCACTTCCCTCGTTAAGGCATTCGCGCCCAGGGATCTAAGTCCTTCCCCTTTGCGGATCTTCAACTTGCCTGAGGTAAGTATGTATTTTATAGAATTTATCTTGAGCAGCCAGAATTAGTATAACCTCATATTGGTGCTAGTTATAATCAAGTCGAATGTCTACTCCATGGCTATTACCTCAGAGAGGTCCTCACCTGTCTCGAGCTGAAACTCTCGATGTGGCTGGCAGTGCCTCCTTCTTTTTGCGTGTCATCATCTGCTGTACTTGGAGAACTTTCAATATTTCCAATACGCCCGCCAATTGCTATTCCAGAATTGTCCTTCTTTTTGTTTCAGAGTTCAAAGTGGTGCGTAACACCGCCATCGTGTCTGCCCCTCTATTCTGGCTATTTTGAGGGTTTGTCTTTTGAGTACTGTAACTTATTGTTCGCTGTTCTAACAGACGGCGCCAAATATAAGAGCCTAATTTTGTATCTTAAACTTAGTATCTCACACAAAATACGATCAGAATACTAGCAATAAATAAGTAATCACTCACATAAGATTTAGTGTGGGAAATCTTTAAAGAGGTTAAAAACCATGACTTCTCTTAAGGAATTCGAATTAGAGATCTTTATTAATAATGACTAGCTATTATTAAAAAATGCTCTGAGTAGTTTTGTATAGACTATCTTTATAGGAAAAGTCTGTATAGATGGAAATCTCTATTCCCTAATCTGTAGTTCTCTGGCCCTATTTATAGGTCTTATAATTTGACTATTTTATGACCGTTTTATCTTTTAATGATAAACCTTACAAAAAGGGTTTGATGAGGATACATATGGATTTTGTAATGGCATGAGTAACTCTTTTATCTTGTAACGGCTTCCTTAAATGACGTCGTGGCTATGAGATCGAGTTGATTCCATGGAGGTCAATATATTATCCTTCAGAGACCGATAGTGGGAATAAGCCCTTTCAGCTATCCCCTCTCATCTTGTAAGGACTTATTCCCACTTGTAAACTCAGGCATTAATCTTGACCTCCTAATGTTTTGATTTTGACCTCTGTACAAGCAGTTCGACTCCATAATCACATGACGTCATCAAAGATGCCATTACAAAAAAAAAGAATCATACCGTTACACAACCATTACGAAGACTAATCAAAACTATTTTGTACTATACACCATTACGGGTAGATTATTGTCATTAAGCGGTCATAATATTAGTCGTATAAAGGGGACCAAGGAATAACATATTAGGGGACAAATTTTTCTATCTTGAGAATCAACACAATACTATCTGGGATACTTGCAATAATAAGTAGTCACTCAATCAATAACATCCTTGTTTCTAAATTCTTAAGAGAGAGGTCAGTATTCTATTCATATTTGGTATGAAAAACTAAGTTAGAGTACAAAATTTAGGCTCTTAAATAGGTACAGTCTGTGGGAACCAACAAAATCAGCCACTACACTTGAATACAACAGGTACTTATCATCTTCGCAAAATGCCGATCCCTAGTCAAAACCTCTCGACTGGGTAGATCGAAGGAATCGACGAGAGAGTGAATCAAATGGCAGAGTTGTGCACTACACATAGTTCCGAGATAGAAAGGCGAACGTTTCTAGAACAACAATTAACAAAAGTACGATTGGTAATGAAATTTTTTCAAAGACAGCAGATGAAGACACAAAAGAACAAAGAGGTACAGCCATCTCTATCAAGAATTTCAGCTCGAGACAGGTTAGGACCTCCTAGAGGTAACAGCCAGGGAGCAGATACTGAACCTGATCAAAACAAGCGTAGACCCGAGATCATACCGGCACCTACTACTTAATGAGAAGTCGATAAAGTCCCTTCCATCCTCAGATAGGTAGAAGATGTACAAAGGGTAAGGACTTGAATCCTTATAGAAGTGGAGATCACAACCCTAGAGAACAGCGTCTCCAACGTCACACAATCGCAGTTTGACAGTTTGTTACACAATAACACATGGACAAGTGCATTAGAGAGCTTTTTGAAGCCTAAATACACACAAGCAAGAATGTCTTCAACAGACTACAAAAGAGTCCGATTGCATAAGATCTATTAGATAATGAAGTGTCGTCCGACATTTATACACAATTTTTTTGAAAATACAAGTAAACAGATCCCATCGAACACATTCAGGAGTTCTTAGATTCCTTAGGCTTACACTTAGCATCAAACCATATTTTGTACCGACTATTCCCTACCAGTCTTCAGGTCATCTACAATGGTTTTATTCATTAGAAGAAGGATCGATTCATTCTTTCAAACAGTTTCAAGAACTTTTTGTCAAAAACTATTTACACGGAAAGGACAAAGAATAAAATCTTTACTCCCTTATAAGTCTTAAACAAATGCCTGGTGAAAAGCTTGAGGTGTTCACCATGAATCTTTTGGATTTGGTAAGGTGGATGGATAGTCTCACCAAAAAAATATAGTTTAAGCCTTTGCAAATACTTTACTCATAGAAAGCTGAGCAAATGACATCTCATCTTGAACAAATCAACGACTCTAGAAGATATGATTGAAAAGGTGAACAATTATATTAATCTCGAAAGGATGATGCTCGAGATATAGAAGCCGCTAAAATCAATCGTGACAACAAAAGGACAAAGCACAAAATGTGAATTTGAGCGCACAATAGCTACCGGAGGGGAGAAAAAGCAAACTAAATCTAATGTAATTGGCCTCAAAAAGGAAAGTGACCTTTCGAAGCCTTACCTTCAAAGATTAACTGCTACGTTGGCTGATATCTACCCCACACTTCAAAAAGGCAAGTTCATCAAAATTGCCCAACCCCTCGACCCATTAAGGGTAAGCCATACTGCAAACACCACTTTAAGGTATGAACTCAAATTATGTTTGTGGAAGTTCATCGGAGTTTTTAGGACGAGCGAGGCTCAAAGATAGATAAAAAATATTATTTTTCAATATTTTGTTCGAATAAACTTTTTTCTGCTCTAACAGAAGAGACAGAGACAGTTTTATTCAAATAGACTTTGAGTTTTTCCGAATAGAAAATAGTCAATTTGAATAGACTCAAAATCAAATTGAATAGAAAAGACTGAACCTACTTTATTCAAGCAGAACTTTGATTTTGTTCGAACAAATTTTGTAAAGTCTGTTTTAGAAGTTTGGATTAAAGATGTTGGCTTGTCTCAGGATCTGTATTTTAAGTCCAACTTTGTGTAATATTTTCCTATCTATATAAAGGATGCTAGGTTATTTCTTATTGAATCTCAGTGAGTTTAATCCTAAAAAGAACTAGGGTTTAAAATATACTATTAAAAAGCTTGAGGAAGCTTGGAGTGATTGCTTGTAACCGATTTGATCACAGTGGATTATTCGTGAGGAGTGGTTTTTGATCCGTAAAGGTTTTCCACTTCCCTCCTCCGGGTAAATACTATTATCCTTATTTTGTTCTTTGCTTGATTAATTACTCATTCTACGATTTCCGCATTTCATTCTTGTCGTAGAAGAGAGACTAGCTACCTCAATTCTTAACAACTAGTATCAAAGCGCTTGTTATAGGGCTTGTGTGGTGAAGAGCGATGGTCAATGAAGAGAAATTGAAGATTGCAAAGTTTAATGGATCAAATTTTGGAGTGTAGAAGATATATATAGAAGATTATCTTTATCAGAAGAATCTTGACTTACCACTGGGTGGGATTGGGATGAAGCCGGTAGATCATAATGTTGCAAAGTGGGCGTGATTGGATTGCAAGGTTCTTGGAGACATTAGGTTACCGCTATCATCTCAAATTCTGCGCATGATCTCCAATTTTGTGACTATGAAGGATTTGAAGGAGACTTTATCCTCTATGTACTCAAAACTATCTGGGGCAAATATAGTACATTTATTATGTCATCATGGTAGTGTGCAAGCCCATATTAGTGAGTTCAATTCTATTCATGCTAAACTTAAATTTGTGAAAATTACTTTTATCGAGGAAGTGAGAGCGTGGGCTCTTTTGGGGCAAATGCCTGAGAGCTGGGAAGGGTTTATTACTGCTATGTGTAATTCATCAGGGAAATAAGACATTAAATTTGACATTATATTTCTTTGATTATGAGTGAAGACAATAAATCATTTGAACCCTTTTTGAGTTTAAATGGTAGTGTGTTGAACGTCGAGGAAAGAAGGAGGTCCTATAGTAATTGGCTAAAGAATGGAAGAGGTCATTTACAATAAAGAGTAAAGTTCAAGCCGCCCAGTGCGTGTTGGACTTGTTGAAAGAAGGGCCACTTTAGGCGTGATTGTAATTCTTCTAAGAAAGTAAATGATGAGGAGAAATATACAATGAACCATACTAAGGAGGTTAGTTCTAATGAGGCTCTACTTCTTTTGTGTAACGATATTAATAAATCAAGGATAGTTGATTTTGGTGCCTCATTCCATGCTACTACAAACGTAGGTTTCCTAACCAATATTGTTAAAGTTGACTTCGGTATGGTCTTCCTTGCAGACAAGTGTACGTACAATATTACAAGAAAGGGAAACCCTAGATTAAAGTTACATTCGGGCCGGGGCGACGTTGGTTTTGAAGAATGTGCGACTAGTACCCATATTGGGGCATAACCTTATTTCGATTAGCTAATTGTTGGATGATGGTGGATATGTAAGCACCTTTGGTGATAACTTTTGGATGGTCACAAACAAAGATATGGTAGTTTCTCAAGGCTTAAGACAAAGAACATTATACATAATGCATGACACAATTTCTACTATTTACGTGACCACTCTGGGGATTGATACAAGTACTTAGCATAAACAGCTCAGTCACATGAATGAAAAAGGGATGAAGATGATGGTATCAAAAGAAAAGCTAGAGGGTCTTGATGAGGTTGATCTTAATTTTTGAGTAGAGTCCGTTCTTGCAAGGCAGAAGAAGGTTAGTTTCAAAATAATTGGAAGATCAACAAAACCTGAAAAGCAGGATCTTATTCATATAGATATTTGGGGGCTAACCAAGGTGTCTTCTCTTAGTGGTTCTCATTATTATGTTACTTTCATCGATGATGCTACTCTTAAACTATGGGTCTACATTGTGAAGAGCAAATCGGATGTGTTTAATAAGTTCAAGAAGTGGAGTGCTCTAGTTGAAAATAAAACCTGCCTGAAACTAAATTATCTTAGGCTTGATAATGGGGGCGAGTATTATAATGACATGTTTGAAGACTTTTGCGCATCAAACAAGATTAGGCGATAGATGACTATTCCCAGAAAACCACAGCAAAATGCAATTACAGAATGCATGAGACAAACTATAAACGAAAGAGTGAGGAGTATGAGACACAATGCTTGATTACCAAAATATTTTAAGGTAGATGCGGCTAGTATGGCAGTGTACTTGATCAATAGAAGGCCTTCGATGGCTTTGGATTTTAGATTGCTTGAATAGGCATAGAGCGGTAAAGGGGTAAATCTTTTTTACTTGCATATTTTTTACTGTACTTTATATGTGCTTGATAATTTATATACAAGGACAAAGTTGAATAAAAAGTCTAAAAATTGCATATCTATTGGATATGGTGGTGATGAGTTTGGGTACCTTTTTGGGATACAAAAAATTAGAAAGTCATTCGGAGCCGTAATGTTACATTAAAGATGAAATTTTTGCATAAAGTCATCAAAGTACCTGTGGAAAGGAGTCGAAGTGATGTAGGAAAAAGTATCGACATTGAATTTGAACACTCTCAAGAGGTTAAAGAAGAAGTCATGGTTGAGTTCAATGCACCGGATCAAGATGAGGAACCTAATGATCTAGACATTCCAATAGTTTAATGTACCAAATTTAAAGTTTGATCAATTTATGTCATAAAATAGCTATTCAAAATACAATACAGATCACTGTTGTTTTATCAAGAATACGAGGAACACATATATTTTTCTACTTCTTTATGTAGGTAATATATTGGTAGCAAGTACCAACATGAGAGAGATTGTCAATTAAAAGAATATTTGTCTCGTTAGTTTTCTATAAAATACTTGGGTACTGTAAAATAACTTCTTGGTATGCGTGTTACACGAGATAGAAAGGGCGAGAATTAAAGTTATCTCAAGCTTAGTAAATCGATAAAGTACTTAAGCGGGTTAACATGGATGGTTCTAAGGTTGTCAGAATACCATTGGGAAGTCACTTTAAATTATCAATACATTGTTGTCCAAAGACACAAAAGGAACGTGATGAGATACGAAAGGTTCCTTATCAATCAGCGGTTGGTAGCCTTATGTACGTTATGATTTGTATGAGACCGGATATTGCCCAAGCATTGGGAGTTGTTAGTTGGTATATGAGTAATCTAGGCAAGAAGCATTGAAGAGCTGTGAAATAGATACTAAGGTATCTAATGGAGACTAAAGATATGGCATTACATGGTTTCGCTGATTCTGATATGGCGGGTGACATTAATAGGCAGAAGAACACTAGTGGTTTTGTATTTATATTGAGAAGCGGTACGATTACATGGGTTTCGAGGTTATAGAAAATTATAGCTTTTTCTATGACGTGGGTAGAATATGTTGACTCTACGGAAGTGTGCAAGGATATGGTTTGTCTTAATGGGCTGATGAAAGATCTTGGTAAAGAACTATATCTTTCTAATTTGTATAATGATAGTCAAAGCATGATACACTTAACGAAGACTGCATCTTTTCACACTATAACTAAGCATATTGATATTCGATATCATTATATTCGCTCGCCCCTCGTGGATAGTATGTTAAAGCTTGTGAAGATTCACACTGATGTGAATCCAACTGATATGTTTATGAAGGTGGTAACTTTTTAAAAGTTGACAACATGTACAACTTTTGTGGGTCTTCATGATTGAAGGCCCGGGTAAGGCAAACAATTAATTTGGAGATCTGGAGATGGCTTATGGTAGATTCGATTTCAAGTTGGAGATTTTTAAGGTATGAACTCAAATTATGTTCATGGAAGTTCATTGGATGAGCGAGGATCTAAAATGGATGAAAAATATGACTTTTCAATGTACTTTTCAAATAGAGTTTTGCCTGCTTGAACAAAAGAGGCAGGGGTAGTTTTATTCAAATAGACTTTGAGTCTATTCGAATAGAAAATAGTTTGTTCGCACAGAAGAGACCAAACCTACTTTATTCGAATAGAACTTTGAATCTATTTGAGCAGACTTTGTAAAGTTAGTTTAGAAGTTTGGGCTAAAGGCGTTAGCTTCTCTCAGGATTTGTACTTTTAGTCAAACTTTGTATAATATCTTCCTATCTATATAAGGGATGCTAGGGGTGTTTCTTATTGTAACTCAGTTAGTTTATCTTTTGAGAGAACTAGGGCTTGAGAGACTATATTAGAGAGCCTAAGGTAGCTTGGAGAGATTGCTTGTAACCGATTTGATTATAGTAGATAGTTCACGGGGTGTGGTTTTGTATCCATAAGGGCTTTCCACTTTGCTCCTCCAGGTAAATACTTTTGTCCTTATTTTGTTCTTTGCTTGATTAATTACTTTTGTTGGCAATTTTTGCGTTTTATTCTTGCCGTAAAAGAGTGACTAGCTATCTCGATTCTCAACAACCACAAGGTTTGACATTATGATACGAAACGATGTTATACTCTGCAGAAACTCATAGAATTCACACTTAAGGATGGTAGATTACATGAATATATTATCGATTTGGAGAGCTATAAGAATTGGAGCTATAAACTTGATTATGATGTCCTCCAGATCGAGGAAGGGACTGAGGAGAAGCACCTCTACTATCTTTGTCTAAGCCACTTTATCAAGATTCTAAAAATGAACAGATCAATCTGATTGTGACATTAGCCATGTCAAGTTCCCTTATCATGACGCACTCGCTGTTATGTTAAAGATGAGGAATATAGTAATACACTCGATGATGGTAGATACTGGGAGCAGTATTCAAGTACCTTTTCAAAGTACATTTGATTAGATGGTCTTAAGAAATCAAGTCGAGAGTAGTAATATAGACATCAGTGGCTTCAATGGGTAAAAACAAGAGCATGTAGGCAAAATTGTACTTGCCATCACAAGAAGACAAGGGAGAGAATTTATACACTCTTATTAATCCTAAACAATCTCAAGGAGAGAAGCTCGAGGCCTTTGCAACGATATTTCTTGAACTTGCTCAGAAGATTGATAATCTCGATCTGAAGATAGTCATTTTAGCGTTTACCAATGCACTACAAATTGATTATAATGTAAAGGAGTATATGTTCCTAAACAAATCCTTGACTTTGAAATACATGATTACCAAGGGAAATGGGTATGTCGACCTGGAAAGGATGATGACCAAAAGGCACAAATCTACTAAAAACATCTTAACCATAAAAGGTCAAAACACAGATAGAGACAATGAATAAAAAGATGGTCAGGGTGATAAAAAGTGAGCTGTAGGGACTTATCCCTCGAGCTCACTTATAATCGAGCCCATACAGCTTGAATTACCTCCATCTTAGGCTCATGTAATTTCAGCACTAAACACTTCAGTTAAACAGTCCAAACAGCCCCACGTCCTACTTAAGAACGTAGGTCGAGCTAAATCTAGAAAACGTTATTCAGTCAAAGACACCTGTCTCCCACAAGCTCGTTAGTTATACAGTCAACCGCCACTAACCACATTATTCGAAAGATGTGCTCCAGCACGACGAAGAGCTGTGGGAAAAGCCTATATAAAGGAGAAGTTCTAGAAGAGACAGGGGCCAGAAAAATCACTCAAAACTTCTTATTTACGAGATCAAATGCATTTCTATGTTCGAGAAATCACTTGTAATAAAGATATCCAGTTAAAGAAATTAAAATACTTTTACAAAAATTCTCCATACGAGGTCGTGGTTTTTTACCTATTCAAAGGTTTTCTACGTAAAAAACACATGTTTGCATTTCTTACTTTCTAGTAGAGTATTGTTACAGGTTCATTTGGTGTGATAGCTAATTCCTAATCTTATCGAGCTACAAAATTTGGTCATTACATGAGCTAAAACAAATACAGGTAAATCACGAAAAGCCAATTTATTACCCAAACTGGTCCATCCAAAGATTAATATTAAGATCTCAGCAATCTATCCCATAATGGAGAAAGTCAAGTTCTACCGTGTATCTCAGCCTCTGGAGCTAATCAAAGGCAGACCATATTATATGTACCACAAGATAGTACATCTTGAAATTGACAATTGTTACGCTTTACAGATATTGCTGGAGTGCATTTTCAAAGACGGGAGAATGCACGAGTACATTATCGATCTAGAAGGATATAAGAATAGAAGCTATAAGAAGGAAGTCAAATTAATTCAGGCTGAAGATCAATCCAAGGAAAAATACTTGTACCACATCTACCACAATCACATGATCGGGATCCTCCAGATCGGCAATTCAGCCAGATTCAGGTAGAGGAGGTTAATGGAGAGCTATATCCTCAGAGTTTTGACAATCAGGGCACTTATGTAAAGGGCAGGGATATCACAGATAGTATTAATATAGCTTAAGAGATGGTAGGGGATTTCAATAAAAAGGTTAGATGGCAAAATGTGATGGTGAAGATGGACATGGCCAAAACTTATGATAGACTTGACTGGGGTTTCTTGAAGGCCGTTTTAAGGATGTTTGGATTTATTCAGAGGTGTATTTCCCTAATTTCATAATGTGTTGAACATTATTGGATATTTGTGGTGTTACAAGGTGTATTTAAGGGCTACGTCAAATCTACCAGGTAATTAAGGCAAGGGGATCCCTTATCTCCAATGCTTTTTATCATTGCAGAAGAAGTTCTTACAAGGGGGTTAAACAAGTGGTTCATGGAGGGAAAAATTAGGTATTATAGTGCTTCCCCTAGATGCAGTCCTATTACACACCTACTATATGCAAACGACTTCATAGTCTTCCTGAATGGATCTCAATCTTTAGTTAATGGCTTAATGTCATTTTTACAAAGATACCAAAATTTCTCTGGTCAAAGCATTTACATTGGCAAAAGTGGGGTGCACCTGCATCACAACACTAGTAAAGCATGGCAACAAATCATTCAAAGAGTGTACGGTATTCAAATAAGAAAGTTTCCCATTATTTATCTTGGAGCGCCTATAAGTTATTGCAGAATCTTGTGTGCCAATTTTGAGCATCTTGTGAAGATAATACAATACAAAGTTGAAGGATGGCAGGGACGATTACTTTCTAATGGGGATAAATTAATTGTCATTAAACATGTTCTTGCATCTATGCCTATACATTTCATCTCTAGTATTCAGATTCCTTAAACTATTAAGAAAAACAAAGAAAGGATCTTTTTTAAGTTCTTTTGGGGGCATTTTGAAGGGAGGCCTAAGAAAAAGTGGATTGCCTGGGAGAAGATCTGCAGACCAACCGCCAAGGCAAACTTGGAATAAGGCATCTCGGGGACATTTAAGCTAGTTTCTTACTCAAAAAGTGTTAGAATTTCTTGTATTCTAATTCTTTATGGGCTTTTAATATGAGATAGAAGTACACCAGAAATTGTGCCTTTATAATCAATGCAGCTTCTTCACAACTATGGAGGAAAATTCAACACATAATTAAAACTGTTCAAGCAAATACAAGTTGGGTACTCAAGGAAGGGGTCATTGATTTTTGGGATGCTAACTGGGCTGGAGAAAGAACAATGGAAGAACTTATTGACACTGATGTTTCTCAACAATTTAAAGTCAAAGATATTATTCAAAGTAATGGAACATGGGACTGGAGCAAACTTCAACATGATATACATGATACTTGGAAACAAATTCTCTCTCAAATGCATGCTCTATCATAAAACAATGACAATGCAGTTTGGGATCTTACTAATGATGTTAGATTTAGCTCTAAATGAGCTTGAGAATTTTGGAGAGAATAATCACTAAACATTGCACAGATGAAATTGATTTGGCACGAAGTTATTTCAACTAGAATACAATTATTTGGATGGAAATTGTGGAATTGAATTTTACCAGTAGATGAGTTGATTCAAAAATATAGTGTTCTTGCTTCCAAGTATTGATGTGCAAATGGAGTTGTTGAAGGGGAAGATCACCTTCTAGTTCATAAAAAAATAGCTAGTCAGGTTTGGAACTACTTCAGCAAGGTGAGTGGGATACACATTATAAAACCGCAGTCATATAGGGCAAGAATGAATTCTTCGTTCACTACAACACAAAAACATTATGCTGCAGGCATATTGAAGGGTATTTTGACTGTTAGCATTTTATGGGAGATATGGAGATCTAGATACAGGAAAAGTATGAAAATATTGGCATGGATGCAGGACTGATTATTGCTGCTATTTCAAAACTTATACAAGACGTATGACCTAAAATAAAAGGGCACAAGGTCGACAATTTCAACGATAATTAAGCTTACCCTCTAGCTGCTGCATGTAATACCAAAGATAACCACTCTCAAAATGATCAAAATTGTGTGATGGACAAAGCTAAATTATTGTGTCTTTAAACTGAATACAGACAGCTCTGCAAATTCTTTTGGGAAATGTGGGGTAGGGGGTGTACTCAGATACCATTCAGGTAATTTATGTCTTGCTTATTGTATCAGTCTTGGGTATGGATCTAATATCACTGGAGGGTTGCATGGACTACTGTAAGGGTTAACATATTGTTATGAACACAAGTTTTACTCTGTGATTGTTGTGACAAATTGTCAACTTCTTGTGTATTGGTACTACAAAAGAGGAAAACTATCCATAAAATACAGTGTTATATGGGATAAAATATTGAGGTTGGTGTCCTTCCTCAACATTTGCATTTTACACATATACAGGGAAAGTTTTGGTGCAACAGATGCCCTCGCAAAATTGGGGTGCAGTCAACATAATGAATTTTATAGCATGGTTATGGATTTTCCAAGGCACATGAGGATTCTCTTTTTCATGGATAAAATAGGAGTTGTAAATATTAGGCATTGATGTATCTTATAACAGGGTCTATGGTTTATGTCCTCCCCATGTAAAAAATGTCATTTAGAATATAAACATCAGTTTTCCAAAAGAAAAAAATAAAAAAAAAGAATAAAATAAAAGAAAGAAGCTAAACTCGTTCCTGAATCTAGCAATCGACAAACATGAATTTCATTTGAAGATTTTGAGATCGCCATGTCAAGTTCCCACATCATGACGTACTATTTTTTATGCTTAAGATGAAATTTTTTGTCATGCATACCATGACGATAGATATAGGCAGTGGTATTGAAATCCTTTTTCAATGTACAATCGAGCAAATGGGACTAGCAGAAAAAGTTGTTCTAAGCGACATCGATATCAGTGGTTTTAACAGATCTAAAAAAGAATGAGTAGGAAAGATTATCCTACCAATCTCTGCTAGGCCCACCACTAAAAACATTGTATTCTAGATCATCAATGCAAAATTCTGATACCTAGGGATAATGGGCTTCATTTCAAGTACCATCCACAACATGGAAACGATCGCATCTACATACTATCAAGCACTTCATTTCAAGTACAATGACGACATCTATGAGACCAAAGGAAGTCAAAAACTCTCACGAGCTTGCAAAAATACCATATCTGCCATACTTGCACAACTGACTGATTTTCTACGTAGCAATTATAGAAACTCTGATCATGCCAAAGATCAGCCATCCCCAATAGAACCTACAGAGTACATTGAGATCTATGGGCATAGAAAGGGTAGATATACTTATGCCAAGTTTATCTAGCAGGAGAAGGAGACTCTAATACATTTCCTTGAGATGTTTTTGCTTGGACTCTCAAGGAAATGCCAGGAATTGACCAAGCAAAGACTTGCCACAGATTGAGTATCAAAGATAAAGGTACAATAATAAAATAGAATAGAGAGGGCTCTCACCTCATCTCAGAGATGAGGTCAACAAAGAAATTGATAAATTGACCAAAGTCGGATTCATTCGTGAATCCAAATACCTTGATTGGATCACGAACATTGTAGCAGTTCTAAACAAGAATGGGAATGTCTGAATTTGTGTAGATTTCACAGATCTAAACAAGTACACACCGAAAGATAGTTTTCTTCTTCCCATAATTTATCAAATTCTTGATTCTACGGTGGGTCACGGGCTTCTATCTATGATGAACGCTACATCAGGATGCAACCAGATACTCATCTTTGACCATGATCATGAAATGACTACCTTCATCACTGAAAGAGGACTCTATTATTTCAAAGTCATGCCTTTCAGACTAAAGAATGCTAAAGCAACCTATCAAATGCTAAAGACAAGTATGTTTAAGGAACACTTGGGGAAGATAATTAAAGTATATATGGATGATATGCTCTACATAAGCTTAAAGAAGGAGGATCATATGCACATATTGCACATCTCGATACAGTCTTCAACATACTGCGATTATACAAAATAAAATTCAATTTAGATAAATATCAATTCGGAGTACACTCTGGCAAGAACCTAGAACATCTCATCAGCAAGAAAGGAATTGAAGCTGATTTAGATCAGATTTGATCTCTAATCTCCCTATCATCACCACAAACAAAGAAAGATGTACAGAAGCTCACTGGAAAGATTGTAGCTATCAACAAATTTATTTTTAAGTCTTTAGATCGATGTCAATGGTAATTCATACTACTTCAAAGATCCACCAAAAGAGGCAAAGGATGATAAAATGAAGAAATCGATTGGACAGAAGAATGTGAAGCAACTTTTCACGATCTCCAAATTTATATTGGGAAATCTCCCATAATGAGCACCCCGATAGACAATGAGGAATTGATCATCTACTTTGCAGTTGCAGATAACTCTCTCAACTCAGTTTTCATTTGGCTAAAAGGAAAGTTTGAGAAGCCAGTACATTTTATAAGCAAGACCCTCACACTGGCAGAAACGAGGTATTCTAAAATTGAGTGATATCTCCTGACCCTTGTTTACAGTTCACAGAAACTCAACAACTATTTTTAGGCTCATTCAGTCAAAGTCATAAAAAACTACCTACTTCGGGAAGTTCTTTCTAAAAAGGAGAAATCTCGCAGAGTACAACAATGATCCATAAGCTTGGGGGAGCACAATATCAAATTCGAACAGAAAACATCAAAGAAAGGTTAACCAGTAGTTGATTTTTTAGCAGGCTTCCTAGTAGAAAATTAAGATTGGGAATAGCAGATTCCTAATATAATAGAAGAAGTCGAAGATGATCCACTGTTAAAGCATTTCAAAGAGCAAGGAAAGTGGGTCACACAAAAGGGTTGGAGATTTCTTACCGATAGATCAGTAGGACCCGTAGTATCTGAAATTGGAATCGTACTGATTATACCCTTAAGTAAAAAAGTGAGAAGTTCATATGATTTAAATTTGAAGTATCAAACAATGTTACAGAGTACGAAGCATTAATTCATGGTTTAGACATGACATTGAAGATCAGAGTTCCTGAACAATCGGTCTATACAGACTCCTTGCTAATAGTCCATCACTGCACTGAGCGATACAGGATGAATGGCAAAATAGTTTACTATGCGGCCCTAGTTACTGACTGGATGAGCAGATACGGCGATTCCTTGGCTTACCTAGTCGGGGTCTTAGGTACAGAAGTAACATACCTCCAAATTGAAGTGATTTTAACCCCCAGCAGTGATTTCCAAATAATATGCACGTGCAACACTGGGGTAATAAAGAGGGGGACGACGATTGGAATATGCCTTTCCTCACATATATCGGCTCAAAAAGCGATTGTGATGGCCACTTCCATAAGATTAAAAAAAAACGCCGATAGTTGATTGAAAACTCGAAGCATTACACAGTTCAGAACGATAGCTTATTTATAAGATCGGGAAGATCGGTCACTGGACCATACCTTAAGTGCCTCTCAAAAAAAGAAGCTGATGGAATTTTAAAGCATTTACATGAAGGAACTTGTGGTTCCCATGCCACAGATCAATCTATTGCAAATAGAGAAATTACACAAGGAGTATTCTGGCCAAAAATTAGAATATAAGCAGAAGAGTACTCACGAAAATGCGACGCATGTCAACGACATGGTAGTAAGATACGAACACCTGTACTCGAGCTCTATGCAGTAAAGTATTCTAGCCTTTCAAGAGGTAGACACTCGATCTAGTGGGAAAATTCCCAAACATGTCGGGTAACCGAAAGTTCTAACTCGTGGCAACATATTATTTTAATAAGTTGGTAGAAACAGTTCCCTCTATCAAACTGGAGAAGAAGAGTCGTCTCATTTATCTGGGAACATATCATCACACGATTTAGTTGCCCCTACCTGATTCGGATCGATAACGGGCCATAATTCGTTGGAGAAAAGGTAGTGGCATTTCTCAATAAATACAACATTATTCATTCACCATCCAATCCATACTTCCCCCAAGAAAATGGGCAGACCTAAATCACGAACAAGACCATAGTAGATAGAATCAAGAAGTGACTCAAATCATAAAAGAATGGAAATTGGACAAGGGAACAACCATATGTCTTGTGGGGCTAAAGTACGACACCGAGACAATTGACAGGATTTTCCCCGTTCCTACTTGCTTATGGAATAGAATCCGTCATCCCAATAGAATATCATCATCCAGATAATAATCGCGAGCTTAATGATGAAGAAAATGAGTTCGAGTTAGCCAACAATATGAACTGGATCAATGAAGCACAACCACGAGCAGTTGCTACCTTGGGTCGATATCATCTTATACTAGCCAGTTCATTCAACAGAAGAATTCAGAGTTGCAAATTTGAAATTGATGACTTACTCCTCCGAGAAATCCCTAAGAACATAAAAGAGTTAAACTCGGGGAAGTTTGCAGAGAATTGGGAAGGTCCATTTCTTGTAGTGAGACGAACTAGCCTTGGATCCTACTACCTCATGACGAAAGATGGAATCAGGATACCAAGTCCTTGGAATACTAGGAGGTTAAAGCAATACTATCGCTAAATCCCTAGTTTTTCCATACACATGATACATTTACTATTGTTCTTCATATTTATAAGAGAGATTAATGTCTCCAACAGTCTGTATATTCTTTTCTACTCAATGAAAATTTTTAAGTTTTTTCCCACATTATTCTCTACTATTACACATAAATATTTGTCTACTAAATCTCAAATATATTTATCAACTAAATCTCAAAAGATAAAGCAAATGGTAAAACTAACTTTACTCTATCCAACTATCTAATATAACAGAAACAAAAGTAGTTCACGAATTCTTTTACACATCGATTTCTTGAAATGTCAGGCGAGTTTCTACAAACTTCAGCAGTTCTAAATTTTGGTACTCTAGCCGCAATAATGTCTCTACTTTGATCCACCAGTCCTCGAGTAAGAGCTCTAAGCTTAGATATAAAGCACTCCAAATATTCAGAACGTACTAAACCCATTTCACACTCTACCCCCTTTATAATCATCTTATCATGCAAGGTATCTTTTTCTTCTTCAATTCTCGTTATCTCCTTTATAGAGAATGCGAGCACTGCTGCCATCACCTTCCTGTGCACCACACCAGCTATAAGTTTATCTCTGTTAGGTACAGGGAGATCAAAAAACAATACATGGGAATCTTATAGCAGTTTTTCTAAGTTCTTACAGCGATCTCTTTCTTTTATGCTTTCAGAAGATAAGATAGCATTACGCTCCTCCATCACTTTCATAAACTCGTCCATCTGGCCCTGGATTGCGATCAATTCTTCCATTCTCTCTTGATTATACATTTTCTGAACAACCTCTCCATCAAGTGGCCGCTCAGATGTCGCAAGGTCTGCCTCCAATTTTTGAGTCTTCATAATCAAGTCTGCCTCCCTAATCTGCACATCCGCTAGCTTAGCCTCCATATTTCTTATTTTTTCATTGAAATTCCTTAATATTGCTCGAACATATTTCAGATCGGCCTCTAGAGTAGCTTTCTATTCCATATGAGATTTTACTTCACAATTTTTCTTCCCCAATTGTTCCCTCAAATCGTCTACCTCCCTATGTTTCTTCTACAATCACTTAATGACCTCCGCTTTACTGCCATGAGCACTTGATATTTTATCCTTCAATTTCTCTTCTCGTTCAACGAGCTTATCATAATAACTCTATGTACAGTTAATACTATCCTCCTTTTTCTTTATAGTGTCACTAAACTTCTCCACCTCATTTTCAGTACTCGCCAACTTAACTTGTACGCTGACAAATTTGACCTCCATTTTCCTCAATTGCTCCCTTACATTATTAAGATTCTCTGTTAATTCTATTGCTTCTGCCTTTAACCCTCTAATATGATATTACAAGTAATCTGCATCTTTGTTCTTCTCCTTCAGCTTTTCTACCACTTCTGTCCAACTCCCACGAGCTGTCAATACATCACATTCCAATCTCTTTATCATACAATTTAACTTCTCCACCTCCTTTTGAGCACTCATCAACACGCCCTGGATGCTACCTACTTCAGTTTCCTTACTCTCAATCTATTTATTCAGCTCGCTAGCTGTCACTTCTAAATTAGTCCTCTTAAGTTCCAATTTTGCATAATAATTAGCAGTCTCTTTAAGTTCTTGGTGGGTCCTACCTAATTCAAACTTAACTCGTGATTACATTTAATGACATCTTCTTCACATGATCGTACAGCTACTAGCTTAGCATACACAACAGTTTGATTTCATATTCAACACATTAAAAACTGTTTAATATATTTCTCATATAAACAGTTCATAGATACAACAAATTGCATATATCACTCACATTTCTTATACTTAGTTATAGATATCATAGACACACCACAATGAGCTGGTACTTCCTTCGCTTACAAGCTATGAAGATTCCTAACACTGGTAGCCTTACGCTCAATAATCTCATGATCAGGCTGAATACCACAATCTTCTAATATTTTAAGGTACGCGTTTTTAACCCTCTCTTACTATCTATCTCAGTTTCTAAAAAGAGGGTCAATTACACTAAGTCTTTGTTTGCTTTGGATATATTTTCTTTAATACCACCAGGCAGGAAAGGTAGAAATTTTAAGTACCTACTGCTATCTTTTATAACTACCTTTTCTTTCTTTATTTTCTCTTTTGCCCATCCTGAACGAGTTGCATATAAATCATTCCAACATTTTTCGCTATGTTCTCTATATTTTTTATCTTGAACCTCCGTATGTACAGTCAAAAGATCTACTACGTATAATTTTTCTTTTTCCCTAGCGAGCTCTTTCTTTAAGCTCCCAATTGTGTAGTGTAAGTCTTTAAGTTCCTACACAGCAATTTTTATCTATCAATACATTATAAGCCAATACTTAAATTCCCTTCGAATATAGTCAATACAACAAGTATTCTCTTTCAAAAACAACAGACTCTCAAACTCAGTCGTACTCTACCTTATCGTTATCTTCTCCTCCTTGGTTCTCCAACTCCGTACAAGCATAGACTACATTCAAACCATTAAGTATCTCTAGGGGAAAAGTATTGCCATTTTCAGGATACTCCTAGAGAGGGGTACTAGTTAACTTTTTCTAGGTCCCTTTTCTCTCTTACTCTAGAGTTACTAGGGCTTAGTAGATGGAGGAAGAGGTTTTTAAGAAAGGTCTCTTCTTAGGTTCCTCTCATTCTGTAATGGCCAAATTCCATGAGTTTGAAGTGGCCTAGAATTAGCTCTTACACCAATGTACCTATAACAAAATCTATTTAAAAGAAAGAAATGACACAGGTGTTTAGGGTGGAAAACTTATGAATAGGTTAAAAACCACAACCTCGGGTTGATGATTTTTATAATAGCAACATTTATTGCTTGAGGCTGATATATTATTACAAGTAATCTCTAGACTTAGAAATACTTGATCTTGTGAAGAAGAAGTTTGAAGCTTTTGAGAATCTAGAAAATATAGTTTTCCTGATGATTTATCCTATAATTTTCTGGTCCTTGTCTCTTCTAGAACTTTTTCTTTATATAGGCATTTTCCACACTTCTTCATCGTGATGGAGCATGTTCTCTAAACAATGTGGTTAGTGGCGAGTGGCTGAGTAACTACTAAGTTCGAGAGAGGCAAGTGGCTTTGACTTATTCTGATTTTTTGGCTTGAGCTTGACCCGTATTTTTTATCAATTCGTGGATGTTGTGGCAATGCTGACTGGAGAAGTCATATGGAGAATGCATGAGTCTGATATGGAGGTAGTTTAAACTGGATACAACTCAATTTAGGTAAGATTGAGGAATATGCCCCTACAATCGCTCCCTCATAGCCGAAGTCACGAGTAACTTTGGTTACAAAAGAATTTGGATATATGGGTATTCGGGCTGGAAATTTGAATATGAAGGAAGTAATGGTGGTGTTTACTGTATAACAAATGCGCATGCCAAAGGGGGGTGCACGTGCATTGAATGTTGATGGGAATATTTATACAGGCGAAAGTTAGGGTTTCAAGAGTCTCATCTGTATTAAATGATGACGCTGGGGAAACGCTCGTGTACAATAAATGTTGGGTTTATAAATACTACCAGTACCAAGTTTTGTAGTAAAGTACACCTGTTTTGATGCAAAATCCACTATTGGTTTTGAAGATGGTGATGACTCGTAGGATGGTTCATGAAGAGAGAATTGCTTCTAAAAGGCAAAGGTTAAAGTTAAAGTTTTTTTGGGATCAGTTCTTGAAGAATCCGATTCCAGCTCCTGTTCCTCCGACGTACCGAGGAATATCAGAAAATGAGGTGGCTGAAGCTGAGGAGTTTTATTGTAGATGGAGGTTTTAGCACGTTGTCTAAACATGCGAGCAACATTGGGGTTGTCTCCGCATCCTTGCTGAAGATAAGGCTGGGGAGACAGATGCAGGGATTGGCGTAACTGCGGTACAGTTACCGTGATGTCATGTGTCGTAATAAATTCTATGGTCGGCCCGTCTTCATCTCTACCAACTCTGAGGAGGTGGTAGCTATATGAGAGGCGGTGATGACAGTGGAGGAGGAAGACAAAGATTGGATGTCTGCTTCTGCATTTCCATCGCCACTTGGTGCAGAGAAGATCTTTAGTTTAAAGGGTTGGCTCAAGTACTGAGTCTCCTGCTTTCATAGTTTCCATTTGAAGTTTGTCCGGACTTCAAAAAAACTCATGGGAGGGAGGATAGACATTGTTTCCATTGTCTGATTTCTATCAGGGTGAAAGATCACTGAAGTAGAATAAACTGAAGGATTTGACACTTTATAGTGCTTGAAAGACTTGTTGGCTGTAAAAGTATTAGAAAAACATGTAACTGTAAAGTACCTGATGTTGAGTTCTTGAAAGACCTGTTATCTTTAAAAGTACTTGTAATATGTCTCGAGAAGAATAAAATTTGTTATCAAAATTTTTGCTGATACAGAAATAGAATAACACTAGAAATTGAGCTGCATGATCTAAAGGCTATCGACTATTGTATGAAATGAAATGTATGAGGGCAGAAAGTAAAATATTTATAATAATTGAACTGTGATTCGAAAAATGTAGAAATGTGCATAATTGTTAAACGTGATTCAACCTACGTGCTTGAAAAGTAGGAGAGAGAGAAAAAATATGTATGAGTTTTAGAATGAAGAATCGATCTCAGAGAGGCTGTTTGAGAAAATTAGATCTAGAAAGAATAAGTTCAATCTGTAACAATCTGGAATAACTGAGCTCGATCGGAAGGGATATGTTCAAATAAGTTCCCTCAAGATATGAGATTTCTGTTACGAGATAAAAGGATAATATCACGAGTTATGGGAAATTGGCAGAAAAAATATATAAATAAGGGTAAAATGAATATTGAATCTGGGGGAAGAGATAAGAATAGTGTGGACTCGATCCGAGAGAATCTGTTATGTCGCTGAAGGAAAATTGGCGATAAAGATCGCTGAAGTGCGGGAGAGAATTTTTGAAATATCGGGGGTGAAGGTCGTAGAAGACCGGCCTGTGGTGGAAGATGATTGGAAAGAGGTGGAGGAAAAAGTCAGGCTGGCAACTCTCCACGGGGAGGAAGAGATGAGCAAAATGGTATGTTCATATGCTCTAATACGTATTGTGATGAATTTTGCAATATGATTCAAGCTAATCAATAAGGTCGATTCTATTTGATTTTTTTAGGCTGCTCGGCTGGTGAAGGGAATATGCCTCAGGGTTGAGGAAGAGATAACTGAGCTGAAGATGAAGAAAGTCGAGCTCGAAAGGAATGTAGCTCGATTGAAATCTGAATTGAGCAAGGAGGGGAAGCAGCTGGAGGCCCAGAAGGCTTCCCAAGTAGTAGAAATCAACAAGCTTCAGGTGGAGGCGAGAGTGAACTTGGAGGAGGTGGTAGCTGAGCGTGACAACCTCGAGCATCACCTTATGTCCAAAGGATATTCTAAAGAATAAGTGGATACCATTAGGGTTGACACTTATGTGGAGGAGGGGGAAGATTAAGAGACTGAAGATGTTGTTGTTGGCGTTGTCGATGGGCTGGATAGTATGTCCCATCAGATGGTGAGAGATATCCAAGGGGATGACAACGAATGCCCAGAGTTGGAAATGAGAAGGTAGGGTAGTGTGATAGTATTGTGATTGTATGAATATTTGGAAATGTTTGTTAACTAATTGGATATATTTTGTTGGGTAGAATTCTGTAGGCTAAGGTACTTTTGTAAACCTTGTGTAGGAACTTAAGGACATACACCTCAAAATAAATGATTTAGAGGCTGAGCTTGCAACGGAGAGGGAGACCTCAACATCCCTGTTATCTTCGCAAGCGGAACTATAGGTTAGAACAGAGCAAGAAATATTTGACTTGTATGCTTCATTAGTATAGAGCAGCAATGTAATAAATAGAGTATAGAGATGGACCAAAAAACCATTACCGATTTAGGGGCAAATGGCACTGGAACGGTGCGCACAAGAATATTTTTATTTTTTAGCAAACTAAAATATAGAGAAAGTGTACCTTAGACTTGGAAGTATGCTTTATGGAGCATCCACCCTAGATTGTACTTTGACCTTAAGTTCAAAAGTTGCTTCAGTGGATGTCAAAAAATAGATATTTTGTTAGTAATGAGTCATATGTAGTGATTGAGTATTTTAAATTGAACTTAATATAATGTAACTATCATGTGCAGATCAAATTGGAGTCAACTCGCTTACTCAAAGATTATGCTCGCCGATGTAACCAAGAATTTGTAAAGGAGTTTGATAGGATGAGAGAGGAAAATAAAGATAGAGAAGATCAACATGTGATGGTGCACTTCGAGTATGTTGAGGCAATAGAGACCACTGTCGACCCAACTCGGTAGATTGAGGAGAAGGATGTCGAAATTGAGAAAGGGCAAAAAGAGCTCGGGGAGTTAAAAGAACATGTCGCGAAGCTTAAAAGCCAGAATGATGCGTTGATGGTAAAGAGTACGGGGGTTAACATGGTCCGTTACCGTATACAGGCTCTATAAAAATTGGAGGAAGGTTTAAATCGGTCAGTGTCCGGTGTAAAAAATTATTTGAACAATCAAGAGAAAATTTGAACTAATCTAGCGAATAGTATGAGCGAGGTAGAGTAATTAAAGAAGAGATTGATTGATAAAGATAATGAGCTGAACAGAGCTCGAGATTATCTATCTGCGTATGAAGTTGTAGTTGACCAATTTTTCAAAGCCTTACATGCTAGGGATATGGAATTTTGGATAGTTCAACAAAAATGTAATGAGTTCAATGAAAGGGTGTGCACAACTAAAGGCTGAATTGGTACAGGCCAACTTGCGTGCTAGGAACGTTGAGGCTGAGGAGCACTTGAGGAAGAGCAATAATGAGGTTGAGGCTTCCCCTGTTCTAGGCGATGTCATTAGTCTGTCAGCTTGAATAAGAGAGCTGGAGGGGGATATGGCTCGAATCCAAGGTAATGTTCAAAATAGGAATGAGAAGTGAAGGAAGTACAAAAAGAAGCTGGATACTGTTCTTTCCAGGGAACAAGCGCATGTGCGGACTATCAGAGGGATGAATATTTTGTTACAGCGAAAAGATGAATAGTTACTGAAGACTCCGAATGTGGAAGAACTGAATAGGGAAATTGATGTACTTCGCACTCAGGTGATTGATTTTGAGGTAACTAATCGAACTGAGTCAGCTAAAGCTGTTAAAAAATCTCTAGAGAACATTGCTTTTACAGATCGAATAGACAAAAAAATAAAGAGTAAAAAAGAACGGTACAAGAGGTTAAAAGATCACCTTCAGAGGTTGAGGATGATTTTCTCTCACTCAGTTGTAACTCAGGCCTTGCATTTAGAATTCCTGAGGGCAGTGATTGCTTATTTTGTTGAAGAGATAAAAATACTTGAGTTAGAAAGAGATACCTTGTTTGACTGTATACTAGAAAAGAGATATACCTGCAAGGTTATTATAGATCAAGGAGATTGCACGAGGTCCATAGGGACGGATCTAGGCCCTCGACCTACCAAATTGATAGAGCAGGGTAGGATTGTTGTGATTACTCGAGCTTAAGAATTTATAGCTAGACGACCACTTGTTGTAGGGGAAAGCGTAGCTGACATCCCAACCACAGAACAGAATCCATTCCAGTAGTTTTATATAACCCTGAAAAGAAATAATATGCTTCGCAGACATGTAGAGAAATGAAAGTTAGTTTTACCTTTACTTTATCTTATGACTGGTTTAGCTATTCGATTGAAAACTAGTATCACCTTCATTTTAATCTTGGAGTTGAGTAGAGTCAGTCAAACCAGGCGTAACCTAAATTTAACTAGTAGAATGTCACAGACATATTGAAAGAGATGAAAACTAGTTTTACCTTTATTTTTTTTATCTTATACCTGGTAAAGTCCCTTGATTGAAAAAAAGTGCTACCCTGTTTTAATCTCAGAAGATTTTGCAGAGTCAGTCAAACCAAGTATTATCCTTGATTTAATTGGTATGATGTCGCAGACATATTGAAAGAGATGAAAGCTATTTTTTCCTTTGCTTTATCTAATAACTGGTAGAGTCCCTCGATTGAAAACAAGTACTACCTTTATTTTAATCTCAGAAGATTTAGTAGAGTCAGCCAAACCAAGTGTTATCCTTAATTTAACTGGTATAATGTTATAGTCATATTGAAAGAGATGAAAGCTAGCTTTACCTTTGCTTTATCCTATGTCTAGTAGAGCCCCTCGATTGAAAACAAATATTACCTTTGTTTTAATCTAAAAAGATTTAGTAGAGTCAGCCAAACCAAGTATTATCCTTGATTTAACTGGTATGATGTTGATTGAAAGTTAGTATTATCTGTGCTTTAATCTATGTATTGTCTACAAAGTAGAAATATGTATGGGAGAGAAACTTGTAAGTTTTATTAAATTTTGAAAAAGAATGTACATTGAATGGAAATGGAAATCTCACTTCTAGAATAAAAAGATAGAAAACTGAAATGGAGTAGTGTGGGACTTAACGATAGTATCGTTTCAGTTGCCTAGTATTCCAAGGACTCGAAATGTGGACTCCATCTTCTGTCATGAGGTAATATGATCCTAGGCCTAGAAGACCAGGGGATAAGGAATGGACCCTCCTAATTGTCTGTTAGTTTCCCATTATGAGGTTATTTGCGGTGTTGAGGTATTTCTCTAAGGATGAGATCACTGATTTGGAAGGTACGGCTTGTAACTCGTTTGCTGTACAAACTGGCCAGCATATGGTAATATTGACCAAGGTTAGCGACGGCGCGTTCCCTGGTTTCATCAATCCAATTAAGGTTGGAAGCCTATTCGAATTCATTTTCTTCGTCAGTTAGCTCATGATCTTCGACTGGATGATGGCATTAAAAGGTAATGATGACCTTAGTTTTATTGGCAAGGAGTAAGGGAGAGCAGCTTGTCGACTAACGTGGAGTGGTAAGATATGCCCATAAGACATAAGAAAGTTCTCGAACCCAATTCCCTTTTTTCTGTGAGTATAGCCTTTTCTTGAGTCCATCCACGATGGTTTTGTTGGTGATTTCGGCTTGGCAATTGCCTTGAGGGTAATTGGGATTGGATGGGTGAGTGAATAATATAGTGTTGGTTAAGAAAAGCTACGACTTTTTCTCCAATAAATTGGGGCCTGCTATCGATACGAATTAAGTGAGGGCACCCAAACCGAGTGATGATGTATTCTCAGATAAAAGAGATGACCTCTTCTTTTCTGGCTTGACAGAGTGGAGCTTCTTCTACCCATTTAGGAAAATGATCGGTAGCTATGAGTAGGTAGCGGCGGTTACCTGGAGAATTAGGAAATTTTCAAACAAGATCAGTGCCCATCTTTTGAATGGCCAAAACACCTTGCTTTCATGGAGTTTGACCGTAGGGGCACGGATTTTCTTTCTATGTTGCTGACATGCGTCACATTTGAGTGAGTACTCATCTACTTGCTTGCACATGGCAAACCAGAATACTCCTTGTATAATGGCCCTGTTTGCCAGTAATCAACCTACGTATAAATTTTCTTTCTCTTTAGCGAGCTCTTTCTTTAAGCCCTCAATTGTGCGACGCAAGTCTCTAAGTTCCTACACAGTAATTTGAATGTATCAATAAATCATAAACCAATCCTTAAATTCAATTTGAATATAGTCAATACAACAAGTATTCTCTTTCCAAAATAATAGACTCTCAAACTCAGTCTTACTCTAACTTATCTTTCTCTTCTCCTCCATGGTTCTCTAACTCCGTACTAACAGAGACTGTATTCAGACCATTAACAGTCTACTGGGGAAAAGTACTACCATCTTCAGGATTCTTCAAGAGAAAGGCACCGCTTAACTCTTTCTAGGTCCCATCTCTCTCTTACTCTAGAGCTACTAGGGTTTAGTAGATGGAGGAAGAGGTTTTGAAAAATTATCTCTTATTAGGTTCTTCTCATTTTGTAATTGCCTAATCCTGTGAGCTCGAAGTGGCCTGGAATTAGCTCTTACACCAATATACATGTAACAAAATCTAATTGAAAATAAGAAATGACACAGGTGTTTAGCGTGGGAAACCTATGAATAGGTTAAAATCCACGACTTCGGGTTAAGGATTTTTGTAATAGTAATGCTTATTGCTTGAGGCTGATATCTTATTACAAGTGATCTCTAGACTTAGAAATGCCTGATCTTGTGAATAAGAAGTTTGAAGTTTTTGTGAATCTAGAAAATATAGTTTTCCTGGTGATTTCTCCTGTAATTTTCTGGTCCTTGTCTCTTCTGGAACTTTTTCTTTATATAGGCCTTTTTCGCAGTTCTTTATCATGCTGGAGCATGTTCTCCGAACAATGTGGTTAGTGGCGGTTGACTAAGTAATTGCTGAGTTCAAGAGAGGCAGGTGGCTTTGACATGTTCAGGTTTTTCGATTTGAGCTCGACCCACCGTTTTTATTAGTTTGAGAGTATGTGGCAATGTTGATTGGAGAAGTCATGTGGAGAATGCGTCAGTCTGACATGGAAGTAGTTCGAACTGGAAACAGCCCGATTTAGGTACAATCGAGGATAGGCCCCTACACCTTCCCTGTTTATAAAGATGGTTTTAGACCTAGAGGTGCTTTGGATCACGTGACCTGTATAAAGTCTGAATCACCAGCGCGGGGTTTTAGGCTTCACCTTTCCTCATGGACCTGACATTAAGTATTATTTTCTGTATAACTATATTTAATATGGCATGTGGGGTGGGGTCATTGAGTGTACTCCCCCTAAGACATTCTCATCTAGAGGGAGGAAGCCACGAACAACCTAAGTCCCTCGTGGGTAACGGGAGTGTGCTCCTACAATCCCCCCCCCTCAGCTTTGGCTTGTGATGAAGGAAGGATGAGTCAACATGTAAAGATTATACCATGTATTGGCTGCACCTGCTGCTTCATATATCAAATCGAGCTTCTCCTCGTTAAACATGGAAATATTGTGCTTGTAGAATTTAAAATTTGTTTTTGACCTATTTGCATTGGGAACCGTTCTTTTCCATTATTATTTCTCATTATTTTAAAGTAATTGCTTTTGATAATATCGAGGTCCCATGTGGTTCGCAATCATAAATACATTTTGTTAACGCGTCCATGTACGACACATGTGTTTGGCTCAAACGTGCGAACCATCTTTTTATATTATATAAATAAGAGGTATCCTATTTCATTTTCAATTTTACATCTTCTTTCTCTTTGCCATTATTGCAAAATGGAAGAGTGGTTTTGCTTGTTACATCTTTGCTACGATCTTTATGAAGGTAATTGTCATATCCCTTTTACTTGTATTGCTATTAGTAATATCATTCATGATATTTTTTGGTAATTGCCTGGAACTTTAGCATTATCTTGGCTCTATCTTCTTTGTGTTGTCACTGTGCTTCCAGTTTTCATAGTGAATACCACCGTTATAATCCCTAACTTAGAAATTTTGATCATAGTGTGGCAGTCATTCAGTTTATACTATTTTAGAGGCACCTGCTCGCCATTATCATTCTTTACTTTTGCTCTTTTGGACGGGCATCCTAATATGTGAGGGGTAGCTATATGGGGGTCCCTAGATGTAAAGATGTTAAAGTTATTGCTATTTTAGTGACAAAAAATGACCTTTAATTATCCATTGCCTATAGTTTTCTTTGCCATTTTAGAAGCATGTTCTTAATACTTGCTGCACCTGGCTCATGTAGGTACTGTTGCCGTATTGCATGGGCTGGTACACAGTCCGTTAATCTTCATTATTTAAAGATGGACTCAGGTGATGAGTCTACGATCGAGGATCATATTTCAGACCTCGAGGTATTATCCTCTTCTTTGGGAAGGTAACCATGATCATGGAGGCTGACACCTCTGTGCCTCTGGACTTAGATGCTGAATCTATTTGTTTTATGCGGAAGTGGGGTATGTGGGAACTTGACCCACGAGGCATTAGTCATCCCTCGCGTGAAACATCAGAGACAATTTGCCTTAACCGAGTGAGTGGATGCCTCGCATTTCTCATGCTCCATATGAGGCAGAAGGATAAAAATGCAACCTCTTGATGTTGTAAACAAGCGTACAAGAGCTAGTGAGATGGATAGTTGGATATTGTCAGAGTACCAGACGTTACCTGTGAACCAATGTATTTACTACTTTAGACAGTTTGACGTTGGTCTTCATTTTCCCTAGGACGATTTTACTAAAAAATTTTAATCATTTGGACGATCGCCTGGGCTGGATGTATGGGATCTTTTATAAGATAATGACGGGGTGTCGGTTAATCAACCAGTCTGTGCCCCTTCGTATAACATAGGATGTGCAATGTCAATGTGGGCTTGCAAGACTGGAGACGCCCCAGGCAGGATCATAGATCTCGTTTCCTGTTGACGGGATCATAGTAGTGGGCTTCTAACAAGCACTACTATCTCCACCTATGACATAGGCTCGCTCACAAACTTGGCAAGCCAAATTTTTTCAACTTTCCTACTGGTGGAACTTTTGGTGTGGGCACCATTTTGGTTATTTGGCTTTTGATTTTGATGACGCTCCAAATCTCCACCTCAGTTATAATGTATTTAACATTAAATGTAGGTACGGCCTACTTGCCAGAGTTTAGTTAATTTTTTATATATTTGTTATTGTTATATATCGTCTTATTTTTTATCTACCCTAACAAGTGTTACTCTCATGATTGTTACTTACAACTGTTCAAAACTTTGCTGGTTAGGGTTGTAAACCGAGAGTATCACGTGCTAACACGTATTTTTGACATGGAGTTTGAGGCAAGTCAATTTAATCGCCTGTAAAGTATAGCGAGCGTGCCAAGGAGTCCTAAGTAAAATTATTATATTTCAAAGTTCCCACTCTTACGAGTCTTTAGAAAACTGTTGACATGAAAGCCTCCTTCCTGTATGTGAAGTCAAAGGATACTCAGTGTTCGCAGCTACGATACTCATTCCAGGTGTCAATCTGGGTTTAGTGGCATGAGCATCCATGCAGACAAGGACATCATTTCCCAAGCACTAGACCCTTCTTGAGAAAGCGGCTATGAATGATGAGCTACTCACCTTGAGGGCATGGGAGGGGGTCCCTACACATCTGGTGGAGCACACGAGTCAGTCTATTGAAATTGGTAAGTATTTTTTCGATACTCCTCCATTCAAGTTCTCCTTATAAGAATAAAGAGAAAGCTTATCTCGCTGAGGCTCTAGCGGATCCCCGTGCCCATCGCGTGGTTGTTGCGGCCACAGTTTGGGTAAATTACGATTGCATCCTTTGAAACATTGTTATTTTGCGTTGCATGGTGTTATAACGTATTCTCATTGCATTATACTCTTAGTTTGGAGGCCGCCCTCCAGACTAGGGAGTATCACTATATAGCATCTAGCTGACATCAGGCTAGCAAAAAGGAGCAAATTACGATGAGAACGATGGGTGTAGCGTGAACTGGCCAATATGTGGCAAACCAAGCACAAATCTGGCGGAGGAGTCCATGGTCCTATGAGAGGAGAAATTGCAGCTCTAACGCAATTTGGAAATAACCAATGGCTGTGACAATGTATTATTTGCAAATGTCGATTGACGAGGAAAGTTTTATGATCAACTTCATAATGAATGTACCGTTTCCGTGAAACTTCAAGAATGAGTGGGGAGAACTTGTGAAGGACCTTCTAGGGTATTATTTGAATTTTAGCTATCAACGATTAGTGTGCTGCTACGATGGCAGATCCTTTGCGTATTTTTTGTTTGCCTCTCTTATCCCCAAGTTGTGCTACGCTGAGTACTTAGGTAGGCAAGGCCCTCTTCCTTTTAATAATGAGATGGATATTATACAAGAGGATGAGGTGGAGCTTGCTCAGGACGATAATCCGTTGTGTGTCAAGGTACGAGTGTGTCATTAAAGATTGGCCTGAACTGGCATTTGTAATAATTTAGGAACTTACCTTTTAGATTTGCCCGTAATAGCCATTACCTGTGATGCTACATTTTATAATAATTTGATTATTTTTGTGTTCATTTCTAAATTCTGAAGTGTTGTTTTGATCAGTACATCCTTCAAATGGTTTATATGACTATTGTAGTAGATGTGGTTTCAGTTTATATTGCTTCTCGTGGCATTGCGTATGATTTTTAAAATTTCTCACGGCTCTTTAGCTCTCCTCGTTGAACTCGTTGTCATTAGTAGTTCTAAAGACCTTGTTGAAATAAATAAGTTTTTTTTGGTTTCACCACTCTTTACTAGTTCTCTTGACTATTTTGCACCAACATTATTTACTAGTCCTCGTTGGACTCGTTGTCATTTGTCATTTTATGTCTGACAATACTTTTCCTCAAAGAATTTTTTCCATTAGTCGTTCTAGCGACCTAGCAAAAATAATTAGGATTTTTTGAGTTCCTACCAACTCTTTTGTTAGTCATCGTCGGACTCGTTGCATAGTCATTCTCGACCTAGCAAAACTAATTCTGATCTTTAAGTTCCCAATAACTCTTTTACTAGTCCTCATTGGACTATTTTCCATTACTCTTTTACTTGTTTTAGTTGGACTCATTCCATTAGTCGTTCTTTCGACCTGGCGATACTAGTCCTCGTTGGCTGTTGTCATTAGTCATTCTAATCCCTGGCAAAAATAATTGGGATTCTTTGATTTCCCACCAACTCTTTTACTAGTCCCGTTGGACTCGTTAGCATTAGCCGTTCTTACGATCTAGTTAAAAAGCCTACTGGGAGCTATGTATTGGCTGGTCAAATCTTATATTTATAATTGATGGTACTAAATTCATTGCCACATTTATTGATGGCATTGAATGTTTATTTATATAAAAGGATCAACCTTTTCTTCTCTATTTCATTTTTACTTTGATTTTCCTGTGCTCATCTTAAGTGATGAGGACTCGATCCCAAGCCCGTAGTGGACCATGTTCCTGTTTGGGACAAGAGGTCTGGAAGATGTCCATCAATTGTCATTGCCCTTATTTGGAGCCTTTTCCAGAATACGTTCGAAAGGAGACGTAGGAAGGGTGGAATTTATATTTGTTATTTCGTGATGCTATGCTGAACCTTCGGCTGAGGCTTTGGGCTACAAACATTGGTATTGTGAGCTGGGAATTTACGAGGAGTATTACTATAAAAGACTACAAGTCTAATAGGAAACAATGCGGTTGTCTTGGGTCTGTTTGACCCGATAATTTGTAATGGGGCCTACTTTAATGAATAAAATGTTAGTTCAATTTATTTTAATTCTTCTTTGTTAGTTGCATCTTGTAAGGAAATGCTTCAACTACGCAATTTGGCTTCATTTTTTTTAAACCCTTATTACTGGTAATATTTATCTTCCTTGCTCGCATTGCTACGTAATCATAATTCCTATGCTATGTGGAATATCATACTTGGGAGGGTTTTGTACTTCACAAAATACCCCTGTATTTGGGGAGGGCATTTTAATTCTAGCGCCCCCAATATGGGGTGGGAGGGGGTGTTTAATTCAAAAATGCTCCCAGTTATAGGAGGGGCATTTTACTTCAAAAATGCCCCCAGGATTTAAGGAGAACATTTTACTTTCAACTGCTCCCAATATTTGAGGAGGGCACTTTTCTTCAAAAATGCCCCAGTATTTGATAATCTTGGTATCAGATAAAACTACCTTTGATTCCTCGCTAAAAATTTGTACAAAGGTGGGTTATTTTACTGGTTCCACTTACGGAAATTCATTGCATTTCAAAGGATTTTATTTATTCCTCATCGTTGTCATGAGGTAGTGGTCTTTCTGTGTATGATCCTCGAGATAGTGTACGACCTTCCTAGTTTTTGGAATTTTCCTTTGTTGTGGTTCTGGGCTGTAGAAAGACCTTCTACATCACGTATTCCCCTTCCTGGAATTCTCTTAGGCATACTCTTTTGTTAAAAAAAATTCAAGGTCTCCTAGAACTTTGCATTTTGGGTGCAACCTCCTCTCATGTTTCGTCAAAAGTCCAAATATTTTAACAAGGAGGCATCGTTAATTTCATTGCGTACGACAAAACAATACGGTCTCAGACCCGTAAATAAACATGAAAGTAGTAAGGCTGTTGATTTGCAAGGAGTTGCCGGTAGGCAATAACATGTGGGGCACCTCATCTACCCATCTGCCCTTAGCGACATCCACCTTTTGCTAATACCATGATTATTGTCTTATTGGCCGTCGCGGCCTGACCATTCACTTGTGGTACCTTGGCTCGACGATAGTATTTTGATATTGTAGGGGCATATGAAGTTGCGGACTTATTACCAACGAATTGGGTGTCATTATCTGTCATGAGGACCACTGGAGTACTGAACCTCGTAATGATATGTTTTCACAAAAACTTATCCCTTATTCCATTATACGAGCAAGTGGAATGGCGTCTCCCCTTGGTGAAATTGTCTGTGATGACTAACAGCCATTACATCATCTACTAGCAATTGGGGACACTCCGACTATTCCAGTCCCCACTTCGCGAACGACCACGCTGATACAATATAGAGGTCCACGTAGGCCCGTGGATGATGGCCGTGGAACTTTCATTCCTCAAGCTTTATGCTCACTTATCCATTAAATGACCGTGGTGTACACTCTACTCCATCTCTGGATTTCTTTTATGATCGTCGTTACTCGTTTCCTTAAATACAAGTGAGGTATGGGGAGTACAGGCTCGTCCGTAGAGCTTATTATTTATGACCATACATTTTGTGCCTTGTTTCGGATACTCTCAGTGGTTGGCGCTGTTGTAGGGAGGATGTGAAGTTCACCCAAGAAGTTAATAGTGGTTTTCTCCAATCAGGTTGCTCATTTGAGCCCTAATTGATCTGCATAGTTTTGCCGCTTGTTCTAGCTTTATTGGCTGGTCGAGAACCTCAACGTAGATACTCTTAATTGGATTACCGATGATTCGGTCAGTATTCGAGGGCATCAGAGTATCTATTTTGCCTCTGTAGATTTGTTTAAGTTACCTTCTAGAACTTTTAAATCCTTCGTTTTATGATCTCCATGTATTCTGCCATTTTCCTGCTAACCTAAAATATCCGCTAGCTATTTGACAACTAGCTCTAAGTTTAAAGATGAAAAATTATTCCACGCCCTCTATTCTACTCAAATGGGCTTCCTACTCAGCTTAGTTATTACTTAGTGGGAAGTTGACTATGATTGTTTTTCTATCTTTTGTTAGTTAAGTAACTAATACAACCCCTAAGCCTGATCTACCTGAATCAACTGATTTGTCCATGTACAACTGCCCCCCTTGGTAAAAGGTGCATCACTGCCCTCTTAGGAGCAACTTGGTCATTATCTTCTTCGTTGACCCAGTTGTCATCAGTAATGGGAGGTCAGCCAAAGGTTTGGAATGACCTAACCCTTAATTACCCCCGTGGCTCAATTAGAATGGTCAAATCCCCTAGGGTGATGACCTTTACTATTCTACGAGCTTTATCTTCTTTTTGCAAACCACCTTCCTCAATGGTTGAGTTTTATACACTTGATTTTGTGCCTTGGAAGTAGGGTCATAATTTTTGCGATGAGTATACCAGCGAGCGCCTACTTTTCTATCATAGAAAACCACAACTATGACCCCAGAGGTTCTTAAGCATGAAGTAACTAGTTTCTCGATTTTCCCTTCTGTCCTATAGCGGGGACTGTGCTGATGGATTCTTCTGTGTTCCCCAATTATAATCCCAGGAGCTCATTTTCTAACAGCATATCCTGGAAGGCTGCCTCGCATTCCTTGTTCCATTAGCACTTCATATTTTCCTTAATACATCAAAATAGTAGCTGACATTTGTATGATGCTTTGTAAATAAAGCGACCGAGTGCTGCAACCTTTCCTACTATTGTATAAACTTGTTTTAGGGCTCAAGATGAAAGAATATACAGGCTAGGGCTTGTATATGTTTGGGGTCGGCCTCTATTCCTCGTTGAGTTACGAAGTGCCCCAAGAATTCTTCCTGATAAAATACCAAAGATGCATTTTTTTAAGATTTAGCCTCATTCTGTAGTGCCTAAGCTTCGTAAACACGGTCTCTAGGCTAGCAATTTGGTCGTGTTTTAGCCTACTATCGATGGCCATGTCATCGATGTAAACTTCTACAGTTTTCCCAACTGCTCTTCAAACATCGTTATCACCAATCGCTGATATGTGGATCCTATATTTTTAGACCAAAAGACATTACTGTACAACAATATAGGCTCTATTTTATTATGAATAAAGTGCATTCCTGGTCTTCGACCGCCAAACGTTTTTGGTTATATCCTGAGTAACCATCCATAAACGACATTCGTCCATGGCTGACTGTTGAATCTACTAGTCTTATGATGAGGGGCATGAAAACAAAAATTAAATCTGTAAAATCAATGCAAACTCCTATTTTTCCATTTTTCTTCGAGACTACCACTACGTTTGCTACCTATCATGGACAATCAACGGGTCTTAAAAGGCCTGCTCTCAACAGTTTTAAAATTTCATCATTGATGTCCGCTCATAATCTTGGAGTTGTTCGTTGTAGCATCACCTTTACAGGTATCGCCTTGGGGTTAACGTGTAACCGGTGGTACGCGATGGTAGGGTTGATACCCTACATTTCCTCAAACAACCAAGAGAAAACATCTTTATATCATTGTAAGAGGGTCCTAAGATCTGAGCATCCTTCACCTATCAATAATGAGCCAATATAAGTGCTTCTCAAAGGGCCATCTAGATTTATCTTGTTGATTGGCTCTACAAGGGGCGGTCTCCATTCTTTGTTAAACATGTTTATAATTACATCATTCTAGTTGGGGGAACATTGGTTATCTACTTCTATTTTATCAGGATGGCCACGAACGGGGAAAAAGTCCACCACCATGGCTCATTCCCTATTCGCTATTATTATTTAATTTTTACACCTTTCACTTTTTTTTGAATTCTCAAGGGCAGTTGAGATTTGATAGGAATTGGCATATTAAATATTAGCAGCTGCTTAGCAACATCATATTTGATACATTCCATATTTGGTTGGGAATCGTATTACCTGATGGTAGGATGACAACATTGCCTTCATTTCATGGATCCATTCTCTTCCTAGGATGTCAATATAGTAAATTGACAGTCTATTCACGATCACAAAGGTTGTTGATATTATTGCAGGCCCTACACGAACCTGAGTTACTAGCTCTCCAACTACCTTCTCCATGGACCCGTTGAATCCCGAGATTTTTTTTTTTGAGGAGGTCATGCAGTTTTGCATATTTATATTGACCAAAGCATTGTAATATAGGAGGTTTGCTCTGCTGTCTGAATCAACGAGCATCCGTTTGACCAAGACTTCTCCTATAACAATCCAAATGACTAGGGTATCGTCGTATGGGTGGTATACTAACCCCATATCGTTGTCTGTGAAGTATATGGCTTGTCCATGATTTATTTATGGGACTACAACTATACCATAAAGCGGTAATTTAATTCTCATTTAGTCGGTAACAATGGCTTAATCGCTACAGGCCCTGCTACCGCACCGTGGATGAGCATTTTTTTACCAAGGATTTGTTACTTTAAGTATAGAGTATAGCATCCTTGTTAGAACCATGTTTCGGTTATATTAATTTGATCGTAACATTTTTTTGGTCTTGTGGTCATAAACTTCGTGGTGAGCACAATATGATCTTCGGGGGTGGTCTGCTTTCGAGCGTGGTTTAGTAATATGTCTAGTCTTTCTTGGCAATTAAGTAGAGGCATGTTCATGAGGTCATTAGGTTATTGGGTGAATATAGTTCCCAACGCTCACCTTTCGGTTTGTCCTCCCGGGGAGGGTGCTTGGATTTTCCCTGAATTTCTTGTTTTCCTCTTCTTTTGTATCTACCCTCATATTCTTTTTGTTGCCTGTCTGGGTAGTCTTAAGGGTGTTTGGACGCTTTTGTATGTAATAATAGCAATATGGTTGAAGTAGTATTCCGAAGAGCCAATGCTCAGCTTCTACATTTTGGTACTTGTATACTTTTTCATATAGATTTTCTAAAGTTTTTGGTCATTTCTTACAAAAGGCTTCTAGTAACTTCAAGCCAGGTAGGCAAGCTGCCATGAATGCCAAGCAAGTAGTCTAAGAATTTACTCGCTCAATAAGTACCAAGTCAGCCTTGAACCTTATAAGGAATAAATTAATGGTTTTCCCGCCTGTTGTTTTAAAGTAAATAGCTCCGCTAACTATTTCTTCGACCGTTGAATATGAATGTATTTTCTCACAAAAGCTAATAAAAGTTGCTCGAATGTGGATACAGAATTAGGCTCGAGGCTCTGGAGCCAGGCGAGGGCCCCATTTGACAGGGTCGAAGAAAATATACGGCATATGTGCTCCTCTTTTTAGTGTTGTAGTTTGATACTGTATTAAAACTTAGAGATGTGTTGTCTGGGGTCCTAAATTTTTTCGAAGGGTTCTATCTTCGGCCTTGAGTAACTTTACCATGGTATGTAGTTTTGAATGTTCTCTATAAATAGGGTACTTTAGACCTTTGAAGAGTCTCTTGTATTAACCGTTTGGCCGGGTTGATGTCCCTATGTTGTAAGTTTTGTACCAATGCCTCTACAGAGGCGATTGTTAAAGGTAACTTGTCACTTCTTGACACTCCCCTCTTTTTCCTCGTCCTCCCCTTATCGGGGGTTCATCATTGTAACTTTCTATCTTTGTCTCGTACGACTGCCCAAACTGTAGCCGTCCTTGGTATCGCTCGTTGTACTTATCATTGTAAGTAGGGTTATTCCCCCCTGAGGGTCATGGGTTTCCTTCCTATTATTGCCTCTAGCCATACCCAGGTGGGCATAGTGGGATGTCGGGGCTATACTACAGATGCCATTGTGGAGGTTTCTCATGGGAATTTGCGTAAAAGGCCTCTAGTTATGGTAGAGGAATGGGGGACGCATACCATTATATTGTTGATCAAACAAGCCAGTTGGAGGTAGGCCCATATAGCTAAACGATGGGGGTCATTTTTACTAGAGGATTGTACTGGTCGTCTAGGCGGTTGAGATCGTTGCACGCTAGGGACCTATACTATTTTATGAAATAGTGGATATTAGTTGTAAATCGGTGTTGTCTGGGGTTTATATACCGGATTGAACATCTACAGTAAATCGGGTTGAGGTTCATCATTTTAGTTGTCGACCAATACCTTGTTTGGCGTGGAGTCTCCCACTATTTTAGAGGTTGTTAGGGTGCCGACGAGAGATGGTTTCCAATGAGGAGAGTTTCACACATCTCATCGTTCAGTACTTGAAGTTGCCGAATCTGAGCCTCTTTCATCATAATTTAGTCTTGCAATTCTAGGAGTGACGTTCTCATCTCGGTGATTGCTTGCTCTTGTATTTGATTTTGTGTAGAAACTATCATCTTCGCGTTTGTATAGAGTTCTATCGCTAGGACCCAAAGGATGATAATTGTAGTCTCCCAGGTTTCCCACGGGGATGAAAATATATGAAACGTTATTTACGGCTTGACGCATCTTACCAGAGGAGGGCACCACTTTACTCTCTATGGGTATCTTCTCTCTCTTCCTCTGCAGCTACTTGGGATGGAGGAGGTTCTAAAAAAAGGTAAGTTTATCTCCTTCCCTATTTATAGGGATAGTTTCTACCTAGAGGTACTCTGGATCGCTTGACATGTATAAAGTTTAAACCACCCCCGCGGGGTTTTAGGCTTCATCTTTCCACGTGGGAATGACATAAAGTATTATTGTCTGTATAGCTACTTTTAGTGTGGCATGTGGGATTTTTGAGTGTGTTCCCCAGGGACGTGCTCATCTAGGGGGAGGAGGTAACCAACGACCTGAGTCCCTCGTTGTTAGCGGGAGCATACTCTTACAGTGCTAGAACTTGCATACGCATCTAGCAAAGCATCCACACTCTAAGAACAGCTGATTTATTAGTTCTTAAAACTCATAACATCAAGAATAGTTTCCATGGTATATCCTAAACCACCAATGATATGAACATATCGAACATCAAACCCCATCGCTTCGGTATATGTCTTAAACACGCATATGAGCTCTCATGTATGGGCCTCCATAATGCAATTCCACCCGATAACTATGTATCCATGTAGCCGACTTACATACTCATCTTCAACAAGAAGAATCATGAAGAATTTTTTATTCTATATCATGAATCACTCAATCTAAAAAATCCAAAGCCACCATAATATAACTAACTTCACAACCGGTGAGCCAAAACATCTTGACATAAATACCCATTTTTTCTTAAAAGCACTTTACCACAAGTTTCACCTTGAACTGCTTGAACAAACTTGTTGCCATTTATCTTATAAGCTAACTTGTAGAGTAATGATTCCTACAATCTGTAATGACCACCTCATATACCCGATTAGATGATTGAGATCCTATCTCATCATCATCCATGACAAGCTCACACTTTCCCATGACCTCACCTTTTAAAGCCACATTGTAGTCATCACCAATACTGGCTAACTACATTCAATGTCGGGAGTAGCGATAATGGGCCGTAGGTTTCAAAACCTTGGTTCTCCTTTTCATAACAATCAGAGGAGTATACAGTTCTCACTGGACCTTTTGAACCAATGGTACCAACGCCATCTTTGCAAAGATTTTTTCATCTTACATGATCCGATTCATCCACTTTTTTGGTCCACTTATCCATGTCTTCACAAAAGTTATCATCATTGGATATTACATCAATAACTTGAATAACTTTTTTGTTCCATGCATCACCAAACCGGTCGCAAAAATTATCACAAACGTATCCAATGAATATGCATAAACTAGATATAAAATCTAGTAACGATCAATCTACTATTGAAATATACAAGAGAAGCATAATCAATTACCTTCACCTTTGTCCAAGTGATCTCATTCAATAATCCAAAATGCAATGCACAACAAGGCTCCATATCAAGCGCTGAAAGCACCACATTCACCCTAAGCCTCTTCAGTAGCTCGAATATGCATCTTATAATCTTTGCCATCACCATTAGGATCTTCTTAAGTCTTCAAATCTCAATAGATGTATTATTTATAACAAACTCATCACCACAAAATTTATGACCACCATTGTTAGGCCTAAAACGCTTCAACATCGAACCCGTCTCAATCTCAACCCAAGCTCTCCATCTTGTGAAGACATCAAACCAATAAAAATAATAAAATCATGAAATCCCCTGTTGGAACTTATTATAGTCAATCCCATACATCATGGAATAAGTAGTTCGATCTCACATTCTATTCTCTTCTCATTTTAATAAACTCGACTTTCCTTTGCTTCACCAAGAAAACGCCTTCACAAACAGACATATCTATCAATTTTAAGTTGTCAAGTCTTCTCCTAGAGAATAATGCCTTCATCCAAACTTTGCTTATGTAAACAAGTTTCTCGTGCCATGCTGTAGAGCTCACCATTGAAGCAACAACACCAACAATCTCATCATTAACACTACACATCTTTAAGGCAATATCTTGTCTTTTGTACCAAGCTATAACCTTAGCTTCCTTCGTGATCCTAATATCCACAAAAGGTCTTAAAAGGCCAAAACCCGATTAGTTGGCCCAAAATCACATTCATATCCATACTAGATACATGTTGTATCGAGTTCAAGCTTAACAAATTATGATTAATTAATACAATCCAAACATCTTCAATATCTACTATGTGATAGGACTCATCATAGCTTGAAAATTTGTATTTACCCAACATAATTTCCTATGAAGCTTCCAAGTCTAACCTCAACTTTTTACATATACCATAAGATAACCAACATGACTCATCCTGAGTACTATTAATAACATTACATGGTTTATCCCGAATATCACAAATCATAATCATACAAATAATTAGAAATAAGATTGCAGACACTGTCAGAATTTTTTACTTTCCTTGGAGAAAGTCACCGAATGTCTCTTTACAGATCTTCGCTTCTCCGTTGATTTATAATCCTTATTCCTATGACCCACTTTACCACAATTCCAGCAAATATCTTGTTGATTGTAATTTCATGCCTTGATGCATCTTTTGCTTCTATTCTCGATATGTAAAGCACCCAGTCCTCTAACATAAACATCTGGTTAGTCATCCGATATTAACAACAAAGCTCCATGAGGTATACGAAAATCCCCACCAGAAATATCAACTACGTCATTGAAGGTAACCCATTTATAAGATTTTAAATCACTCAAAGCCACTAATTCATATAGAAGGGTTAACATATTCATCATCTCTCCCGTTCTGTCAACCTCCAAAAATTGTAAAGAAATAAAAGTTGCGAGTGTCGACGAGCTTTACATAGAATAGTTCTCACTCCTAGAAGATAATCAAAATTCTTCGCGTACACAAAATCCTCTACTTGCATCTTCCAAATCCCAAAGTTCAATCTATTGAATATCTCGATCTTAAATTTCTCCTTATCGGCCATCGCTCTAATCATACAAGCCTTAAGAGTGCAATCTGGACCAATTGTTAGGAATTATGGTACCTAATCTCAATCCCTCACCCAATAACAATACAGGAAAACGCCAACTAAGAAATTAAGCAATAACAAAATCAAACACACATACAATGATTTATCCGAAGGTAGTAGAAAACCCTAATGGGTAAAAAGCCACTCCTCGGCGAACAGTCCACTATGAACTAATCGAGGTTACAACAATCTCTCATAAGCTTTCTCAAATCTTTTAATGGAATCTCTCAAACCCTAGCTTTCTCTCACTATAGTTATACTCACAATAGATCATCTTAATCATATATAAATACTCTAAGTATCCCTTATATACTTGGGTATACTTTACATGAGTTAGGGCTCAACAGTACGAATTACGGGGCAAGCAAACGATCACAACTTAACTTTGCAAAATTTATAAGTCGAGTTCTGTTTGAATAGAGAAAATTTATATTCGAACATATCGATTTTTGTTTGAACAAGGTCAATTTCTATTTGAACAGATCGATTTCTTCAACATCTTGTTCAAACAGGCGAAAGCCCTGTTAGAACAGGAACACCAAAAAATTAATGGTATAATCTTATTTTATCATTATCTATGACCCTCGCTCGTCCCATGAACTTAATAATCTTCTAGGAAGACCAATTCGAATTAATTCTCAACATTTAAAGTATCTGGGATACGATTAACCCTGAGTTACTTAATATATATGGGCTTGCTTTCCAAAAAAAATTTGTTCAACGACCATACTTATTTTCCCTTGGTAAATCCTAATAGTCAATGAAGGAACAATAACCAAGCAACTAAGTATAGTCCTGCTATTAGGATGATTCCAGCCAGCGATTTAAATACCGCGCGATAGATGATAAAATGGAAAGATCCAAATTTTTGAATGAGAGCTCTATGCATCGACCAAGGGAAACATTTCAAGCAATTGAAGTGTTCCTTATTCCATGCCAAAGGTTTGAACTCTAGGTTATATGTTCTCCATGTCTTTATTTCCAACTATATACATATCATGCTTCTAATTTTTACAATATCATGCGTTGTACGATATTTTGATTGAAAGTTACCCGATATACTTAAAATGTACTATTGGCAAGGCATCACGGATATACGAGCAAATATATGTCTGATATTTTGGACATTTCAGTGACATTTGAACTGGATATAGATCCTTTTTTTCTATTTGTTCAAAAATATTCCGATGAAGATGTATCGGAAATATTACCGATAATTTAGATATATCATGAAATTCTAAGTGCTTGATATTTAACGTATTTTGAGAAATAGGTCAGACCTAATTCTATCAATCAATGATCTAGGATTAAACAGAATCAATCAAAATTAAAGACAAGGAATTTAAACAAGACAAGTAATTGTTTACCCTATGGAAACTCCTTACTCAAGAGAAAAACCACAGGTTGTTGTCGATGAACAGGATAGCCAAAAATCCACAAGTCAAAAAGAGTTAATCTTAATTACACTTACAGATTAGATAACCTCGTCTCGTGATTATCTCTCTTCTAATTAAAGATGAAACATCCATTTTGGAGTTTGTTTCATTTAGTGTCCAGTGTGGGTGTCAGCACTATCTCGTGGTTATTCGGCGTCAGTGAGTGCACGTGGAGCGACTACAGCTAGACTGACACTGAACAGGTATGTAGGTTTTTAACTCCTTATTCTAAATAATCAAGCCAAGGTAATAAGTATCTCTTCTATAAGATAACAGAACTTCTATTCGAATAGATTCTTTTCTATTCGAATAGAACTGAATAGATTTTATCTGTATTCGAATAAAATGCCACAGTCACATTTTTATTCGAATAAATCTTATTTGTATTCGAATAAAATGCCTCAGTCACATTTTTATTAGAATAGATTTATTTCTATTCGAACAGAGACCGCAATATCTATTTTTTAATAAAAGATAACTTTCATTTTTTTTAAAACATCACTTCTTCGAAAATCATTTTTTTCTAAGGGCCTATTATTTAGAGGAGGAAAGATCACTCTTCAATCAATCATTATTTATAAAGAAACCCTGATTATGGATTGAAGAACTTAAGCGATTGAAGCTTTGAAGCTTTGGTGCGTTATCCGAGGTAAGGCATTATAAGAATGAGGAATTGGTTGCTAGGAGCTTAATTAGAAGAGAGATAACCACGGGATGTGTTTATCGAGTCTGCAAGTAGTCATACTCTTGTAATTCTTTATCATAGTGGATTGTTTAGCTGTCGAATGATTCTATAGCGATTTGTAGGTTTTTCTCATGAGAAAGGTTTCTCACAGGGTTAAAAATATTTGCCCGTGTCTTTATGTTTCCAACTGCTTGCTTGACATTAGTTAATTGAATCAACTTTATTTAGGTTAAGCACAAACCATTAATTCAATGGAATTAGGACATTTCGATTTTGACCTAAAATAATTGAAATTGGTTTGTCTCAAGTGATCTAGAACTTTTAATTGGTATTAGAGCACTCTTGTTTTGAGGTTTAACAACCTAAGCGTGGATCTCGAATAGTTCACTTAAGAATAATGAGTTCTAAGAAGTTTGGAGGTCCTATAAATCACCCTCCACTCTTTGATGGAAAAGAATACCCATACTAGAATGTTTGAATGATTGCATACTTACAATCAATCAAAGAAGATGTATGGATTGTTGTGAATATCGATGGACACCCCCTACTATGATGCAAGGTCCACAATGGAGTGCTATTGAGGTCTTTAAACCTAGAAATTAATGGTCAAGAGAAGAAAAGAATACTGTTGGTTATAATTCTAATGGCCTCAATACTATTTTTAAGGCTGTGAGTCAAAGTGAGTTTCGACATATCTTTGCATGTACCACTTCTAAAGAAGCTTGGGAAATCCTAGTTCAAACTCGTGAAGGCGATGATACAATCAAAGAAGGTAAGCTTCAAATGCTTACTTCGCAATTTAAGAATATCATAATGAGTGTAAACGAACCCTTTGACGAGTTCTATGCGAGACTAAGTGATATTGTAAACACTAGTGCCGCATTAGGAGCAGTGTACTCTGATGTTCAAATAGTTTACAAAGTTCTAAGATCTCATCCTAAGAGCTTTAGATCCGGACGTGATACTATCAAGGAAGTACAAGATCTTAAGAAAATGAAACACGATTCATTGGCTGGAAAATTACAAACGTTTGAACTCGAGATGAGAATGGAAAACCCCGAGAAGAATAAGAGTGTTGTTTTTACATCTTCATCTCACTTCTCTTCTTCTAAGGGTTCTAAAGAGGTTGGTCACTAATATATCTCAGATGATGATAAAGGTTTGGATATAGATTCATCAATTGCCCTTATTAATCAACAATTTCAAAAAATATTGAAAAAACATCAATTTCATAAACAAAGGCAATTTGTGAACTATAAACCAAGACCTCATGATCGGGTCAAATCTTATAATCGGCAGACCAATAATGATACTGACCTTAGTCAAGTTGAATGCTACAAATGTCACAAGTTTGGTCACTATGCCCATAGCTGTCCTAGTAAGAAATCTGGAACAACTCATAAAGCTATGAATATCAGTGTTACATGGGATGACAGTGATGATGAACATGATAACAATGAGAGTAATTCCCAAGTAGTTGATAATGGACCATATTGTGCATATCCTATGATTTTTAATTTTGGCAATAATAATTTTGACGGTTTTGTACTTGAAAATTCTGATGAAAATCAGTAATCAAGAACAAAATAAATTTGAGGAGTTTAAGGACTCTCATCTTGAGGACTTGTATGCTCAGACTCTCGCCAAGTGTATGAAACTCAACAAACTTAACAAAGTCCTGAAAGACTATGTTAATACACTTGCGTGCGAACATCAAGGCAAAATTGAGAGTACAAGTCACGAGATAGAGGTTCTTGAGAATAAGAAACAAGGCTTTCATGACAAAGTTGCATTTTTAGAAAAAGAAGTTAATAATGCAAAGAAGAAAATGAAATCAACTTTGGACAAACTTCGTTCGGCCAAGCTTGATGAAGTTCTATCTCAGCAGAAACTTAAGAAGTTTATTCATGGGGCAAAGAACATTGATAAAATATTATGTATGGGAAAGATGGATAGTGACAAAAGGGGTCTAGGATATGAGGAACCTCTCCCTCATACCAAGACTCCTCAAATCACAAAGTGCGTGAAAGTAACTGCGCCGACTTCAGTACCCAAACATAACATGATATCCACTACTCATAATCACTCCAAACAAGCCTTTTACTCTCAAATTTATTATTGTAGCATATGTGGTCAAAAAGGACATATTGCATCGTACTGTAGATTTGTTGGACCTGTCAATGGATATAGATATAATTCTAATGTGATTTCTGGATATAATTCTAATGTGAAAAGTGAGAATGCATCTAGATAGTTTGCACAAGAAACTACAAGTCGAAGAACTTTTTGAAGCATTTGGGTACGAAAGATGGATTTGGCACCTCGGATGTGGTGCAATGTTGCTCTAAATTCTTTGAATGCACTCAAGTCAGTTCAATGTTATATGGATAGTGAGTGTTCCCATCATATGACTGGTGATAGGTCAAACTTGAGTTACCTAGAGAATATTCAGGGAGGTGATATTACTTTTGGTGATGGGAGCACATCTCTTGTGGTAGGAAAGGGAAAGGCTGAAGGACGTGGTACTCCAGCAATTGATAATGTTCTCTTAGTTAAGGGGCTAAAGGCCAATCTTCTTAGTATCAGTCAACTATGTGATACAAATCACACTATTACATTTTCCAAAGGTGGATGTGATGTTTTGAACTCTCAAGGACAACGTGTGATGCATGCTTCTAGAACTACTACTAACTGTTATGTAATTTAACAAGAAGAAATATTGTGTAACAAAACAAAACTGGGTGATGTGGACATATGGCATCAAATGTTGGGACATATAAAATTCAATGATTTGTCCAAGATTTCAAGTAAAGAGCTGATTCGGGGAGTTCCAAAGTTGGGAAGATTGAGCAACGTGGTGTGTGGTCCTTGTCTAATTAGCAAGCAAATAAAGATCTCTCACAAGAAGTCCAACAATATTGTTACTACTCGGATTCTTAAGCTAATACAGATGGACTTGATGGGTCCTATGAGAATGGCATCCTTGGGAGGTAAAAGGTATATTTTGGTAATGGTGGATGATTTTTCTTATTATACGTGGATAGCACTTTTGAGAGAGAAGTCTAATACTTCAGAAGAATTCTTCAATATACCACTTTGAATCCAAAATAAGAAAGATTGCTCTATTGATAAAATTCGAAGTGATCGTGGAAAAGAGTTTAAGGATACTAGAGGTGTTGAGTATTGTAATTCAAATGGGATTAAGCATGAAATCTCTGCTCCAATCACTCTACAATAAATGGGGTTGCTGAAAGGAAGAATAGAGTTCTTCAAGGTATGGGACAAGTCCTACTTCACAGCAAGGATCCTCCGACACACTTTTAGGAGGAGGTCATTCATACTGCGTACTATACTATTAATAGAGTGTATCTACGTCCACTTACTCTAAACACGCCCTATGAACTATGGTTTGGAAAGAAGCTGAATGTTAACTACTTCTAGCTTTTTGTGAGTAAATGTTTCATCTTTAGAGATCGGAAAAACATTGGAAAATTTGACTCTCGGAGTGATGAAGGTATTTTATTGAGCTAATCAACAAATAGTAAAGCTTTCGAGTCTATAATTTAAGGACCAACGTGATGATGGAGCCTTGTAATATGGTTGTGGATGATACGTGCACCATTGGTCCTGCAGATGTGAGCGAAGATGATAGTACAACGGAAAATCTATAAACTTCAACTAGTGATATTTTTGCATCGAGCCCTACTCCACCACTTCCAGCTACAACACAACCTACCGCCCCAAGTGTACCATAACCCAGATGGTAACAAGTTTGAAAGGATCACTTAAATTCCAATATCATTGGGGATGCTACCTCTCGGGTTCATACTAGAAGCCAATACTATGAGACAGTGCACTGTGTTTGTTATGTTTTTGTGGTCAAACCAACTATGATAAAGGAAGCGCCTTCAGACGAATATTGGCTACATGCAATGTAAGATGAGCTTTGCCAGTTTCGATGTCAAGATGTTTAGGATTTAGTTCTATGTCTGTCAGGTACAAATATCACTGAAAGTAAATGGGTTTATAAGAACAAATATGACAAACTTGGGAATGTAATTCGAAACAAAGCTAGATTGGTTGCTCAAGGGTACAATCAAATCAAAGGATTTGACGTTACTGAAACGTTTACTCCTACAGCAAGGTTTGAGTCTATTTGCCTACTGTTTGCTTTTGCGTGTAATCAGAAATTTAAGTTGTATCAGATGAATGTGAAGAGTACTTTTCTGAATGGCCTCTTAAAGGAAAAAGTGTATGTGGCCCAACCAAAAGGATTTGAGGATCCTCATCATCCCGATCATGTACTCTACTTGAAGAAGGCCCTTTACGGTTTGAAGCAAGCCCCTCGTGTATGGTATGAACAACTCTCTAATTTTCTCTTAGCTAAGGGTTTTGTTCGAGGAAGAGTTAATAAAATACTATTTATCCAACAGAAGGGAGGCTTGATTCTCGTTGCACAGGTATACGTAGATGATATTGTTTATGGATCTACTTCGAGTTCACTAACCACTTCTTTTGCAGTATAAATGAAAAGTAAATTTGAGATGAGCATGGCTGGGGAAATAATTTATTTCCTAGGTCTCCAAATACATCAAGTGAAGAAAGGAATATTTATTTCTCAATCCACGTATGCCAGGGATCTTGTGAAGAAGTTTTGTCTCTCTTCTGCAAAGTATGCCAGGACACCCACGAGTACCACTGCAAAGATAAGTAAGGACTCGGCAGATAAGGATGTTAAATAAAAGATGTATAGGGTTGTGATAGGTAGTTTACTTTATCTTACTGCTACTCGTCTTGATATTATGTTTAGTGTATGTATTTATGATCGGTATTATGGTAATCTTAAAGAATCCCATTTACAGGCTATAAAATGTATTATTCATTATGTATGTGGGACTTCTGATTTTGGATTATGGTACTCACATGATATGACTTCCGAGGTTATGGGGTATTCTGATGTAGATTGGGTGGGTAATATAGATGATAGGAAGAATACTTCGGTTGGATGCAATTATATTAGGAATAATCTTGTGGCTTGGCAAAGCATAAAGTAGAATTGTATTTCTCAATCCACAGCAGAGGCGGAGTATATTGCTGCCGGTAGTTGTTGCACTTTATTGATCTGGATAAAATAGATGGTGCATGACTATGGGATAGTCCAGGGAACAATATCAGTTTTTTATGATAATACAAGTACAATCAACATCTCCAAGAATCCTAAACAACATTCCAGAACCATGCACATCGACATTCGCTTCCACTTCATCCGCGATCTTGTTGAATGCAAGATAGTCAGTGTTGAGTATGTTCCTATAGAGAGTCAATTAGCCAATTTTTTAACCAAATCGTTAGATGCTATGAGGTTTGAGCTTCTGAGACGGTCAATTTGTGTCTGCTCTATTGATTAGGTATGTCTCTTACTTCCTCTTTACACTCTTTTGGTTTAATTATCACAGTGATATATGCTTAGTCAGATACATTTTATAATTCTGTGTTAGGACAGTTCAATATAGTATTTACTTAGATTTGCTTTCTTTCGCGGCAGTTAACTATCGCATGCTCAGATAGATAAGCACTCGTTGATATTATACTTTAGGATACATGTAGAGACTTTGTACTTAATAATAATATGTGAGGATCTGGCTTTCTTTATGAGCTTCGAGTATTATAACATTTACTAATCTTTTTGATCTTGTTGTTTGTGATCTCGTTTTGTTTCCTCCCCCACTTGTCAAATGGTACCATCAAAGTCAAGTTATAGTAGTGAAACCTTCCTATTTTTATTTGAGGCAAAAAAATGACTGGGTCCAACCGAAGATATGATAATAGGCATTCTTTTTCTTTACCCATTTTTGGCCATCGTTATTTCTAACCTTAGTTTTATCCACTTGCAGCCCGTTGAGCCTTAAAATATCCCCTTTCATTTCTTTTTCAAAACTCCTTTTTTTATCCAATTGTTCTGAAACTTTTCAAAAAAAAAAATAGGAAAGGAAAACTATGTATGATTTTTGGGGGAAAATGTTGAGAAGAATATAATAAATCCAATAATATAGGGGATGTGAAGTGGTATGTTTATGTGTGTACTTCATAAGAAAGAGGACAATAAAAGAGAAATTTGGTTTCTGGAAAAACAGAGCAGTAGTGTAACTGGAGTCTCGGAATGCCAGTAAAAATACCTACTCCATCATGTGCCTAGCCGTGCCTACATTATAACCTATATAAAGACCTATTTGATCTTGAGTTCGGCTTAGTCTATATTAGTGGAGATTGGAAATAGGGAATCTAACTTGGTATAAACTTGACACCATTCGTGATAAATGGGTTTCATTTCCATAAGATCTTCCAGCTCACAGTACTTTATTTTTTTCTGATGAAATATGTTTTTTTGTGCATTATATTCTTACTTATATTTCATACAGAGTGCTAGCTAGTCAATTCTCAGTGATTTCAAGTGACCACCATGAGAGGCCTAAGTTGAAACAACTTTCCAATAGTGTCTTATTTCTGGTTGTTAGATCTGTTGAATGAATGGTACTATTTTACGTTGACTGCGCACACACACACTGAGTAAATACTTATTATGACTGGCTTTTCTATGGAATAATTTCCAATCTCATATAGCCTGTGATTAATCATTCGTCTAGAGTAGACAGTGGGAGTATTGTTTTCTTTTGCCAGTCACTTCCTTTAGTTTTCTAGTTGAAAAAAAAACTGTTCGAATAAAAAATTATCTATTCGAATATTTTATCTCGACGCAATTTTTATTCGAATAGAATTTTTTTTATTTGAACATTTTTTCCCCAGTTTATTTTTTTATTAAAGAACAACTTTTATTCGAATAAAAAAATTTTAGTCAAATATTTTTTCTCAGTCTGTTTTTTTTATAAGTGCCCAACTTTTATTCGAATATAATTTTTTTTATTCGAATACATTTCGCAGAGTCTATTTTTTTTAATATCTAATATTTTTCTTTTTTCACACTCTCTCTCTCTCTTTGTTCGAATACGACTTGCACTACCTCTCTATCACTCTCTCTCTGGAATCTTACCAAGTTTTGAATTCCATACTTGTACATCATTGTACTTGATTACCTCATTTTAATAGTTGCGCTTGGAATTTCATGATTCGAAGCTTGGAGGTCCAATTAGTGGTTTGATCTCTGTAATTTTTACCCTAATTTTGTAATTGGACTCATATTCCAATTTGGTAAGTTTATTCTACTCTCTCCCTTTCAAGTTTGTAGCTCAATTTGTCAATTTGTGTTGTGAATTTGGGTTTGGACTTCGATTTGCTGTTTTGAATTGGGGTTGGATATTGTTGTTTGCGAATTGAAACAGTCAATTGGAGGTAGTATTGTTGTTTGGGATATGATTCTGTCAATTGGAGTTGGAGTTGTTATATGGAAATAGAAACAGTAAATTTGATTTGGGTGTGTTATTTGCAATGGAACTGTCACTTAGGCTTGGCTTTTGATAATTGGATGTGGCATTTGTTTCTGTGAAGAATTGGGAGATTGGAGTGTGTATTAGTTTCTTGCAGGGTTTTGGGTTATTTGATTGGTGATTACTTGTTTGCAGTGGTGAAGAGTTGGTTATGTGATTCTTTGCGTTCCCCTGCTTGACATTGTTGGTTAGTTTTGGGGAAGTGGTAGTAATTTTCATGCAGGTTAAGTGAATACTTTGGGCATTGGTTGCCATGGCTAGGAAGAAATGCCCTGAGGCTACATCCCCCGTTCCCTCTCCGAGCGGTCCGACTAAACGGGGTCGGACAAGGCGAGGAACTAGGCTGGGTCCTAGTAATGTTGCTCATCAAGCCATTGGATGAGGAGGATCTAGTGGTGCTGGGGGGGGGGGGGGGCTCATGGACATTCAAGAGACAATGATGGGGGGAATCATGGTATGCATCCTAACCCCACCCATTGGTCTACCCCGCACTCCGGTTTTAAATTTCGAAACTATTAAAAGGAAGTATCCCTTGATGAGGAGGAGATCCGCGAGCAATACCCACTATCATCCAGGTTTTTAATGCATTTGCTGAACTTGGTTGGACTGGGATTATTCATCCCCAAATGCGGTGTTATCCTCGCTTGGTACGAGTTTTCTATTCTTCTCTCCGCGATGTACAGGGCATGGGAGATGACAAGAGTTTCCGAGTTTCTATTGATGGGTTTGAGTATCATATTGGGTCGGATGACATCCGGCACGCTTTTGGTTTGGGTGAGCCTGAATGTGAAGATGAGGAACTATCGGAGTGACCTTCAGTTCATAGCCAGTTTCCTTCCAAGAAAGACATGGTAGAAGAACTTCGTGTCTCAGGGAGATAAAGGCCCATATCTCAAGCGTAAGAATCTGAGCGAAGCACTATGCCTCTTTCATATGATTGCTCATAAGAACATCATTCCCCAACTGGGAAATAAGAATGTTCTGGTGGATAATAAGCTTTATTTGGTATATATTTACCATAAGGGGTACACTGTAGATTTGGTGAATGTTATCATTCAAGAGATGATCCTTACGTCTAACCCGGATCTTCAGGCACAGACTTTGCCATGCAGCAAGTTTATTTTACAACTTCTGATTACGATGGGTTATGTTATCCATGCAGATGAGCAGGCGGACGAGAGGAACGAAGTGCATAATTCTAGTTACTGGAAGAATAAAAGCATAAAGCATATGGTGCTTTATGAGTCGGAGTCTGAGTCCGAGGAGGATGTAGAGGACTCAGAGACTGAGGCTGTACCTGCTGCAGCAAGACAAGCAGCAAGGCCCTCTGCTTCTAGGTCTGCTACTACTTTAATGCCTGATGTTTCTACAGCTGCTTATAGTGGAAATGGTCCCGCATGATTTTGCTTCTATGTACACCTATATGGAGTCAAGTTTTGGTAGGCTAAACACTCAGATATATACATGTTTTGTTAGCCTGGACACTCAGATGCAGACTCAGTTTCGACTCTTCAGGGATGATATTGGTCGACTCCAGACTTCTATGGACGGATTGAGTAATATAGTATGAGGCTCGTTGAGTGGTCCTCCTGCCGCAAATACAGATGAGGGGTCTTAGGTCGTGTGTGACTTTGGGTTTATCTTTTTCACTTTAGAGTGATAGTTCTATGTTGTGTCTTTTCTGTGACTATTTTTCCGTCTGCTCTCTTTATAGCATGTATATTCAATGTAAGTGCTCTATCTAACTTTGCTCTGTATTAACAAATTTTTTGGCATGGATACTCTATCAATCTTTTGTTATATGATTTTTCTATTCCATGATATTTATTCTTTCATAACTATTATATATATTGGCATTTATAATTTCATTTTACTTTCCTCTCTCCTTTTAGCTGTTTACCCTATTGTTCTTCTGTGTCAAAAAGGGGGAGAGATGGTTCTTCAGTTAAGTCTGGTAAGTACTTTGTGTCCTCTGAATTCCTAATTTTAAATATGAACGGTTACGTGATGTATCTTGTTCAGTATACAGGGATTTTAGAAGATATGCTTTTATGAATGGATGTTCAGTGAGTGAGTCAGTCCATCGAGCTTGTAATTTTTTGTTTATTACCTAGTTCTAGTTTTGACACAAAATGAACCAAAGGGGGAGATTGAAACATCCATTTTAAAGTTTGTTTCATTTACTATCCAGTACGGGTATCAGCACTATCTCATAGTTATCCGGCGTTAGTGAGTGTACATATAGCGACTACTGCTGGACTAACAGTGAACAGGTACGTAGGTTTCTGACTCCTTATTTTAAATAATCAAGCCGAGGTAATAAGTATGTGTTCTATAAGATAACAGAACTTCTATTCGAATAGATTATTTTCAATTCGAATAGAACTGGGAACATTTCTATTAGAATAGATTTTATCTGTATTCAAATAAAATGCCTCAGTCACATTTCTATTCGAATAGATCTTATTTGTATTCGAATAAAATGCCTCAGTCACATTTCTATTTGAATAGATTTAATTCTATTTGATCAGAGACCGTGATTTTTGTTTTATAATAAAAGACAACTTTCATTTGTTTAAAAACTTTACTTCTTCGAAAATCCATTTTTTCCAAGGGCTTGATTTTTAGAGTGAGGAGAGATTACTCTTGAGATATTCAATAGAGAATTAAAGCAATCATATCTTGAATCAATCATAATTGATCAAGAAACCCTGATTATGGATTGAAAAACTTGAGCGATTCAAGCTTTGAAGCTTTGGTGTGTTATCCGAGGCGAGGAGTTGCGAAAACAAGGAATTGGGTTCTAGGAACTTGATTAGAAGAGAGATAACCACGGGATGTGTTTATCGAGTTTGTAAGTAGTCATACTCTTATAATTCTTTTTCATAGTAGATTATTTAGCTGTCGAGTGATTCGATAGCGACCTTTGGGTTTTTCTCCTGAGAAAGGTTTCCCAGAGGGTTAAAAATATTTGCCTGTGTCTTTATATTTCCAACTGCTTATTTGACATTAGTTAATTAAATCAGCTTGATTTAGGTTAAGCATAGACCATTAATTCAAAAGAATTAGAATCTTTTGATTTAGACCTAAAACAATCAAAATTGGTTAGTCTCAAGTGATCTAGAACTTTCAAAAGCTTCACGCCCTATCCCCTTAGTTCTCGCAATGACGCTCCTTGATCTCAAACCAAGTATCACCCTTCTTGAGTCATTCTCAAAAACTTTGTGGGAAGTAGGATACACTAACTTAATCATTAACCTCAATGTTTTTAGATTTTAAATGATGTCAAGTTGTATTTCTGATAAAAGAATTTTAGCTCTCTCGAGGATAACTTGTTATCAAAGAAAAGAGGAAAAAGGAGTGAGTGAGAAGAGATGCAACGTTTCCTTTAAATAGATGTTCAGCTTTTCTCGAGACTCGTTCAAACGGCATCCAAGCCCGTTCGAACGAATTGGACCCCTCGGAAAAAATTCCAGGGAGGTAGAAAATGGTCGTTCGAACGGGATCTAAGCTCGTTCGAACGACTTTACGACATTTGGTCTTCAACCCAAGAAACGTGATCATTCGTTCGAACGACTTTGACAATATCAGTCTTCGACAATTCTATTCTTCATTCATATATCCTCCTTCTTGGTTCATCCTGTCACTGTCTTCGACTGAGATAACCACGGAACTTCACATACACAAAGTGAGACAACCCAAACCTTCGGACCGTCCAAGTTTTGATGATATATTGGCTTACAGTAATTGATACTTTGAACCCTACCAGCTATTCTTACTGTTAGCTTTCATGGGCATTGGGTCTATTGACCAAATCTAATCAGCGTTCCTTAAGAGTGACTTTAACGTTATTTCCCGAGATGGATCTTGATAGAAGAAACTAAGATGTGGCAGCATTGTATGGACTGCAAGAGCATAAAATTTTTAAACACTTTAGCATTTAATATATCTATCTATCCCAAATTCTTTTATATATGGAGTGAAAAATCATTTATGACTTACAAGCACTTGTCGCAACTCTTCGGCTTGCTAGCAACTAGCAGAGATTTTCGATGACGAGCAGTGCCCTCATATTATGTCGTTAAGTTTTACTTTCTATGTTGCCATTGCCCTCGAATCTACTCTGATACTAGATTTTTGGGTCGTTGATAAAACCAACTCGGGTATGTTATGAAAGCTTTTATTTATCTCATTTCGTGTCTCATGGTTTTCTCTGACAAATATAATTACAAAATGAAGATCACTGGATAGAAGGTAAGTAAAACTCACTGATAAAGGGAGGGGCCTTCATATGTTTTGTCATTCTAACGAGTTTTCTTGTTGTTCAAACGAGTTGTCATGTCCTCTGGAAATTTGGCCTATAAACAATTGTCGTTCGAATGAGTTTTCTTGTCGTTCGAACCTGTTGTCATCTCTTTTGGAAATTTAGCCCATAGAGAAAGCAAATTGTCAACTTTCTAGGGTTTTGGACAAAATTAGTCGCAAGTTGTTTGAACGACATTAGGTCTCGTTCGAACGATTCCGAGAGGGATTGGTTTACTATTCAAGCAAACCCTGTTTCTTTTTCTCTCCGGCTTTTTGGTTTTGGAAAAATGTTTATTTTTTCAAAAAGCTCCAACTACTTTATTAGAGAGTGTGAATTCAATATCAATCATGCATCTTCTAATTCTGAGATTGATGTTGAGTTAGTGTTACAATACTTCCTACATATTGTTCAAGAGTGATTCAAGAAGAGGGATTCTTGGTATGAGATCAAGAAAGGTTGTTGCGAGAACAGAAGAAGATTCTTGGTGTGAGATCAAGAAGGGTTCTTGCGAGAACAGAAGAACATTGGGCATGAAGCTTTAGTCATAAAAGAAATAATCATGAGATGAGGTTATCGAGTCTGTAAGTGTAATTCAGATTAAACTCTTTTTGATTAATGAATTATTTGTTGTCGATTTCATCGATAACAACCTGTGGTTTTTCTCCCGTAAAAGGAGTTTCCAAAGGGTGAATAATTGCTTGTGTCTTTTAATTCCTTGTTTTTACTTTTGATTGTTTCTGTTTAATCTTAGATCATTAATTAATAGGAATTGTACAGGCCTAATTTTTCAAAATACATTAAATACGAGCACATAGAATTTCAATTGGTATAAGAGCAAAATTGTTTGTAGGCTTTATATTCTGAGCGGTGATCCTGTTTACGTATTTGCTTAATTTAATAGATTCCAAAAAATTTGGAGGTCCAATAAATCGTCCACCACTCTTTGATGGAACAAACTTTTCCTACTAGAATGTTCGAATGATTGCATTCTTGCAATACCTGGGAGAAGATGTCTGGATTGCCATTGAAGATGGATGGGTGCCCTCGACTGTTATGCGGGATGAACCAGCAATTGTTGTAGAAGTTCCTAAACCTAGAAATCAATGAACCAAGGAAGAAAAAGAAACATCTGGGTATAATTCTAAAGGTCTTAATGCCATCATTAATGCGGTGAGCCGAAGTGAGTATTGGCACATATCTGCGTGTACCACTTCGAAAGGAGCTTGGGATATCTTAATGCGCACTCACGAAGGTGATGATATGGTTAAAGAAAGTAAACTGCAAATACTCACATATCAATTTGAAAACATTCGGATGAGTCTTTTAGTGAGTTTTATGCCAGACTTAGCGATATTATAAATACTCGTTCTTCTTTAAGAGCTGGATACACCGATGTTCAAATAGTACGTAAAATTCGTAGATCTATTCCTAAGAGTCTTAGATCCATTCGTAATTTAATAGAGGAAGCACAAAATCTTAAAACCATGAAACCTGACATACTTGCTGGAAAATTACGTACGTTTAAAATTAAAATGGAAATAGAAAAACCTAAGAAAAATAAGAGTGTGACATTTAAGTCATCCTCCAACTCTTCGTCTTCTCATGGAACCAAAGATGTTGACAACTACTATGTTTCTAACAATGATGAAGAACTTGACTCTGACTCTCAGATTGCTCTTATAAGCCAACAATTTAGAAAACTTTTGAAAAATAGGCAATTTGATAAACAATGGCACAATGACTTTGATCAAGATCTTAATAAGGTTGAATGTTATAGATGTCACAAGTATGGTCACTATGCTCACAGATGTCCCAGTAAGAGTTCTAATAGCAATCAGAAAGCTATGAACATTACTATTATGTGGGATGATAGTGATGATGGCACTAATGACCATGATGATCCCTTCTTAGAAGGAGGAAATGGTTTGAGAGCTCACATTACTGTTATTTCCTCAGGTTGTGATCACTTTGACGTGTTTACACTTGAAACTGATGGTAATGATCATAAGGACTATGAAAGTGATAACTGTATAGAGCCTAGTCTTGAAGAGTTGTACTCTCAACTTATTTCTCAGCTCGAGAAACTTAAGAATGTGAAACAATCTCTTAGTATCCAACTTAAGACGTGTGAATATGACAAACTCATTATTGTGGAAAAGGTAAAATTGGGGAAATATAAATTGAGAAACTTAAACTTTATTTGACCTCTACACAACAAAAACTTGAAGTTCTTTATCATGGAGCAAAAAATATTGACAAACAACTAAGTCTGGGAAAAATGGATCTAACAAAAAAAATTAGGATTTGATGAGCAAAACGTCAAGTCTACCGCATCTCAAGTCAGTAAGTTTGTCAAAGCTACATCAGTTCCATAATTGTCCAAACCTAGTATTATTGATGCTCATCATAGGCAGACTGAGGAGACTTTTGTCTTTCATATATTTTATTGTGAGGCTTATGGCTGAAAGGGTCATCTTGCTCCCTATTGTAGATATGTTCCTCAATTTCGTGGTAGGAATAATTTACATTTGGAAAGAGGAAAACCCCATCGATCATATGCCCAATCATTTGCTAACTCTTTTTTTGCCCAAAAGTCTTTTAATGGTTTCTGGAATATGACTCAAGTAACAAAAGAATGAAAGAAAGTGAGATCTGCTTAGGTTAAGAAAAAAGACCTTCTATCACAATTACGGTCCAATGTTCCAGTGATGGCTCTAAATACATTTAATTCTATACAGCGGTATGTAGATAGTGGATATTCTTGGCATATGGCAAGGATGCTACACATCTGAATAATATCACAGATATTCAAGGAGGTGATGTTACTTTTGGAGGAGGAATGAGTGGATAGATTATGGGAAAGGGGAGCATAGAAGGAATTGGGTGCCCGACAATCGATAATGTACTTTATGTCAAAGGACTTACTGTAAATCTTTTAAGTGTGAGTCACTTATGTGATGCGAACAACACAGTAACATTCGACAAAAAAACTTTCCATTTTCTTTATAATTCCAGGAAATGCATTGTGATTGCTGATAGAACTTCGGATAACTGCTATGCTGTATCGCAAAATGATATATCATGTAAAGTTGTTAAGATAAGCGATGTGGAACTTTGGCACCAACGGTTAGGACATGTGAACTTTAGCAATCTGGCAAAGATTGCAAGTAAGGAAATAGTTCGAGGGGTTCCAAAACTAAGCAAGCTAACCGATGCGATGTGTGGACCATGTCAAATTGGAAAGCAAACCAAGAATTTGCACAAAAAGTCTACCAACATTGCCACTATGCGAGTTCTGGAGTTAATTCATATGGACTTGATGGGTCCTATGAGAGTAAGAACTTTGGGTGGAAAGAAGTACATTTTGGTTATGGTTGATGAATTTTCACGATTCACTTGGATCGCACTATTAAAGCAGAAATTGGACACATTTGAAGAATTTTATGCTATAGCCTTGCTAATACAGAATGAGAAAGATTGTTCTATTGATAAAATTCGAAGTGATCGTAGAGGAGAGCTTAAGGACAGTGGTGTGATTAAGTAATGTAAAGCGAATGGGATCAAACATAAATTTTCAGCACCATTCACACCACAACAAAATGGAGTGGCAGAACATAAGAACCGAGTTCTATAGGAAATGAGGAGGGTATTACTTTATGGAAAGAATGTTCCTAATCACTTTTGGGGAAAATCTATTCATACATCGTGTCACATTATCAATAGAGTTTATCTGCGTCCTCTTACACTTAACATGCCGTATGAACTCTGTCTTGGAAAAAAGCCGAACTTGAAATACTTTTGTGCGCTTGGAAGTATGTGTTATATCAGTTGTGATCGGGAGAACATTAGAAATTTTAAAGCACTAAGCGATGATGGTATTTTACTGGGATATGCCATAAATAGTAGGGCTTATCGTATTTACAACTTGAAGAACAAAATAGTCATGGAGTCGATTAATGTGGTAGCTGACGACTCGACAGTTCTTGGACAAACAGATGATGGAGATAGCAATGCTCAAGAAGATTCCCTGCCAACCTCATCTATTGTGATGCAAGATGTTCAAGAAGAATCTCACGCTGAAGCTCCTACAACATCTTCTGGGGAAATTTTAGCACCAAATGCTACTGTCCATACTAATCCTCCTCGGAATTGTGGTGCTCCTAGATACCTTGATGATTATGAATGTCCTATACTTCATGAGTCCGCTAGGTGTGTCGGGTATCATTGTTCTACGTTATATAAGACAGTGGAGAGTGTGCATTATGTGTCCATCACTGAACCAACCAACGTGAAAGATGCCTTATCTGATGAATATTGGATTAACGCCATGCAAGATGAGCTCAATGAATTCAAACGACAAGATGAGTGAGACTTTGTATCACGACCAGCAAATACTAATATTATTGGTACTAAGTGGATTTACAAGAACAAGTTTGATGAGAACGATGATGTTGTCCGAAATAAAGCAAGGTTGGTAGCTCAGTTGGATGTAGAAGAAACTTTTGCCCCCACAGCTAAACTTAAATCTATTCGGATGCTTGGCTTTTGCTTGTAATAAAAAATTTAAGCTTTATCAAATGGATTTAAAAAGTGCATTCTTGAATGGGCTACTTGAAGAAGAAGTGTATGTAGCTCAACCAAAGGGGTTTGAAGATCCTTATCACTTGAAGCATGTTTAACGTTTGAAGAAAGTACTTTATGGCCCAGAAAAAGCTCCTCGAGCATGGTATGATAGACTTTCAAACTTTCTACTTGGAAAGGGGTTCATTCGAGGGGGAGTTGATAAGACATTGTTTATTCAGTAGGAAGGAGATGAAATACTTATTGCACAGGTTTATGTGGTTGATATTGTTTTTGGATCAATGTCGGACTCTCGTGTCAAAGCATTCGGTGAGTTAATGGGAAGAGAGTTCGAGATGAGCATGGTTGGAGAATTGACCTACTTCTTAGGTCTTCAAATCAAGCAACGGGATGATGACATCTTTATTTCTCAATCTAAATATGTTAAGGATATTGTCAAAAAAGTTTGGTCTTGATTCCTCAAAACATGCCAGGACACCAATGAGCACTACCACAAAATTGAGTAAGGACTCTGCAGGTACCGATGTTGTCAAAAGATGAATAAGAGCATGATAGGAAGCTTGTTGTATCTTACAGCTAGTCGTCCAGACATTGTATTCAGTGTTTGCATATGTGCACGTTATTAGGCAAGTCCTAAGGAGTCCCAATTACATGTTGTTAAACGGATTATTCGATATGTGTTTGGAACTTGTGAGTTTGGATTATGGTATACTCGAAACACTACATCTAAAATTATTGGATACTCAGATGTTGATTGGGCCAGAAATTCTGATGAAAGGAAGAGTACTTCTGGGGGATATTACTACATTAGGAACAATCCCATTACATGGCAAAGTAAGAAATAGAATTACATTTCACAGTCTACTACAGAGGCAGAGTATATTATTGCAGGAAGTTGTAGTACTCAACTAGTTTAGATGAAGCAAATATTACATGATTATGGGCTGAACCAGGGAGTAATGTCACTTGATTGTGATAATATAAGTGCAATCCACATTTCCAATAACCCTGAACAACATTTGAGGACCAAGCACATTGACATCCGATTTCACTTCTTTTGAGACCTTGTTGAGCAGAAGATTGTAATTGTGGAGTATGTTTGTATGGAGAACCAACTTGCTGATCTCTTTACCAAACCTTTGGATGTTACTCGGCTTAAAAATCTTCGATGCGCTACTGGTGTCTATTCCATTTCCTAAATCTCTTAGGTCTTTCTGTTTATGGTATCGCTATCTTGTGGACATCATCAGGTATGTGTCGTGTTTTTTACTCTTACTGGCTATCTCCCCTATTTTTTCTTTGTACTTAGCCTATCGTAGCTTTGCACATGCATGTATGGAAATTATGTACGTGTTATATATTTATTTAATGCTTGAGTTACTTGGTATCACTTATTCGTCATGAGGTCCAACTGTCCCTAACTCTAGGTGTAAGTAGAAATCTTAAGGGTAATTGCAGAGACTTCGCTACCCAACATTATGTGAGGATCTAACCTTTTGTTTTAGCCTTGAGTGTTATTAAATAAATTCTTTCCCGCAAAATCTCTCTCTGTTTCTGATCTCATTATTTTATGCATTAGTCGATTGCTGGTGATGATATTTAATTCAAGTTAAAATACTATAACATTTTCTCTACTTGATTTAAGGTAAAACGAGATATTGTACAAGTCTTAGGACATGATTTTAGGCATTTTTATTTGCTTCTATTTTGACCTTTTAACATCTAACCCAAATCGTTAATTCACTTGCTACCCGTTGAAACAAAAATAAGCCATTTCTTTGTATATGCCAAAATTCTTGTTTAAACCTTTTGTTCTGAGGATAGGAAGTAATAAAATTTGAAGGGTGATATGTGTATGAGAGCTGCTTAGGAGAATGTTTTATTACAACAAAGTGCAAATTCAAATAGTTCCAAAGATCAAGTATATATAAAAAATAATAAATAAAGGAAGGAAGGAGATGTGTTGATAACAACAATAGAGGTGGAAGTTATCTTTGTCATCAGAATGCCAACAAAACACCTATTTCATCACTAGCCTACCTTTGCCCTCATGACAACCTTAAAAGTCCTAGTTGATTCTAAGTATAATGCAATCGGTTTAGTGAAAATGATAGTTTGAAAATCTATGATACTTGACTTGACACCACCAAACACAATTGATATTCCTTCTATGAGATCGTCAGTAAAATAGCGTCGCTTTCTTGGATTATGAATTTTTAACTTCATTACTCATATTCATATTTCCTTTGAGTGATACCTAGTAAATTCTCAGTGACTTTGAGTGACCAACCATTAGAGGCCTATGTTGAATCATCTTTCTAATATATGCCTAATTGTCAAAACTTTGTTTGGACTACACATACATGATAGACACGTAATATTTACGTGTACAACTCCTAAATTTATATCTACCTAGTCATTTATTAAACAAATGTGACACTAATAGTGTTTTTGTTTGAATTTACAGAAATCTATCACATGATAAACAAGTCGTACCTTTTTCTGGTTTTTAATGAAGAACAAGGGTGATGCACTCCAGAAATGAATCTCATCTGAAGTTGTCAACCAAAGGCCCATGTATGAAAGCCCATTGAAGAGAATTAGATATAGATACTATTCTCGTGAGTTATAATATCTATGCATGATTTTAAGCATTGTTTAAGGGATTTTATATTAATGGTGATATTTAGTAACCCTTCCTATAATCAATAAATAGAAGGGGAATTCCACCCATGAGGGATCATCTTGGAGAGTGCAAATCAAAGATCAATAAGCAATAAAGTTCTTGTTCTTGTCTTTTAAATTTTATCGTAGTAATAGTAGTATGGTAATGATCAAAGAGATAAGTAGATAATCATCTTAGCCAAGGCTAGAGAAAGCTCCACCCAATATAGCCTTAGTGTAGATTGTATAGCTTAGTTAGAGTAATTACTTTCTCCTTATCCCAGAATATTGCATATTCGTATTCCTTCATCCTATGCTTGACCATAGCTAGGATTAGGAGGAATAATGAATCTATGTAACCATCTTGTTGGACCATAACAAGATAGGTTAGGAACATGAAGAAGATAACATAATCTATACTTATCAACCGGGCCATGGTTGAGTAAGTTGGTTTATGGGCAGTTCCCAATTACTAAATCTTTTATATCTTTTGATGTATTGCATATGCCCGACCAAGGATATACGATACGGGAACTCCTAATTTACTTTAATTATTTCTGTAATCTAACGGTTAAAAAGGGTGAAGTGGAATTGATACCTTGGTTTCCACTCCAGTTTATCTTGTAATTTGTTTCGTTCTTCTTTTTATTTCAAAACCTACACAAACTCGTTGTTATTGTATAAAACTAGTACATCTAAGTATAATTCACACCACAAGTCTCTCGGGATATGACCCCGCTTACCCTTGTACTTAACGGTACACCGTGCACTTGCGGGTCTTTTAGGACGTCTTTTAATAATCCATCAAGTTTTTGGCGCCGTTGCCGAGGACTTGTAAAGTTGCATTTTATTTATGAGTTATTTTATTTTAAGCCAATTTTTCTTTCATGTTTTTCTTTTTTTTTCTTTTTTTTTGGATCCGTAAATAAAGTAATTCAGTGATTGGCACAAACTCTCTTGGCGTTATAGTAGATGTGAAGTTTATCCCTGAATATTTCACCGTTTCTGATCATCTATACTTCACAGTTGGGAAATACATTTTCTACGAAAGTTTTAGATAATTCAAAGCCTTTTCCGAATTATTTTTATGTTTAGTCGTTTGTGAGTTACAGCCTTTTGAAAAAACAGTAAAAAACAGTCTTTGTAAAGAACACCGAGTTCATTAATCACTTGTTTTGAGTGGTAGGGAAGCTAAATTTAAGAAAACTTCATTTTTGAATGTCTTTCCTTTCTGAATTATCTTTCCAAATTGATGTTATTTAATGCTCTCTCTCAACCGTGCTGAAAGATATGCGTATTTGAAAATCAGGACATCATAGACAACAATAAACTTGGAAATTGAATTAATATTGTTGTCGCAAGTTCACTAATTCTTTTTCTCTTGTTTTACAGGATAGTCACAAAGCTAGAAACAAGACGGACAATAATCAAAGCTAAAAGCATCATCAAATCCATCCTTCTTGTGCCCCCTAAGTGAAGGAGCACTTCCTTCTTTCGCCCCCTAAGTAAAGGGGCGGCCAAAACTACACCGGGAAACACTTCCCGTAGGTTGGTATTTGTTTAAACTTGACATCTAGAAGGGGTACATATCCGCTCTACCCCGGCACTAGGACATATAAAGTTGTGTGGACTGTAAAAATACACGTTGCTCTAAAAAAAATTGCTGTGGTCAGATTGACCTATTGTTGTGTTTAATATTCTTTTTCATTCCAACATTAGTAAAGGTAAAAACTGCTAAAGACTTACGGGATTTCATCACCTAAAAGCTCTCTAACAAGTGGGACCACCCATTAGGGATACGAAGAAATTCGTATCACACGAAAATTGAACGTCCCGGACCACAAAATAGCTGTTAATAAAAAAAAGTAGTAAGATTCCTACGGGATTTCATCACCCAATGGATAGGAGTACCGGACCGGGGTACAAACACGGGTTCATAATATACGGCCCCAGCCTAGCGCCGTAAAATACTGATTGTAGGTTTGCGACGTCACCGTTTTGAGTGCTGACGTACGATAAGGCGACTCGCTCGGGTGTGAGGACTGAACATCTACTTTAAGCTGGTACTAGCATAGTGACACAGGGAAGTATATGAACCAAAGCCTTTTGCCATCATACCCATTTTGAACATAGAAGAATGTAAGGGAGACCTAAGTATTACTTCTAAAAATTATTGATGTGCTAGAGTTTAGGCTTGATTGGTTATTTATTGCATTGGGTGTTACTTTTATTTCAAAATGTCATACATGCAATAACATTGGAATCCATACAGCTCACAATTCAACATCCCGCAACAACCTCAAAATCATTTTCAATTATAGGATCACCAAAATTCTCAATACGTAGAACCTTTCCAATCTTATTCATATATGCAGGCCCATCAGTCCATCCAATCATCCAATCAATTCTAACCTGATCCTCCTAAACTATCTTTGGAAGATACTTTTGCTCTTTTTATGTAAGAATCAATGGAAATCCAAAAACAATCAATAAAAAGCCAAAAACAAGCGTTACAATTTCAGTAACAAATGATACAATTTCAACAATAGACTTTGGTGAATCAAAATTCTACGACCCAATCTATCACTAGATTAGAGACTCAAATAACTCAGTTGTTAGCTACGTGGAGTGAAATAGAGCATGAAAAACTTATAAGCAATGAAGAAGAACAATCCGAAGTTAAATCCCCTTGTGATTTAGAAATGGATGAATTCAAGCGTAATCAAAGAATATTTTCTCCGTGGGGTGAATGGATACCATATTGTGAGACAGATTTGGAAGATGAACATTTTAAGGTCGATGATTCCATGTCACAAGAAGATCTTCAAGAAGCTGCTATCATGTCTAATACAATTCTTTCTCAATCACCTCTAAATTCAGCCCTTAGCATTTAACCACCGATGTCACCATCCATCATTTCAATTGTTAACCCAATAAATTGTTTCGAGGAAACTATGATCGAGACTGAATATTTTTTCCTCTCCTCTAATGATTTTTCTGACGATGATGATGACGAGATAAAATATGAATATATGGAATCGCCATCTCATTATACGATAATATGCGAGGGATTTATAGATGATGATATTTGTACCAAAGTCAAGAAATTAGAAATTGACGAACCTGTTGCAGATGTTATCAACTTGTCAATTCCTTCTCAGTCTCCTTATGAGTCACCTCAGCCTTGCCGTGAGCCGTGTCCACCTGACACAAATTACCATGTTGAAAATTAGTGGGTGGACGACCCTTCTTTACAGGATATACCACTATTATTTGGGGTTGATTCTGCTTTGGTTACTCATTCACTAACCACACCTATACCTATGCCTACTTCTCCATTTTACGAGCCTAATAGGGGTACCATGACCATAAATGATTTTGAAGACTTGTACAGAGATAATTCTTGTTGTATTTATGTTAATGAATGTTTAAATTATTTTGAGAACTCGAATGATCTTGAGATTCGTGAAATGGTACAATCATTAGCATCTGAAAATATGTTTAACTTGGCGATGTCCCTAAGCCAATGAATATCCACATCAATGGTCAGGATGAGTCCCTTAAGATAAGTTATGATTTTAGGCACATAAATTTTAAATATTTGTTAGAGTCAATTGTTCCCCGATCCCCACATCCAAAAATATGTTATATAGTTTTTCTTCTACTAAAAGAAAATATATTTTTGAAAAATTATAATTTTGGGGATGCCTCACGGACTTGCTTTGTCAGAACCACCTATCACATTTTTTGGAATATCAACGATAACATTGGGTTTTGAAAATTTTCAAAAAAAATATCTTTCCAGGAAAATCGAGTTTTAAATCTAGTGCATTTTCGGGGATGAATACTTGTATACTAATCTTCTTATTTACTGCAACATGTAGTAATCAAATGATTGTATTTAAAATTTTAAAGGAAAATATGTTCCCTGGGTATGTATTTGCTTTATCTTTGAGAAAATGGTTTTTCTTGATTTGTCTAAGATTTTTAACTTGGAATCATCAAATGATAGGCAAAGTTTTAAGAAAAAATCTTTTCCATAGAGAATTAGTTTTAAACTCTCTCTGGTTTTTACATAATATATCTGCCCATTAAGGGCTAATATTAAGGAGCACCATTCATGTGTTATCTGGTTTTTGAAAGAGAATTTGCAACCAGGATAGTAAATCACCTTTTCAACTTCGTACCCTTCCAGTCATATTGAAAATTTTAAGTTTGGGGGTACATTCGTCTGGCTGAAGACAGTAAACTTAGCTCATCTTGAGAGACAACCCATGACACATTCAGGTGAAAAATTCTAGTTTTTATTCCTCCACTTTTTTTATGTTCTCAAACATTGAGGGAAATGTTTCATTTAAGTTTGGGGGAAGAAAAACATTTCTTTAAATGCTTTTTGAATTTTTTTTGAAATAATGACACTTTGACAATTTATGATATATTTTTGACGAATTTCCAAACACTTAAACTGATTTTACCTTGAAATAAATATTATGGATAAACCTAAATTTTAAAATTGTACCAAGTATACACTAGAATATTTTAGAATATCTTAACATAGATTTACTATCCTTTTATTAGCGACTAATTCAAGTTAACTTGGCATATTTTGAAAATATGTACTTCACTGTAGTTTTGCAATTAATACCTTCAATAGATTTTTGCTCAGTAAAAGATAAATTTAGCATTTATGTTAGGAATAGTTTGCTACAAGGGAGACAACTACCTAAGAATAAGTCCATTCCTAAGAATAAATATAAAGCCAAATGTGTTCTAAAAACTTTCACGCTGCAAGGTTATTCGCATGATTAAGAGCTGAAGAGGAAAAATTATCTCCAATCTCGAGTTTGACCATGAACTATGTAAAATGAGCACAAGAAAATATTACTTGTGAGAATCCTAAGTTTAGGTCATGATGGGGCAACACACCCTGACAACCTTAGCTAACTGTCGGGGATTGTCGACCGAAAACTCCTTGTAACGGAGGCTTCACTAAGAAATAATGTACTCAATAAGAAAAGGCTTGTAAAAGAAAAGAAAAGAAAAAGTAAAATTCTAGGAAGACTAATTGAGTAAGGCACTTGTCGAACTTACAGTTGAATTTATTCCAGTAAGAACTAGACTACCAAAAACTGAGTTAATTATTCTAGACAACGTATTAGGCGATAAAACTATTTTCATTTTACACTCAAATATAGCTAAAGAAAAATACTTGAATCTCTTTCAAATCTTGAGGTAGTACCTCTAGTTTCGGATAAGCTTAAAATATTCTTTGGTTTACTTAGGAAAATAATAATTTTAAGGATTTTTTCATTGGTATATTTTTTTTACAACTAAGTAAGGATAAGTTCACAGGAAATGAGTCAAATGTATTCTAGAATTGCTTAAAATATCATTATTGAATTTTGTAGGTATAGTCACTGCAAACCCTCACGAGACGACACTCGTCTACCAGGCTAAATCAGGGGGTTTAACGGCTTGTTGCATACGTTAAATGCAACCGCGTGATATGCAAAAATGGTTGTTGTTTACTTTTGCTCGAGAACTAGCAAAATATAAATTCGAGGGTATTTGATAGACGCGTAATATTTACGTGTACAACTCCTAAATTTATATTTACCTAGTCATTTATTAAATAAATGTGACACTAATAGTGCTTTTGTTTGTATTTACAGAAATCGGTCGCATGATAAACAAGTCATATATTTTTCCGGTTTTTAACGAAGAACAAGGGTAATGCACTCCAACAATGATTCTCATTTGAAGTTGTCAACCAAAGGCCCATGCATGGAAGCCCAATAAAGAGAATTAGATATAGATACTATTCTCATAAGTTATAATATCTATGCATGACTTTAGCCATTGCTTAGGGATTTAATATTAATGGTAAGATTTAGTAACCCTTCCTATACTCTATAAATAGGAGGGGAATTCCACCCATGAGGGATCATCTTGGAGAGTGTAAATCAAAGATCAATAAGCAATAAAGTTCTTGTTCTTGTCTTTTAATTTTATCATAGTAATAATAGTATGGTAATGATTAAAGGGATGAGTAGATAATCTTCTTAGCCAAGGCCAGAGGAAGCTTCACCCAATGTAGCCTTAGTGTAGATTGTATAGCTTAGTTAGGATAATTACTTTCTCTTTATCCCAGAATATTACATATTCGTATTCCTTCATCCTATGCTTGACCATAGCTAGGATTAGGAGGAATAGTGAATCTATGTAACCATCTTGTTGGACCATAACAAGATAGGTTAGGAACATGAAGAAGATAGCATAATCCATACTTATCAACCGGACCATGGTTGAGTAAGTTGGTTTATGGGTAGTTCCCAATTACTAAATCTTTTATATCTTTTGATGTATTGCATATGCCCTACCAAGGATATGCGATACGGGAACTCGTAATTTACTTTAATTATTTATGCTATCTAACGGTTAAAAAGGGTGGAGTGGAATCGATGCCTTGGTTTCCACTCAATTTTATCTTGTAATTTGTTTTGTTATTCTTTTTATTGCAAAACCTATACAAACTTGTTGTTATTGGATAAAACTAGTAGCTCAAAGTAAAATTCGCACTACAAGTCTTTGGGATACGACCCCGCTTACCCTTGTACTTAACGGTACACCGTGCACTTACGGGTCTTTTATGACGTCAGTTTATAATCGATCAACACACACACCGAGATCTTTTGCATTATTTAGATTATAGCTCAATAATATTCTCTCTATCGTGTATCCGATGTGCTTATAGATATGACTCTGCATATTTTGAGGGGGAGTGTGCTTGTTAGTCCTGTCTTTTCTCATACTCCCTGTGTTTGTCTGTGTCTACTCAGTGATTTTGGGTAAGTTTTTGCTTTGTTTCATCCATTTCCAAGCTGCAGTGTATTATTTTTGAAAAGATTTTGTTTCGTTCGAATGACTTATCGAGTCGTTTGATCGAGTTTCGGGTTTGGTTGTCTTCCCTGCGTCTGTTTGATTGATCAAAGATAATTTGGTGCTTTTTTTTCTTCACTCTCTCCCTCTCTCAATTCCCCCTAGTCAATTACCACTAGAATCTATCTTTGTTTGTTCTTGTCATTACTTTTCTACTTCAAATTTCATAGTTTGGGGTTTCAATTTCGTTCGTGTTCACGGCAGGTTCAACCTAGGGTTCCTAGATCTTCAAATTCAAGGTTGGTTCTTCTTGTCTCTCTCTCTCTCTCTCTTTTTCTCTATGCGAGTTGGGTCTTGTTGAATTTTACTGTAGTTGTTAATGGACTGTACATTGGTTGCTAAATTTCAATTTGGGGTAACTTATTATTGGTTTGTGATATTACTGCTGTTTTGATAATTGTTCAATTGATTGGGTTGAGATTGTTAGAATTGGATTTTGTGCACAGGGGTTTTTCGTTGCAGGTGATTGGGATGTGCAGTGGGTAAGTTAATCTTTAATTGTGATTGTTCAAGGAGTTTCTGTGTAGTAATTTGTGTTGGGTACAAGGGTGTGGTGTGATTTTCTTGATTACTGGGTTGTTGGATTGCGGAACTGCTTGGGTTTGGTGGTGTAGAGCTTTGGGCTTGTTTCTTGCAGGTATTAGGTTAGTTACACACCTGTGATTGTTGTTTGGGTAGTTATCTGCGGATAGCTTTTCATCTTTGTAGAAATGGCACCTAAGCAACTGGTCAGAAACAAGAGGCCACGCCTCGACGATACTGGTATCCTTGATGGCCAGAGGGTTGGTGATAATCCAGTACAATGGGCCACTGAAAAAGGCTTTAAAGATCGCTCAATTGTGAAAGAACAAGTTGTCGACATCAAGAGTGTTTTTGAAGTTAATGAAGTCTATGCACGAGTGTTTGAAAATTTTAAAGCAAGAAATTGGACCAAGATTCTTACTCCTTCTGGAAAGGTATACCCGAAGATTGTTCAATTGCTCTATGCTTCTATGTAACTTGAACATATCCGTACTCTGTCTAGTCAAATTTTCTCAGTCACTATTGATGGCACCAAGTACACAGTCACTAGGGCCTGTCTCTATGCTATTTTGGGTTTCCATCCCTCTCAGTGCACTGAGTTTCCGAGGTGTATTTGGCCAGCATCGTATTATCCCTGGCCTGCCGTTACTTCTGAGGGGGAGTTTGATGAGGATGGGGTTCCTATTCTTCCTGAGCTGCATTCTATGGTTATTAACATCACGGCTCTGCATAGTTTTTATACAGGATCGGGTATTGTTTCCCGAAAGATGTTAGATAACGAGTCTCGCCTCATACATAGCATACCTATTACGAATATCATTCCGCGATCTTAAAGGAATGAACTCTCTGAGCAGATGAAGGTTTTTCTTAATGCCTTCAAATATGATATTGAGATAGATCTACCTAATATCATCATTGAGGAGATGATTGATGTAAGTACCAAAACGGCGATTCAGAGTTCATTACCTTTTTGCTCGGCTAGTTATGGCGATTCTTACTGCTGTTGGCTACAAGGTATTTCCTAATGAACCTGAGGATACCAAAAATGAAAAATTAAATGCGAGTAACTGCCATAAAAGTGCATCTCATCTTCCTCTTGTGCTACCTTCTGAGCCTGATCCCCCAGGTGAACACATAGGTTCTTCTAGCTCAGCTGTACAGCCTCAGGAGGTGTTTTCTCTTCAGAGTATTGGGAGCATGCTTAAGCCCTTATCCGTGGATATGAGGATGGTGACGACCAGGTTGGGTGCTATTGAGGGACAACTGGAGACTATTGAGACAGAGGTTAGGGATCTTCCTCTGGTCCAGGAGCCACAGGAGTTTGAGTTCGATTCTAATTTTGGAAAGGCTTGACTGTACAGGGTGCCTTCGCTAGACTTCTGTCCTCACATCTGCTCTCCATTTTGTTTTCTTTTGTCTGGTTCTTCTTTGAGACTTTTTTGATTTGAGAGTACGTGAGATATGAGTCTTTGTACTAACTTTACCAGTATGTTTAGTACTACCTTTTGTTTATATGTTTATCAGATGTCTCGAATTACTTTTCTTTCAGATAGTTGATTGTAGTTGTTTGCTGTTTCTTCCGTGACAAAAAAGGAGAGAAACGAGTTTACATGTCTGGTTTGCAAATGATTCTCCAGATTTATCTGTTTATATATATATATTTTTTGATTATGTGACTATATTCTAAGTTCTTTTTTCCACATGTATCATAAACGAGTTTGCTGAGTGTACAGATATTCAGTAGCATACTCTCTGATGAGAACAGAGTTGTAAGAAGATATTATTCATAAAAGAGGTCCAGAGATTGAACCTGTTCAAGAAAGGGGTGGTGTCTTTCTAAGGTCTATACTCACTTTGAAGCTGGGAAGTACAACAAAGTTGTGTGTTCGTCTTTGATTTTATTTGTCATGAAATTAACCAAAGGGGGAGATTGAAAGGTTTTACTTGTCTCATTTCGTGTCTTGTGGTTGTCTCATTCGAAGACACTAACAAAATGAAAATCACTGGATAGAAGGTAAGTAGAACTCACTGATAAAGGGAGGGGTTTTCATATGTTTTGTCATTCGAACGAGTTTTCTTGTCGTTCAAACGAGTTATCATATCCTCTAGAAATTTGGCCCATAGATAATTGTCGTTCGAACGAATTTTCTTGTCGTTCGAACGAGTTGTCATGTCCTCTGGAAATTTGGCCCATAGACAATTGTCATTTGAACGAGTTGTCCTATCCTCGAAAATTTTGGCCCATAGACAATTGTCGCTCGAACGGGTCTTCTTGTCGTTCGAACGAATTTTCAACTTTCAAAAGTTTTGGACCAAATTAGTCGTAAGTCGTTCGAACGACATTAGGTCTCGTTCGAACGATTCTCGAGAGAAATTGGTTTACTATTTAAGCAAACTCTGTTTCTTTTTCTCTCCGACTTTTTGGTTGTGGAAAAATATTTATTTTTTCTAAGAGCTTCAACTACTTTATTAGAGAGTGAATTCAATATCAATCAAACATCTTCTAATCCTGAGATTGATGTTGAGTTAGTTTTACAATACTTCCTACATATTGTTGAAGAGCGATTCAAGAAGAGCGAATCTTGGTGTGAGATCAAGAAGGGTTGTTGCGAGAACAGAAGAAGATTGGGCGTGAAGCTTTAGTCGGATGAGAGATAATCATGAGACGAGTTTATCGAGTCTGTAAGTGTAATTCATATTAAACTCTTTTTGATTAGTAGATTTTGGTTATCGATTTCATCGACAACGACCTGTGGTTTTTCTCCCGTGTAAGGAGTTTCCAGAGGGTGAACAATTGCCTGTGTCTTTTAATTCCTTGTCTTTACTTTTGAATGTTTCTGTTTAATCCTGGATCATTGATTGATAGGAATTGTTCTGACCAAATTTATCGAAATACATTAAATACGAGCATATAGAATTTCACGTTACACTTTTCACTGGCCATGCATAAGGTTATGTTGCACCTAAAACCTGTTTTTATTTCTTAGTGTTATCTTGTGTCTCTTCGCAGCACGTCTTAGTGGTCTAGCCCGCAAAGGACCCAAGTCTCACTGTAGCTGACGATTTCTTCTTTAGTGAACTCCATGTTTCTGGAAACACATTAAACCATTTTGTATTAATGGTTACCCCTGTCAATGTGGCTCAAGTTCCTTGAGTAAACACTTTCGGGATATCCATGGCACCTATAGATTACGCACCATGGGGTGTCAACCCTCCTCACTTACACTCACGAGCTAGCGAGATCTTCACCGTCATAAAAGGAACTTTCTATGTTGGGTTCGTCACTTCAAACCCTGAGAACCGTCTAACCAGTAAGGTCCTTCAGATGGGAGATGTGTTTGTTTTCCGGATTGGACTAGTTCATTTTCAACGGAACATTGGATATAGAAATGCGGTTGCAATAGCTGGTTTGAGTAGCGAGAACCCTGGGACGACAGTTGACCGTTGTAGCTAATGCTGTGTTTGGATCAGACAACTCTATTTCCAATGAAGTTCTCATCACGGCTTTCCAAATGACTCAAGCCATGGTAGATCGTCTTCAGGCTCAATTCATGACTGTGCATGTGTGAAACAAACAGAAAAAATTGCGGCGTGTGTTTGTTTTCAGTTTTTTTTTGCCTTATTGAAACTAAATTTCTACTGTTCTACATATTGTCTTTTTCTTTTCCCCTTTCTTATTCTTATGATTTTATTAGAATTTTCTTCCAGATAAATGAGCATAATTGGCCGATGTAACTGAGAACAGTAAGGCAAATTCGCACGACAAAACCGAGAAAGGTTTATATTGCTAGAACTCCAAAAAATATGAAATATGCCCAACAAAGTGATCAAAATAATACCTATATACGTACCAAAGAAAAAAAATGTAGTAAATGAAAGCCAAAATCAACTCCATACTAAGCAAAAGTCCCCCAAACTGTGTGTAGACGTAATCTGTTATTTTGTTTATTTTTTCGATGTTTTAACTGAGTTTGGGTTCTTGAAAGTACTGTGTAGGAATGTACAAATCTCCCTGAGACCACGAAACAACTTCACAGAGTATGTCATAAACAACTTAGTCGAATATAAAGTTATGGAAAATATGTTTTCATTTGTTAATATAAACAACCGAAATTGATCGCTTATATATAGTTCTATTATGACTGCCTCATGCAATGACTGATCAAGGTTATTTGATGACTTCTTCACCTATATGAATTAGAATTAAGTCATCAATCCCACGCTGAAACAAGGAGTACTCAGTACGTATATGGTTATTTCATGGTTTAGGATAGCGTGAACTGATGAACATGAGCAACAGTTGCATCAAACTATTATCTGTGCTTTGTAACATAAGATAGATGATCAAATTAAGCACATACATGTAACAAAACAAAAATAATTGTTAAACAAGAACCTGAATTGGAAATTAAGATGTTCCATATAACAACTTTATTCAATTACGTACGCCATCTTTTATATGTTGTCTTCTTCAGGCAACTCTTTCAGTGTTATGGCGTCCTTAAGCGCAACAAGACTTGGCACATGAACAAAGGTTTCAAATGAAATTGGAAGCCCGGGTAAACCAACTTCCTTGAGTGTCTGGCTATTAGGTTCATATGTATACAACCCATCGCACTCCAGTAGAATTTCTCCGCTCAGAAGCACACACAACGGCCGAAATCTCGATAACTGACATCTTCCAAACTTTACAGGGCTTTTTATATGGTATTTAACCGTCCAGGAGTCATCCTTCTTGTTATAATCCTTCAAAAGCCACACATCGGCATAACCCTTCGGATAATCATTACACACGTAAAGGCAATCATCTAAAACCCCAAGATGAGCATAATTTTCTGGGACATTGTAAACCGATTGAGGAACGGGAATCACATCAACAAATTTTTCGCCTTCCAAATCAAATCTAATAACATGAGAAATCGGAAGTAACGGACTACCAAAATAATGACCCAACCAATGTAAAGCCCCATTATGATGAACCCCAAATGGGCATCGGCTACCGAAAGGAAATCTCCAATTTTTGAGCTTCCAAGAATCGGTACCAATGTGGTGAACCTCAACATCTAAGGAATTGCTGTATAATTTATAAATCATTCTCACCACCTTATAGTTGATATTTCCCTTATCTCGACCAAACCCGTAGTAAGTGACATAGTTATCCGGTCCATCAAACACGTACGGACTTTCAGGAACCACCATATAATCTCCGATCACAGGATTGCAAACAACGATATTTCCATAGATTTGACTGTGCACTAAGCAAACGATACCGTCACAAGAACCAACAATTTTGTAACTGGGGGGGACTAAAGAAGCAAAGGGCATATTATCAAGTTTCACTAGATTAGGTACTTCCAAGTCGGGGATTGCGAAGAGCTTTGGGTTGTTATCTTTTGTCGACTGGAGGAGAAAACAACAGTGTTGATTCTGAGACTTCTGCACCATCAAATGTTTGTAAGCAAACCGGGGATCGTTTACTATACCACCCCAAGTTTGAGATACAAACTTACTGTTCAAGACAGTGTTGATGGGTGTTTTCAAGATGATTTTCTCGATGATTTCTGGCGTGAAGTAAGGCATTTTGGCTTCATTCTCCATGTCTAGGGTTAGGGTTTGTTTTTGCAGTGGTGTTTGGACATGTATGTTTGAGTATTTATAGGGTTTGGTCTGATAGGTGGCAACGTTTGAGACAATCTATTCTTTATTTATTTTAATTTGAACTGATACGTCACCGGGAATAGGTGGGAAACCCTTTCTCGTGTGAGCAACATGCAATTTAGGCCCTGATTGTTGAGACGAAATTGTCCATGTGACTTTAGGCCCAAGACTAATGGGTTAAGCCCCATGGATCCGGGTGGAAACAATCCGAACCCCTGTGATATCTTGCTTCTTTAGTCTTGTAGGAGCACGTACGGGTGGAGAGATCACAAAAAAATTATGGTGTTTTTCAGGCATATATGGGTTAGTTTGAGAAATATTTTTCCGCGACTTTGAAAAATGTCCTAATAGTTTCCTACTATTTCCAAAATGACTCAAGTATCTTTGAAAAAGAAAAAGGCTCAAACTATGCCTAAAGTACTTATCGGCAACCCTATCCCCTATTCTGACCCTGAACCTGCCAAAATTTGTTAAAAACAGTTGAAAAGTGAAAATAATAATAAAAAACAGTTGAAAATTAAAACTAATAATAATAATAATAAAAAACTACAATGTAAACAGATGAGAGACTGTCATATAACTGCTGTAGTCTGTTATAGCAGATAAATGACGAATGCCATTTCTTCTCTATAGTAATATGAATTTGTTTTCTTCTCCACACAATTATCATTTCACGCTCCAGAATTGTCATATGTGATTGAAAAAAGTATTACTCGTGCTACAAAAAATATTCATTTATGTCTCGCCTTAACTCTTTATCTCTTTTTCCTCTCTCTCTATATATATTCCTTTATTTCCGTTCTCATCCTCGTCTTCTATCACCCATCATCTTCCTCATCGCTTTCTTCTTTTCTTATCAAACGTCAACAACTACTTAAATTAATCTTTTTAGTTTGTTTTGCCTAATACAGCTATCATCTCTGTACAAAAAATTATCATCATAAAGTATTTCACATCTTGTAAGGTCATCCATGATTACAGAGACAACGACAAAGTTGTAAATAACGTGTCAAAAATTATACTTTAGAGTATTACATTGTAATCATTTTGTGCTCCTTTCTAGAGGACCTAAAGAAGATCATTTTTAGATGAAGCCAATGACATTGTTCGTATTAGCCTAGTCACAACCTTTAAGAACAGGAGTTCTACTTGCAAATTAATCAAATCCGTTGCAGAATATAATTTCGAATCCTCCAAGCTTCGAATAGCCATTGCGGTACAGCTTTGCCCTAGATCGGAGGTAGACAACTGTATATAAGGTTACTTTTGTAATGTAACTTCTCTATGATGACCTCACCCTTCCTATCCACTAAAAAAAGGAGGGGAGAGCCACCATAGAGGGGTTAACCTTTAGTTGTAATCTCATCCATTAATACAATCTCAACTTAAAAATCCTTACTAGATGTTATAGAGGAATTCCATTCTAGGACTCCACATAAGTGTGTCTACTAAAAGCTTTCAATATTTATATAATTAATACGCTTGTTAGAACCCTTGGGCGAGTATTAACTCAGTGGTGTAAGAGTTTAATCTCCCTTCTACGAGATTAGGCATCTACATTGTCTACTATAGGGAATAGTGTTTTGTAACCTAGTCCTGTACATTTGTGCTTCGCCTCATCCATTCAACTTTATTTTTCTCTTCCCCTCACCAGTTCCAATTTCCTCCATCCTCATCTCCGTTTTCATTTATGCCTAATATAGCAATCATTTTTGCTAAAATGTTGTCATCTATGCCTAAAATAATTTACATTTGTGCTGGAAAATGATGTCATTTATGTTTAAAGGAAGTATCATTTGTGTTGCACCCCGATATAATTATCGTACTCCGTAATGTAAATTAGTCTATGTAATCAGGCTGATGACAGGCATGAGAACCAGATTTGATACGAGTGGGAAGCCAGGAGGATTGAACTCAAAATGGAACGGTAATGTCACATCGAAGAAATAGATAAACATAACCGCGACATGGAAGAGCTCTATGATGGACAAGTAAAAATGCTCATTTTACTCTACTTATTTAAGGGATCTAGACTTCATTTTATTGCTAAAAAGTTTATTTATTAATTTATTATTGTTTTAGGTTATGTTAGATAAGAGTGTACAAAATGTTGAATTTGAGTGCTAAAGCTGCAACTGTTGGAGAAGATCACCTATCTAAGATATAACTCAGAGCATCTCCAATAGAAAACGAATCTCAAGAGAAAATTAAGAGAATATTTGACATATTGAGGATATTTTATTATGACGAAGAAGATTTTATTGAGTATAATGATTATTTCACTGAAAATAAAATCTTTAAGTAAATAACAGCTGTGGAGATGTGACAAGCAGGTAGGCTTATATTAGCCCAAAAATTCTTGAACTTTATGGAGAAGTTGCCAATATGTGAAGATATTTTATGGAATTTTTTTAGATTTTTATACTGAATATATATTTCTGAATAAATTTAAAATTCGATTATATTTGATTTGGTGAATATAATATCTTACTAAGCATGTAACCCTCTCTATCATCTATAAAAGGAGATCTTGACCATGAGAGAATCTAACTTTTAAGAGCTTGTGAGCATTGTAAGAGATAGAAGGAAATAGCTTTGAGCATCTTCATTTTGTAAGTTCTTGTTCAAATTAAAGTTAATAAGGATTAATATTTTTCATTCATGTACTCTTTTTCTAGCCTATATTTTTTAATCTTTGTCATAGTAATGGTCGACTAAATCTTCGCTAAGGTGAGGATGTAATCACCATCATTAGTATTTAATCTATATTTTGACAAAGAATTCTCTTATGAGCCTATTGTTAAATTCATTGTCTTTATATAGATTAAAACGGTTTAATGAGTTATTGTCTAGTGATATAATCCATATTTACCTTGATCATACAAAGTTTGCATATTCTAAATAATTTGAACTCTTATGATGTATATTATCTTAATGAGACATCAATTAACACGACATATTTAGCAATATCTTTAATGTTGTATGTTTTTAATGATCATTATATTCATATATTATGAGATAGTAAAATTATTCTTTTTACTAAAGCAATAAATTACTTTTGCGTTGCTATTATTAAATCTTCATGAGTTGGGAATTCATAGTTAAATCTAGATTGAATGCTAAAGGTGGTGGTGAAATCCAAGCCTTAACTCTCTTAATAATTGTCATAAACGTACATTTTGCTAATTTATCATTATTTTTCATAACACAATTTTTATAAGCTATTTTTATTTTCCTTCGGAAAGTGAATGATAATCTGAAATCCATATATTCCATATCCTGAATTGATACGGTATTATCAAATGGCGTCGTTGCCGGTTCAACATGGTAATTAAAGACCGATTTTAATTGTGTTTATTTTTTTGGCTTTTGTAACATAAAAAAATTCTTACACCTTAGTTTTTGTTTTTTTGTTTTTTGTTTTTTATTATCTTTTTTTTATTTGTTATTTTTTACTTTTTTTTTCTTTCTGTTTGAGGTATTTTGTCGTATGTGTGTGGTTACAAGAGATAAAGAAGGGCAATAATACAGGTTGTTCTCGCTTCTCTCATTAAGGAGCGTTACAAATTTGATTGGAACAGTTGTGCTAATTCAGTTTATATTACATCTGGGTCTAAAGAAAAGGAAAGAAAAGAACATCTAATAGCCACCACTAGCATCCTTAAATATAGTTAAGCACTATATATTGCATGTGTGCAAATTGGATAATAGAGCATTATTTAACAGCAAGCAAAAATAAGTCTGAAGCTAGGAGATATCGAGCTACTGTTACTGACAATAGCTTCAAGACATAACGGCCAACTATCGCTATTACTTAGCAATTGGAGAACATTAAGAGAGGAACACTATTGTCTTGTATTTTAGATCTTATTATGTTATTTTTTATGTTTTTCTTCTCTCTTTGAGTAACTTGTAGTGAGGAACAACTTGTATGCTGAGTGTTGAGTTTGTAATTAAAGTAAGGGTACAATTGTAATTTTGCTGCAGGAGCTATATTGGAACCCACATCCGGGAAGGACCTCTCTACAACGCCTACTTGAGACAAAGAGCTCGGGTGTGCCATCTCAACAGTTCCACCAGGGTAAACAACGAGCCCCTAAAAAGGCCACCCTGCAGGTACTTTCTTCCACCGCACCCTCTTGCCAAGCGGTCAATCTTTGATCATGTGCTTGATGTTTAAGCAATTTAAAGTTCAACATTAGTTAAAGGGTAAACAAAAAGTGGGATTTCATCACCCGTGTGTGGCACCACATGCTAGAACCCCGGGAGGTCACAACCCGGTTTAACATTTTTTTTGAACGGGACATTAACTAAAAAAGCCAAGATTAAGCAATAAAATACATAGTTAATCAAATGCTTATAGAGCTTGGACCTGAAGCATAGGAACACGCTCATTAAGACCCCTGATAATGTCAACGTTTGTTTGGAGGAAGTACGTTCCCTAATATAACTAGTATGGAAAGGTAATTCTAAGCGGCTTGCCCCACCTTCCAGCACAGGTGCTTCTAGGTGACTAGAGCTGCACGCGAGTTATTGCTATAGCGATCAAAAACAACTCAATGTGCGAACCAATTTACAATCAAGAATGAGAGCAACCGAACCCTGAGATCGTGTTCACAACTTGACCGTAAATAAGGCCCATCTAAAAAGATTAAAGTGAGAGATTACATCATGTAATCGACACCCGATTCACATAGAATTACCATTCATGGTGTTCTACAATCAGAACCCTCTAATTCCTAGGTGGGGTCGTTTACTAGACGGAGGAAGTACCTGACCTTTGGTTAACAGTTATTGTGTTTATTTTTGTACACCTCATTCTTGCCTGATCATCATTGTCTGTACTTCTTGTAGTTTATAAAAGAATGGTTTTGAGTGCCTGAGTGTCATCCTAAGAAGCTTAGATAATCTGATCAGATTGATATTCCAATCCACTATAAGTTAGACGAGTCAGCCCATCTGGAGATTCTAATCTCCATTGATATTATAGACCAAATAAGCCAAACCTACAGGGGACTATTTCCTATTGAGGGTAAGTTAGAAACCTTTGCGTTCCACGTATCTCCATTGAGACTCGATCCGAGTACAATTTCTTCGTTCAATCCGTTTAGTTTTCCACCCCAATTATTTAAGATGGGAGATGTCCATGAAAATGAGAATAACAATGGTCCAGAACCTGTGCGGGTCCCACTTAAGGATCTTATGTTTCCTAAAATGGCAAATCGTGCTTCATGCATTATTTTACCTCATACCACTGAGCAATTTAAACTTATAAATGTGCTTATCAATTCATTGCCCAAATTCTTGAGAGGGGAGGATGAGAACCCATATGCCCATGTACGGGATTTTGATGATTTAATGTTCCTCCAGAGGTATAGGAGTGATAACGAAATGGAGAACATGAAACTCATTTTATTTCCATTTTCTTTACTAGGAAATGCTAAGAGCTAGCTTCAAGCACTATGGCCTAAATCTATCACGAATTTTGATATTTTTACTGAAGCCTTTTACAAGAAGTTTTTCTCTCTTCAGAAAACTAAGACCTTTCGTAGGACCATTCTCATGATTACCCAACTTGATGGAGAAAGCTTAAAGGATTATCTAGAAGGATATAAGGGGTTGATCCTACACTGCCCTTATCATGATATCGACTCATGGCTCCTAACGAAATATCTTTATGATGGATTAGATGTTTAAACTAAGAAAACTGTATAATTTTTTTTCATTGGGAAAATTTACTAATAAGGATGACGTAGAGGGCTTGAACTTCTTCGAAGAGATAACTGAAAAATTGCAAACCTGGGGAACCATGAGAGAAAAAGATACACAAGAAAATGGAGGTAATGCCATTGGAGTTAGATCCAACTCCCAGTTGGACCCTACACTTACGACCATTATACAAAAGCTAGAATCTTTGGAAATAGCAAATAACAAGATGTCCACTAGAATACCTATTTTAAACGCTGAAATGCTGGCATGTACTATCTGTGATAACCCATAATATTATGTTCAAGACTATCCTTTTATTCATAGAATTAGGGAGGCAAAGAAGGAGCATGTAAATGCTTTTCATTAAAAAACCTTCTACGCAACCTTACCACCAACCTTACAATCAAAGGAGTTCTTCAGGGAAAAACAACTCATTTTTAAGCAATTTTAATAATTCATATGGCAGATATTATCATCAGGGGAGCCCTATAGGAGGACAGTCGTACTAGCCCAATTTGAATTAATTTGGTTCCTCTTACCAATCCAATCACCAACCTCCTCAGCAGAATGCTCCATAAATTCCTCTTCAAAATAGGATACCATCTTTAGAGGATGCCTAAGGATAAATCTTGCATTAGTCATAATCCTACTATAAAAGTTGTTGAAGATGAGGAAGAGTCCATGAGTGAAGAAACACCTGTCACAGGGAAAAAGATTGAAAATGTCGCTCCTACGGGAAAGAATTGAAAATATTCATCCTAGAGGCCCTAAGGTACATTTTCCCCACATGCTTGCTAAGAATAGAAAGAAGATTCCTGATGAAGAGGTTAAAGAAATCTTTAAAAATCTTAAGATGAGTATTCCTTTTAGTGAGGCATTGCGGCGAATTCCTTCTTGCGCAAAATATGTCAAGGACTTATGAACGTTCAAGCGACGAATGAATATTTCCAAAAAGACTCTTAACGTCCATGACAGTGATAATATTATTCAATTGGATGCTCAAGTTAGCTCCATAATCTTGAATAAAGCACCTCTGAAATACAAAGATCCTAGAATGCCAACAATTTCTTGCCACACTAGGACAAACTGGATAGGAAAAGCTTTCTTGATTTAGGTGCCAGTGCTAACTTAATTTCTTACTTGGTATTTGAGCAGTTAGGTCTAGAGGGACTCAGGCCCACAAATCGAACCTTACAGGTAGCTGATAGCTCCATTCGAGTTCCTAGAGGTGCTGTGATGGATGTACTTGTCCAAATCGATGACTTCTTTTATCCCGTGGACTCTGTGGTCCTTGACACAAATCTGGTAGAATGTCCTCAAGATAAAATACCATTGATCCTTGACCGACCATTCTTAGCCACCACTAATGCGTTGATCAACTGTCGTAGTGGAGCTATGAAGTTGACTTATGGGAATAAGACTATTGATTTGAATATCTTGCATGCAACTCATACTCTGTTTGAAGATGAACCCGATGAGTACAATATGCTTGGTATTATTGTAAATAGTACATTTCACAGTTCAAATCCTATAGATTTATGAGTTGCATTACACACTTTGGAGAGGATTTTGATGTTGATGACCTCATTAATGAGGTCAATGCCATATTAGATTTTGTCCCCATTTTAGATACCACTAATGTGGTTGAAATGGTAAAAGTCGAAGATCCAGTTTCAAAAGAAGAAAAAGTATCCACTAAGTTAGAGCTTAAACCTCTCCTTGAAAATTTCAAATATGTTGATCTAGGACCTAATGAGACTTTTCCTGCCATCATAGCATCTGACCTAGAGCCTGAGAATGAAGAGAAATTAATGTGCGTATTAAAGGGAAACAATAAAGCTCTTGGATGGAGCATCTCGGATATTAAGGGTATTAGTCCTTCTGTATGCATGCATAAAATCAATCTTGAGGATAATACAAAGAAGTCTCGAGATGGGCAACGAAGGCTTAACCCGACTATGGCCGAGATTGTGAGAAAGGAAATTCTAAAATTGCTGGATGCTGGGATTATTTATCCTATTTTTGATAGCCCATGGGTGAGCCCTATTCATGTTATTCTTAAGAAGTCTAGAATCACTGCTGTAAAGAATGATCACAATGATCTTGTCCCTACCCGCATGACCATAGGGTGATAAGTGTGTATAAACTATAGAAAGCTTAATTCGGTCACTTGAAAAGACCACTTTCCCTTGCCATTCATGGACCAAATGCTTGAACGTCTTGCCGGTCATGAATATTATTGTTTTCTTGATGGGAATTCTGGGTACAATCAAATACCTATTGCTCCTGAGGATTAAGATAAAACCACGTTCACTTGTTATTTTGCTACTTTTGCCTATCGTCGCAGACTCTTTGGGTTATGCAACGCTCCTGCTACATTTTAAAGATGTATGTTAAGCATATTCTCTGATATGGCCAAGCATTTTCTCGAGGTATTCATGGATGAATTTTTTCTCTTTGGTGATTCGTTTGATCAATGTCTCAACCATTTATCTTTTGTCCTAGCTAGGTGTCAACAGAAAAATCTTGTGCTAAACTGGGAAAAATATCACTTCATGGTGAAGAAGAGCATAATTTAAGGACATGTCATTTCTGTAAAGGGAATCGAAGTTGATAAAGCAAAGGTAGATATCATCTTTAGCCTCCCGCCCCTGCGAAATGTCAAGGATGTTCGATCATTCCTTGGGCATGCTGAATTTTATCGACGTTTTGTTCTAAAATTTAACAAAATTGCTCGACCCCTTAACAATCGCCTCGCCAAAGACACCACCTTCTTATTTGATGGTCCTTGTCATGATGCTTTTGAGAATCTCAGGATACATCGGATGTCTTTACCCATTATCCAACCTCTTAATTGGAATAAACCTTCTGAGTTAATGTGTGATGCATCTGACTATGCTACTGGGGTTGTTTTGGCACAACACATTGATAATCTTCTGCATGTCATCTATTATGCCAGTAAACTCTTAATTATGCTTAGCTGAATTATACAACCTCAAAAAAGAGCTTCTAGCGATTGTCTTTGCTCTAGAGAAATTTTGTTCTTATCTCCTAGGCTTGAAAGTAATAGTCTATACGAATCACGCTGCTATCAAGCACCTTTTCTCCAAGAAGAACACCAAGCAGTGTTTAATCTGGTGGATAATAATACTTCAGGAGTTTGATATTGAGATTCGAGATAAAAAAGGTGCCAAGAATGTTGTAGCTGACCACCTTTCTCGATTGGACAATGATTCCCCATATCAGTCGTTACCTATTCGTGAGTCATTTTCTGATGAGCAACTCATGTCTAATTGCTCAATTCCTTCCGCACCATGTTTTGCAGACATTGCTAATTATCTTACCAGAGGACAACTTTCTAGCTTTTGGACCAAGCCCGATAAAAGAAAATTCCTTACTGAGGTCCGATGTTTTTTCTAGGACGATCCATACTTATTCAAGTATTGTTCTGATTAAATTATTTGTCGATGTGGCCCAGATTCTGAACATACAAAAATCATTTAATTTTGCCACACCCACGCTTGTGGTGGCTACTTCAGTTTTAAAAAGACCTCTGTAAAAATTTTAGAATGTGGTTTTTATTGGCCAACCTTATTTTGTAATGCTCACAAATTTTATAAGGCATGTGATAGATGCTAGATAATGGGAGCCTTGTCTCATCGAAATATGATGCCATTAAACTGTATTTTGATTATTGAACCCTTCGACATTTAGGGCATCGACTTCATGGGTACATTTACACCATCTTCATGGTATACATACATCTTGTTAGCAGTTGACTATGTAACTAAATGGGAAGAGGCCATTCCTACCAAAACCAGCAATAGTTTAGTTGTTGTCAAGATTCCTAAAGAGAACATTTTCTCCTGTTTTGTTATGCCGAGGATCATTATTAGTGATGGAGGGCCGCATTTTAACAGTAGAATGTTTGCGAACCTAATGAAAAAATATGGAGTAACACATAAGGTAGTTACATCTTACCATCCGCATACTAGTGGGCAGGTGGAGGTTTCCAATAGAGAAATCAAAAATATTCTCCAAAAGATAGTAAACATAAATTGTAAAGATTGGTCAACTTAACTAACTGATGCTATTTGAGCTTGCCGTACAGCTTTCAAGATACCTATTAGAATGTCTCTATACCGATTAGTCTATAAAAAAACGTGTCACCTCCCTTTTGAATTGGAACACCATACCTATTGGACACTAAAAGCATTAAATTTTGACATTAGGAAAGCCAGTTTACATCGTAAGCCTCAACTCAATGAGTTAGAAGAACTACGGAATGATGCATACCAATAAGCAAAGAATTGCAAAGAACGCATGAAAGCATTTCATGGCAAAAATATTTTGCGAAAATATTTTGAACCAAATCAAAAAATCTTGTTGCACTCTTTTCATTTGTATTTGTTTCCTGGAAAACTTCAATCTCGATGGACCGGCCCTCTCATTGTCAAAATAGTTTATTCACATATTGCAGTTGAGGTTACAGAACCTAGCACTAGCAAAACGCATAAAGTGAATGGTCAACGGCTTAAGCCATATTATGAGAATTTTAACTTTACCAATGAGGACTTAAAGCTCCTAAACTTAGTCTATGAAGAGTAAAGACATTAGACTTTGCATTATCTGGGAGGCAACTCATGTTATATCAAGTAATATGTTCTAATTTTTTTCCCTTCTTTAAAGTATATACTCAAACATTGGGGCAATGTTTCTTTCTAGTGTGGTGGTGGGGGAAAATGATTCATATTTTTCACTCTTTTAGATAAAATATAGGTCATTATGGTAATTTACGAGATTCTTTAGTAAGTTTTGCAAGCTTAAAAGTATTTGGTTATGGTCTAAATATTTTGATCGTAACAACCGTAAAATTTAAATATTCATCAAATACTTGTTTAAAAATATTTGGAACACTATCTTAAGCTAGATGCACTACCCTTTAATTAGAAGAAATTTCACGTTGACTGATATTTCTCGAAAGAAATGCACTTCACGGTAGTGTTGCATTTGTAACATTTGCTAGAATTTTGACCAATCAAAGAGAATCTAGTATTTGAGGTAGGAATGATCTACTACAAGGAAAACAACCGCCTAAGAATAAATTTGATCCTAAAGTAATATAATAAGGATTTATAAAAGTAAAAATAACTCTAAAAACTTTCACGATGCAAGGCATACTTGCATGATTAAAACTGAAAGAGGAAGAATTATCACAAAACTCGAGTATAGCCAAGAATTATGTGAAAGAAGTAAGGAAAAATGTCTACATGTGAGAATCCAAAGCCTAGGTCATGAAGGGGAACCAAACCCTGACAACCTAAGCCATCTGGCTGAGATTGTCGACCAAAGACTCAAATTACGAAGGCTTTACTAAGGAAACAAGTACCAAAATAAAAAGGCTTATAGTTATTCCCCAAAATCAATAACAAGATTCAAATTTACTATGGCACTTGTCAAACTAATCGTTGGATTTATTTTACAAAATACAAAATGACTGGATATTGACTCAAGAGCCTCTAATTAAAGTTATAAGTGCAATAATTATTTTCACAATACTTGAGGATATTAGAAAAATATATGAAATCTCATTTAATTATTGCGTAGTATCTCTAATTTCGGATAGTTCTCCAAGATCTCTAGTTATATATATGTGAAAGAATTAAATTTTCAGGGGTTCACCTTCTTAATGTTTTTACTATTATCAGATATCGATAACTTTGTTGAAATGACCTAATAAGTATCTAAAGTACTAAAATTTCCTTATTGACTTTTATGGGTATAGTCACTGCAAACCCTCACGAGGCAAAACTCGTCCTATATGGGTAACCTATAGGTTTAACGCAGCAGGATATTTAAAAGGTGATCATGAGCAAAAACTGAAGTCTCTTTTTTTCGAAAAGGATTCAATCTCCCAATCCAAATCCTAATTGATTATCATTCATGATCATTATGGATCTTCCTACACTTAATCTCCTTCAGGAAATAATCAACAGAGAAATTAAATCGACAATAAAGATTTAATGATACAACACAATTCGGTGATGCAAAACCCTAATACAACAACAAACAACAACATATCTCCGATCACAGCAACAGATAACTGAAGAATGGACAACTAGGCTTTGAACGAGATTCAATCCCCTCATAGTAAAATCCTTAAAGGTCTGAATGATAATTTGAAAGACAGAAGGGTAGTCTATCCTTGGGGTATCATGGGTAAGGCAAATGGGGAAGGGAAGAACAAGATTAGTGCAATCCAACAACAAATGAAAGAAATCTTAGAACTAGCAGCCACGGGTAACCAGGATATGGGGATCCCTACCCCAATTGGAGAAAATGTATAGCCAAATTTTACAGACAATGTTCGTGGAATAGAAATGGTGAAAAAGGAATCGGCTGGGTTTCTTGAAGCGGGTAGGAGAAGGGACACACCGATAATCTCAATCCCTCGGGCTTAACTAGCTGATGGTATCTCTATATATCAATTCAATCTTATTGGAAGATTGGACTTACAAAAGATCAAATTTGTAAATGTGTAAGAATTTGCATGAACACACTGGAAAACAAAGGGAATATGCAAACTGATTCAAAATGGTAAAGGGTTCTTTATCATCAAATTGGAGTCAGAGGAAGACAAGATTTACATATGGAGCAGAGGGCTCTTGATGGTAGAACAAATACCTATGAGACTCTTGCGATGAAATCCACTTTTCTCTATGGACAAACACTATAACTTCAACGCTTTGATTTGGTACAAGTTTCTTGGACTGCCTATCGAAATGTGGAGCAAAAAGATTATCATGTCACTAGGGAAGACCCTGGGTACTCCTATTCAGTTAGATCAATCTACAAAAAATCAGGATTATGGGTTTCATGCTAATGTGCTTGTCGATATTGATTTCTCGATGCCAATCCCGGACCACATACTTCTTGAGATTGAGGGCAATATCATCAAACAAGAAGTAATGATGCATTGAATTCCTAAATATTGCAATCACTGCAAAAATGTTGGGCACTCAATCACAGAATGCAAAATTATGCAAAAGGCCTTTAGGCCAACCTGAAGACTGGAAAAGAAGTAGTGAAAGGCAGCCGGGACAACCAGCACTTAATAATCAAGGAGAAACAACCTCAAACCAAGGAATTGGGAAGGAAAATTACTGTACCAGCGAGCAAATATACATATTTTCAAGATACTAGGGAGGCAAGCAGTATTGCATCACCACCTATCTATTTCCCAAGCATGCAAAGGCCATCTAATCATCTGCAATAACATGAAAAAATTGGTGAAAAAGAAGGATGGACAAGTACAAAGGGCAGCAGCATACAAACAACTTCACCCAAGGAGAATAACACTGATTGCAGGGTAAACCAATTTGAAACCAGAGGAGACATTGAAGAAGATATTGAACATATAGACTGGGCACCTTAAGAGAAACAGGATGGAAAACACAACAATTCGATTCCACAAATGGTAATAGTCGTTGAATCAGATGTCTCAAAAGAAACTAAAAATGAGGAAGATACTCATGAGGGTGATACATACACAAAGGTGCTACAGGAGGTCTGACAAAATCTAAGCCCTACAAGTTGGGCTGTGAAGTGGAACAAGAAGAACAGGTACTGCTAGGACCTAGCCAAATACTTAAAAGGGGTAAGGTGTACACCATAGACCCAAGAGTGACAAGATTAACTCGTAAAGATCAATGAAGGTTATATTTTGGAATACCCGAGGGCTGAGGAGAAGAAAAGCAGTGCGTTATCTCAGGAAAGCAACGACAAGAATACAAATTGATATTTTGGGCATTGCAGAACCAAAGATCTTTTGCAAAGATTTTGTGCCACCGGGTTATGAAAATAAGGTCATTTCAAATGAATAAACCACAGTAAAAGGCAACCTATGGATATTATAGCTAAAAGGTTCCCCTGAACCTGAAATAATCTCTCAATCGAGTCAATATATTATGGTGCAATACATGGAGAGCTGTTTTTCCTTTGTACATGCATATTGCAATAAAATTTATAGATTGGAGCTTTGGGCTAACCACTCTAATTTTTTTGTAAACAATGGGAAACCCTGGATAAGCATCAGAGATTTTAATTTGGTACTACAGATCTTTGAGAAAAGGAGAAGAAGACCAACCCCCATTAGGGCAATGATGGATTTCAATAACTTTCTTGATACAGCTCGTCTGACTGAAAGCCCCTCCTTTGGAATTACATATACCTGGTGCAATTTACAAAGTGGGAATAACAGAACTCTGGTGCCCTTAGACAGATGTTTATAGAATACAGAATGGAAAAATAATTTTAGAGGTTGGTAAATGAAGGTGATGCCTAGAACTCAATTAGACCACACCCAAATCTTTGGGGAATGTTGTCAGGTACCTAAACTATCAAACATCCCGTTCAGATACTTACAGTCATGGGAAGAAGAACCTGAATTTGATGAAATTATAAAAAGTAGTTGGGAAAAATCGATCTATGCAACTCCACTTTTCTCTATTATGCTAAAACTAAGACGTATGAAGGCAGATATTAAGAGATGGTGACAAAATTTAGAAACCTAGTAGAAAAATAAAGCAAAACTAGATAGAGAGGTGATGCAACTACAACTACAGTTGGGGGAGGATATAGCCAACGATCTGATCGAGAAGATATACCTAGCCCAAACAAAACTCTTGAACAGATGGAAGGATATTGAAGAGCTGAACTGGCATCAAAAATCAAGAAACAAGTGGTTACAAGCAGGAGACAGGAACACAAGATTTTTTTACTCAGCTTCAAAGGCTAAAAATGCTTAAGCTCTTATCACAAAAATTAAAGACAACACAGGAAGAGACATCACTAGCCAACCACTCATACATGACCATATCATTAATTATTAAACAGCTAAATTCTCTACTACAAATACGCAGCAATACCCAGAACTCTTTGTGTACCTCCCCAAGAAAGTGACTGAAGTAAAAAATATATATCTCACTACCATCCTAACCAATGAGGAGATTAGGGAAGCAACATTTACTATGGAAAGTAAAAGTGTCCCTGGTCCAGATGGTTTATCTGGAGCCTTTTACCGAAAATTCTCGGTGACCCTGAGCTCAGATATTTATGTTGGGATATCCTCCTCTTTCTGGATGGTATGATCCCTCTGACCTTTAATTCTAACATCATTGTCTTGATCTCTAAAATCAAAAACCCATCTTCGATTCCACACTATAGACCGATATGTCTTAGTAACTTTATCTTTGTAGTTATTACAAATATTTTAGCTACTCGGTTATCTCCAATTGTTGACAGATGTGTTTTAAAAGACCAAAGTGCCTTTATCAAGAATATAAACATTCATAACAACATCTGCATGGCCTCTAAAATGGTGAATGCGATGAAAATCAAGAAAAAGAATGGGAATGTAGCTCTCAAGATTGACATCAGTCAAGCATATGGCACAGTGAGCTTGAAATACCTCCTCACTACCTTACGAGCTTTTGCTTTTGATCCAAAATTATGTGCTTAGATACATTCTATTATCAGTAGTAGTATGGTCTTTATACTGATTAATGGCAGCCCTTCAGGTTTCTTTCAGATGTCTAGGGGTCTCAAGCAGGGAGACCTTCTCCCCCCAATACTATTTGCAATTGTAGAAGACATACTTAGCGTCAGCCTCCCCAAAGCCAGAGAATAAGTTAAAATATAAACCATGACTTTTTTGATTCAAAGAAGGCAAATTTCCAGTGACTTTTTTGGGAATCCCACTCCTACAAGAGAGGGTAACAAAACAAGCTCTTATGACGCTTATTTAAAAAATCAGATCACGGGCAAACAGCTGGACTGGAAGCATGATTTCTCTCCAGGGATGGGTTACCCTCACAAAATCAATCCTAAATAGTATTCCCATTCATAATATGGCAGTTTACAAATGGCCTAGATCGCTTATTAATAAGGGCAATAATATCCTTCAAAACTATATATGGACTAGAGATCCGACCAAGAGGAAAGGAGTGACATTGAAGTGGGAAATGGTATGCAAACCGATCAAAGAAGGGGTACTTGGTGTTCGAAGCCTGGGGGAAGATAATAACGCAATGTTTTGCAAACTTCATTAGGACTTTAAACAAGGAACAAAAGAATGGCCAGAATTCCTCAAATCCAAATTCAGTAGCAAGAGTGGTGATCCTATTAGATACCACAAACCTTCGAATATATGGACTAGTATACAAGCTGGAGCGACCTTTCGAAACCATATGTGGGCTGGCTCATAGGAAATGAAACAAAATTGATTTTTGGAGAGAAACATGGGCTACAAATATCCCTCTAATGGACTATATTGAATTGCCTAGACACTTGTGGAAAAACTGTAAAGCAAGGCTTAACAACTTTATCAACCCACAAGGATGGAATTTCCCTAGTGACATACTACTCCTCCTTCAGGCATTAGGAATTGATTTATAAGAAAATTGAGTACAGTCCTATTACCCAGGGTACTATGATATGGAAGCCAGATTTACAAGCCGCGTTCTTGACGAAGAATGCCTTTGAAACTCTGCGAAGAAGGGAACCTATGGCATGAATGTAGCGTTATGTTTAGAATCACGCAGTTCACCCTTATCTGGGAGGCTTTGCATGGCGCTAGCTTAATCATCTACTTCCTATGGATGAGACCATAATTTTAAAAGGCATCTCTATAGCTTTGATATGCCACCATTGTCGTAATGCCATGGAAACGGAGAAGCATAATATTTTGCATTGTCCCTATGCTGCCTCTCTCTGGCAGAGAGCTACAAACTGCTTCTGTTATGATCCTATTCCGCGTATAGACAATTGAAGAACAATATTAGAAAGAGGAAAGGCATCGAGCATCTACATTAATGATCTATGGGTGACCAATGTTTTCTCCATCTGCAGTAACATCTGGAATGTAAGGAATAAATTGCATTTTGACTGAATCAACTTCCTCATAAAAAAATTACATTGAACATCCTATTAGAAATAGACGATGCGGCTCATCTCTCTAACAATGCAATGCACACACCATTCAGGAACTCAAGATCATAATGGCGATAAATGCTTATTGCAAACCAAGACAAGGCAGCAACATAGAGAATTGCTGATGTGGGCTCTCAATACCGAAAAAAGTTAAAATCTATTATGATGGCTCGGTTCTCGGCAATCCAGGAGAAGTAGGTATAGATAATATATATAGAAACAACACTAGTAAATTTTTGGGTATGTACAATAAATCCATCGGTCATGCTATAAACTTGATAGCTGTGATTACGATAATTATTCAAGGCGTTCAAAGAGATGTCACAAAAGGGTAGATGAATTTATGGGTTTGCTCTAGCTCAGCTACAGCTATTAAAGCCTTAACCAAGGACAAAATCCTATGGGCACTCAAAGCTACTTGGAACCTTATTACTCTCCTTATTCTAAATATCCAGTTTAGCCATGTGTGGATGGAATATAACTTTTCAGCCGATCATCTTGCACGGAGAGGTTCAAACCTAAACCAACCGATGGAAGAATGGTATAACCGCAAACCAGAATATCTAGAAATACTCGAAGGTCATTATATGGAGTAATATAGAATCAGGAAAAATTGACCTTGAGTTGGACACTTCAGTAATGTCGTTTGAATGACATTGGAGGTCGTTGGAACGAAAAGGCTAAATTTGTAGCTTGCTGATTCAGACGACAATTCGAAGGCAATATTCTACAGGTCGTTCGAACAAACTTGGAAGTCGTTGGAACAAATTGCACGATAACCTCAAAACTGGCTTTTGTCAACTTGTCGAATGAGACACCAATTCATTGGTTTTTTCAAATCTTCGTTTGAACGACATTGGAGGCCGTTCGAACGACTTATGCTCTTGTCGTTCAAATGATATTGGACTCATTCAAACAAATTAATTGTTTATTTCCTTTTGTATTTTTTATTATCGTAAAGAGGCCCATAAGCATATGCCCTAGTGATATGTACTAGTGTGTGACATGGTTGGCTCTCCCTCATCTTATATAATTATGTTTGGATATATATACTAAACTTTTTACAAAAATAAAAATAGTTTTAACGGCTTTTTGAAAATGTTAAATGCAATCGTCTTAACCACGAAAAGGTTATATTTTTATTATTTTTCTTTGCTCGAGGACTAGCAAACTTTAAGTTTAGGGGTGTTTGATGGGCATGTAAAAATGCCTATTTTACCCTACTTATTTAAGGGTTCTAGACTTCATTTTATTGCTAAAAAGATTAATTATTAATTTATTATTATTTTAGGTTATGTTAGATAAGAGTGTACAAAAAGCTGAATTTGAGTACTAAAGCTGCAACGGTTGGAGATGACCACCTATCTAAGCTATAACACATAGCATCTCCAATTGAAAACAAATCTCAAGAGTAAACCAAGATAATATTTCACATATTGAGGATATTTTATTATGACTAAGAAGATTTTATTGAGTATAACAAATATTTCACTGAGAATAAATTCTTAAAAAAAATAACAGTTGTGGAGATGTGACAAGCATGCAAATTTATATTTGCCAAAAGATTCTTGAACTTTTTGGAGAAGTTGCCAATATGTGAAGATATTTTATGGATTTTTTTTATGAGTTTTATACTGAGTATATATTTCTGAATAAATTCTAAAATTTGATTATATTTGATTTGGTGAAAATAATTTCTTACTAAACATGTAACCCTCTCCTTCATCTATAAAAGAATAGGTCTTGACCATGAGAGAATCCAACTTTTAAGAGCATGTGAGAATTGTTAGATATTGAAGGTAATAACTTAGAGCATCTTCATTTTGTAAATTCTAGTTCATAGTTAATAAAGATTAATATATTTCATTCATGTACTCTTTTTCTAGCCTATATTTCTTTATCTTTGTTATAGTAATGGTAGGCTAAATCCTCGCTAAGTTGAGGATGTAGCCACCATTATTAGTATTTAATATATGTTTTGACAAAGAATTCCCTTATGAGCTTATTGTTAAATTTATTATCTTTATATTGATTAAAACGGTTAATCGGTTATTTTCTACTGATATAATCCATATTTACCTTGATCATACAAAGTTTGCATATTCTAAATAATTTGAACTCTTATGATGTATATTTTTTTAATGAGACATCGATTAACGCAACATATTTTGCAACAAATTACTTATGCGTTGTTATTATTAAATCTTCATGAGTTGGGAATTCATAGTTAAATTTAGATCGAATGCTAAAGGTGTTGGTGAAAGCCAAGCCTTAGCTCTCTTAATAATTGTCATAAACGTACGCCTTGAAAATTTATCATTGTTTTTCATAGCACAATTTGTATACGTTATTTTTAGTTACCTTTGGAAAGTGAACGAAAAATCTAAAATCCCTATATTCCACATCTCGATTTGATACGATATTATCAATCCAAAACTCTGTGCGTGGCCTGCAGCAAGAACGTCAACAAGAAGCCTCTATTTGGTCTAAGGGCCCCGGCCTCTCGAGGATTTATATTTGCTCACGTTTACGTCCCACCCCTCGGACAGAAGCACCTCCAATCCATCTCGGTATCGATGGTGCTTTCCAATTTGTACCCAAAGGCTCGGTCCACTTAGAAGAATACACTTCAGAAGATTTGAGCGATTTAATCTTCTGAACTGCCATACCTCACTACGGAAAGCCTGCTTGGTAGCATTTGGGAGAACAAAGTGAAAAACATATTCGCAAAGTAAGACCACAAAGAACCCGTACAAAGCATTTTCCACTTCGAGCTATTTATGTAACACAAAGAGAGTTTGGCTGCCATGCGATCCAGCTCAAGCCCAGCGCTTGGAGCAGGCTTAATGACAACATTTGTATATAACTATTTTCCATCGATGTCTCGTTAAACTTTCATATCCCTATGATCTAAAAGTACAAAAGCACCGACCTGCAGTCCCACATCCTCGAGTTCCATAATTCATTAAGCCTTCATGCCTTTTCAGACCATATCTTTTGTCAAATGCTCCCAATAAGCCTAACAGATGGCCCTCTCAAGTAGTATCACAGCCTCCCAAATGAATCTATTCAAAGTTTGAGGACTTGTCCAGACTGTTCATCTCCAACTTTGCTTTTAACAAAGATTGAGAGGTCAGAGTTGATGCCATATTTAATATTTGGAAGGCAGAAAATAAAACACTCGATACGTTTAGGAAACAGTTCTTAGATGAGTCGTGAAAGATCAAAAACCTTGTTCTATTAATGTTGTTTTAGCATATTCGAATGCCCTACCTAATAATAGTTGAGTGAAGGAACATATCATCCTCCAAAAGCGAGCAACATTCGAGAAAATGTTGTTATAGGTAAACAACTACATAGACCTCGAGAGAATTCAAGATAGCAGTTATCAAGAGCTGACCCAAAGCAACAATCAACAAAAATCGAGGCCACCCAATACAATGGTTGCTCCCGTTAACAATGTTGTTGACACCAGGAAATACAATACTCAAGAAGATCAACAAAAAAGCCCGCAAAAGAAAAGGTTGATGCCAATACTGCCTAAGCTGAATGTTATTATAAATGCCATCTTCCATATCATCCAGGCTGATAAAATATGGAGAACCCCTTATCAAATCAACGATAACAAAGACAAACCTTATATTATGAACTGCAAAAGCAATTGTCACTCGATTGACAAGTATTACGTTTTACAGCGAACATTGGAAATGATACTGATGACTGGCTAATTGCATGAATACATTGAAGCCATTCTGGGGTACCTAGATGGCTCGTACCACAAGACACAGGGTGGAAAATTTAATGGAATAAAAGATGTGCACATTATCCAAGAAAATATGATAAAAGTAAATAACATCGACAAAAGTCACACCCAAAGCAAAAGAAAGCGAGTCAAAGATTGTTACAAACTCACGTACGAATAAAAATTACCAGTTATTCTACCTGAAACCAACCAATAACCTTGACTCGATGGCATTTCTTTTATCGATTGTGATGTCTCCCACGTGTAATTTCCTCACTCAGACCCATTGGTTATAATGGTAAGGGCCGAGAATACGATATTGTATAGGATTTCCATATATACTAGCATTGTAACAGATGACCTCTACCCTCGAACAGTTGAAATGATGATGACGACGAACCGCATAACACCAAAAAACATCAAATTGGAAGGATTTAGCGGTGTAACTGAAGTAGCAGTAGGCCGAATAAGCCTCTTGGTTACAGCATGCCCAATCGTCCTTCAGACTAATTTCTTAGTCATCGACAAGAAATTCAAATACCTTAGCATTATTGGTATAAAAGGATTACGGATCATTACTCCCAGCGAAATCTGGGATATGAAAGGATCCCGAGGACAAGCTCGATTATACGAGAACTCGGAGACAGACATGTCCCAAAAGTTGGCCAAAGAATAACAATTACAACTGGTCGATCTTCCTGAGCCCTCAACTAGTAATCGGGAATATCAATGATCATGCCCGTCAAATATATGAAATTCGATGGTACCGAAAGGGGGATGCTTGTCAGAAGTCCATTAATCGAAGCTGAGAGAAAAGAGTTGATAGACTTCCTTCAAGATAATAATGACGTCTTTATATGGAGTTTCTAGGAAATGACAGGAGTCAACCTTACCCAAGCATGTCACCAACTTGATTTCGCTGCAAATTGTACAGCGGTAAAACAAAAACAATAACCTTAGCGTCAAGGCTTCGAGGGGCAGTCAATCTCGAGATAGATGAACTTCTAGTAGTATGGCTCATTAGAGAGATCAAATACGCTGACTGGATTATGATCATTATGGCTATACCAAAACCGAATGGTAAGATAAGAGCTTGCGTCAACTTTATAGACCTTAATAATCATATGCCAGCTTCCCTCTTCCAAAGATTGCATTACTTATCGACTCTATAGCAGGACATGCACGCCTATCCATGATGGATGCAGCCCCAGGTCATATACAGGTAACCCTCCTGCCCGAAGACCAAAATAAAATTTCCTTCATCATCATAGAGCATGGATGTATTGCTTCAACGCAATGCCCTTTGGGCTCAGAAATGATGGTACGACCTATCAGCGATTCATCAAGATTATGTTCATTTAACTTTTAGGAAAAATGGTTGAAGTCTATATCGATGAAATGCTTAGCAAAAGCCTCGTGAAGCAAAACCATATTTGAGACCTCAACGAAGTCTTTGTCACTCTTCGGTCATACAAGATGAAGCTCAACCCAGAGAAATGCCTGTTCGGAGTCTCATCTAAAAAATTTCTCGACCACATTATCAACAAAAGGAGTATCAAGATCAATCCTTTACAAATTTGAAATTTAATCGATATGCCATCTCCTAAAACATAGAAAGGCGTATAGAAGATCATGAAAAAATAACTTCCCTTAATCGCTTCATCTTAAAGTCATCAGACTGATACAAATGGTTATTCTCTTTACTTCATGGCACTACATCAAAAACTATCTTTAGGGATGGCAAAAAAGTATCCCAAAAGGCTAGTAATACCTCCCTACAACTATTGGGGATGTCTTTAGGGATGGTAAAGTATTGTCCCTTTAGGGTGGCATCCTAAATACATTAGGGACAGACACATCCGTTTCTAATATTATTAAGGACAGCTTAGAGATAATAAAAATATGTCTCTAAATGTCTTTATTTTTAACTCCTTTGGGGATGAAGTACAACCATCCCTAATACAAAGTATTAGAGATGAATTTGTTTGTCTCTAAAAGTATGGCGCCAAATTTTCCCACCAGCGCCAATATTATTGGTGATAGATTATTATATCTCTTATACACAACATTTGAGACAAATTTGCTTGTTTCTAAAAGTATGGTGCCAAATTTTCCTGCCAGCGGCAATATTATTGGGGACAGATTATTCTGTCTCTAATACATAATATTTGAGATGAATTTGTTTGTCTCTAAAAGTATGGTGCCAATATTAATAGAGATAGAATAAATCGTTCCTAAAGAAGGTAATGCTAAATGTAGCATTTTTGCAATTTGAATTACGCCGCTGTTAGATAGTACAAATTATTCATCAACCACAAGTTAATTTAAAAGAGAGAAATATTTATTTAGAAGGTTCCACGAACACCAATTTCATATAAATAAGGTCTTAATCCACCTTGAATATTAAAAATTATTGTTTAATAACTAAATACAACTTGAGCATTCAAATTAATTATCTAACCTCTTACGCACTAAACATGGAACCATCAACACAACAAACAGTATCTCTATGTATAATAAACACTTTCTTGTATCGTTCCCATAGTTGTCAAGAAACAGCCTAAAACAAAAATTAATCAAATTGTTACAACCTCAACCATAACATATAAAAATAATTGCAAACCAAAAGATAATTAAGCAATGAAGAACACATTAAGAAACTAAAAATATAAAAAATCAAATTATGTGTTACATCTATATCAGAGTCCTGCGCGAAAGAAAATCAAATAGGAGAAATCCTACCAAAAAATTGGCAACACTTCCCCTGTATGTTGGACATTTCTCTTTTGTACTTGCTAGAAAACATATACAATTTATAAATACTCAAGTGAATAACATAATCTTTTAGTTTGAGAATTCTCTGGGCCTGTATGCACACAACAATCTCCCAATTCATTAGATTATGAAATCTACACAAATCACACGACAATTGGATATCACATTGAGGCCATAACAACCATGAGGCTTGATAATATATATAAATTTTAGCAACTACAAATATTAACACCTGATTAACTATAATTTCATAGCATAAGTATAAATATCTAGAAGTTGCGATACTATTCCACCAAATGCTACTCGACATGTAGTATGATAAAATGTAATATTTTCGTATACACCAAGAATAAACATACCTGAAAGGACTAGAAGACTCATGTAACTAGTATTTTGTCTAAAAATAATATTAGTGCTAATCTACGAAGCAAAAAAATCTGTGAAAAGGAAGTTATGCCACTATATCATGTTGGTCTACAAATGTCATATGTTGGTTAAGCCAATTTTAGCTCTAAAATAGTAACATATGGGGTCAAAAATTCAGAAATCCTACTTACAAATCACTAATGAGATCATTGTAACAACAAAAGCAGAAGTCAACTCTATTCAAGATTTCTAATCTAGAAAAGAAAATCATAGTTACCTTAGAATAGTGGTCAGCTTTGAGGCCCGACGATATTAATTATTATCCAGAAAAGGGATGCCTCTAATTTGTATTAATCGATTAACTTTGACTTGAATTATACTGTTCACAGAGGCCTTTATATTCTCAATTTCTTGTTGGTATCGAGCTTCTCTCTTGTCAGCTTTTTGTTATAACTTGGCAAGCTCATCCTGGTAGTTCTGAAATGATAATGATGAGGACCATGACCTTGCATTTTTGGGACGGGCAACTACTCCTTTGCACTAACACCAATTCCACGTAAATAAATAAGGTCTCAATTCAAGTATAATATTGAAAATCATTGTTCAATCACAAAATGCAACTGGAGCACTTAAATTAATGATCCAACCTCTTACGCACTCAACAGGGAACCATCGGCACTCGAACAACGTAACTACATAGAATTGGCTCTTGTTGGTATCGCACCCATAGTTTTCAAGAAACTACATAAAACTATAAAAATGTCAAATTCTTAGAATGTCAACAAACACATTCAAAAGTAATTGTAGACCAAAAGATAGTAAAACAATAAGTACATAGTATGAAACTGAATATATGAGAAATCAAGTGACATGTCAAATCTATATCAGAGTTATGCACAGAAGCAAATCAAATAGGAGAAATTCTACCAAAAATTTGGCAGCACATCCCTTAAAAATTGGTCATTTCAATTTTGTACCTATTCGAAAACATATATAATTTATGAACACTCGAGTGAATGATGTAATCCTTTAGCTTGTGAATGCTTTCCTAAGATAATAAAAGCCACACAAATCACACGATAATTGGATATCATATCAAGGTCATATCAACCACGATGCAAGATAGTATATATATATCTCAGCAACTACCAAAATTAACACCCAAACTAAGTATAGTTTCATAACATGAGTATAAATATCTAGAAGTCGGGATAATATACCCACAAAATGCTACTCGGCACATAGTACAGTAAAATGTAAAATTCTTGTATACACCAAGAATAAACCATACCTGAAAGGACTAGGAGACTCTTATAACTAGCATTTCGTCCAAAAATGATATAAGTGTTAATCTATCACACACCATACATATTTGTATGGTACTTAATTGAAATCTTCTAAACATAAGAAAGATCTATTAAAATAAAGTTTAACATTATTTTAATCAGCATAACTTGATATAAATGAAATCATAACTGAAAATTTAGATGATAATACAAGGACCTATGGACAACGGATAAGAGAGTAGGAGATCTCATTATATTTAATACTGGATTATTGCAAAAGTATTTTCTATCCTGGGCAGCATCAACACACATCTAACATTTACATCACTTTGTAACCTAAGAGTGGTATATGGTTATAGGTTAAGTCTTAAACTCCTATCTCTACTAAGATAGCATGTTAAAGACTAAAGACATCTGAAACCTGACTCGTCGTCATAGACTTAGCCAAAAACATTTACAGTTAATAATGTCCAAAGGTCACTTTCAGAATTTTCAATTTTACTAAGTCACTATTAATGTGCAGTCAGATTGGGCACTTTCATCAACAACATTGGCTGGTATAAACCTAGAGATAAATTGTTGATGCAGTTGGCACTGGATATGGACACTGAATATAAACCATGTAACCCGACATAGGATAGAAAACAAATTTGAAAATATCTACAAGGCAACTTTTCAGCCAAATCAGTATTTGAAGCAACCAGAAATAGGATCAACAGCTTGGTGGTGAAGGTATGTTTGGAGTAGTGGATAACACCCAAGACTAAATAGGTTTGCTTGGAAAATGATTAACAAAATTCTCTCACTGGATAATAATATCAGGAAAAAATACATATAGCTTTCATCCATGTCCTATGTGCTATGAAGATAAAGAAGAGGAGAATCATATCCTTTTTAGCTCCTATATTGCTAAAAATTTATGGCAGTGGGCTACTAACATATTTCAGGTTATACCAATGACATATGGATACAACTGGAAAACCATCTTAGGAAGAAACAAAAACAGTACCCCTGAACTCAAAGAATTATGGATCTCCATGATTTTTTCTATTTGTTATTGTATTTGAAAAACCAATAATAATTACAGGTTTGAAGGAAGGCAAACAACCATCCAGATGATGAACCAACAAATATTTAGTGACGTAAGAGATACAGCCGCACATACTATGAACGCAATGAAGACTACTATTCATGATCTTCAGGTAATAAAATAGCTAGCTAACAAGTTCAATGCAAGTACATAAAGGCACCCACAATCAAAAGATGCTGGTGAAGGCTTCCAAATGAAGGGGAAACATTTGCTTGCTGTGATAGATTAGTTTTTGGAAATCTAGGAGTTATAGGTATTGGTATAGTATACAAAGACAGTACAGGCCCAGTTTTGGTAACATGTAGAAAATCACTAGGCACCAACAAATTACATGGCTATTATATAGGCAATCTATTATATTATTCAGCGTTCAACAAAAAAAGAAGGAATATATGAAGCAATAGAGCAAGTTGTAGTACAGGGTTCGCTTGATTTCAGATTCTAAAGTTGTTGGGAGAATGTTCCTTGACTTTGTTGTCACTTTGTCTAGCATATCAGTGGCATAGTTCTAGATATAATTAACTTATCTTAGGTACTCTACCCATGTGAAGCATTTCCTTTGGTATTATATAGCATAGGTGATCTATCATATACACTTTCAAAAGATATTGCAATAATGGAAATTTTTTTACAGCATACAGCGATATGTACCACTCGACTTTTTGTTTCTTTCAAATATAAATGTAAGCATTATATGCATGTATCTGTGATATATCAGACCATTAAATCATGCAGCTGGATATTTTAATACTTGTTGGTGATATATGTTGTTTATTTCTATACACAGTGATTGTAAAACTTCTTTCTTGATAGATTGGAATTTTGGAAAAAAAAAGTTGGGCATCTTGTACTATTACGATTCTAAACCTTTCTACTTGGGCATTTGGTACAAAAATCTTGATGATTAAATTATTATTTGGGTGGTAAACAGAAATCAACGCCTCAGGGATCCATACTCTTCAAACCTAGAACTCTCTGAGGATGGTATGCTATGACTGTGAATCAGATAAGTCTGTTTGGAAGATAGATGTTACCCCAAACTCCATTAAGTCTACCAAACTTCATCGCCAAAACTCTTCGACACTCAACTACCAAAACCCCACAAGCAATCACACCCATTACCAACCTAATATACATAACAACACCCACCAACACTTAAAACTTTGGATTCCCCTCCTTCTCCACTACATTACTCAACACAGGTATTTCATCAAACACCCCGCCTGCATTTCCCCCATGGAGTTTCAACCAACAGAACTCCATCTCATTCTCATTAATTTGCTTTCAAACTTCATCTTATCTTTGTAGAGTTGAGAAACTGTGTTAGTTATTACACATGTCCATATTTTTATCCATAATAGTGAGAAGGGGAATACTAATTAAACTTTAACAACTAATATTTTCCAAATTCATTCAATCCAATGCTATTTTTGAAATCAACTATTTTGTGGTTAATAATAATTGTATACTTCACATTATAAACTAGCGATTCTAGAAAGGAATCAGAGTTTGAAATCATAAAACTTATAAGAGCAAAAGTGATCAGCAATAGAGATAAACAAATAAGCAAACCCAAGAGCAGCAAAAAAAAATCAACAAATTAGCAAACCCATTGTTGAAAGTAGCAGATTCGAAGATTTAAAGTGCATATGGTTTCAGTGTTAGGGCTTCTGATTGTGTATGGGGGTTTTGAGGTTTTGAGAAAGATTGCAGGGTAGAGGAGATTGAGTTGAGTTGAAGGAGAAGAACTGCATAAAGAGTAATTTCTTTAAGTTGAGTTGGGTTGAAATTTGGGACTTTATATTTTCGCGGTGTTTTTTCCATTAGTCCCTAAACATATATTATTAGGGACATCCAAGTCCAACAGTCCCTAAAATTTTACTACTAAGGGTAAGGTGATTCTTTCCATCCCAAAAAAAAAATTATAAGAGACTGGTTCAAAGTTGTCCCAAACATTTAATTATTAGAGAAAAATTTTACTCCGTCTCTAATATTTGGTCCCTAGTAATAATTTTTTTGTAGTGTAGCCAAAGTATCCTTAATAACAAGAAGAATCTAGATATCGAATGGATACTAGAGTACGAGCAGGCCTTCCTAGAATTGAAGGCCTATCTAGACCGACCACCAGTCATGGGTATGCCAGTCGAAGGATAAGTCCTTTCGCTTTATCAAGCTGCAATAGGCGAGTACCTAAGCTCAATTCTTATTTGCAAAACAGAAGATAAGAAAGACTTGGTTACTTCATCAGTAAGACTCTAACCCCAGCCAAAACTAGATACTCCAAGCTTAATTTTTTTACTCAACTTGGTTTGCACCTCGAGGAAATTCAAGCCATATTTCCAGGCATATTGCATAAAGGTAATCACCAGTTTCCCTTTAAAAGAAGCACTAACAGAGAAAGAAAATTCTAGAAGGGTACAACAGTGGTTCGTCTATTTGGGATAACATGACATAACATTCAAAAAGACTTTTTTGAGAAGGGATAAGCAGTAGCCGACTTTCTAGCAAATTTTCTGGTTGCAGATGTCGATTGGGAAGGACACGAGGATTACATGGAAGAGCAAGTCAAACCTCTAGATCTATGAAACTTAAACACTAGACACAAACTCTTCACCAATGGCTCGACCGGCTCGAACGATTCAGTCATAGGCATCATTTTGGTTACACCATCGAATGATCGAATAGTGAAAGCCATCAAACTCAACTTTGAATGCACTAATAATGAAGCATAATATGAGACATTGACTCATGGTTTAGACATGGCCCTTAAACTTTAAGTTCCTAAGCTAACATGATTCACTGAGTCACAACTGGTAGAGGGCACTATACTCGTAAAAATCAGTCGAATGATCGAATGGCAAAATATACAGAACTCATTGACCAACGAATGGATAGCTTCCCAAAAGAATCTTCAATCACTCATTTTTCTCATGAAGAAAATATTCTAGCATATATAGCGGCAATTTTAGGCAGATCAGATCCTAGGCTACTCGACATTGAGGTACTCGACCGCCCAAATGTAGACAAATTAAAAGTCAACACCAATGATACAGGGGGCGAGACCGCCAATCACGAAGACTGTAGATCACCCTTCCTAGCCAATTTTAAAAAAGGCATACTACTAGGAGACCCGAAAGCGAAGCGATGTTTATTGGAAAATTGCATGATATAATTGATACTCAAAGGGGAATTATACAAAAAAACATGAAACAGAGTGCATCTCAAAAGCATATCACAAAAATAAGCCACAACTATCATCCAAGATCTCCACAAGGGTACTTGTGGATCACATACAACAGGTCGATCTATGGCGCTTCGAGCAGCTGCTTAGGGTCTATTTTGGCCAAATATGAAAAAACAAGCCAAAGAATATACAAAACATTATGTTAAGTATCAAAGACACGGACATGAAATCAAGAGCCCCTCCTAAGATCTCCATTGCATCTAAGTCTCTTGGCCATTTAAACGTTGGGCAATCGATCTAATTGACATCTTCTCTAAAGCTTCGAGTGAAAAGAGCATGTCCAAGTTACCACGGATTATTTTACCAAATTGGTCGAAGCAGTCTCGTTATACATAACAAGAGAGGAAGTAGTAAACATGTTTTTGTGGGAAAACATAATAACACATTTTGGCTGCCCACATATAATTCAATATGACAATGAAGCATAGTTTGCAGGGAACGAAGTACAAACATTCTTAAAGAAGTTCAACATCCCTCCACACCTTACTTCCCATAGGGAAAGGTTTAGTTCAAAGCTATTAATAAAATAATAGTTGATGGCCTTAAGTAAAAATTGACGACAAGGAGGGCTGATAGGTACATGAACTACAACATGTCTTATGGGTTTATCACACAGAACCAAGAAAAGCTATAGGGTTCACTCCTTTCCTTTTGGCATATGGAACATAGGCAGCTCTAGCAACACAGTTCGAAGTCCACACAAAAGACTCAAATCTCCCAGAAAAAGAAAATGAGTTCTAACTAGGGTGTAACATGTTATGGCTAGATGAAACATAAGACAGAGCGCTAGCCAACCGTGGAAGATATCATAATTTACTGATAAAGTCTTACAGCAAAAGGGTTCATCCTAGATCCTTCGCAATTAGAGATTTAGTCCTTCTACGAGTAACTCAATCATCAAAGCCCATGAACTCAGGGAAACAGGCCGAATCCTAGGAAGGGCCATATGTGATCTACAGTAAGACATACAAATGATCTTATTATCTCATGACCAAAGATGAAGAACCACTGGCAAACCCATGGAATACGATGCAGGTAGTTCAATAATATCGCAGGGTAGACTAGAAGGATTTCACATTGTAAATTTATGAGTTCTACATCTAGGAAATACACATTTTGAACAAGTTCATGTAGAATGCTTTGTATTTTATATAGTACACATGAACTTATTGATTTAGACAAACCTAAGCATCACGTCAGGATTTTGACATGAGTGTACTTTGAGGCGACCTCAAAGATTTTAAAATTCCTTAATTTGGGCAAACTTAAGTATCACGAATAATCAAACAGATTAAACACTTTGGTACGACGTCTGAGCCGACCGCAATTGGTTTCATTTAGGCTTAAACACATGTATTCAGATACTTGGGGGTGGTCTCGAGGCCTCATGAACTTCTTGATTTGAAGAAACCTACGTATCATGTCAGTACTTTGACCTAACTGATACTTGGAGGTAACCTCAATGTTTTTTAGAGTACCTTGATTTGGGTAGACCCAAGTGTCATAAATAATTGAATAGATTAAAATCTTGGGGGCGACCTCGAAGTCGACCACGATTAGTTTCACTTAGGCCCAAACCCAAGTATTTTGATACTTGGGGGCAGACTCAAAGCCTCTTAATCTTCTTGATTTGGACAAACATATGTATCACGTTTGTATTTCGACTGGATTGATACTTGTGGGTGACCTCAAAGATTTCCAAATATCCTTAATTTGGGCAAACTCATGTGTCATGAATAATTGAATAGATTAAATACTTGGGGATGATATCGAAGCTGATCATGATTGGTTTTATTAAGGCTTGACCCCATGTATTCGAATACTTGGGGGAGGCCTCGAAGCCTCATAAATTTCTTGAGTTGGGCAAGCCTAAGTATCACGTCGGAACTTCGACCTGAATGATACTTGGGTGCGGCCTCAAAGTTTTTAGGAGTTTCTTAATTTGAGAAAACCCCAGTGTCATGAATAATCAGTCAGATTAAACACTTGGGGGCGACCTCAGAGCCGACTACTTGGGTTCATTTAAGCTCAACCCATGTACTCGTAAACTAGGGGGCAACCTCTAAGCCTCACGAACCTTCTAAAACTATACTAAATGTTAACATTTTCTATCAAACAACATAGAGATTATAGTCGAAAATGATACTATACAATACAAATGAAAGATATCCCCAGATTCAAAACCAAACAAACAAGAGTACGATTCAAAATACAAAAGAGTTAAAATCTACAAATTATTGTATGAGGAAATCATTAGGATCCACCTTAATAGATTATTCAATATTAGAATGGTTCGGAAGATCAGCTTCGGGAACAGTAGCTTCTTGCTCAACGTTTGGCTCTAAGCTCAAAGGACTAAGAATGGCCTCCAGAGTCCGAACTGTGTCACCAATAGTAGCACTCGCAGGTAACCCCAGTGCATACCACTCGAAGGTATCTGGGTGATAGCCAATGCCACCGATGTATTTCTTCAAAGTACTTATCAACTTACAATTCTAGTTGAAGTTCAGTTAAACATTAGCATGATTGGCCTTAGTTTCCCACAAACTCTTTTACCTTCTCCACATGCTGCTCTACCATCACCATTTTCTTTTACGTGACTTAAGCTCGAGCATGGAAAAATCTTACTCTAACTCGGTCACGAAGGTGTTCAATGATAGAATGGTTCCCGATGCCACATCTACAGACTTTGTCACCTCCTTCACCTCACCGTCGATACTTTTTGATACTTCATAAAGTACGTCCCCCAATACGAAACTTGATGAAGAAAACTATCAAATGAAAAGCATAACCAGATGAAATTTAAGACCAGGAAAAGGTGTTATAGTTACCTACTTCGGAGAAGATTCGAACCGTCGACTAGCTTCATTTGGATCTAACATACAGAGCTAAACCAGCGACTCCACAGTAGCCAAAGCAGTGTCCTCCTAGTCTGCCTCAGACAAGACATAACTATTCTCTCTTTCATTAGCCTCTAACTGGCCTCGAGACCTCTTGAGAGAAGAAGGCGAGTGGAATATAGACGGTGACCGTTCACCAAATTTGCCTTTATCCTTTTGCAAGACCCTCGATATCTCCTTAGTAGAGCTAACCTTTTTGGTTACAATCGGAGAAGTACCCAAACCCGCGTTACCTCGTTGGCTCCTGGGAATGAAAGTACTCTTTAGTCTCGTAAGGTTATCATTGTTCATGCTGCCCAAACCTTCTTTGGCCTTCAAAACTTTCATTTTTTCTTTGGCCCTTTTGAGCTTAATGGGCCTTCAATGGTTTGATAAAAGTTCCTTCATGTAGTTAAGAAATTGACATGGGAGGATCCCTACCTCTACAAGTTCTGTTCAGACCCAATCCTTTGATAATGCATATCTGATGAAGAAATAAACAATGTTCTTATATGGGGGACATTTTGGGCCCAAACAAACAACAACCAAAATACTTTAAAGTGGACTTTATCGGCCTACCATTTTTTATGCATACAAGCATCGTGTTTAATGTGATAAGTGTCGGTGATCTAGAGATATTTCTCGTACAAACATGATTCCCTTAAACTACATCCTTCCATTCAAAATATTTAATGTTTAGGGCATGGATTTTATGGGACCATTCCTTGCGTTTAAAAGAAATTTGTTTATCTAAGTGGTTGTTTATTACGTATCAAAATGGGCAGAGGCAGTAGAGTATCTTTCCAACGACCAAGGGCTCGTGATAACACATCTAAAGACAATCTTTAATCACTTTTGGATGCCACGCATAAGGTAGTGACTGCATATCACCCTCAAACTAGTGGCCAGGGAGAAGTCTCAAATCGGGAAATAAAAAGAATCTTGGAAAAAGTTGTACGAAGAGACAAAGGAGATTGGTGAGATCATCTAGATGATACTATTTGAGCTCATTTCACAACGTACAAAACACTGATTGGGATGTCACCATATAGACTTGTCTTAGAAAACCATGCCACTTGCCAGTTGAATTGCAACATAAAGCTCTTTAGCTACCAAAACATTTAATGTCGACATGGTAAAAGTAGGCAAGCGCATACGCTTGCAGCTTTCTGAATTGGACGAATTATGATGAGAAGCTTATAAAAGCACAAATTCCTATAATGAAAGAACAAAGCGCATCACGACAAATCTATTATGAGAAAGAGTTTTTTCTCTGGTCAAAAATATTTTCTATCTAATTCAAGATTACGCCTATTTCCAGAAAAGCTAAAATCAAGATAGCAGGGACCATACATCGTTAAAATACCATATCCAAATGGAGCTGCTAAACTCTATTAAAAAAATGGCCAAGGCACATTTGTCGTTAATCGACATCATTTGAAACCGTTCCTCAAACATGAGGAACAATAATCAGAAGTATATATTATTAACAATTTGTTCTACCTAAATGATTAAATAAATACTATAGATACCTTGGAAGCAATAATAGAAGAATATAAGTTTCGGGGTATCTAATGTCCGGCTTAAGATCCAGAACTTAATCCTGTGTGAGTTAACCCACATTTCATAGCAATTCTTTTCTTCTAGTGAAAAATTGTATTTTATTAAAAATTCAATAAGACAAACAATACTAATATTGGGAAGTTTTTATAATAACTCTAAGTATTATTTTCTTATTAGTATTTTATAACCTATATTAGTTTATTAATTTTGATCATAAAAATTGCAATGCGCGCATAGAGTATGAATGCCCACCTTCTGGAACCTTGGAAAAACTCTTGAAGATGATTTCATAAAACAAAACAAAGATAAGGGCATATTCCCTAAAAGATGTTATTTTGAAGTTCAAAAATTTCCTTGTTTATATCAGTCACATGGGCATGTTTCTTGGTCTTCAAAGTAGTCTAGGGGACAATAATATAGGTGAGAGACAAGCTCTCACATGTTAACACATTCATTGAATCTAGACAAATTTATTTCAAATTAATAATATTTAATTTAAGGTTCAGATTCCCCTCTAACCTATAAATACCATCTTCTCCTATCTGAAATTAGATCTCATTTTCTATCAAAAACCTCTCTCAAGAAAATTTAGCTTAAGCCTTAACCTCTTCCTTTCTCTTTCTTTCTTACCTATGAATGTCGGTGCCAATAACACAAAAAAGCCGTGATCACAGGTCTATTGGGTCCTCTCTCTCCCAAATATTTTGGAGTTCCTTTCTTGTTATCTCTGAGGTTAGGCAAACAGCAAAATGGCAAGTAAGCTCAAGGTGGAGGATGATTGCAAAGCACTCTTTAAAGATAATCGCTCCAACATCTTCTTCAAGGCGACTATCTAGGAAATATGGTGGAAAAGCCTTCTCTACGAACCGTATAAGACCTTTTTTCTCAAAATAGTCTAGGAATTGTACGCATCCATTATCTCTTCGTTCATGCCAGCTAGATTGCTCATGGAGAATTGAAGTGGCCAAGTATTCACGACAAACCTTGAAACAAACTCTAATGTTAATAACATTGATTTATGGTAACTAGGGAAAAATACAATCAATGGGTCAATCTTGACCTACGAAGAGAAACTCAATTGTCCTAGGGATCCTAAAACAAGGGATGGTGGGCTTATAACCATATCTTGGTACATTAACCAAGTCGCCACTTTTAAGTAGATGGTTACTAATGTACTACCATCATCCCATGATACGGAGACCCACCTAGCCCATCTCCATTATTTACCAACATCTGCCCCTTGCAATACATATAGATCATTATTCCAGTCTATCTAAAAGAGCATCCCCTATATACGAAGCAAACTACCGCAGTTACGCCTATCCCTACATACGAAGCCCTAACCTTGTCCTCCACAAGAGTACAGAGACAGGCCTACCGGTCCTCGCCTGTCAAGTTGACAACATAGAACCTCCACTTGCAGCAGAATTCTTCCTCAGCTTCAACCGCTTTATCTTTTGACAAACCGTGTTACATCGGAGGAACAGGAGTGGGTATGAACATCTCTAAGGATTGGTCACTGAAGTATTTCAACTTCAACCTCTGCATTTTGGATGCAATCCTCTCTTCAAAGACCATGCTACGAGTTTTTACCATTGAAAAAAAATTTCAAGGAATTTCTCATAACAACAAGCGTACTCTGCTCTCAAACCGATACAGGTATTATTTAAATAACACTACATTTAATATGCAGGTTCACTTTACCAAGAGTCATCATTCCTTATGAAAGCAACTTTTTATATCATAACCTTCACATACATCAGCATCAACATCCTCATTAAATACACGTCATTTCCAAAACCGTCATTATTCTTGTCCACTTTTCAAAAACTTTCAAACCACTATACAAGCTAGTCGTTTCTCAACCAAAGCCATCCATGACTTTGGCTGTAAGGGGGCAATAGTAGAGGCCTATCCTTCGATCTTACCCAAAGATGAGCTCACCTAGTTTGAATTACTTCCATCTCAGACTTACGCATTTCTAACACATTTCCCAAGTCAACATTCAACCCTACCCCGCGAACTTGTCAAGAATGTGGGCTGAAATTAAACTGAAAAACCTTATCCAGTCAAAAATACCTGTCTCTCACAAACTCATTAGTTATTCAGTCAACTACCACCAGCCGTATTATTCCGAAACCATGCTCCAGCACGATGAAGGGTTGCGGAAAAAGCCTTTCTAAAGGAGAAGTTACAGAAGAGACAGGGACCAAAAAAATTACATGACATCTTAGTTACAAGATTAACAATATTTGTATATTTAAAGATCACTTGTAATAAAGATATCCACCTCAAGCAATAAAGATACTTTCATAAAAATCCACCATACGAGGTCATGGCTTTTTTTACCTATTCAAATGTTTTCCACGCTAAAATTACCTATTTCATTTCTTATTCTCCATTAGAATATCTTTACAGGATTATTGGTATGATAACAAATTCCAAGCCAGTTCGACCCTACAGAATTTGGCCATTAGTGGTTCCTATCGGGAAATTATTGCGCCAAATCGTTCGTATCTGTTAATTCTTTATTAAACATTAATCTCTGATTTGATTATGAATTAAGTGTTATCAGATTTTGGATTGCGATCCTTGGGGGGTTGTTAGTATATCAATTCAAGCAAACGAAGGAGATACTTATGAATTTATTAAAGATTTATAGAAAACCTAACTCGAAGAAGAACGTCAATTCAAAGGTTGATGATTCAGAAGATCGACTCACGAAGCTTGAAACTAAAATTTCTAACCTATCTACTAATCTAGGGGAGTTGGTAGAGTAATTATACCTCGCGAACCTCGCTAAATCATCTAATTCGACGAAGCGACAAGAGTGCAAGAAGAAGAAATGACTTGTGGAAGAGAAGAATGATGAGGATAGCGAGGTGGCAGATAAAGATTATAGTGATACGGAATCCGTGTAAGAAAGATCGGTTGTTGATAATTCCATGAATCCTATGCATAATCTTCGGATTGATTTTAAAATAAAAATTCCAGTATTCGACAGGTCAATCGATAATGAGAAATTGGATAATTGGTTAGATAGGTTAGAGACCTATTTTTTATTATATGAAAATTCGAATGTCTTGAAAATTTATTTTTCGACATTGATATTCGTAAGTCCTACACTCACCTGGTAGATGTTTTATGAGAAACGACACGTGATTGAATGATTAACTTGGAAAGAATTCAAGGTATTGATTTGGAAGCAATTTTATCCTATTGGGTATGAGCAGGAGAGATGGTATAAATGTCATCATTTACGCTAAAAGCATGAGCAATCCATACATGAATAAACTGCAGAGTTTTATAACCAAGATTTGTGTTTAGACATCAATGTAGACGAGTATAAGGTGTTTATAAAGTACATGGGGGGTTTTTCGGTGTAGTGACCCAAATTATTCATTTATATTATTTTTATTATTATTTATTATTATCATTCTGCATACATTACCATTCATCACGCATCCTCATACTATTTTATTTTTTAGGTCTTGTATTCTTTTTTATGTAGTTTTGGAGGTTGTTGTGGTTCCGGTGGCCGTTGGGCTGCGGGGGTTGTGTTTTGTTTTGGGTGCCTATGGTTGGCTTGGTGGTGCCTGTGGTTGGCTTGGTGGAGCCCTTGGTTGGCTCGGTGGTGGGCGTGTTTGTTGTGGTGGTTATACTGTGATTTTGGGAGCCTGGGGTTGGCTTGGAGGAGGCGTTGTTGGTGGTGGTTGTGTGGTGTGTGATCTAGGGCAGATCTATGTTAGGTTTTCTCCTTTTGGTTTCTCCAGTTTTCGTCGGAGGGAATCTTTTGTTTATGGATTTCTGGGCTATTTTTGTTCAGTTCTATTCGAACAAACCTTTTTCTGTTCGAATAAGTTTCTTCTTGCTTTGTTTTGCTCGAACAAACCTTGCTCTGTTTGAATACGTTTTATTCTGCTATAATTTATTCGAACAACATCTTTCCTGTTTGAATAGATTTCGTTCTGCCCTATTTTATTCGAACAACATCTTTTCCGTTCGAATAGATTTCTTCCTGCATTGTTTTGTTCAAATAGAGGCGTGTTTAGTCAACCAGTTTGGGTCTTTTCTTCATAATCTTGGCCATTGATTCTTCCTCGAGATGTGTGTTGGCCATTTCCTTTGTTTTCCATTGATTCTTCCACAATCTGGGCTGTTTTATTACCCATTTCCTTTTCATTTCTCCTCATTTTCTCTCTCTCAATTCGATTCTCTCCCTCTCCAGTTAGAACCCTTGTTCCTTTGTGATTTACGATTCGTCGTGGGAATTAATCTTCGCCGCTTCTTCGGTGAGTAATTCCCTTTCCTCTCGTTTGCGTTGATTCGATTGTATCTTTTGTAGAACCTTTATAATTTTAGGGTTTGTGATTGGGGGTTTTGTTGAGGATTTCCTGCAGGTGTTGGGTTGTCAGCGTTGGTGTGATTGTTGTTGGTTGTGGGGGCTGAGGTTAGGTTAACCTGTCGATTGGCGGATTTGCGAGTTATCTTTTATCTGGCAAGTGTCCCTTCATTGCTAAATTCCTTTACCAGTTTAACTTGTGTTAGTTAGAGTAGGCATTAGGTACTGAGGTGTTTGTGATTGGTTTTAAACTATATTGTTCCTTCTGTTGTAGATGAGTGATTCAGGGTTGTGGTTTCCGATGGTTAGGCATGTACGGGGTGTTCCCTTTTTGTCTTTTAGGAAGTTGTACTTTGCGTGGCATTCTCATGGGTTGTCCTTGACAAATATTTTCCAGTCTTGTAGAGACTGATGTTGTTGGATGTTGTGACTGATCAATTAGTCATTGTTTATCTGTGTTTGGATGTTGTGGCTGGTCAATTAGTCAATTTTTGCATCTATATTTGGATTGGTTACCATCCTCTGAGGTAGGTGGTTATCCTGTGTGTGTTGGCCAGGTTGTGGCTGTTAGGTTAGGACTATTTGCCCTTCTCTCAGGCAAGGGTTATCCTGTGTGTGGGTCGTGGGGGTGGCTGTGGTGTTTGAACCTTGGGATCTGGTTTTAGTATGGGTTTTCTTTATTTTTTTAGCTTAACGGGATCGGAAACATAATCCAACTCTACGTCGGCTGACCCTCGATAGGTTACCAAGATTCCTACATCGGGTTGAAATAGTAGGGTGATTCTTTGGTGACTGGTACCATCATATCTATTACCCATCCGGGAGTGTGGGATGGTATGTGACAATCCTCAGGAACTAGGCTTCATCCTCCGTGAGGTTGAAATTCCTTGGAATAAGTAAAATAAAGTTCGGACGTTGGCTCCGTGGGTTGCAAAGCCCGGAACACTCTGATCAAGTGATAATATCCTTTAGACTGGTCGAACTTGGATAAGAAATCGTACCATTGAATCCAATTGAGGTCTCGTTAAGGTTATTATGTACTAGCGGCTGATCAGCCCAATTCATTGATTATAGGGTCTAGTTCTTGATTTCACAACATCATAAACATTCATGATCAGGATAATTCTAGAATCATCTCACGCCATATCATATCAGCACATCATCACTTCATCGCATTACTTCATACATATATGTATCTCTATTCCTTTTCACGCACCCACTCCTTACTCTTTTCTGCACTTATATGTATCATTGCACTTTATAACACTCCTTATCTCATTCACCTTTCATCTTTCTCTGCACCTACTATATTAGTATGTTGTTTAGCCTTGTTGGGCATTAGTGAGCCGTAGTTTTGCTCACTCTCGCTTTGTTCCCCCCTTTCAGAGGTGGAGTAGTTGCAAGGTTTGGCTGAGAGTTTCAGCTGTTAGTTCTGGTGTTGCTGTTGCTGTTCCTGCTCCAGTTTTAGTATCTTCTTGTATGTTCTCTGCTTTTGACGCTGTATGTTATCGGGTATTGTATTTACATTTTCAGTTGTGTATATATATATATATATATATATATATATAAATATCTTTGCTTCCATTTTATTTCCTTTTACTCTGATGATATTGCTATAGTCAATGACTGAGCCTGAACTTGTCTATGGCTCGGTTGTTTGTGGGGGCGAATCGGTTTGATTCCCTAACCTGTACATCCCGAATGATAATAATTGGCCTAAATACCGATTATTAGATTTTGGGGCATGATATTCGGAGTACATTAAATGAGAGTTGAAGCTCTTTACTGTGGCACATATCAAAGAAGCTACCGTGAAGGTGATTATCATTGAAGGAAAATAATTAAGTAGTGACACGAAAGATGGCAATAATAAGTTAGGAGACCAGTCTAGTTAGAAGAATGAGCATAAGGGAGAGTCCAAAGGAAAGGCGTCTTCGTCCAAGGAGAATTATTATAGTAATTATAAGGTGAGTGAGCATATTTCAGATAAATATTAGAAACATCACCCGGAGCTTAGGCCAAAGGACGAGGAAAATAAGAAAGAGAAATTCGCACTAGCCGCAGTGGTTGCTGACCTCTCAGATTTAGATAAACCAAATCCTATGTTAGGAATTAGAGTAGCTTATCCCAATCCCTTGCCCAAGAACGATAAACGGAAATGCCAATTGGGAAATTAAGCGAAAGACAAAACATAAACCATTTACCCATAAGAGGGAAAATTGAAAACCCTTGCAGATAAAAAAACTACTCACAGCGAACAATCCACTATAATCAAACAGGTTACACGATCTCTCCAAGCATCTCAGGCTTTAATGGAGTTTCTCAAATTCTAGTTCTTTAGAATTAAACTCACATAGAGACAAGATAGCTTAAACAAATAAACTAAGTCCCCTTAATATACTTAGGGAACTAAATACAAGTAAAACGGATCTCGAGGCAAACTCAACGTCCCAGAATAGCATCCAAAGTAAACCTACGCATAGCTCATTTGAATGACCTTAACGATTATTGGTTTCCAGCCCCAGAAAAAAACTATTCGTTTGAACGACATCCAAGCTCATTCGTACGACTGCTTCGATAGACAAATTTCTATTGCAAAACAATAATCTTGTTCAAACGACTTTGAAGCTCGTTCGCACGACTTCCATTTTTGTTCGAACGACTTCAATTATTTATGTTATTTAACAATTCCATTATTCAAAGTTCAAGTTCACACCCAACAATCTCCTACTTAAAATCAAATCTCGTAACCCATTTCCAGATCTCCAAATGAATTACTCACACTACCCAGACCTTCAATCATAAAGACCCACTTACAAAATTTCACAATGTTCAACAAATCTCCCACTTGAAATTTGAAATGTGAGGTTCCCGTTACTTCACCTACCTTCAATGTAACCACATTTGTAACCGTGTCAAACCGAACTCTTTACGCAAAAAGTTATCGTACCACACAAAACCATGTGTTAATTTTTTTTGAATATTTTTCTCAACAAAAATAATCAAGAGCATCCCCTTACAAACTTTCAAAGCCACATCGTACTTATGCGTTTGCAATCAATAATACAATTAACCATTGTCATCTCGATACCCAAGTAGCTTCGATATAACACCAAAAAGCTATAGCCCTTTCTATGTCACTAACGTACTCTACCATCACAAGTGAACACAACCTTGCAAGCCAAAACAAGAATCACTCTATAGCTATGAGTTACAACCGAGTCTTCTTTGAATAAATAATATTCATTATCAACATCTCCCAGCTCCCACATTATGAAGAAAATCTGGTCTCATGTAAACAATGGAATACATTAGCAAACAAATCATCAATAAGTTTAGACATACCTCGATCTACACTCATATAGCATTCCAAAGATAAATAAACACGTGCCTCAAGCCCGAAGTAACGACAAATGGTGCGCTACTAAATAATACTCCAATCAGTCTCAATGTACTATGCCAATAACAACTTCTGCTTTATGTTTTTCCTGCTGTACTATAACATATGCCAATCCATCGGTCCAACCCTTTCTTGAGATAACCATTCCCATGGCTCTTCAATCTCGCCCATGCTAGAACTTCAATATGCAACTAGCATATCATCCATACTCTAAGAACGAACGATTTATGAGTTCTCATAACTTATAACGTCAACAATAACCTCTGTAGTGTTTCCTGAACCCACCAATGATATAAACATATCCAACATTGAGCCTGATAATTTTGGTGTATATCTTGAATACGCATATGAGCTCTGATGCATGAGCCTCCATAATACAATTTTACCTGATAACTATGTATCCATGTAGCTGACTTACATACCTATCTTCAATAAGATCAATCATGAAGTATTTTTATTCTATATCAAAAATCACTCAATCCGAATAGAAAACAAAGCTACCACAAAATAACTAGCTTCACAACCGGTGAACCAAAAAGTATCTTGATATACACACCCATTTCTTCTTGAAAGAACTTTGCCACAAGTTTCACCTGGAACCGCTTGAACAAACTTGTTCTCGTTTAACTTGTAAACCAACTTGTGAGGTAAAAAGTTGTACCATTGGTAATAGGCCTACATCATATACCCGATATGATAATTTAAGATCCCATCTCATCATCATCTATGACAAGATCCCACTTGCCCATGCTCTCACCTTGTAAAACAATCTTGTAGTCATCACCAATGTCAGCTAGCCACAAACAATGTCAAGAGTAATGATAACGGGTCGCAGGTCTCGAAACCTTGGTTCTTCTTTTCATTATAATCAGAGGAGTATACGGCTCTCGTTAGACCTTTTCAATCAATGGTTCCAACACTATCAATACAGATATCTTTACATACATACATGACCCTGATAAATCTACTTTTTTGGTCTACTTATCCATGTCCTTACAGAAGACATCATCATTGGATATCACATCAATAAATTGGATAATTTTTCGGTTCTTCCCATCACAAGATCGTTTACCAAAATCATCATAAACATATCCAATGAACATGCAAAAACTAGACATATAATCTAGTAATGATCTACTACTAGAATAGTCAAAAGAAGTATAAATGATTACCTTCCTTTTCGTCCAAGTGATCTCTTATAATATTCTAGGATATAATGCATATAAGACTCTATATCAACCGCTGAAACTACCGAATCTGCCCAAAACTATTTCGACAACTAGATGAAACATTTCATACTTCACACCCTTTCAGTAATCTCACGGACCATACTTTCAGCCATACCAAACTATTGTAGTATTACTAGGATATTCTCAAGCCTTTCAATCCCAATAGATGCTTTATCTATTACAAACTTGCCACAACAAAATTGATCACCATCACCGATAAACTCAATACGCTTCAATATTGAACCCATCTCACACTCAACCCAATCTTTCCATCTAACAAATATATTAAACCAATCTGTTTCATTCTTCAAGAAATATACACCAAGCTCTCGTGTGGAATCACCAATGCAAACAATAAAACCTTGAAATCCACCGTTGGAACTAACTTTAGTTGGTTCCCATATATTGTCGTATAAGTGATTCGATTCCATATTCTATTTTCTTTTCATTCTAGGAAACCAACTTTCTTTTTCTTTACCAAGATAACATCTTCACAAATGAACAAATCTTTCAATTTTAACTTGTCAAGTATTATCCTCGAGAATTATTTTTACATCCAATTGCTCATGTGACCAAGTTTTTCATGTCATGCTCTAGAGTTTACCATCGAAGTAACAACGCCAATATTCTCATCATTAGCATTATACGTCCCTAAGAGCACATCTTGTCTTTTGTCCCAAGCTAAAATAGTAGAATCCTTCATGATCCTAAAATCATCATCGTCAAAGGTATCCAAAAGACCCAAGTCTGATAGTTGGCTCGAAAACATATTTCTAGCCATACTAGACATATTTTACACCATGTCCAAACTTTACGAATTATTATTCGTTAATGCAATCCGAATAATTCCATTGCCCAACGTAATTTCCAATGGAGCATCTATGTCAAGCCTCAACTTTTTACAAACACCATAAGGTAACCACCATGACTTATCTTGAGTACCATGAATCACATTACATGGTTTATCCCGAATATCACAAGTCATATCAACCAAATCATTAAAAATAAGATTTGAGGAACTATCGGAATTTTTACCTTCCCCAGTAAAAGTCACCGAACGTCTCTTTACAGATCTTCTCTTCTTCGTCGATTTACAATCTTCCTTCTTATGACCAACTTTACCGCAATTCTATCAAATATCTTGTTGATTGCAATTCCATGCCTTTATGCACCTTTTGCTTCCATTCTCAATATGTGAAACTTTCTTTCCTCTAACTTCAGCATCTAAGTAATTGCCCGATATTAACAATGAAGCTCCAAAAGGTATTACGCGAGAATCATTACCAATGACTTCTACTACGTCGCTAAAAGTAACCTGTTTATGAGAATTTGAAGCACTCGTAAGACACTTCTGTAAATTTTAAATCACTCAAAGTTGATTCAAACATCTTTGATAGTGTGTCAATAATCTTTAACACGGTAATCACTTTAGGCAATTTAGAAGAAATAGAACTTGAGAGTGCTGAACAAACTTTACCTAGAACATCTTGATCTAAAAGCTCCCATTCCAAATGGTCCATAACGGCCGGCTTCATCGAAATCCCTCCTAAAAGAAAATCACAATCCTCCACATATAGAAAATCCTTACTTGAATCTTCCAAATCCCAAAGTTCAATCCATTGAATTCATCAATTTTTAATTTCTCCATATCGGCCATCGCTCTAGTCATACAAGCCCTAACCTTCGCTCTGGCACTAGTTATTTGGAATTAGGGTAGATAATCCTAATCCCTTACTCAAGAATGATAAACAAAAATGCCAATTGAGAAATTAAATAAAAGACAGAACACAAACGATTTACCCAGAGGAGGGAAGTGTAAAACCTTTACAGATAAAAACCTACACCCTATGAACAATATACTATAATCAAATAGCTTACACGATCTTTCCAAGCTTCTCAAGCCTTAATAGAGTCTCTCAAATTCTAGCTCTCTTGAATTAAACTCACACAGAGAAAAGATAGCCCAAACAAATAAATGAGGGAACTAAATACAAGTAGAATGGATCTCATGGTAAACTCAACGTCCCAAAATAGCATCCAAGGTAAACCTATGCATAGCTTATTCGAACGACTCCAAGCTCATTCCAACGACTTTAACGATAATTGGTCTCTAGCCCTAGAAAATGATAACTCGTTCGAATGGCATCCAAGCTCGTTCGAACGACTGCTTCGATAACCAAATTTTAAGATTGGAACAATAATCTCGTTCGAGTGACTTTGAAACTCGTTCGAATGACTTCAATTTTCGTTTGAACGACTTCGACTATTTCTGTTATTCGACAATTCCATTCTTCCCGGTTTGAGTTCACACCCAACATCCTAAGCTTACTCTTATGTTTTAGCAAACTATGGCTACCAAGGAGACGAGTTGGGAATAACTTTTTAAGTCAATATTCAAGCGAAGTAAAGCTTAGTAGAAGCCATTATGGATCCGGATAGTCAAAAAAACTTGATTTCTGAGGTTTTGGCAAAGAAGATTGGTTTGATTACTATGGCTCATCTTAAGCCGCATGGTTTGGGGTAGATTTAGATAGGCATAGAATTGAAGATCACAAAGAAGTGTACACTCAAGTTTACGACCACTGAAAGGTTTATCAATGAGGTAGCGTGGGAGGTGGTTCCTTTAGATATGTGTCAGGTTATTATGGGTAACCCTTATCTTTGGAACCAAGATGTGATTCATTGCCATAGAGCTCGCAAGTATTGCCTGGTAAAGAAGAGAAAGAAGTTCTATATCAATACTTGTAAGGAGCATGCAGCAATAGAGAATTTAGTAATGGAGAGTTAGGTGAAGGGGTTGATTACGAGCGGCAAGTTTATGTTATTAGTGCGACCAATTCACGAGAGTACATCGGCTAAAGTGTTGTCAATGATTAAAATGTCTCCTAGGCAACAAACTAGAATTGAGGAGTTCCAAGAGGAGGTTATGATACATTCCAATTACAAACCGTTAAAATTTTCAGCTACACAGTTCAAGCTAGAACAAGCTCGCTATATGCAATGGATGTTGTATCTGCATCAATTTACCTTGATTATCAAGTATAAGAAGGAAGTGGATAACAAAATGGCTAACATGTTATCACGACCTCCATTACCAACTATTTCCAATATGTTGGTAGTTATGCAGATATAGCCTATTATTCCATTTGCGTATGTTATAGGATATGATGATCACAAAGAGCTTAGTGTGATTTTCTAGAAGTTACAGCAAGACAAGACATGTGAGTATGAATTAAAGGATGGTTTGTTTTACAGGGGCACTCTACTATGCATTTCTAAGGGTTGAAATCGTTTACATTGCATTAGAGAGCCTCATTATTCCTAGGTTATTGGCATTTCATGGTTAAGAAGACTCTTTTGAATTTGCGGCGTTATGTCTATTGGCCGAATATGTAGGTGAATATTGCTCATATGATTTGTGGTTGGATTCCATGCAACACATCTTAAGCAAAGTAAAAGGCTCGACGCGACAAGCATCGGGCTAAATATACTTTTCATGAGGGCGACCTAGTTTGGTTGCATTTGGGTAAGGAACGAGTAAAGGGAGAAGGTCAAAAACTCAAGCCTATCCGTTACGGTCAATTTACTATACTAAAGAAGATTAGTAAAAACACATTCCAATTATATTTGCCACCAGTTATGAAGATGTATTCGGTGATTTATGTTAAGCATTTAAAACTATTTGAGCGATCTCTTCTAGATGAAAACTCTATAATCGATACTTGCCTATCCTCCAGGATAGTATTCTAGAGAGGAAGGTTACTACTACAAGATGGGAAAGTATCGAGTCGTTCAAAGTTGGGAAGAAAAGTCAACTACCTAGCAAGTCGAAGCAGTACAAATTGGAAATGGACACGCCGCATTCCATCATCTCCAATTCTAGCCTAAAAAAGAGCCATGATCTAGACATTATTATGAGCCATGATCTAGCCATGATCAGGAGCCATGTCAAAGGGAGGAACCACGATCCAGGAGGATCTAGACATTTAACCTCTTAAAATACGCCATGTCGTTCGAATGAGCCTTGAAGTTGTTTGAGCGAGATAGATGGAAAGTCAAGCACATGTTATGTTGTTAATTATTGGCTTATTTGTCATGGCTGTTTGGATAAGCCTTAGAGCCATTCGAACGAGTCGAAGACAAAAAGAAGGGATTTAGCTATTTCATTTTTTAGGCTTATTTGGGCTAGTTATTTAAACAAGATTTGAATTCTTAGAATACCAGATGTTCTACCTCAGTTTTCAGGCTTAATTGGTGAAGTCATTCGACTAACTTATGGGTTCGTTCGAATGACTATTATGAATACTTATAGTTTTAGTGCATTGAAAGGCAATTTACTTCTTTATTGTAATTAGGAAACTTGTAACCTTCATAGAAGGGAAAGGCTGATGAAGGGGATCCAAGTTTGTAATCTAGAACTTAGGGTTTGAGGAGTAATTCATTGTAATCAATCCAATTGAGCAATATAAGATCTTATTGGGAAATTATCCCACCAAATAATTTGTTACCTGTTAATTATTCATTAAAGCTTAATCTCTAATTTGATTGTGGATTAAGGACAATCGTGAGTAGTGGCCCCTTAAAAGGGTATTCAAGGAGAGCTTGAAAAGGTAGAGCTACATAATGATCCATATAACAATGGCTCAAGTAGGGGACATACAATCCTGAAGTCATATCCTCTTGAATATTTTTCTCCTCTCCAAATAATTTCTGACCAGCTTCAAGAAATAACCAAAACCCCTATTCCCAAACTAATGAACTAATACCGATCACCAACGTGGTTTGACCCCGCTTACCAGCATACTATGGCAGTAGCAGGAATTTAATGAAGCAGAAATTCTAGTGCATTAATCCTTTTGCAATCAAATTACCTTATATTTGATATTGATGATAGATGATAGTACCGAGTTATCTATAACTGATCCGCTAAACAATTTCTTACTAGAACCATGGGATTGACTCTGACAAACTAGGAAATCTCTAAACTTTTATGTTACCGAATGGATGTTTCACTTTAAATTAATGTAACCCTAGTATATCCTCTTATTCGAGGTTAATAATCTAGATCTACTATTATGCATTCTTTATCTAGTAATCTTTACTATGTTTTTTATGCTTAAATCTAGTATGTAGTATCTTTTTGGTAAAGTTGTTTTTGATCTTTACAATTTTAACTTGTTAATACCTTGATAATATGCAAATGGTTAGATTTTCTTAAATCTTAGATGTATGCTAGAACTATTTTCTTACCCAATAATATGCTGATACAATTTTTCCACGTTTACTATTGTTTTTAGTACTATATTCACCATAGATCATGTGGTTTGATCCAATATAGTCCATAAAATTACGTTTTTGTGCGTTCTTCGATAAGCCTAATTTTTTGTAAATTATCAGGCTATTTTCAGATTTATTTTATTAATTGTTTAATTATTATTATAAGAGTATGGATAATATTCATTGAGATAATATCTCCTATATTTGGGAAGTTAAGATATGATATGTCTCTTTAGAAGCATCCTTCTAGTTCATCTCCCTATCACCTATTTTGATGAGACCCAATAATTTTAGATACTCTTTGATTGGGCCGCCTTGGTAGGCTGACCCGAGGGTTTAGGTCTTGTTAGGTTAGATACACATGTAGGATCGCATGCGCTTTAGCATTAGTTGTACAGATTTATACACATAATTTCTTTGTTGGACTTGGTTAGTCCTAGCACTGGCAATAATAACTATGCCACACCTTAGTCGAGTCAAATCCCTAAGTGGGGGGTCCACATTTTATTTAGTGCATTGGCCTTGTGCGAGCCATGCTCCAAGGCAGGTCACCGGTGTGAGTCCCCACTCTCGGCGGGCCCCACGATATATGGGTCGATTTTGTATAAGCCAAGCTTCAACACTAAGCTACCGATGGAGTTCCTACTCCCACTCTAAACCTAGTATAACTGTTGCAGTAGATCAAGCCCATAGAACCCAAGGGCTCCAGACCCAACCCACTAACGGCCCGTATGACAAGTATGTATGTGTAGTGTTTGGGACCGCAGAAGTTTGACCCATGTATTGTGTACTTGTGTATAGCGTATAGCTCATATGAGGCATCCCCACATGTTATGCACGTACGTATAGTGTATATGTGTGGCCCCCTTATAGCTACTTATGTGTCGAGCACATGTGCTGATGTCAGTTCCACAATGGGTCGTGCACGTGTGTGTGTTTGTGTGTATAGTACGTACGTGTGAGACTGAGTATAAACCTAAGTAAGGTATACATGTTATACATGTCTACACGACGTATGTGATCTTCATAACTCTGTTACGAGTGACTTGCATGATAGGCACGTGCGTGCAGTGCGTGTAGACCATGTATATCTATGGGTCTATGTTTGTGTATTTAGACAGAATATCATAACAATTGTGCATAGGCTGACTTGTTCAAGCCTAAACCACCAAGTCCTACAAACTCCAGGTAGGCCTAAGCCAACCTTATCCCCACCCCTACCCAGTCCAGTCAGCAGTTGCAAACCAAATCCATGGTTGACTTCAGTCAATTCGATCTAGGTCCAACACATTTGAACAAACCCAATCCTTACTTGTTCCAAACTAGATCCAAGTTTCTGACCCTAATCCGGGTTTGACCACCAGTTTAAACTTGTTATAGTTTTACCTAATACGATGCAACCCTACGCTTATTTCTTGGGTGGGTAGCCCTGATCAAACTCAAAGGCTGGCCTGAACACACTGACATAGGGCCATATAGCTTTAAAGTCTCACTCGGGTCTCTGCTAGTGAGGCCAAGGCCCCGAACTCTTAATCTATAAAGTTTAAAACGACTTCTAACAAACTGAAGGGGCCGCATCTGAGTACACCTGAGCAACTTTTGCTTGATTTTTAAATATAACTTAGACACTGAGCTAGGACTCGCATGACGTGGACCTCAACTTATGCCAAGTACCCCGATAAGGACTGAGCATGTCTTAGACTAGGTTCGGATCTAGTTAAACCGACTACAGTTTAGTTGCATAAATCAAATCTGACTTCTTCCATACACCTTAGTTTTTAAGAGTCTTAGTTCTACATATTTCATACTCTAGGTCTTTAGTCGAGTCTGCTCTCCTTAGTGACTCAAACTTTTAGACAACACCAACCTGGGCTTTCTCTAAGCTCACCCTAAGGTCCTATGTTTAAATAGTTTAAAGATTGATAGTGTGTATGTGGTTGAGCATTTGATGCATGAGATTCATCTCTGGGAAAAAAATTATTTGAATATTTCAAAACCTATACCCCCGATAGGTTAACTTTGACTTATCTGGTCGGAATTGGTTATTCTTAGTCTCTTTACTTGTTCTCCACCTAATGATCTGGTTAATAATTGAGGATTCGTTACCCTCTTGGATCCTGGCAACGGGCTTTTTCATATTCACAAGAATATTGGGACACAGATATGATCCCATCCTGAATAGTCCAACTAATCTTTTCTAGTGTTCGGCTCTCTCATCGTGCCCATCCCTTCTCCAAATTTCAGGATATGCATTGGAGCACTTCTGGGCCGTATCATAACTGCATTTTTGCATTAATTTTTGCCAAATCCTCGTTTTCTCAAGTCGTATAAACCTAAAGTTGCGTCCATTTCGCCTCTACCTTATAAATAATACCGCATATGTTCGTTTGAATATTGGTGTGTTTAGGAAACTTAGTATATTTGAATTGAATTGGGTTCATTCCTCTATACTTAGTAAATTATATACAAATAGCCCGCAAGACTTTGGTGCCACCTTATAAATGGTATCCATGGTCACCTAATCTTAGTATAGCTCAATATCGTATGAGTAACACCGATGTTTGATGCGATCTCTATATAGGGTTAGAGAATGAAAACGTGGATATGACTTAGCCTCAGTATTCACTAAGTGAATTTGTTCCTATGGTGTGAGCATTGCTATCCTTTAAAACAAATTTTGTCAATTTACCTATTTTCCATTATAATCTTACCCTGCTAATATAAATCCTCACTTTGTCTAAGGAGGGATTATGTATTTATTTTTTTCACATCACCCTACCTATTTCTAGATAATAAATATTATGAATATTGATATATTGTAAGCTCATTGCCTGATTAGAAATATTTTATGTACGTGACCATACCCTGTTCTTGCATATGATACAAATATCAGTTCACGAATTCCCATGCCCCATACTTTTTGGGGCTAATTATCTCTCGGGCCTTCAATGTTAAGACCTTACTCGCACGGCTTAACCTTGTTTCAACAATCATAGTGAGTTCGTGATAAACACATTTTTTTGTTGAATTTAAGCCCTTTTTTACAGGTGCTTTTGGCTGTCCTAAAGCTTTTTTTATCTAATTATTGCCAAATTACCTCACTTTCAGGTTCTCTACTCTACTGGAGACAATTTGGCAAGAAAAGTGTCAAATCTATGCTAAAATGATAATAAAACTATATTGAGGATTTCTAACAATTTAACAGATCAATTTCTAGTAGTTCTCTACTCTACTGGTGACAATTTGGCAAGAAAAGTCGAAAATCTGAGTTAAAATGGCAACAAAACTTCACTGAGGCTTTCCAGCAGTTCAACAAATCAATTTTAATCAAAATTGGGCTAGTTAGGATCTCTAAAAATTAAGTTCATCACTGAGACAAAAGACTTATAGGCTAGAGCTTTATTTTTAATCTACAAAGCAAGCAAAGAACAACCTATAAAGTTGGGAGATTCTAGCCACCAACAGCCAATGATCGCCACCGTCCAAAGGGTAATTTCTAGCTATCGCCATCAACCAAGCATAGATAATCACAATTCTATTGTACGAATCCCTAGGAGGTCTAATAAGAGTAAATCTGCAGCAAGCGCACAAACTTCACTGCCGAAGAAAACTGGGGGGCAGTTAGGATATTTTGGGATCAGGGTTTCTCTATTTAATGATCAGCTCTTCCTCTCCATATAAATATTTCATTTTTACAGGGTTTCGGAGAGCTTGAGAATAGAGTTTACATCTCAAAACCTTAATTTTAAGTTTAATGATAGTTAGCTTGCTTTCTTTTATTAATCTTGTTTATTAAGATGTTGTAGGGCTAATCCTCTCATACTAGATCTGAGGAGGAATCCCAATAAGTGAATGTTATGATTTTCCTGTAGGGAATAGGTCTGACAAAGAGGTTTTTGATCACTCTTTAGGGTTATTTTTTAACCTGCTAAACCAAACAGCTAGGTGAAGTGGGGAACAATTCTAACATGGAGGGAAATTGATCTCTTTAATAAGGGGTTAATTTCCTAGTCCACTAAGTGACCTCTAGACCTAAGGATTATTCTTGTTTTTGCAAAAAGATAGACAATCCCTAGATCAACAACCTAGAGTTAGAACTTAGACCTTGACGGTTTAGTTATTCTTAATAATCGACTTTCAAATATGTAGTTTAATGGAGATTTCTGATAAAATAAAACCCCATTTCTCCTAGATTTTAGTTTACCCTAGAATGACTTACATCTCTATGGATTGACACCGTACTTGTCCTTTTACTACATTAATTTGTTAAGTAGGACTTTGATTAGACTAACGATGATCTTTTAATTAACACCGTTACTGAAGAGGTAACGGTAACTTTGTGGTTAGATAGAAATCTTATATTTGGTTTAACGTAGGATTTCTTTAATTTAAATTTCTGTAGGTTAAATTAACAGCTATTAGAATAGGAAATTTTGTACGATTGATTTTGAATTAGGGTCTACTGGACCTCATGAACAATTGAAAAAAAAAACAACTTGCGAGACAGTGACCCCCTTAACTAGCGATCGCTACTAGCCCAAGGGTAGCAGTTACCGGCCAGTGAGCTCTCCTAACTCCCTATTTTTTAGGGTTTTTTCCCTGACCCTAATTAGTTAAATTATTTGATTAGTGCATTGTTTATATTCTCTCAGGTTGCTAGATAAATCGATCTTTGTTTTGAGGGTCTTTTCTATTTAACGCTTCAAAGGTATATTTTTCTAACAAAAGCAATATAAAGGCATAAACTATTGTAGTGCCCCAGCATAGGACTAAATTTGATCTCCTTTTAATTGTATAAGTTATTAAGTAATAAAAATAAAAATAATATATAATTGCATTTATTTTCCTAAGATAACCTAATATTTGTAATTTATTATTATGCAAATACAAATACTTTATAATTATTACTAATATTTATAGTAGTAGTGTATAATCTTAAATATTACTAATATTTAGAAAATCGATTAGTAGTAATACCCTATTATTAGAGTAAAATTAGGTAGAACTCCTTGGCTTGTTTCTTTAGTTTATGAAAAGTTGGCTTCGCAAATGAACACGTTTAAATCATGAAGATTCACCTTTAGTTTACTCTACGTTAGCTAGAAAACCCCGTGGTTGAGATAGATGGCGGCATCTACTAGAATAAGCCAGACTAATAGCAACCAAAACCCTAGCTAAATATTTCAGTCTTGTACCTAGGACAAACCCATCACTTACTGTCTACACTCCACGATGGCGCAACAATTTGAGCTAAAAATTGGCATCATCAACACCATACCTTCTTTCCAATGTCACTGAGTTTAAAGATCTGTGCGCAATACTTCACTGCAATGATTTCAAAGATGAATCTGTACAACTTCACCTCTCTTCTTTTTCTTCTAAAGATAAGGCCCTGATTTGGCTGCACTCTCTATCCCCTAAAGCAATCATAACTTTTGAGATGTTACAAAAGGCCTTCTTAAAGAAATTCTTCCCTATCCATAAGATGAACCTTTCGCATAACGAAATTCATATTTTTGCTTAAAATGAAGATGAACACTTTTGCAATAGTTGGGAGAGATACAAGAGTCTCTTACTAAAATGCCCACATCATGGACTGGATCTATGGTATCAAGCATAAGGATTTTATAATGGGCTATCCCAAATTAACAAACGTATGGTAGTTGATACTAACTGTCGAGGTTCCATAATGTGTAAGTCATCTAATGAAGCATAGACACTCCTCGAGACAATGGGCGAAAATTATTATGAATACGACTACCCAGCTTAAAGAAAGAGTGAACTAGGAAAAGATAACTTCTTGAGTTTGAAACTAGTACTGTTATCCAAGCTGTTATCCATTCACAAACAAGCCTACTCAGGAAAATGAGCGATGTCTTCAATAAACCTACTCTTCTTCCAGCTCATCAAGAGGTATGTAGTTATTGTAGCAGTACTATTCACATCTCAGACTTCTATCCCACTATCCAACATGACCAGGAAATATAAGAAGAGGAAGTTCAGGTATTCAACACATACAATCAAGGAAATCCCAATAGTCTGTATCTATCCTATGTTCTATAACATCCCAACTTTTCTTGTAGAACTAGACCACATCAGAGAAAATACTTAGCTCATTCAAACAAGATTCGTGCCTTTCTATTAGCGGTGACCTCAAAAGAGCAATGCAGCGCCATCAAAACTCTTAGAAGGGGGAAGGTGGTTGACAATAAAATATAAATGCCTCCTAATGCACTCCTAACAAGTACATTTCCGAAAGTAGAGTTAAGGTAACCTTCAACTCTAACTCCTCCCCAGATTACCTTTTAGCGCTTCCACAACACAATCCTCATTTCATCAGAGATTACAACCAAGCGCCAAAAACTTGTACTATGTCGAATTAGTGGAAATATTCAAACATGCTCACATCAACATCCTACTGCTCGAAGATGTAAGGCAGGTCCCCTCATATGATAAATTTATAAAGGAAGCATGTTCCCACCTAAGGAATCTCAGAATCCACAAAAAGGTTGTCCTTATTGAGATTGTAACACCACTAATACTTAGGGACCCGGGTGCCCCACAATCCCTTATACTATAGCGGAACATGGAATTGATAAGGCTCTATTAGATTTTGGAGCAAGTATCAGCGTCCTCCCCTACCATGGCTACAAACAGTTAGGGCTTGGAGAGCTTAATTCAGCAAGAATGACTCTATAATTGGTTGATCGGTCAGTAAGGTTTGTAGGAGGGATGTTAATGGACGTATTTATACTATTTAATGGATTATACTTCCCAATTGATTTTGCCTTCCTAGATACTGAAAATATAAATAAAGAAACCAAGAGAAATCAGATGCCCAAATACTGTGCGATACGGGAAAACGATGAAACCTAGTTCCTCTTATTACCTTTAACTCTTGGCTTTCTGCAATTTCTTTTACAACTCTTTTGTGCTCTATCAGGGATGTCTGTTCTGCTTCTTTCTTTCCCACCACCTGTACATCATGCATTAGAAATGGCTAGATCGGAGCCGGGGATTGCCTAAAGCATATGCTTAAATTCCCATTTTCCCTCTTTTTACCTATGGGGCCACAAAAAAATAGTTTTTTTAGTAAGTAGGGCTTCATTTTTATGGTGCCACTTTAGACCACCTAAACCCTAACCCCAGCCCTGAGTTAAATCATGGTTGAGTTACAAAAGAGAAATTGTCTCTCGTATATTTGATACATTATTTCCACATTTTAAAATATCCAAATATATCATAACAACTATTGGTTGATTTGGCAAAGTTTTACGATCTTTCATACTTATGTTGGCAGATTATCTGAATCATGATATTTGTCGATATAACAGAAATATCCCCACCACATTTATCGTTAAGCTAATATATCAGAAAACTAGTATAAAAATGATTCGTTGTAGAAACAAAATGTTTGTAAGAATAATTTGCTATAAAAATAATTTGTTCTAGCTCTCCTACTATCTCGATAGCAATAACAATTTTTCTCTATAGTTTGTGGCTTATTTTTTCATCTGGACCTACACTGATCTTTGATATAAAAACTCATCCATATATACTCGCATTGCACAGACATAAATAAGCATAATTCCGAGAATAAAATATTGGATCAAATTAAAAAAGTCAAATTAATACCTTACCAAAAGGTAGGCACCCTAATTTATTTGTTTTTGTCGTGTGTTTGTGCGTTTGCAGGTAAGATAGTCTATAGCTCCAGGCCATACGTTGGTGAGGGTGATGGTATAGAGGAAGATCGGTTTTAGGCGAATGGCTCGGAACAGGGAAGCAGGGTTTGAGGGCCAAAGAGGTAATTCTGTTTGGGCCGCTTCGGGTGGGACTCGTGGGTGGACCGGATCCGTTTTGATGTGGGCCTTAGGATGGGTTGCTGTGGATTGGTCTTTTGGTTGTTATTATTTGGTTTTTTGATCACTTAGGTTGTGGGTCTAGATACTTCGATGTTTAGCTATTAGTAACTCTTTGTGTTAATTCTCTCTTATGCTCTGTCAAACTTTGTGCGGGGCCACGTTTTTGCCTTTTATCGAGGTGACTATTTACAATAGTAATACAGTTGGAGTAATGTTGGCTATTTATAGTGGAAGTTGGACGAGTTAATATTCATCTCCCTCTCGTCTCTCTATTTTCTTTATGCATGCGAACTAGTTTTTTCTTTGTCTCTGTCTTAGGGGTTGTTACCTGCGGGAGTTCAATTTTCTGAAGGTGGGTTTTGGGTTTGTGCTGTTGGGTTGGAAGGTGGGGAGTTTAGTCTGGCTGGTTTTTTTTTGGTTTTTCTGGTTGTGTGTGTCGAGTGTAGTATTTTTTGGTGGTGTTTCGGGTATGCCATGACCTCCTTTTCTGTCACACAAGAATTTGTTTGGAGTATACAAAGAATGATGGTTACTAAACAATGGGGAGCCGTGGTGGTTCTGTTGGCCCCAGAACAGATTGTGGCAGAGGAATCTCATTTGCGTCACGCGTTGATTGGTAAAATGTCTTTCGAGACAGGAAGAATTTTACTAAAATTGTTTCTGCCCTTGGGAGACGTAGGAGAAGCAGGAGAAGCAGGTCATAGTCAGGTTCTAGTAAATACAACAATACCGAATCCGGGTGGGGAGAGAGAGGCTACTGCACACGTGTCTAGGAGGGATCGACCCTTAGTCCCTGTGGAGGGCAGGGCGGATGGGGTTCAGGGTCGGCACTATGAGCTTCTCTACTAGGGATCCAGGGTCCCAAGAGCCGAGCCATCCCCGTCAAGCTTTCCCTCTTTCGCCGTGTTATCCTCAATCTTCATCGCGAGAGGTCCGTCGACAGATGCGGGCTGAATCGGGAGTTGCAGCAGTGTCTATACCATCCCAGTCTCACCAGGCCAGCTTCTGCAGACTTTCTCACTCTCAGGTGCGCACTCCCTTTTCTTTATCTATTTTACGAATTTTTCGCTCATATCATTTTTTTTGGAAATTTTGATAGGGTTCGGGTGGCTCTGAGGAGCCCACCCGGGCCATTATGTGAATTATTTCTTGGAATTGTCAGGGTTTGGGTCGACCAGCGGCAATTTGTAATCTTCGTGAGATTATCCGATCTTCGCAAGGAGATATTATCTTTCTTGCTGAAACCAACCAATCCTCTGCAAAAATGTAGGTTTTGGTTCGTACTCTGAACTACCCTCATTGGGTGGATGTCCCAGCCTTTGTCGTTCATGGCCGCCCCGACGGAATTTGTGCAATGTGGAAGGCTAATATTAATATTGATATGGTCTTCTATAATAAATATAATATTAATGTTATGGTGAACTCAAATACAGCTGATTATCCCTGGATGATCTTTTTTTTTACGGTAGTCCTTATCAGAGGGACCGGAATGAATATTAGAGGCTTGTGGAAACCACGGCCCATGGGTATACCGGCCCTTGGATGATTATGGGGGATTTTAATAATGTGTTTGGCTGGGCCGATAAAACAGGGGGGGGAACCTTATAAAGCAGCTAGAAGTGCCTATGCCAAGGCGGTTATCCAACAAGCTAGAAGTATCCCTTTTACATGGAATAACAAACGCCGGGGTTGGGCTAATATTAAGGAGAGACTTGATCGTAGTCCATGCTAATGTGGAGTGGATGACTACCTTCCCTAAGGTTAAGGTGGTTCACCAACTCGCCCTGACTTCGGACCACTCTCCTCTATGCCTTGATACTAATCCCTTATTCTCGACTCTGGCCAAATGCTTTTGGTTCCAAACCATGTGGACTCGAGAACCCTAGTTCCCTTACATGATTCTGAAGCTCTGGCAAACTTCTGAACACGGTTCCCCAGCCCAATGGGTTAAAGGCAAATTATCTAATACTAAAGCGAGGCTCAGGTCCTGGAACAGGAATTTTTTTGGACATGCGCCGAATCAAATTCTAGAGATCAAAGATGAGATTAATAGATTTTAGGCCCTTCCTCCTTGTGAGGCGTCTTCCCAGCGGGAAGTGGAGCACTTGAGGTGTCTAGATGAGTTACATGCCCGGGAGGAAATGTTTTGGCGTCAGAAGTCTCGTGTCAACTAGATGTTAGAAGGGGATCGAAATACTAAATTTTTCCATATGCAAACCCTCTTCGAACGTAAAAGAACTCTATTGATTGGCTCAAACGAGAGAATGATGAGTGGACATCAGAGCCGACGGAAATTGGGCATCTTTTCCTGGAGGACATGACCAGTAATTTCAAAACTTCAGACCCGACTGGTGTCCCAGAGTTCCTTGCCCATTTCAGCCTGTGCATTATGGCAGATAACAATCAGTCCCTTTTAGTAGAGGTTACCCCGGAGGAGATATTTGCGGCCCTCAATTGTATTGGGACTCATAATGCTCCTGGTCCAGACGGTTTCCCCGTAATTTTCTTTTAAAAATCTTGGGATGTGGTGGGCCCTGGTATTTGCAATTTGGACTCTAGTTCTTTTGCTTCGGGGTTCATGCCCAAATATATCAATGCTATGCAACTAGTCATGATACCAAAGAACTCCTCTAAGTCACGACCCAGTGATTTCAGCCCGATTAGCTTATGCAATGTGACTTAGAAGATTATATCCAAGATTCTTTCGATGCGTCTTAAACCTCTCTTGCCGAACATCATTTCTCCTTTCCAGGGCGCTTTCGTTAGTGGATGCCAAATTAATGATAATGTGCTAGTGGCACATGAACTCATACACACGATGAAAAGGAAGAAAGGTCGATCTGACCTTATGGGAGAAAAACTTGATATGTCTAAAGCCTATGAACGGATAGAATGGGGGACGTTGATCCAAACCATAATAACACTAGGCTTAGACCTAAAGTGGTGTCAATGGATTGAAAAATGCATTTCTATGGTGCGCTACTCCGTCCTCCTCAATGATTCCTCGCATGGATTTTTCACTCCCACCCGGGGCCTCCGGCAAGGGGACCCTCTTTCCACATTTCTCCTTATTATCCTAATGGAAGGCCTTTCTAGAGCGTTGAGGGCAAAGGAGGTGGCAAATCAGATCCATGGAATTAAAGCATCTCAGAAAGGACCCTCTGTCTCTTATTAATTATTTGCGGATGACCACCTCTTTTTCGGGCGTGCCAACCTCTATGAAGCTTATGAGCTGAAATCTATCCTGGATAGTTTCTATTCCGCGACTGGTCAATAACTCAATTTGGCCAAATCGGGCGTCTTCTTTAGTATAAACCTCCCCCACTGTCTGGGTCATCTCATTGCGTGGCTCCTCAAAGTCAAAGTTATGCATTAAGATTAACGGTACCTAGGTACTAATCTTTTTTTCAATCGCTCTAAAGCGTAAACCTTCCAACGTATTGAGGAAAGGATTTCTAATCGTTTGTAGTCCTGACGGGGGAAACTCCTCTCCCAGGCAGGCCGTACCGTCCTGATTAAATCGGTCACTTCAGCGATCCCGACGAATCAAATGTCATGTTTCGCCCTACCACAATTTACTTATAATTCAATCAATGGCCTCCAATGTGAATTATGATGGGGTAAAAGGGCGGACAAGGGTAAACCTTTGTATACAGAGAAATGGTAAGAGGTCTGTAGGCCTAAAAGGGAAGGGGGCCTGGGTATACGTGAGGCGCGGGCTACAAACAAAGCCTATTTATCCAAAATTGTCTGGCGTCTTCATCTAAATCCCCATGAGTTGTGGGCACAGGTATTGAAAGATAAATTTTTCCCTGAATGTGGCATCCTCTAGACCTGCAAGAAAGTTGATGCCTCTTGAATGTGGCAAAGTGTCCAGTCAGCTATTAGCACGATCCAGGCCAACTCGTGTTGGAAGGTCTGATCCGGGAATATCATAAATTTCTTGCAAGGTAATTGGCTCCCCTCGGCCTTAGGAAGGACGTCGTCTCCACGGGCGGGTAGCCCAGCTGATGGACTGCCCCAACTGGTGAGTAATTTTACCGGCCCCTCCCATCATTCTTGGCGATTTGGTGAACTTTACGAGTGGTGTGATGATGCCTCAGTTGACCTTATCTGCCTTCCCTATTTGGGGGTAGTTATTCTCTCAAGTGGGGTCCTTCTAAAGATGGTTAATTTTCAATTAAATCAGCTTATCGAATTCTTATGTCTGGCTCTCCTATGAAGATATTGGAATGGCCCCCACACCTTTTGCTTAAACTCTGGAACAATAGAGCCTATCCCAGGGCGCAAATGTTTATTTGGAAATGCCTCTAGGATATGGTTCCGTGTCAAGCCAAACTGGCAGACTGCCTGGCCCTTTTGGATTCCTCATGTCCGTTAAGTGAGGCCCCTTCAGAAACTTTGCACCATCTTTTCCTTGACTTCCCCTTTTCGCGGGCAATTTGGTATGGCATGGCATTTTGGGGTTTGCTCCACTCCTTTTTCCAGCTTTCTGTATAGGAATGGATCACTCTATGGATCTCCCCCCCCATGGGCAGGCCTGTTGATAAAGATCTCGGGCCCTTATGACCTTTTCCATGTTTTGGATGGTCTGGAAGGCGCAATTTGACCTTGTTTTATGATTACAATCTCACATCCTCTTCATATTTCTTCTGCCATCAATAATATGATTCTTAATGCACCTTCCAATCGGCTTTTACGGTCTGCTATCAAGGTTCCCTGGCGTCTTCTAGGGTTGGTTGGGAGAAAATAAATGTTGATGCATCCTTTAGTAAAGATAAAGCTTTCAATGGTCTTGGATTAGTTATTCGTGAAAACCTTAATGTGTTTGGTACAACCCGAGGTTCTACTTGTAGATTTACGTCTGCTGATGAGGGCGAAGCGCTAACAGTTATGGAAGGAATTCTCTGGGCAAGGACGCGGGGTATTCCGAGAGTGAATATTGAAACAGATGCCGAAGCAATTAGTTTATTTTGTGGAAATGGTGTTGCTGATGTCTCCTGGACAACCAGGGCCATTCTCCTGGATTGCATGGATCTGTTTAGTTCTTTACTTGATATTTGTATATCTTATATGCCACGTAGTGCGAACTCAGCTGCCCATGTGATTGCCTCTAGGCCCATGGTTGACAATTTTTGTATGACCTAGAGTGGTTTCCCCCTGGTTGGCTCCAGGCGGCCCTAGCGGGAGATAATACCACTTTTGTACTGGCCTTTGATTAAGTTATATATATATATATATATATATATATATTTTTACCGATTAAAAAAAATAAGGTGGGCACCCTCATCAAAGAAAGCCATGTCCCAAAGCCCCTATAAAATGAAAAAAATGAAGAAGCGCATAAATATTAGAATATAAAATGTGTAAATAAGATGAAATTATTTTTTCATAAATGGAGGCATCTATGATATTCTAAAATTGTTTCATCCGTGCAATTTTTAGTTGTTGTGAACAATACATAGAGTCCATTGAACCCATAGGCCTAGATTAAAATAATTAAAAAATGTTATTTTGTTGTAACTTGGATAAACTCTTTCTATCTCTTGAGGAATACTAGTAAGTCATTTAATGTAGCGATGAACTACTTTAAGTCATTAATAATGATGGTTGCTTTAGTTCATTACTTGCATAAGCTCCATAATCCCATGACCGCACATATCTTGTATCTGACATAATCAAGAGGAAGCATTGATCCATATCAGTTCTTCCCTTCTCCCCTCACCCCTCTCCCCTATCCTACTTTCCCACTCAACAGCTACCTCCCTACCACAGACCTTTCAGCCTCGTCCTCCATCTCTCTCTTACAACCATAAACCCAACAGCCTTGTCATCCATCTCTCTATTGACATCCATTCCATCTCTCTTACATCCTACACATCCTCTACCATCCCAAACATAAACCCTCAAACAAACTTCAAACAAACTTCAAACCCTAATCTTACGTATAGCCCACTCGCCTGAACCCTTTGCAGAAAAACCTATGCTCTCCCACACTCTTTCTCGGTCAGTCTCTCTCTCCCTTTGCCACCTATGAACGAAGAATAAGCACCTAAACAACATGGCAGGACAGCGGATGAGAATGAACTAACTCAGTTAATGCAAGGAGTTACCACACACGACCCCGTTCCAATTAATCACCTCGACGTTTTGACTTGGAATAACCTCAAAACTAAATGGAAAAACGCTTTTGTGTTCAAATCGATCTCACTGGGTATAAAAGAACAAGTCATCATGGACGGAGTTTCGCGAGTTTGGGCAAAACTTATTCCCCGAATTCCTCCGTTCTCATTCGAAAGAGACTTTCAAGTATTCATTGCCAACTTTAATAATCAGAGAGATCATCAAACCATCCTTAAGTCATAATCGGTGAATGTTTTTGGTTTCTCCATACTACAACAACGTGCCAACCTGAAGTTGTGCCAATCATAAATCACCTTCCCAAAGTTTCACTGTTGGGTTCAGATATCGGGTCTCCCGTGTTGCATGTTAGGCAACAAAATGCTAAGAATCATCAGGAATAAAATAGGAGAGTACGTTAGAGACGACTGGGACGAGAACACTACAGAAAACCGACGAGCCAGTTTCGTTTGCATACAAGTTAGCCTATTTACAGAAAAGCCATTGGTTATATCAATACCTATATCGAGACCTGCTCAGTTCGGAAATGCTCGTATTACAGTCCGTTACGAATGGTTTGAGGGTTTTTTCTCTTACTGTGGCGTTCTAACACATCCTCTCTCCACTTGCAAACGCTTTGCGAAGGTGCTGCAAGAACGGAAATGGCTTAATATCAACGATAAGTATAAGTTCCATTACGGTTCTCAAACCCGCCAAAAAACATCACCACGTCCCACTTCAAGCATTTCTATACCGGCCACCAATCCCCTCCAAAACAGCACAACTTTCCCTTTCAGTATAGACAGGACATCAGCAGTGAACAGAGGATCTCTCTGAGTTTGAGGCCACAACAGAGTAATAGAAAGCTCACCATTATGGGATCAGATTTAGGGCCTTTTGTCATAGAGCCATCACGTAATCTTCAGCAGCCTGAACTATCGATTACTACTAACGAACAATTCCTTGTCCCTGCCAGGCACCCGGAGTTTCACCATAGGTCGGAAAACCAACTGATACAACATCCGCACAGCTACAGTAGAAATGTTTTTGATTTTGGCATGGACAATGATCAAAAACGGGGCTTCCAGTTGACATGCTCAGCTTTCGGTGGGGCCTGCACAGCCAGGACACTTGATTTTAACGATTACTCAGAGGACAGGTGTCACAAAATAATGGGCAGAGAACCAATGGGGCCTACACCACCTTACCCCAAATCATTTCGGCTTGAAGTGACCACATCACTACTTCACATACTTTCTGAAGAAAAGTCTGCATGGAGGCATAAACGAAATGATTGCCTAGCTTCAGGGTCCACAATATCACATCCCAAATCAATTCGGCGAAATTTTTGGTCTCAAAACTCTGTCAGCAAAGATTTGATTGCTGAGCTGGGGTCCCAGTTGAATCAACAACCTAATGGTCTGAACATAGTGACGGAGCTTAAGTAGCAATTTTATCCAATGGAATTATCTTGGGAAAGCACACTCATTTTTAGCTCGAGGCAGTTAATTTGTTCGAGGCCTCAACTACCAGAACTCATTTTTGGGAGCCCAACAAATGCAACACAGAAGCCTAGCACCGACTCCCATTCTAACCAGGCCTTTGATTAAGAGAGTTAATATTCCTGGCTCGAGCTCGGTAGCGGGCCTGGGCCCCAATCTCATGAATTGTTCTAATATCAGATCTCCACTGCAAAAAACAGCATTCTTCAGACCTCTATAAAAGAGACCTTACGGCCCAAACGAAGTCAACAATCGGCCCCTTCACACCACCTCTTCTCGCTTAGCTCGACTGAAAATACTCCCCTGAACATCTCATCTTCAAACTCACCTAGTACAGCTACAACACCAGCTTTCTCTTCTATAGAGTCTGTATTGTTAGAAATTGGGCAATCTTCTTCGGATCACTTGGGTTGGGAAACACCAACTCACAGAGATATTTTTTGAGACTGGTCAGCCAACAGAGTTGGGAGATGTAGGGACTTATTTCTCTTCCTCACTCATAATCGAGCTTACTCTGTTCGATATACTTCTATCTCAGCCTCACGCAATTTCAGTTCACAACACTCCAGTCAAACATTCTAACCAACCCCACGAACTACTAAAGAAACGACATCGAGCTAAACCTGGAAAACGTTAATCGGTCAAAGTAACCTGTCTCCCATGAACTTGTCAGTTATTCAGTCAATTACCACTAACCACATTATTCGGAAGATGTGCCCCAGCACGATGAAGAGCTGTGGGGAAAGCCTATAAAAAGGAGAAGTTCCAGAAGAGACAGGGACCAAAAAAATTACTTAAAATTTCTTATTTACGAGATCTAAAGCATTTCTATATTTTAGAGATCACTTGGAATAATGATATCCACTCCATGTAATAAAGAGACTTTTGCAAAAATCTTCCATACGATGTCATGGCTTTTTTACCTATTCAAAGGTTTTCCATGCTAAAAACACCTATTTCAGTTTCTTGCTTTGTATTAGCATATTATTACAGGATCATTGGTATGATAGTTAATTCCTAATCAAATCGAGCTACAGAATTTGGCCATTACATTTAACGTCGTCTGTGGGAAGGATTGCATTTCCACGATACCCTAAGGCAGTCTTTCATTGCAATTTTTGACTATGGCTTCTTCCAGACGATAGGCTGGAGGAACTCAGCTCTAAATTTCTGTGGATCCAGGACAGCTCACCGAGTTACGAGCGAATCTCCACGTAGAGGTAGAGAAACGTGCCGAGCACAAACATTAATTGGCAATAGATCGTGAGCTCAGAGAGACGGAGCTCGATGCAGAATGACAAGCTCGCATGACAGCACTAAAATAACATAAAGATCAGATGACGACAATGCAGACTACACTCGAGGCTCTGTAAAATACTCAGTAGGCCCCTCCTTCCAGGGGTCACGATCAACTTCCAGAAACCTCCCACACCACATTTCAGCAAGGGAAAGGTTGGGACCTAGGGGGGTCACTAGTAAAGCAATCTCCAGAAATCTACCACACGGACCGCAACCCTGCATCTATTTGGGCTAAGAAGTCCAATCGGAAATTAGTCGGAGTCACCAGATTCCCATTCATCAGAAGGAAGACCAGTGTCCTCTCCGTCAGATTCTAGCACGAGACCGTCTGAGTGAAGGTGCGGGGACCCATCATCCCCTGCCAGCAGATCCAACTATTTAACCAACACGTCATTACATCACAAAATAACATATGGATTAAAGAATCAAGGAGATGATCGAGGTATAAGTTCTAGGTACTACCGGCGACACTACGTCGTTGCAATGAAGTCTGATTGGCAATGAACTATTCGATATGGAAATACCGAAAGGTTTCCATACTCCCCAAATTCACAAGTACAAAGGTACGGACCCGAAGGACCAATTCCAGTAATACCGCGATTCATTGGGGTTGTATTCCAATCTCAACCACATTCTCTGCCGACTGTTCGCCACAAGTTTACAGGAAAAGCCACTCCGATGGTTCCACTCTTTTCCTGAGAAATTTATCTACACATTTGATCAGCTGCAGAAACAGTTCATCAAAAGATATACCCGTAACAGAGATCAAGAAGAAAACTTAAACTCTCTAATCGGTTTTAAGCAGTTACAAGGGGAAAAGCTTGAGGATTTTTGAAAGAAATTCCTAGAACTCATAAGAAAGGTAGATAACCTTGACCAAAAGACAGTTGTGACCTCGTTCACCAATGCTCTCCGGCTCGATTGTAAAACCAAGGAATACCTATTCCTTAACAAACCTATGACATTGGAGGAGATGATCACCAAGGTCAACGGTTACGTCGACTTAGAGAGGATGATGTTTGAGCGATAAAAGTCTACTAAGTTTGTCCTCTCAACCATGTCCCCACTGCAGAACGAACCAGTAAACCTAAGAAGGAACAGAGGGATCATAAATGCACAAAGGAAAATACTAAGTACCCTCGGAGAAGCGGTCCGCAAAGCAAACCCGCACTCCCAAATTTAAACGTCTGAGTATCCACACATTTTCCACTACTGTTAAAAGACCCACTCTACCACACTTCTCGACCACTGGAGCCTATCGAGGGTCAGCCATTTTGCCTACACCATAAGGTAAATAATCATTCTAGTGACAATTCCTATGCCATACAGCGGATGCTCGAGCTCATTTTGAAGGAAGGACGGATGCTCGAATACATTGTTGACCTGAAGATAAAGAAGCCAAAATCCTTCCCGAGTCAAGCAATCGCCGGCTAGGAATCTCTTTCAAAGACTGTGATACTAGTCATGTCAAATTTCCACATCATGATGCGTTAGTCATAATGCTCAAGATGAAGCAGCTTGTTATGCACACAATGATGATCGATACTGGAAGTGGTATTAAAATTCTTTTTCAGAATATGATCGACCAGATGGGGCTGGCTGACCAAGTCATTCAGAGCGACACCGACATCAGTGGGATTAATGGTTCCCAGGAAGAACGAGTAGGCAAGATTATCTTACCTATTACCGCAGGACAAGCTACTATCAACGTCGTTTTCTATGTCATCAAAGCAAAGTATCGTTATCTTAGGATTATGGGCCGCTGCCGGATACACAACATGGAAGCAATCGCTTCCACCAATCATCATGCACTCTGGTTCAAGTACGATAATGGTATTTACGAGATCAAAGGTTGTCATAAACTTTTTGAGCTTGCAAAAATACTGTCTCCGCCATCCTAGATACCTCGGATAGATTGGCCGTATAACAATTAATAAAAATTGATCAGCTCGACGACCAATCACCTACAGAGGAGCCCACATAATATGTCAACATTGATGGCTCTAGCAGAGGTACATTCATCGGAACTAAGCTGGTTCAACTCGAGAAAGATGCTCTCATCCAGTTTCTACAACTCAATCAAGGCGTTTTTGCTTAGTCTTTCAAAGAAATGCCCGGAGTCGATCCAGCTATGGCTTGCCACAAGTTTTCCATCAACATCAACGCCCCAACATTCAAACAGAAATAACGACGATTCTCACCTCGCCTTCGCGATTAAGTTAACACTGAGATCGAGAAACTGATCAAAGTGGGATTCATTCGAGAAGCCAAATATCCGGACTGGATATCCAACATTGTCAATGTCCCAAAAAAGAATGGAAAAGTTCGCGCTTGTGTAGATTTTACAGATCTAAACAAGCACATCCCAAAGGACAGTTTCCCCCTTCCCAATATTCATCAGATCCTCGACTCCACTGCAGGCCATGATCTCTTATCTATAATGGACGCTGCTTCAGGATATAACCAAATACCACTCCTGGAAGAAGATCAAAAAAAGAAAACATTCATCACCGAGAGTGGCCTTTACTATTATAAAGTCATGCCCTTCGGGCTTAAGAACGCAGGAGCCACCTACCAATGATTGATGACTGCTATGTTCAAAGCACACCTGGGTAAGATCGCTGAAGTCTACATCGATGATCTCCTGTGCAAAACCATACAGTCTGAAAATCACCTCACAGATCACAACACAATATTCAACATCCTTCGATCTTGCAAAATGCATCTCAACCTAGATAAATTTTAATTCGGGGTACATTCTGGCCGCTTTCTATACCACCTCATCAGTATGAAATGGATTGAGGCCGATCCAGATCAAATCCGCGCTCTCCTAGACATGCCTTCTCCGAAGACAATAAACAACATTTAAAAACTCACGGACAAGATTGCTGCGATCAACCGTTTCGTCTCCAAATCTTTAAACCGCTACCATTGGCTATTCCTGCTACTCTGAGGATGTACCAAATGGGGAAAGGTCCAGCCAACCGCTGAAGTCACAAGGATAACAGAATGCGAAGCAGCTTTTCAGGATCTCAAAATCTATTTGGGGAGGTCTCCCAAAATGAGCACCCCAATAGGTAATGAGGAACTGATAATCTACCTAGCAGTCACGAACACTTCTCTCAGCTAGGTTCTCATTCGCCTAGAAGGTTAAATTGAGAAACCAGTCTTCTTCATCAGTAAAACGCTTACACCAGCATAAACAAGGTACTCTAAAATTGAGAAACTTCTTCTCACCCATGTTTACACTTCACAAAAACTCAAGCACTACTTCTAAGTGCATTCAGTCAAAGTGATGATGAACTACCCACTTTGGAAAGTCCTATCCAAAAAAGAGAAGTTACCAAGAGTGCAACAATGGTCAGTCAGTTTGGGGGAACATGATATAAAATTCGAAAAATGTCATTCTGAGAAGGGTCAGGCCATTGCTGATTTTCTTGCAGATTTTTTAGTAAAAGATCCCGAGTGGGAGGAGCACGACCCAGACCTTACCAAAAGCATGCCAAAAAATCCAACTCCCAAGCTATTCGACAAACGAGCTGACTGGATCACTACGTTAGGGTGGAGGCTTCTCACCGATGGATTAGCAGGACCCGCAGGGTCAGGAATCAGGATCATTTTGATTACCCCTTCAAATGACAGAATTGAGAAATTAATCCGCTTAGATTTTGAGGCCTTGAATAATTTTACCGAGTATGAAGCTCTCATTCACGGACTCGACCTCGCACTTGAGCTCGATGTCCCCGACCTCTCAATTTATACAGATTCATTGCTCATCGTTCATCATTATTCTGAGCAGTACAAAAAGAATGGAAAGATGATTGAATACGCAGCCCTCGTCGCAGATAGGATGAGTAAGTTCACGAAAGCAACCTTCAAATATCTTCCTCGAGGCGAAAACAGACACTCTGATTCCTTGGCATATCTAGCCGGGGACTTGGGTACAGAAGCTCGATATCTCCAAATTGAAATCATTTAAACCCCCAGAATTGATCGCATAGCTGTATGCTCGGTCAACACTGCGAGCGATAAAGGGGGAAACGACGATTGGCGAAAGCCTTTCTTGGATTACCTCAGCATCGACAATAAATGTATCAGACCACTTCCAACAGATCCGAAGGAACGCAGACAGTTGATCAATAACTCGAAACGTTACATCACTCAAAAAAGTATGCTTTACCGCCTATCCGTTAGAGGGCCTTACCTCAAGTGCCTCTCAAAGACAAAAGCAGGGGAACTGCTCTGCAAACTACACGAAGGAACTTGTGGCTGCCATGCTGCAGGTAGATCATTAGCAAACCGAGCAATAACTCAAGGAGAATTTTGGCCCAGCATGCGCAAGCAAGCAGAAGAGTATTCTCGCAGATGTGATACCTGCCAGAGATATAGAAATATGATACGCGCCCCTGCGCTAGAGTTCCATGCAAGAAAGGTTTTCTGGCCCTTCAAAAGATGGGCACTAGACCTAGTCGGCAAATTCCCTAACACTCCAGGTAATTTCTGCCACCTATTCCTAGCTACTGATTACTTTATAAAATGGGTAGAAGCAATTCTACTATGTCTAACTAGAGAAGAAGAGGTCATCTCTTTCATCTAGAACAACATAATCACTCAATTCGGGTGCCCCTACCTAATTCATATCGATAACGGGCTTCAGTTCGTGGGAGATAAGGTCGTCACTTTCCTAAATCACCACAATATCATTCATTCACTATTAAATCCATACTATCCTCAAGGTAATGGCCAAGCGGAAATCACCAGCAAAGCCATCCGCGAATGACTCAAAAAATGGCTTTCCTCCAAAAAAAAAGTAAATTGTGCCCGCGAACTACCTCACATCCTATGGGCGTATCGAACTACCCCCCGATAGTCCACGGGATGTACCCCATTCCATCTGAATACCATCATCCAGTTCGGGATCACGAGCTAACGGACGAGGAAAATGAGTTCGAATAGTCTTGCAACGTCAATATAAAAGATGAAGCCAGGGAACGCGCCATCGCTAAGCTAGGTCTATACCATCATATGCTCGTCAGATCTTTCAACAACAGAGTTAGGAGCCGCACCTTCTGAATTAAGGATATCGTCCTACGAGAGATTCCTCAACATCGCAAGGAGCCTCACCCTGGAAAATTAGCCGACAATTGGGAGGGTCCATTCATTATCACAGGCCTCCCAGGCCTGGGATCATACTATCTCATGATAGAAGAGGGAGTCCCCATTTCAAATCCTTGGAATACTAGACGACTGAAGCGATACTATCATTAGTCGTCTTACTACTTCATTTTCATGTTTCACTGCTTGTTATCAATTCCAAAAGTGAGATTCCTATCTCCATCCAATGTAAATTTTAAACTTATCAATGAAAGTTTTCTTTAACTTAATGTCAATCTCTTCATGAAACAGTCATTCATATTCCACAGATTCAAGCATGATAATACTAGCTTAAAATCCACAGTCCCTAAGTTTAATCAAGGAACTTCGTTGGCTTCTGCCACTACATATCTGCGAGGGTGTCAAGTGTAAAAACTTGTTCCACTTCAAAGAGCCAAGCAAGAGATAAGACATAGGTAATACTTGTCTTCATCTTTACAACTGGTTTGGTCCACACCAATAGGCTGGATCGAGCATACAACTTGGTTTAGCTGAATCTATACATATCTACGAGGGTGGCAAGTGTGAAAACTTGCTTCACTTTAAAGAGCCAAGAAAGAGATAAGACATAGGTAATATTAGTCTTCATCTTTTATAACTTGTTTGGTCCACATCAGTAGGCTGGATTGAGGATACCACTTGGTTTAGCTAAATCTCTACAGCTCTACAATTGTGACAACTGTAAAAACTTGCCTCACATCAAAGACACAACCGGGCATAAGATAAAGCAAAGGTTATACTAGCTTTCTTCTCTTTCAATATGTCAGCGACATTTCTATAAACCGAAATCACGGATAACACTTGATCTAGATACCCCTCTATATATTTATGCGATTAGAATGAATGTTAAAATTTGTTTTATATCAAGGATCCCACCCGACACAAGATAAATCAATGGTCATACTAGCTTTCATCTTAACAATGTATCTGTAATAATTTTACTTATTTTCAGGTATATCATATTATAGAAGATTCATCTCCGTTGATGGAGTGTCAGCGATGCTTTCCCCCACATCATCAAGAGGTCTATCTCTCAGCTTGTGGGCCACAGTAGCCCTACCTTTTTCTACTAAGTCAGAAGTTTGAGTGCCCAGTTGGGTCTCCATGGCGCCTAGACAATTACCTCGACCTATTTCGGCTCCACATGTACATCCCTTATCTGACAAAGTTTTGAGCAAGGTATCTCGTTCTAACTCAAGCCTTTTAGCTTCCTCTACAAAATATGCAACAACCACCTTTAACAAGTCAGATCGAGCCATATCAGGTATTACCACTTTTGCAAATCTAGCCTTCAACCTCTTGTGATGTACCTTTAAACTAGTACAAGTATCCCTATATGCGATTATATCTGTATCAACCCCATCATGATAAATGGCATCTTCTTTCAATTTGACAATATACTGCTCCAACTCAGCAAGGTTCATGGTTTGTAATTCTACAACCCGAGCACGAAGCACCCTAAGCTCAGCATTCAACTCCTCTCTCGCAGGAAGATCCTTCAACAATTTATCCTTTCTCTTCACTAGCAATTCCTTTGCTTTGATCTCCCGTTCCAGATCTTTCTCCCTGATAAGAGGAACATCCAGCTTATGCTGGCATTCCCCCTAATTCACATTTCCTTTTTGATCATGCTCTTGAATTCGGGATACATCACTATCTAGCTCTCTAATGCGATCTGAGAGACTAACAATATCCCCTAGAACTAGAGGAGCCTTAATCATAGTTCTACTTCCCCCAGAACGCTCTCTAGCCTCAGCTTTGTTGGCACGAGCAATGGCTTGATCCCTTTCGGTTTTAGGTCGAGCAACTCTCTAGTTTAAGTCATCACACCTGCGCTGCATTTCTCGGAATTCTATATCCTTGGCAGGGAGGACTGCTTGCAAATGTTCAACTGCGGCCTCCAATGCCGATAGATTTTATCAAGCTAAGCTCAGCTCGTCATCTTTTCCAATGAATTTATGTCACATTCGCTCCAGATCGGTCCTGTATCTATTGAGATCAGATTGACATAGTTCCTCAGTTCGTTCTAGCGCCTGGATGCGGTATTGGGCCATATCCGCCAACTTATCCTTTACAGCCAATGCATCAACCTGACGTAGATGATTCTTGGCACGCTCTGTTTCCTCGGATAAAACTTTTGATCCCATCTTAATTACATAATCTTTCTCCTCGACCTGACGTATCAGGTCAGCGACGACCTGATTCAACTTCTCAAGTCTGAAGTGTACTTTCACGTATTGATCCTCCCAATTCTCGTTCGCCTCATTCATCCTATCGACCTGCTCTACAAATTCCTGATTGTACATCAGTGCGTGATCCTCACGCACACGAGATGTATCCAATTTAACCTGAGACATATAACGACGATTTTGTACAGTTCAATTCAGAAAGTGTCATTTCTGCATATACATACAACATCCTAAGAGATTACGTGGTCTCTAAGCATCTGTGTCCAACTACTTTTTTGGAGTCCGTTCTCAGATGAACTTCATGAATATTCTTTCGGCGTACAAGGTACACACTTTCGATATCCTATTCAGTATTAATAGCGTTGGATTGTTGCTATACATTTCTATCATATTTACTTAACTTAGCGCTGGTATAATACGAAGATTGAACAACCTATTCTAATCAAGCCTACAACTCTGCTTATACATACAACAGGGCTGTTGCGGTCTCTTTTTCCATGGCAAGTCCTCATTCGAGGTTATTTATCCTGTGACTCATCTCACTAACTACTTACAAAAGATTTATTAAGAAAGTCAAAATACAAAAGTTCATTTCCCATACAGAGGTTATTCAGCTTTCAAATATTCAGACAAAACACATGTCTACCCTACCTTTTCACTCCTACCCTCTGGGAGCTTAACATCGTCTCCTTGGTTATCGAGCACCGTTTGGGGGGAGACACCATCCAGACCGTCCACAACCCTCAGTAATTCGGCTTCCTCCTCTTTTTCTTCAGCATAGGTGTCAGCCTTAATAGCATCCACCTCCTCCTGAGAGTGGCCCTTCAGTATCAAGTGATGACCTAGTCTGTCGCGCTCATCAACCGTTTCGTCTAAATTAGCCTTTTCCTTGATCTGTAACTGGCCGATCGCCATAGCATGAGCGGCCTTCAGCTGTTTGACTTCTTTTAGGGTATCAATCTTGACTCGAGCAAGGTTTTTCTCCAGTTCGCTCTTCGCCTTCTTAAGCTCAGACTCCTATTCTTCAATACCGAGCCAAATCCCCTTGACAAGACGAGCAACCTACAAAAATTATATTGACCTCAGTTACTAGCTCGAAGTACATTAAACATTTCTATCTGATAACATAAACTTACCATCTGGCTCGTGTCTTCCTTTCCTTGTAGAATTGCTAACCTAGCCTTTTCCTCGATCTCTCTGAGGTCATCCACTGAAGCAGATCGTCCCCTCAACGACCATTTCTCCTGAGCCCCCCAAAGGCTAAACCCCCATCCTTTTCCCTTGCGTAACCTCACCACTTACTATGGTACCAGAGGCCGACAAAGCTTTTTTTATCAGTCTCTTCAGAAATTTGTAGGTTACCTTGCTCGTCGTAAGGTTCGCTTGAGCAGAATTGTCTGACCCAGGAGTCTTAGCTCGAACCTCCTCCCCACTTGCTTGCCATGTTCCTTCGTCGACACCCGTCATCGACCTATTAGACTAAGCCTTTGCAACCTTTGTCGATCTACTTTCAACTCTCTTCTTTCTACTCAGGCCAAGTTCCCCCAGGACCAGTTCGAGTTTAGTCTCCACCTCCGCGACCTCGTCGAACAAAGACTCTTTCCTTTCCAATGTAGACTTCACACCTGCAATAAATATATTTTTCTATCAACTACACTTGTCAAAGATACATAACAATAATTATATCTATGTATGTATTTACTTACTTTGCTTTACAGATCTAAATTGAAGGTCCAAAAGTTCCTCGTCATCTCTTTGAAGGCAATTACCCTTTACCCATATGATGTTGTCATTCCATGTTCAACCTGCTGAATTCAGATCGAAAAAATGATAACGAGTAACGCTCGCACAGAAGTACGACCTCCCAGTAGCCTTAAAACTCTTCACCCCATAAAATTGTAGAATGTCCTCAGGGGTTATCCTCCTCACTTTGTTCCCTTTTTCCCACCTATCATTCAGATGGTCACATACAATTATGACCTCCCACATATTCCCGTTCATTTGAACGGGACATGCCCCAATTGCATTCATTACCCCTTTCGCTAAATTGGTGAGGGGAAGGCACGACCCATACTCTAATTGAGATAGGTAACACAGAAAACCCTTTGAAAGGTTACTCCAGACATCTCCATCGAAATACTCTAACAAGATCTATTTATCTATACCCCTATCTCATTTTTCTGCTTCCAAATCTGCCAAAAGATAAAAATACTCATCCCCCTCCGCTACCGTACAACCCCTAAATTGCCTGTCGGCAAACTCTACACATTTAACCTACTTACCTCCTATGGCCCCCTTGGCTTTACAAAATACTCTAAAAGCATCAGAACCTAGAAGATAGGACACCAACTGACCAGGGAAACCCAGAAATTGTTCCAATCCTCCTTTCCCTTCGCTATCAGACTCATTCGTCCTACCAGAGGTTAAAACCTCATTAACAGATGACCTACCCATCTTAAAAATAGACTCTTCAGGACTATTTTGACCTACACAATGCCCCTCACGCTCGACCTACATACAGGCCATGCAGGCGCGACGAGGCATCTTGTTTTCCAGTTCTTCTTACTTCAGTGATTTTTTACCATGACGCAAAGAAAATAGAAGAATTAAATAAAAGTATTTCTTACATGGCTTGGCTGAAGCACAGTCAAACTCCAAACAAGAACTATGTAAGTAGTAGACTTAGTATGGCACTCACAAAACATGATGGAAGGTCTTCAGAGCGCAAAACCATAATGGAAATACCTCAGCAGAATCTTCCTACCAATTCTCTTCCGTCACTGCCACCACCGCTTCTTCTATAACCACCACCACAGCAGAGTTGGTAGATATGAAGAAGGCCCAACCTTAGAATCCCCGGCAACACAGAAAATTAGCGCATCTGCCTCGCAGATACACATTTTCCTGCATATGAACCCCTAACCTTGTCTTCTGCAAAGGTACGGAGAAAAGCCCAACGTTCCTCGCTCGTCAAGCCGAAGACATGAAATCTCCACTTATAGTAGAAATCTTCCTCAGCTTCAGCCGCTTCCTCCCCTCACAAGCCTCGATACGTCGGAGGAACAGACGCTGAGATCGCCATTTCCAAGGACTGGTCACCAAAGTACTTCAACTTCAATCGCTGCGCCTCAGACACAATCACTACAACAAATATGGCTTTTCACGTCATTTAAACAACATCATTTTATCTGAAATTGACGTGATAGTTCCAAAGTTACAATCAATTCCCGTAAATGACTTAATGCCATATATTTTCACGCCATTTTATTAAAAAGTGACATTAATTATCGTATTGATACCCCCGCACGGCATTTTTAGTAATGCCTTTGAAAATAAATGACGTACATAGTTTCTTTTTCAATTCATTTATTCAAAACTAACATTATTTTGTTTTTACTAAAAATCGCGATGACTGAGATAAATAGTTTATAAAGGAGATGTAAAATTTACATGGAAGAAAGGGTAGCAGATTTGGGTTCGGAGAAGAGGTCTTTTAGATATCGAAAATTACAGAGAGATCAGAAATTGTAGAGAGATTAGAAAAAGGATTCGTCAAAGAATGAACACCCAACCTTCTCATGGTCCAATTCTCTTCAGATCGACTGCTAAGATCCTCTGGAGAACCATTCGCGGTCAGCAATCTCATCTTCCTCTGTTTGTTGATTTCAATTTTCTTTATTTTAATTGATTGATGGAGTTTGTGATTTATTGATTGGGTTTGTTCCCATTTTAGTTTCATTAATTGGGCTTATTTCGATTTTAGTTTTACTAATTGGGTTTGTGTCAATTTCGTTTTGATTGATTGTTTTGATTTTAATTTCATTTATTAGGTTTCTGTCCAGAATTCTGGGAAAAAATTTATGTGCCAATATAGACACACAAACTAACAAGGAGAAGTACAGGCCTCCATACATCTATATGAATCTAATACAACTTCTAGAGGATAGAGATATCGAAGATCAAACGAATTAAACAAAAATAGCTTCAGATATCCTAGAATGGGTTGAATATTCAATCATCTGTAAATCGTTCTCAGATCTGTTGCAAATTGCAACTTGCATGCAAGTAATATTAACTATTGAAAATCTAATGTATAATTTATGTACTAGATCTAAATGGGACTCTCACAAATCCTTAATTAGCATAAATCTAGATTTAGACACGTAATCCAGTACAATAAGAATACGATTGGTGATTTTAGTGGATCGGTAAGAGGTCCAGTAAGGTAGATAGGGGGCCTAAACGCCAGTAGTAAGAGTGTTCTTTCCCTTCTTTGTGGTTCAGTCCGGATCCTTTTCTTAGAATGGTGTAGGGCTTTTTTTGGGGGTCTACAAAGCCTGAGGCCATAGGTTCCACCCCAGCATGCAGTAGAGGTTGCCAAGACATATAAGTATTTCTACAATTTTCACCATAATCGACAGACAATAGACATTATTGTAAGCTATATACTCTCTAATCGTATATGTACTGGTCACCGACACATTTAATCATGTTAATGTTACATAGGACTCCATGCTATCTATATTCTTTCACTGATTTCATAATCGTCGCCTGTTGATATTAATTCGATCACTTCCATCAATACTCTTATTTCTTGCTTGAGAATTGAATTTGTATTGTTTATTTCTAATATATATATATATATATATGGACATTGTTCGTCATGTAGGAACTACACAAATCCTTACCTTCATGTGAATCCTTCTACAATCAAGGACACGATACAGGAATCTTTTCTCAGATTGAGCACATTTCTTGCATCTATTGATATTTTGCTTACAGTTGTCACTTCCAAATGTTTATATCCAATCTCTATTAGGTCCCTCCCGATGGAAAAAGAAGAAGAACCTGAGAGTAATGTGCTCCTTGCTTCAATTGAAAATTTGCAATATGCTGTCACTGTGGATGTCCTTCACACGGTAATTTTTTTCTTCCTGGTCAAGTTTTAAGGACATTTTTTTGCATACTTGCATCTGATAAATACTGTAGGTTTTGACTATTTTAGGTATTCTCGGCATTTGGTACTGTCCAAAAAATTGTTATATTTGGAAGAAAAAAAATGGTGGAATGCAGACACTAGTTCAGTACCCTGGTACGATTATTGTTTGTTATATTTTGATATCCTATTATGTTCTTCTTGTTCTTCTATAATGTAGTTGTATACCTTTATATATATTTATGCTCATCAACTGCTAGTTTTATCCAGCTAACCACTTGTTAATTAATTCCTGTTTTCAGACCTCATAGCTGTTGCAGTCACTAAACAAGCTTTAGAAGGATATTAAATCTATGATGGTGGCTATTGTAAGCTTTATCTATCATACTCTCGTCACATTGATCTCAATATTAAGGCATAAATATATGTTTTTGAGTTATATCCATGGCAAGAAAAAGAAAAGGAAACTAAGAAAACAATTTGCGAAGAAAACAAAACACCATCCTCAATGTATGTTTCTTCATACTTCTTTATTTTATTTTAGACTTTTACATATTAGGTTGCTGCAGAAACTTCTTTCATATAACATGTTATAAAGTGGACAAATTTGGTGACTTAGTTGTTGCCTTTCAAACTCTGGCTATTTAGTTCTTTGTTGTGCTAATTGTAATATTATTTTTATTATTGATTGTTCTAATCTGGCTACATGTTGATTCCATTCTCAGGGTTAATGATTATCAAGGCAGCTAAAAGCATCATCAAGCCTTTATGCCTTGGTATGATTCGATACTTTGAAACATGTATTTCAAAATTTATTTCAAAAACAAACCATGAGCACACACACCTAATCCTCTCGATTCTCCTACATTTCAACTCCATAAACATCTTCTGGGCTCCCCAAATTTAAAACTACGAAACCCTAATTAGCTCCATTTCTCAATCTTTTCTTTGAATTGTTTTCGCAACGCGGTAGCAGCAATAGTTTAAATGGATGCAGGGATGTTTTTTGTTAGCGGGTCAACAATGCATTGATTTCTAGGAGCGGCAATAGGGTTTACTTAATGGCAGAGTATGCTACTGTGCCTTCGTGTTCTAAATTACCGTTGCAAAGAAGTTTCTATAAACTGAGCAGCTTCACACCTATCCTACACAGTTGCAGAAAGCCATCATTTGGGAATTTTCAGTTATTACTCAGCACTCATCGTGAAAAAACTGTGTTCAGTGTTCCTACTGCCCCACTTTTGAGACGACCTATGAGTATCAAAGAAAGCTTCTCGAGTTGTTGCTTGGGGACTTTGATGGATCTTGAGAATGTTACACCCTCAAATTGGACACTTGTTGTTGATGACTTACTACTGACTATCGGTGTATTTCTTACATATATGGCTGGAATAATACCATCACAGAAAGCTTATTCTAGTTCGAGACAGAACGTCTCAAACTATGATGCTGTTACTGCTAATCTTACATCTTTGAGTAGTGATATGAGCAGTGAATTCAATCCAGTGTATGTACGGGATGAAGTGAGAAGGAAGCTCATGATTGCACTAAATGCTGTTAAACAGGACGATAATTTAAATAGTAAAGTTGATCAACGTGAAAAAAGCAGTGAAAAACTTCCCTTTAGTTTGTATGCCATTGCTGAGATTCCTCGATTACGACTGCTTCAGGCAACTTTGCAACAGCTGGAAAAGAGTCAGTAATATTTCAGAAAGCTATGAAACTGTAAATAAGGACAATCAGTTAGGACTTGTTGTAGAAATTATAAAGAAATGTGGTTAGTCAGTATGCCTTGCATGGCTAGAAGAGGAACTTTATCTGGAGAGCAGGAAACATGACAAGGCACTTCTTTCTACGACTTTTAGGAAGCTGAAAGACGAAGGCACTATTTTGCAAAACATTAAAAAGTCGAGCAAAGATGATATATATGAAGATTTACTGCTCTATCTCAGATTTGGTTCTATCAGGGAGGGCAAGCTGCTATGACATTAAGTTTCTTGTGCAACATGGGGTAGACGTCTTCGAAGATCTCGTGATTACTTTGTCAGATGGAATCACATGCCTTTATTTAGAGCTTATTTCCGTTGACAGTGACATGTCGAGTGAAATGAGTCGACTGGGTTTAGATTTGTGTTCATTGTCAACCCGAGCCCTTCAAAGATTACGAAACGAGGTTGCTTTGGATCGGTGGCTGCACCAGAATATTGAGTCCGTTATTTCAATGAATGAGGACCGTTTTGACTTGTGGACCTTTCAAATCCAACCACTTGAGCGACCAGACATAAACCAGACTGAAAAAAGGTCATGGTGGAAGAAGCTTATCTTCAACAAACATGCATCAACATTACCGTCATTATGTTCTGTTGCAATTAAACAATTATTTATCCCTGTTAAACGTACAATGGAACTTAGAGCTTTGAGTGGCTAGCGGTACTATTTCAGCTTGTTTCATGAGTTCTCTTGTCACGGCCCAGCCCGGGGCCGCCTCTGCAGTGCCTGGAGCACAGCGGAATAAGGGACCGTGCGGCGTACGCACACGTGCGGTCTTCGTATACCAGCCATCTTCACGAGCGCGGCGCGCCAGTGACATACAACCCACGGATGCTAGAGCGACATCCGGATAATCCTGGATACTCGTGAGGGGTCATCGAATATGTATTCGGTATAGGCAACAACGCTAAAGGTTCCCTCAATAATCCCTATAGCGTAATCCTTTGCGACGCGCGCGAGGTACGGAAAGCACACCTGTCCTGTAGCGGATCAGGATAGCTCAATATGCTGGTTTCCAGATAAGTGACTCATATATGAAGGGGCGACGTGCCTGAACTATTTATATTGTCCATCTATAAGGGGTGGTGCGTCTCGGATAGCCCGCGGGGAATAGCGGCGCCTTACGAAGCCCTCTTTGGAAAACCGGCCCACATTGCGAGGCAATGTCCCCTGGCCTTCCCTAGGCCTAGGAGAAGTCATAACTATCCCTTGTAGATAGCCCATGAGTCGGGGTCCTTGATGACCAAGCATTAAAGCTCTTTTAGTCATGGGGAGGATTGGACCCAAGGTTCCTCCTTAATATAGCTAATAAGTATTCCAAAATGAAATGTTAAAACATGAGACGAAGCGTACTGGCCCTTTTCGCCCCTTAACCGAATCCGATTGCGACGAAACTTGGCGTACAACTATATTAGGATATAGAGAACATATATACTCGGACAGAACTCAAAACGCTCGGGTGGATTTGGCCGGCGTTCAGTAGGTCGTCACACCCTCCTGCACTTAAAATAATCTCGACATCCTCGTCGAGAACCTTCTTCAACACAGCTCTTCAACGATTCAATCTTCTGCATCTCCACGAAACCAACAACTGTCCCGCACTTAGTTCAGAATACTATTTCTTCTTCTGCACTAGCGAATACAGAGCCCGACTGCTAGTCTCGATGCTGACAACTGTGTCTTCAGAACTGAACTTTAACTTTGCCCTTTCCAACTAAAGTGTATGGTGACTGGCCTTGATTTTAACTCTGGAGACTGCCTCCTCGTCTGGATATTGTCTCGTGGTCTCAAACCTTTTGAAAAATGTATGGGCAGTGCTCTCTAGCGTCGCGCCCTCTGAAATGCACTGCATCCTGCTGCAAGCGCCTTCTCCCTAGACACAATGTGAAATGACGCTCTACTCGAGAAACCAAGGGCGTCTCCTCTGGACAGCCTGACGAGAATATCTGCAATCCCGTCCAAAAGTGTGCTCACTTCCGAGTCACATAATGCCTTCGCTGCTCGAGAGTTCAATCTTTTGTGAATCTCTGCTTCAAACTTTACTCTTCATCTGCGAGTGGCAAGGAGCAAGTTATCTAAAACCAAGGGGTAAACTCTCCCCAACTGAACGGAATATCTGCCGCACACTGAAACTGCCTGAGTGTCCTTCATCTAACTCTGTAAAGGTCTTCAAACCATGTCCGCCCTTCTTACGGAACGTCGGGGATACAGCATCAAGATGCGGCACTCTAGCCTTACCAGTATAGAACTGAACTTGTACTCATTGTTCACTTGGGCGAGGGAGGGTAGCTCCTATAAGGTAGCATACTCTCAACAAGGCGCAGACCACTCTGTCCTACCGCCAACAAAACCATCGAGGCAGGCTATAAAGGCGTGGGTACTCTGATCTCTACCGCCATCTTACCATCGAGATCTGCTATAAAGGCCTCCTACGTGAACTTGTAAAACCCATGAGACATCTATCTGTGCAGCCAAGTTTCTGCTCTACCACTTCTTAGTAGGCCATCATCTAACCAATGTAACATTAGATGGTATCTGCACCAAACTTGGCTGCAACATGGGTGATCATTACTTTGGCGTCACCAAGGTCTATCAACTTCGTAGGACTCTCATCTGCCTCACTCTCCAAGGAATTCTTAATGCCTCTTCCCTAACGAGGACTTAACACTGGCATCTGTACTTACCAAACTCTGGTGGTAATGACCCATGCTAGAATCTGTGCACATCTGCGTCACAACTTACAGCTCTTCCCACACTCAATAAACTCGACGTCCGTGTTGAGAACAAAGCTGTGACATATAACTGACTGACTGCTGAAGCGTTTCTCCATCTCTACATCCCTACTCGAACCTGAGTACTCGGGGGAACTTGGGAATAAGATACTATTACTCCACCTGTCTCCCTGAGCTCGTTGGCTTGTCATGTCCAACTGCTATCAAACTCGCGGAGACCAACCTTCATAATGTCGCAATCATCATTAAACTGAAGCGTAGCCCTTCTCTGACTCTTGAACTAGCTTCTGTAAATGCAGCTAACTCTTAACGGTCACTGGGATGTGGTCTTCTAAAGATACTCCATCAATACAAACAAAGAACGAGGCGTGGGAACTCTATCTCTACTGCTAACCACCAAGTGATAAGGAATTGGGAAACTGACATCCAATTCCGCTCAGGATCTTTTATCCTAGAGCATTCATCCTTCTAAGATCATGTCTGAGGTAACCCGCACAACTGACTGTAGCTCAACTCGGTTCTGCAACAACCACATAACTTACTAATCTTTGAAAATGTGAGTATTCATTTATCTGCGAGCTTAAAATTACCCAGAACCATCTTGTGGAACAACATGGATCAACTCGGTTAGAGCACTCGAACGCCGACAAACCTGAAACTCACTACGGAGCCAGAGAACAAACATCAATCGGTAACTTTCCTTCTTGGAGTGATCAAAGTAGTGTCCTGTGTAACTAGGGGCCAACTACAGACAAGCGACAACCCATCTAGGAGGTCGAAGTTCATGTCGTGTAACAACGAGAAATTCTGCCCTCGATGTCCACCTCACGATATCACTGTGTGCAAACTCGGGACCCAAACCATGTCTTCATCTATTACTTCATGCCGCTTCATCTTCGGCTAATGACATTTACCTCACGAACGTCTCTATGTCCAACTCAGGACAACCACAACGAGTATCCCTCAGGATTCTTCAATCTTCGGTGGACACTAAGGAATTCTAACCAAACCAAGCTTTGCGGTTTCCAGACGAAAGTACTCGGCAACAAACACTGACCATAACGATCTCTGCTGAGGGGCATCGTCCTTGATCGCAACTGCTACTAAACTTCGCAGTGGGTATGCGGACCGAATGCAATAACAACCTGTTAGATCGCCCTATTACTATTCTTCATAGAGCATCTGCTACACTGACAACCTTTTAGAGACAACCAACGATATAGATCATCGCGTCCAACTCAAATCCCAATCCTTCTCAAAGCGTCATTGTTCAAAGCACACTTAACTTGATCAATCTCGCGCTCAGATATGGAGCCTTTCTATCCCATCCAATATTAACTGATATGTAGGCAACTCACTCAACAAGCATTCAGAACGGTGCTTGGATTATCTATACAGAGCAACTACAGCTCTGAAGATCTCAACTGACAAGTAGGTATCCTGCATTTCCAACTCGGGAACCATCACTAAGATCTGTTCTAACAAGATCTGATTACTCGGCTCAACTCTAGACCGATTCTGAGAGACGTAGGCACAATCCATCTACGCTCTACCAACTGAAGAGATAAGATTTAACAAGCTATTCTCGCTATGATACCATGAGTCACGGCCCAGCCCGGGGCTGCCTCTACAGTGCCCGGAGCACAGTGGAATAAGGGACTGTGCGGCTTATACGCATGCGTGGTTGTCGTGTGCCAGCCATCTTCACGGGCGCGGCGCGCCAGTGGCATACAACCCACGGATGCTAGAGCAACATCCGGATAATCCAAGATACTCGTGAAGGGTCATCGAAAATGTATTCGGTATAGGCAACAACACTGAAGGTTCCCTCAATAATCCCTACAGCGTAATCTCTCGCGACGCACGCGAGGTAAAGAAAGCACACCTGTCCTGTAGCGGATCAGGATAGCTCAATATGCCAGTTCCCATATAAGGGACTCATATCTGAAAAGGCAAAGAGCCTGGACTATTTATATTGTCAATCTGTAAGGAGCGGTGCGTCTCGGGTAGCCTGCAGGGCATAGCGGCGCCATTTGAAGCCCTCATTGGAAAACAAGCCCGGATTGCGAGGCAATGTCTCCTGGCCTTCCCTAGGCCTGGGAGAACTCATTACTATCCCTTGTAGATAGCCCATGAGCCGGGGTCCTTGATGACCAAACATTAAAGCTCTTTTAGTCATGGGGAGGATTGGACCAAGGTTCCTCCTTAATATAGCTACTAAGTAAATAGTCAAGTTCCAAAAGGAAATGTTAAAACTTGAGACGAAGCATACTGGCCCTTTTCGCCTCTTAACCGAATTCGATTGAGGCGAAACTTGGTGTACAACAATATTAGGATATAAAGAACATATATACTCGGACAGAACTCAAAACGCTTGGGTGGATTTGCCGGCATTCGGTAGGTCGTCACACCCTCCCGCACTTAAAATAATCTCGACGTCCTTGTCGAGAACCTTCTTCAACACGGCTCTGCAAGGATTCAATCTTCTGCATCTCCAAGAAACCAACAACTCTCCCGCACCTAGTTCAGAGTACTTTATCTTCTTCTGCACTAATGGATACAGAGCCCGACTGTTAGTCTCGATGTTGACAACTGTGTCTTCAGAACTGAACCTTAACTTCGCCCTTTCAAACTAAAGTGCGTGGTGACTGGCCTTGATTTGAACTCTTGAGTCAGCCTTCTCATCTGGATATTGTCTCGTGGTCTCAAACCTTCTAAAAAATGTATGGGCAGTGCCCTCTAGTATCGTGCCCTCTGAAATGACTCTGCCTTTGCTGCTCGAGAGGTCAATCTTCTGTGAATCTCGGCTTCAAACTTCACTCTTCATCTGGGATTGGTAAGGTGCAAGTCTTCTAAAACCATGGGGTAAACTCTCCTCAACTGTACGGAATATCTGCCGCATACTGAAACTGCCTGAGTATCCTACATCTAACTCTGCAAAGGTCTTCAAACCATGTCCGCCCTTCTTACAGAACATTGGGGACACAACATCAAGATGCGGCACTCTAGCCTTACCAGTATAGAACTGAACTGGTACACATTGTTCATTTGGGCGAGGGTGGGTAACTCCTAGAAGGTAGCATACTCTCAACAAGGCGCAAATGACTCTGTCCTACCGCTCACAAAACTATCGAGGCGGCCTATTAAGGCGCGGGTACTCTGATCCCTACCGCCAGCTAACCATCGAGGTCCGCCATAAAGGCCTCCTGCGTGAACTTGTAAAACCCATGAGACATCTATCTGTGCAGCCACGTTTCTGCTCAACCACTTCGTAGTAGGCCATCATCTAACCAATGTAACGTTAGATGGCATCTGCACCTAACTTGGCTGCAACATGGGTGGTTGCTACTCTGGCGCCACCAAGGTCTCTCAACTTCGAAGGACTTTCATCTGCCTCACTCTCCAAGGAGGACTTCTCAATGCCTCTTTCCAGACGAGGACTTAACACTGGCATCTGTACTTACCAAACTCTGGTGGTAATGACCCATGCTGGAACCTGCGTACATCTGCGTCACAACTTACAGCTCTTCCCATACTCAATAAGCTCGACGTCCGCGTCGAGAACAAAGTTGTGACATATAACTGACTGACTGCTGAAGCGTTTCTCCATCTCTACATCCCTACTCAAACTTGAGTACTCGGGGAACTTGGGAACAAGATACTGTCACTGCACCTGTCGCCCTGAGTTCGTTGGCTTGCCATGTCCAACTGCTATCAAACTCGTGGAGACCAACCATCATACTGTCACAATCATCTTTAAACTAAAGCGTAGCCATTGTCTGACTCTTGAACTAGCTTCTGTAAATGCAGCCAACTCTTAACGGTCGCTGGGATGTGGTCTTCTAAAGACACTCCATCAATACAAACAAAGAACGAGGCGCGGGAACTCTATCCCCACCGCCAACCACAAAGTGATAAGGAATTGGACAACTAACATCCAATTCCGCTCAAGATCTTTAATCCTAGAGCATTCTTCCATCTGAGATCATGTCTGAGGTAACCCGCACAATTGACTGTAGCTCAACTCGGTTCTGCAGCAACCACGTAACGTACTAACCTTCGGAAATGTGAGTCTTCATTTATCTGCGAGCTTAAAATGACCCAGAACCATCTTGTGGAACAACATGGATCAACTCGGCTAGTGCACTCGAACGCCAACAGACCTGAAACTCACTACGGAGCCAGAGAATAAACATCAATCGGTAATTTTCCTTCTAGGAGTGATCAAAGCAGTGTCCTGTGCAACTGGGGACCACCTGCAGACAAGCGACAACCCATCTAGGAGGTCGCAGTTCATGTCATGTAGCAACGAGAAACTCTGCCCTCGATGTCCACCTGACGATATAACTGTGTGCAAACTCGGGACCCAAACCATGTCTTCATCTATTTCTTCATGCCGCTTCATCTTTGGCTTATGACATTCCCCTCCAGAACGTCTCTGTGTCCAACTCAGGACAATCACAATGAGTATCTCTCAGGATTCTTCAATCTTCTATAGACACTAGGGAATTCCAACCAAACCAAGCTTCGCGGCTTCCACACGAAAGTACTCGGCAACGGACACTGACCATATCGATCTCTGCGGATGGGCATTGTCCTTGATCATAACTGTTACTAAAGTTCACAGTGGGTATGCAGACCGAATGCAAAAGTAACCTGCTAGATCGCCCTATTACAATTCTTCATAGAGCATCTGCTACACTGACAGCCTTTTAGAGACAACCAAAGATATAGATCATCGCGTCCAACTCAAATCTCAATCCTTCTCTTAGTGTCATTGTCCAAAGCACACTTAACTTGAGTAATCTCGCGCTCAGATATGGAGCCTTTCTCTTGCGTCCAATATTAACTGACATGTAGGAAACTCACTCTACAAGCGTTCATAATGGTGCTTGGATCATCTGTACAGAGCAACTACGGCTCTGAAGATTACAACTGACAAGTAGGTATCCCGCATTTCCAACTCGGGAACCATCACTAAGATTTGCTCTAACAAGATCTGATAACTCGGCTCAACTCTAGACCAATTCTGAGAGACGTTAGCACAATCCATCTATACTTACCAACTGAAGAGCTAAGCTTTAACAATCTATTCTCGCTCTGATACCATCTGTCACGGCCCAACCCGGGGCTGCCTCTACATTACCCAGAGCACAGCGGAATAAGGCTCCTTGCGGTCGTCGTGTACCAGCCATCTTCATGGGCGCGGCACGCCAGTGGCAGACAGCCCACGGATGCTAGAGCAACATCCGGATAATCCTGGATACTCGTGAGGGGTCATCGAGTTTGTATTCACTATAGGCAGCAACACTGAAGGTTCCCTCAATAATCCTTACAGCGTAATCTTTCGCGACACGCGCGAGGTACGGAAAGCACACCTGTACTATGGCGGATCAGGGTTGCTCAATATGTCAGTTTCCAGATAATGGACTCATATATCTAGGGGTGACGAGCCGGGACTATTTATATTGTCCATCTGTAAGGGGCGGTGCCTCGGATAGCCTGCAGGGCATAGCGGTGCCATATGAAGCCCTCTTTGGAAAACCAGCCCGCATTGTGAGGCAATGTCCCCTGGCCTTCCCTAGGCCTGGGAGAACTCATAACTATCCCTTGTAGATAACCCATGAGCCAGGTTCCTTGATGACCAAGCATTAAAGCTTTCTTAGTCATGTGGAGGATTGGACCAAAGATCCTCCTTAATATAGCTACTAAGTAAATAGTCATGTTCCAAGAGGAAACGTTAAAACATGAGACGAAGTGTACTGGCCATTTTCACCCCCTTAGCTATATTAGGATATAGAGAACATATATACTCGGACAGAACTCAAAACGCTCGGGTGGATTTGGCCGGCGTTTGCTAATTATTTGTCCCTGTAAAACGTACAATGGAACTTAGAGCTTTGAGTGGCTAGCGGAACTACTTCAACTTGTTTCTTGAATTCTCTGATATCACAATGCCTTTCATTAGATCTGTTGTTGAAAAGATCAGTAGTGCCATATCATTCTTTCTGGTTTGCTTAATTGGGAGGTCCTTAGGACTCATTTATACTGGTATATCAGAGAGTGGGGATCTCTGTTGCATAGAAGGTAGCTTTCATCTGGGGAATGAAAAACTACAGTTTGAGCTGATAAAATAGGACTGCTTCAAGTTTATTAAATATAGAAATACCTGGGACATACATCATTGTCATTGTTCAAATTACATCCTCGTTCCAGATTCCATTTTTGACCTTATTTTTGTATCGTGACGTTTATTGTTTAATTCTTGAAGTAATACTTTATTGACATGCCTTAGCAGGTTAGTCAAAAATAAGAGTTACATAGATATAAAGTGTTTGATGGTGGTATTTCTATTGACATGCTTCTCTTTCGGTTGTTAATATACAGGTTTTTCTCAGAGTATATAGGACTGGACACTATGATGGAAATTGTGTGCAAGACATTCAAAGGTGTTAAAGCTCTTGAAACCTACGACAAGGAAGGACGAATCAATAAGATGTTGGTCTTCACATGCTCGGGCCTTCTATCGGGAAGCACATGGATGGTAGATATGTAGTAATTTAGCTAGAAGAATTAAGGTAAGAACTTTTTGTAGTTTGAGAAAGTACTTTCTACTATGTGTTTTTTAATTTTACTCTAAGACTAATACATACAAGATATTATTCTTTTATGTCTAGAAACATGTAAATATTTCTTATCCCCCTAATAAAAAATTTCCCCCTTCTTTTGCAGTCCTTATGTTGGTGATTTTGTGGCAAATGACCCACAACGAAGGCTTGCTCTTTTGAAGCCAAGTTTACCCACTGGAGAGTGTCCACATGGCTTTCTTGGATTTGCTGTGAATAAGATCGATTTAGAAAATATTAACCTGTCTTGTCTAACAATCAACGGTCATGGGCTACGGGAAACTCCCTTTTATAGCCTTTTCTCATGTGTGCAAGTATATAAGACCAGGTCAGAAATGCAACTTGCCCATCCATGTATAAGTGAAGGAGCCCTCTATTTAGATGGTGGAATGGTTAGGAGTAATGGTGTATTCACCTTTGGTAATAGGTAAGCAATGATTCTCTTAATATTATTACCTATGCAAATTATTGTTTTATGGATGCATTTCTCATGCACTTTCCTTACAATATAGTGATCTTTGTGAAATGGTCGAGATTTATAGGTTTCTTTTGAGCAGGTGGACATTAGTGTAGGTGATACGATTCTAATGTTACTTGAGCAGGTGGATATTAGTATTAATGCTGCTCGAGTTGCTAACATTGCGGCTTTAGTTACTGTGGAATGCTGTGGTGGACATAGTCTACAGCCGTCAGACATAACTATATACTCAGAGCTGTTAATCTCCTGGACCTTAACCTGTACCAACTCCTCCTGGTAAATTTTATAAACTATATACTCGGAGCTATCAATCTCCTTGTTGTTCGCATTCCTATATGGTATTTACAAATGTTTAGAGCATTTTTTTTCACACGGGGTGAAGAAAATAAAATGACAAGACTGATTAGCTAGGATGGCACTGTTTGGGAACACTTATGTCAATTGGGTTCTTAATTGGAATTGATCGAGTCAGTCAAATATGCTTCTTTTCCCCTTTCATATGCTTGCTCTTTCACAGTTACACATCGATATACATATGCACATATCTATTATGAAAGCTTAAGGCAAGATCTATATAAATATGTTTATATCATTTTAATGAAACTTCATGTTTTATGTTGGACCGTATATATTTTCATGTACGAGTGGCTAGAATTTCTACCAATTAGAGGATCTATTATTTATAACTTTTATTTAATTAAATGGTACATAATGCCTTTTATTATTTATAACTTTTATTTCTACCATAGTTTTGGCTAGAATTTCTTCACCATGGAGCTCATCTGCACAATAATACTTATCATTCAAACCTGACACCATGAAGAAAATAATATAGTAAAGTGGAGTAGCCATTTTGTAACCAATGAGTATTGGTGTTTGAAATAGTTATGGATTGTCAATGTCCTGAGCCTCCAGATATACAAACACGGAAACTGTCATGCACCGTGTTGGGAATTTATATGCTGCACACAAATTCATAATAAGCCTTAGTTTCTCGCGTATCTTGGTACATGCGCATATACCAACTAGTTACTTAATGATACTAAAAAATAGTACGTTACCGAAGTTTGCTAGATGTCTTTTTCATGATGCACGAAACTCATAAATATGATTTTTAATGTATGTTGTATCATATCCTCATTTAAACTTGTTAGTTTTGTATGATCGAAGCTCTTGAAAATAGTTTCTTTTCTTAAAGTTCTGGCTTGCTGTGAAATTGTTTCATTTTTCTTTTCTAGGGGAAAGTGTTGTTTCAGGATTATTTGCCACAGTTTGCAGTTTACCATTTGATTATGTCAAGACCCAGATTCATAAAATGCAACCTGATGCAGCTGGAAAGTACCCAAACAAGTGTTCCTTGGACAGTGCTATGAAAACCCTAAAAGCAGGAGGGCCTTTTAATTTTTATACAGGATTTCCTATCTACTGTATTAGGATTGCCCCTCATGTCATGGTATGTAGTCCTCTATCACCATAACTATAGAGATTTTCGCCATAATTGTAGATATTCTTGTTCATTCATCTTTGTTATCTCGAGATTTTGCTGTCAGAACATCTCCAATGGTTCTCTGCTTTTTTGTGGTGGGTCTGACCAATTTTCTACATTACAGTGGTCCTTTATGTGTACATAATTTGCTTTAAATTGTCAGGAAACTTAATTTCTTATGTATGTTTTAGTTCATTGAGGAAGCTGAGCGGAGTCTCCATGATGCTATTATGATAATAAGAAGGGCTTTAAAGAACTCCACTGTGGTTGTGGGTGGTGGGGCTATAGATGTAATCAACTTATCATAGCTCATAACTTGAAATCATTCGAGATGCATGAAGAGGTACTAATAAAATAATTGATCTTTTGGCTGATGGAGATAAGTTGGTACCTATAACAACATGCTCGGACAATAGCAGGCAAGTCTCATCTATTTATAAATGCCTTAACTAAAGCACTTGAGGTAGGTTTCTTTTTGTGCTTTTTTTATAGTTTCTTTTACCCATTTCTGTTGAACATTGATAGAAACAATGTAACTGCCTACTGGTAAGGTTTCCTACTCAAGGAAAGACTCTGAATATGACCCATTAGGTTTCCTACTTCAAATGTACTTCATGCATGTTCCAATATCTTTACTTCTCTGAAGATATATTTTATGTATGTATTCAAAATAACATCATATTAACAATGACAAAAGGAAATGCATGTCTCTTAATTAGCTGGTCTCTAAATTAGCTGGTCTCTAGGATAGTCAATGAGATTGTTTGTACTGTGGTAAGGTTCTTGAAGATCGATTAAGCTGTTTTTCCCTTGCTCGCTCAAGTAAGGTTCGTATCTGTAAACTTCAATGAAATTTACTCTTGTAGGAGAAAATAGGATGTCTGCCCTTGCTAGAAACCAAAGCCAAATTAGCAGATACTAAGCAGGTGAGCTTGCTAACCCCTAAATTTCTGGAGTGCTAAAGCTAGATACTAAGCAGGTAAGTACAAAAATATCGTCAACTAGTTCGCCGAGGGTTTCATTTTCCAGGAGCTCTAGTAGGCTGTCTTTCCAAGATGAGTTTGATGATTCTGAGTTTTTCTGCCCATTTGCTGTCGATGATGACGACTTAATAAATCTAAGTCTCAGATAAGATCAAAAAGTTATATAATGTTGGCGCACTTGGTTTTCTTAATAACTTAGCGAGCATATTTCATTAGTAGTTGCAGTTGCTTTAATTTATCGGTGTAGTATAGTTGCTCGGGGAATCACAGTTGAAACAAGCTTGATGAATTGTAAAGCTTCTATGAAATTTACTCTTGTAGGAGAAAGTAGGATGTCTGCTCTTGCTAGAAGCCAAAACCTAAATCAACAGATACTAAGCAAGTGCATTTGATATTGGTACACAATTTTAATAATGCAATTAAGGAAGGATCTAGAGTTTCAATTTTCCGCAAAGAGAGTACGGGAGAAGATTAAAAAGGAACTGCTTACTGGTACACAATTTTTCTCTTTTTTTATCTTCATAAAGTTACTAGCGTTAGATGCATTAATTCTTTTCATTTACGTATTTCAACTATTGGCCATAGATTATACAAGGAAATAACTAAGGTTGAGTTCATGAAGATGAAAGGGAAAGGGCGCTTGACATAGCCAACAAACTGTTATCAATGTATAATTGTCACAGAGGTGGAATCCTTCAAGCAAATGGGTATTGTGATCTTATTTTGTATAATTTTCTTTTCTTTTACTATTGCAAGCATCTTATTGTGTACTCACATATACAAAGCTAATGTCTAATTTGTATGCTTTGATAGGTTTGTAAATTGATCCAGATTAGTAGAAGCGCATAAAGGTTGAGCATTCTGGAAGTGAAACATCCGAAACCTTTTTGTATGGTTATTTTATTTGTTTTTTGTGCATTGGTTAAGTTTACCAGTGACTTAAATCTATAATTCAAATAAAGAAGTGAGTTATATAATTTAGCCAAATATTTTTACCTTTATGTAGAATATGGTGGTGGCCTTGTAGAGAGAAGGACAAGGCAGTGAATTGACAATATTTGATTTTTATTTTTTTTTATTTTGTATTTTTAGAGGTATTGACGTCATTTTAAAAATGTCATTGTTGATATATGTAAACGCTACCACGTCATTTCAAATATGACGTTAAAAGATTTCAACAACGTCATTTTTTAATGACATTATTTAGTGACGTCAATAGAATACATTAGCCGGCCGGCCACCCGAATTTGTATTAATAATGTCATTTTTTGAAACCCCTTATACGTCACTTAATTAATGACGTTAGTGCCTGTCTTTCTTCGTCACTTATTTAATGACGTTGTTAGTCCCTATCTTACCATGTCATCGCCTTCTACGTCATTTGTACAAATGATGCTAAATCCCTTTTATGTCATTTTTTTAATGACGTAAAAACACGTATTTGTTGTAGTGAATTCTCTCTTCAGGAACCATACTCTGCGTTTTCACCATTTCAAAGAGAGTAAAGCATGTTAGAATTGACCCAAACAAGGTGATCAAGGTACTCTTTATATGACCCCAACTTTATTGTGCAGGTACGTTTTCCCAAACGCTATCATTGATTACAAACATGACTATTCAAATGCAAACCGTATCATACATCTACATCATCATTTAATACCCATCACTTTCCAATATCACGTATCTTCGACCCAGTCAATCGCCTTCATTGCTTCATTTCAAAATTACAATTTTTTATATATTCTTTCTTAACCAAAGCCACTCGTGACTTCGGTTGTGAGGGGGCGATTGTAGGGAATTATTACTAGACCTCACTCATAATCGATCTCACTCAGTTCGATGTACATCCATCTCAGGCTCGCACAATTTTAGCACAGAACACTCCAGTCAAACATTCTAACCAACCCCGCAAACTGCTAAAGAAATCGCATCGAGATAAACCCAGAAAACGTTATTCGGTCAAAGACACCTGTCTCCCACGAACTCGTCAGTTATTCAGTCAATCGCCACTATCCATATTATTTAGAAGACATGCCCCAACAAAATAAAGAGCTGTGGGGAAAGCCTATAAAAAGGAGAAGTTCCAGAAGAGACAGGGACCAGAAAAATTACTCAAAACTTCGTATTTACAAGATCAAAAACATTTCTATATTTTAGAGATCACTTGTAATAAAGATATTCACTCCAAGTAATAAAGAGACTTTTACAAAAATCCTCCATACGAGGTCGTGGTTTTTTTACCTATTCAGAGGTTTTCCACGCTAAAAACACCGGTTTCAGTTTCTTGCTTTGTATTAGCGTATTGTTACAGGATCATTGGTGTGATAGCTAATTCCTAATCAAATCGATCAATGGAATTTTTCTATTACTGGAGTAGCTCTGGGATACAGGTCAAGCTGAAGTGGCTGCACACAGTTTCACCGGCTTCAGAAGAAGGTACAGGAGATTCTTACCCAACCAAGGTACGTGTCATTCCTTTTTCATTTGCCCTACATTCTTTCTTTACTCATAGACATTATATGAAACTTGTGTTACATGTTAGCTTAATATTTCCTTTCTTATTTTCTGTTCCCCGTACCTCACGACTTGCCAGGGAAAGCCCCCAGGTTACAGACAAAACAGACTTAGAAGTCTCAAAGGTAATATTTGTGTTCTCTATAGACGTAAGAATCCTAGGATTGGACGGGTCCAGCCTGTTGAGACTGCCAGAAGGAAAACTGGATCGGGTGATAAGATGAGTCATCATGGTATTTACTCTCACTCCAATCTTCATTACTGGATTATGTCGGTATGGACCGCCCTGAGTGCGATAGGAGGCAAGGCGGGCCAGTCCCCTAAGTTGACAAATGGGGTGAGGAAGGGCTTTAAAACTTTCCAACGCTCTTTCTGTACTTCATCCTGAAACCTCATATTCTCGCAACATCACACCGCCTTTTCGCCTTTTGGGCTGTTATCACCATTGGCAGAGGAAAGAGAAAGGTCAACACAAAGAACACTTGGCATCCACCTCAAAATGACTTTCGACCCTATAGAGTTCCTGTTATTTTAGAAGCGGGCCCGATACCGGCCTTCTGTGATAAATGATCATTCTCTCATAGAACTGTAGGGGGAGCGGCAAGCCCGCCACCCTTAGAGAACTCCTTAATATCCAAAGAAAGCACGCCCCAGACGTTATTTTTCTGTCTAAAACCAATACCTCTGACCCTAATTATTTTAAGAAGTTTGCTAATCTTGGTTACGAATACTCTCATATGGAGGCCGCGACTCTCAATAGTGAAGGAGGCCTCTGGCTAGCTTGGAATAAAGGCATCGTGTTGCATATTCCAGCCTCCTCTCCCAGGGGGATTGACACTCTTATTTCTTCCCCTAGACACAATCCCTCACCGGATTCCCCGCTGGTCTATTGGAAGTGCCCCTTCACCTATGGCCCCCCCGAAGCTTAGAACCGCTTCCCCGACTGGACGACTATCTCCCAGATGGCCACCTGTATCCCTATCCCCTGGCACATTATCGGCGATCTGAAGTGCATTGTCTGTAAGGAGGAGAAATTTGGTAGAATCCCTTTCGATGGTTCTCTACCTAACCCCTTGGAAGATTTTATGTTCAACTCTGCTATGACTGACTTGGGCTTTTCGAGTGTCCCGCTCACCTTGTCCAATAAAATAAAAGGGAGGGATCTGATAAAGCTCAGACTATATCGGGATCTTGCCTCGGGGATGTGGGGAGCCAACTTTCCAGAGGCGACGATAAGGAATCTTCCCATTATAGGGTCGGACCACGGTCCTATCATTCGTAATACGGATCCGCTCACCCACCATCTCCATAAGAAATTTCACTTCCTCTCCATCTGGCCCGACCACGCCGACTTCCAATCAGTCATCAAGAAAGCTTGGAGCGTGGATCAGACAGGCTCCCAGCCTCTCTGGCTTTGTAAAAAGTTGAGGCATACCAAGCGTAAGCTTCAAACCTGGAATAGAGATGTTTTCAACGTTACCACTGGTTTGGTCAAACAACTTAGAGGAGATATTGGCAAGCTTCAGCAAAAACCGCCTACTGAGCATAATGCCGTGGCTGAAAGTGCTCTCCAAACTCAGTTGGGTACCATTCTAACCCAGGAAGAGGCTATCTAGAAAGATAAATCCAGAAAGCTCTGGCTTAAAGAGGGTGATCGCAACATCAGGTTCTTTCACATGTTTACCATCTGCAGGCGGCGTCAAAACAACATTCAGAACATTCGTAAAGAGGAAGGCCCCTGGGCGCATGAATGAAAAGACATTGGAGAAGTTTTTATTAACTTTTTCAAAAACTTGTTCCAATCATCCTCTCCTCCTTCTAAGATTGTAGACCTCCAGATTATGGATATGATTGTGATGACAGACGATAACAATTCCCAGACCAGAATTTCTACCATAGAAGAAGTTAAAGAAGCCATTTTTTCCATGAATCCCAGAAAATCCCTGGGGCCGGATGGCTTTACGCCCCTCTTCTACCAAAAATCCTGGGATACAGTCAAAGTTGACCTCTTCCAAGCCATCCAAAACTTTTTCTAGATAGACCACCTGCTTGACGAATTTAACCATACGAACATCACCCTGATTCCCAAGATCAAAAACCCGACAAACCCTGCTCACTTCCATCCCATCAGCCTTTGTAACGTTAAATTCAAACTCATTACCAAAATTCTCGCTGGTAGGCTTAAGCCTCTCCTTCACAAGCTCATTTCCCCCACCCAGAATGCTTTTGTCACTGGCCGCAAAATTTTCGACAATATTATTATAGCTCAAGAGATCCTCTGATCTCTGGCAAAAAAGAAAGGAGCTTCCGAAAGCATGGCGGTTAAGCTCGATTTTAGCAAAGCCTTTGACAGAGTCGAGTGGAGTTTCCTGGCCAACACCATGAAAGCCATGGGTTTTTGCAAGAAGTGGTGTACATGGATTCACCAATGCATCTCCACCACTGCCCTCTCCTTCAACCTAAATGGTTCTTCTTATGGTTTTCTTATACTTGAGATGGGTCTCAAACAAGGCGACCCCCTCTCCCCCTTTCTTTTTCTCGCTTGTACTGAGGTACTTTCGTGTATCCTCCTCAAAGCAGAGAGTAAAAGGGATCTTCATGGCATCAAGACCGTGAGGGGTTGCACCCCGGTCTCCTACCTCCTCTTTGCCAATGACTATTTTATTTTCTGCAAAGCTACCATGGAGGAAACGGGTACACTTAAAGATGCCTTGGATTCCTTTCAAAGCGCGTCTGGCCAAGAGATCAATCTAGAAAAATCCTGCATCCTCATCAACAAGAATGGCCATCAACGGTACTGCAGGCTGATCCAACACATCCTCGTCATGAAACGGGATGAGGGTGGACACAAATACCTTGGAGCTCCTCTCACCTTCGACCATAAGAAAACCCTAAATTTCCAGGAGATTATAGCCCGAGTCTTGAATCGTATCGAGCGTTGGAAAGCTAAAACTCTCTCCCAAGTGGGTCGTATTACCCTTATTAAAGTTGTAAACTTAACAAACCCCTCGTTCCATATGTCTTCTTTCCCTTTCCATGTCAAGACTTGTAAAAAGCTTAACTCCATTAATGTCAGATTAATGTGGGGTAAAAATTGTTCGGGATCTAACAAGACCCACTTTATTAGCTGGAAGAACATTTTCGACCCAAAGACAATTGAGGTCTGGCCATCAGGACCTCTCTCGGCCACAACCAAGCCCTCCTTTCCAAGCTCTTCTTGAGGGTTATAAAAGAACCTGACAAAATTTGGGCTCAAAATCTGAATAAACGCTACTCTCCCAATGAATCTCCTATGCTCTCCTCTCCTAAAGCTTCTGACTCTTAGATCTGGAAAGGGATTCTAACTGCTAGAAACAACATCTGGCCAGAGCTCATTTGGTATATCGAAGATGGGGAGGGCATCAACTACTGGCTTGAGCCCTGGATACCGGGTATCCGCCTGGGCCATCCCCATGGGCCAGCCCCTGTTCATTGTACTAACTCTAAAGTTTCAACCCTTATCTGTTCATCCCAGCGCATCTGGAAGGATACGCTCATTCGATTATTGTTCCACCCTGATGTGGCCAACTATATTCTTTGTATCCCGCTCAGCAAATTTCCGGGCAAAGGCACTCTCAGATGGAGAAACTCTCAAAATGGCATTATAACGGTGCAATCGGCGTACCTCTCCTCCAACAAGAAGGATTGGGAACCCAAAATTGATTGCAGCCAGGAAGTCGACAATGACAACATCTGGACAGCAATTTGGATTATGAAGGTCCCCTTTCGTATCCAACACTTCCTCTGGAAAGCCATCAAAGGCGGTATCCCCACCAAGAAAAATCTCTGGTATGGGGATGCTGGCACTGACACTTTGTTCCCCAGATGCGGTGAAGAAGAAGATACCACAACTCATGCCTTGATCTTTTGTAAGAAAGTTCTTGATTTCTTGTATTCTTTCGACCCCTCTCTTAATTTTGATTTAAGGCCCTACTCCAATTCCTTGAGTGGCATTATTGATAAGATTGCCAGACAAAGAACGGTTGTTTCTGACCATACCATGTGGGGAAAAATCAGCTCAATCTTTTTTGCTATCTGGATGAGTAGAAATGACCTGATCTTTAATAATGTTACTCCTAATCATGTATCTTCTGTGAATAGGGCTAAATACTACTACACCCCTCCGAATCATCCCTCTTCCTCTACGACCAGGCCCGAAACTACCTACCCTCCTTTCGTGATCGGAGAAGGATGGTTCTTTATTTTGGTAGACGGGGCCTGGCGGAAAAAGACTCTCGGGGGGGCTCGGGCTTTGTCCTCAAATCCCACAATTTCTCCTGTTTGGGTGCAGGTTACGATTCCTCCAGGATAGAAGACTCTGAAGAGGCATAGGTAGTAGCGGTAATCAGAGGCATGGAGGCCGCTCTAGGGAGGGGCATGGAGAGAGTGATGGTTCTCACTGACTGTCGGCGTCTAGGCAGTGCTTTTGAGATGGGATCTACTAACCTACCTTGGGGAGCCCACACCCTTGCTCCAGAGATGCTAGCTCTCGCTGCCCATTTTCATGAGTTTCGTTTCCAATTTTTTAGTAGATGTTTTAATTTTGAGGCGCATGCTTTAGCCGCCTTGGGAGCATGTTCCCCAGCGTTTTCTGTTTTTGAGCCCAATAGGGCTTCAGACCTCGTTACCTCGGCTGTTTCTATTTTTCCTTTTTGGGGCCTAATTTTTTCTTATTATATTATTTCTTACAAAAAAAAAAGGAAGTTATTGGATAAAATAGTGACTGCACATGACCATACTTAAGGAGTCTCATCATTGTTGTTAAATCGTGCATCCTCTTGTGTATCACTTTTTTCTCACTAAAATGGGCATATCATTATCATAAATCGATGTATTGAGAATTGTAAGAAGATTTACCTTATGTGCTATACATATAAAAACCACTCCCTAAAACACCAATATACTTGATATAGAACTAATATTTGATTTTTTCCTTTCTACTATTGAGAATATTTACATCAACGAAGTTTCAACCTAATATTCATTTCTACATATTATCCCCATTTCGAAAACCCTGAATTTGTGATACGAACTATGATTACGATATTGCCAAGCACACATAAGTTACTGCAAACAATAACAACTTAAAGCAAATATATCAAAACTTCTACAAAAACATTAATTATCACGATAGTTAAGAACAAACTAACCATAGTGTGACCGCAAAGCACCGATCACAACGCAATATTTATATTCCGGGCACGACAAGACCCCAATTTTAGCCTATAACGTATATAACTCTAATAAACTGTAATCTGATTGTGGTATAAATCTAAGGGAAGTAGGTCTTGTAAGCAAGGGAGATATTGATGATGATGATGAAATTGAGTAGCTTATGATGAATATAAGAAATGACATTGATTCAAGCCTAAAGTATTTCTCCCCTTCAAAAACTAGTAGAGCTTTCTCAAGCTTCAAACCTACAGCGCCTATGACCAATCACCACAAACTAATCCTGCGCTCTCAATTTCTGTAAGTTCAACCACATAGATGTAAATTCCTTTTTAATACTTAAGAAGAAAATGCCAACGACATATCTGCTTCAATAAACTTCAACTCATCGCGTACATTTCAGGCTCTTCCTCTTCTCACAAATGGTGAAGATCAACAATAATACGATCTTCCCTCGTAGCAACACCAAATCTTTGATCACGTTATTAATAAGTTATCAAAGTACTCCCTTGATCAAGTTATCCCACTAAATGGAACACCTTTGCCACCAGTTTATGAAAATGAGTGATTGTCTCCGTTATCTAAAAGTTTAAACCTAGACCCCTTATTTACATCATGTTCTTTTATTGACCCGACAATTGGGCAGTTTTTTACGGGGATTTGAACACTAGATTTCCTAGTGATGGTTCTTATATGTTCCATTGGAGTCTTCTAATGGGGATCATGTTTAAGTATATAGGGTGTCTACACATATACTCATCCTTTAGTCTCATATTGGTTAGTAGTAGAAGTAGTTTAGTGACCCCCTATTATATAAAGATTACTAAAACTTGTAATAATTAAAATCTTAGAATATTAATATTTTTATCCCTTTCTTATTTCTACATGTTATGAGAGCCAATTCCATCTTGTAGATGACTCAAGGTTTTTTCGCTTCTGCCGGCGGCGGCCATTTGTTGTCGTTGGACAACTAAAGTATGTTGTATTTTCCCTCTTTTTTTTTCAATCTTTCCAGCTTTTGGATATGTTTTAGGTTTGCTTCCTATTTAAGCAAAACCCTAACGTAATTTCTTTTCACAATAGCGACTATGTTGCTTGAAGTCAACCTAACATTATTTTGATTTTTTACTTTTGTTTCCCCCATCAACTTAGTTTGACCTGATTGACTAGTAAGATCTCTCTCTCTTTCTCTCTCACTCTCTCTCTCTCTCTCTATATATATATATATATCATAGACTCAATTATCTTTCCTTTTTTGTGAAAGGTAATATTTTTTGTATTTGTCCTAAGATGCAATTTCTCTCTTTGGATTGGATGAAGGTGTTAACTACCTTCCACCACGATCATAAGATATTTCTTTTCCTCGAGTGATTTGTCACTCCTCGAGCAATTTTTATTTCCTAGAGATATTTTCTATTTTCCTCTAGTGATTATCTTATTTTGTTCCGCCTAGTTCACTAGCTATTGTTTAAAACTCAAAGTTTTCTTAGAGAGAATTGACAAGACTTGGTGATTTATATCACTTTCTCTTGTAATTTCTCTTCGAATCCCTATAATTTTTATACTTCTTCTTTCATCACTAATGTGGCTTGAGCTCTATATTCCTATCAATATATGCAATCATTTCAATCATATTATATTGCGAGCAACAGCTTCTTCTATGAACCAGGGGAAGATTTTAAATTCCTTATACCACGATCATCTCTTTCTCGAGTGATTTTTTCCTCGAGTGCTTCTCTATTTCTTGAGTGATTTGTTCTTCCACGAGTTATAATCTATTATTGGAGTATTTTTTTTTCTTTTCCTCTCTCGAGTGATCATCTATTCCTCTAGTGTTCTATCTTCCTTGACTGATCCTCTCTTTTACGATCTTTTAACTTTTACCATAGTGTTATTATTTCCTTAGTATTTATTAAAGATATTCATATTATCCTTGCTCGAGAAAATGGGCAAGACGGTAGCTGTCGCCGATTTCACAACATTTGGTTTCCTAAACCACGTGTAGGAAAATGGGCAAATATTATTGTCACCGATTTCAGGGGTGATGTGTGAAGTTTTGAAATGTTTCTGCTATTGCAAAAGAAAAGACTAGAAGAAGGTTTATCAGGAGGAGCTTTATTTTTTTATTAGTGTGGGAGTGATTGTATCTTTATAAGGGACCATCAATTTGACCTCTAATTGCCATCAACCTTAATATGGACATGTTCATATCAACGTGAGGGGATGTGTTAGAGTATATAGTGTGTCTACACATATACTCCTCCTCAATTCCCACATTAGTTTGTAATAAAAGTTGTTTAGTGACCCTCTATTTTTTAAATTGCAGTAAAGCTTGTAACAATTAGAATCTTAGAATATTAATATTTTCTTCCCCTTTTTATTTCTACAACCCAAACAGCAAGGTCAGGATTGGATTTTCAAGGTGATAATGGCAGAGTTTACTGCCCCCAATTGGTGCAGTAAGGTTATAGCCCAAGCGATATGCAGGTAAGAAAGGTTACCCATTGATTACCTCTCATTAACTACTACGTACTTTCAAAAAAATTGGGGTTCTTTCATTCTTATTTTTGTTTTCAATCAGGCTATCCAGTACTTTTTATTCAATTGCAGATTATCTCTAATATATAATACATAATACCTAATATTTTATCAAATGCGAACAATTAGGTATGCGTTATGGTGCACACAAACGCGTTACTTGGAGAATAAAGTTGGGGCTGAGTTGTCATTAAAAAACCTAAACCTGAATTTTAATACTACCTGATCAATATAAAATTGACATCTTAAAAGACCTGCAAGCGCACGGTGTACCGCTTAGTACAAAGGAAAGCAGGGTCATATCCCAAGGGACTTATGGTGCGAATTATATTTAGAGCTACTAAGTTTATCCAATAAGAATGAGTTTTGGGTTTTTATAACTGAAGAAATAAACAAATGCTGGAAAATATGAGTTGTATGAGTTGGAGTGTGAACCAACGCTTATATTCTACTCTACCCTTTGTAACCGTGAGATAGCATAAATAATTAAAGTAAATTATGAGTTCCCGTATCGCATATCCTTGGTCGGGCATATGCAATAGATCAAAAGATAAAAGAGATGTATGATCGGAAACTACCCATAAACCAACTTACACAACCATGGTCCAGTTGATAAGCATGGATTATGTTCACTTTTCTATGTTCCTAACCTATCTTGTTAAGCTCAAACAAGATGGTAACTTAGATTCATTATTCCTCCTAATCCTAGCTATGGTCAAGCATAGGACGAAGTAATACAAATATAAATTATGCCGGAATAAAAAGAATGCAATTACGACTCTACCTAAACTACACAATCTACAATAAGACTATATTGGACGGACCTTCCTTTCGCCTTGGCTAAGAGGTTTAGCTACTCAACTCTTTGATCATTGTCATTATACTATTACTACAATAAGAGTAAAAGACTAGAAGAAGAGAAGAACATGAACTTTATTGCTTATTGAACCTTGATATTTACACTCTCCAAGAACCTTCCTTATGGGTGGGATTCCCCACCTATTTATAGAGTATAGGAAAGGTTATAAAAAATCACCATTGATGTAAAATCCCTTAAATAATGCCTAAATCATTCATAGATATTACAACTCATGAGAATAATATCTACATTTAATTCTCTTCAATGGGTTTCTATGGGCCTTTGGTTGACAACTTCAAATGAGAATCATTGTTGAAATTCATCACCCTTGTTGTTTGTTGAAACCCAAAAAAATGTACAACTTGCTTATCATGTGACCAATCTCTATAAATACAAATAAAAGTACTATTAGTGTCACATTTATTTAATAAATGACTTGATAGATATAAATTTAGGAGTTGTACACGTAAATATTACGCGTCTATCAAATACCCCCAAACTTATATTTTAATAGTCCTCAAGCAGAAGAAAACAAAAAGCATTTTTGCATATCAAGCAGTTATAATTAACGTATGCTGCAAGCAATTAAACCCATAGGTTCCCCTGGTGGACGAGTATTGTCTCGTGAGGGTTTACCGTGATTATTCCCACAAAAATAAAAAATGACACTTTGGCAATTCTATATTATAAATAACTTATTTATTGTCAACTTATCCTTATTTTGTTATAGCAAGAAAATATTATGACAAAAAATTCCTTAAAACTTAAAATTTCTCAAGTGTTTCATTAAATATCATTTTCAAAATCCAAAACTTGAAATACTACCTCATGCTCTGAAAAAGATTCAAATATTTTCCTTAGCTATATCTCAGTGTAGTGAAGATAGTGCTATAACACAATACATTGTATAGAATAGTTGAGTTAGTGTTTGGTTGTCTAGTATTTATTAGAATAAATTCATCGATTAGTTCGACAAGTGCCTTAGTCAATTCGTCTTCCTGGTATTTTTTTTTAATAAGCCTTTCATACATGGTTTCTAAGTGAAGCCCCCATAACAAGGAGTTTCGGTCAATAATCCCTGCCAGTTGGATAAGATTGCCAGGGTTTGGAGCTCTTCTTGAGCTTGACCCAGGATTCTCACAAGTAACACTTTTCTTACTTCCCTCACATAGTTCATGGTCATACTCAAGATTTGTGATAATTTTCCTCTTTCAGTTCTTAATCATGCGAGTATGTCTTGCAGTGTGAAAGTTTTAGAGCAAGTTTGGCTTTTCTTTTATACTTTCAGGGATGAACTTATTCTTAGGCAAATGTCTCCCTTGTAGCGAATTAATCCTAACATAAATGCTAAATCTGTTGAAGGTATTGGTAGTATAACTATAGTAAAGTGCAAGTTTTGAAAATATACCAAGAACAATTCGAGTTTTTCGCTAATCACAAGGTAGTACATCGAGTTTAAGAACACGATAAATAAATACTCTAGTGTACACTTTGTAAAATATCAAAGTTTTTTTTTGGGTTTTCTAATCCGTATTTCATTTTTTCTAAATAAAATTAAAGTGTTAGAAATTTACCAAAAATATATCATACACCGTCAACGAGTCATTATTTTACTATTCATCAAAAAGAATAGAAAAAATAGCTTTTCTGCCCCTAAACTTAAATAAAATATTGTCCTCAATGTTTGAGAACAAAATTTAATACTTAGAATGGTAAATAAAAATTGTAACTTTTCGCCAGAATGTGCCTTCGGTTGCCTCCTAGGAAGCGTTAAATTTTACCGTCTTCAGCTAGATGAATATACCTCCAAACTTGAATGTCATGATATAGGTCTAAAGGGGTTCAAAGTAATATAATTAATGAACTATCTAGGTTGCAAGTTCTCCTTAAATAATTGAGGAACACAAAAATTGTCCTTATCCTTGAATAACTAGATAATAAAAAAATAGTGGTTCTCCTTATTTGTACCTAATTGTGCTGATACAATCATGATACATAAAAGTAACTCAAAGTCCAATCCCTCAAGATAAAGTTCCTTATTTAATTTATGGGGAATCTCACTTTGAGATATTTTACAAGGTACAACCCCATACATCAAAAATGTTTCTTGATATTCATCATTTTCCAAAAAGTGACTTGAACCATTAAAGTAATGTCGATCGGGTGGTTCTGGGTCGTGCTCAAGTTTGTATGACTCAGTTGCAGGTGATAATGCTTGCAATATTTTAAGAATTACGGGGTCATCCCAGTACTTGAAATAATTCAAACATTGATCAATAGAGTAGGTACAACTAGAGTTATCCTACAACAAATCCTCAAATTCATTAACAATTATGGTACCCCCAAGTGGCTTGTAAAATGGAGATGTAGGCATAGGAATAGGGAAGGTTGGTGAAGGAGTAAACAAAACAGAATCAACCCCTAATAATAGTGATATTTCCCGTAAAAAAGGGTCGTCAACCCAATGGTTTTTAACATCACAATTTGTGTCAGGTGGACGCGGCTCAAGGCAAGGCTGAGGTGACTTATAAAGAGGCAGAGAAGGAAATGACAAGTTGATAACATCTGCAACAGGTTTTGCAATTTCCAATTTCTTTACTTTGGTTCAAATATCATCATCTACAAATTCCTCACATGTTATCGTATAATGAGACGGTGATTCCATATGTTCATATTTTATCTCGTCATCATCATTGTCAGAAAAATCATTAGAGGAAAGGGGAAAATATTCAGTCTCAGTCATAGTTTCCTCGAAAGAATTTATTGGGTTGACAAATGAAATGATGGATTGTGATATCACGGTGGTTTAATGTTGAGGGCTGAATTTGTAGGTGATTGAGAAAGAATTGTATTGGACATGATAATTGCTTATTCAAGATCTTCTTGTGACATAGGATCGTCAACTTTAAAATGTTCATCTTTAAATTTGTCTCATAATATTGTATCCATTCACTCTACGGGGAAAACATTCCTTGATTACGCTTGAATTCATAATTTTCTAAATCACAAGGGTATTTAACTTCAGATATTTCTTCTTCATTGCTTGGAAGATTTTCGTGCCCTATTTCACTCCACGTGGTTGACAACTGAGTTATTTGAGTCTCTAGTCTAGAGATAGATTGGGTCGTAGAAGTTTGATTTACCAATGTCTGTTGTTGGAATTTCATCATTTGTTTCTGAAATTGCAACGCTTGTTTTTGACTTTCCATTAATTATTTTTGACTTTCCATAGATTATTGCATGAAGAGCAAGGGTATCTTCCAAAGATGCTTTGGGTTGAGCGGGTGGGAGTTAGTTAGACTGATAGGCCAGTATATATGAATAATATTAGAAAGGTTCCGCGTATTGAGATTTTTGGTGATCCCATGATTGAAAATGATTTTGCGGTTATTGTGGGATATCGAATTATGAGCTGTATAGATTCCAATATTCTTGCATGTATGACATTTTAAAATAAAAACAACACCCAATGCAATAAACAACCAATCAAACCTTAACTCTAGCACATCAACATTGTTTAGAAGGAAAAATAGGTCTCCCCTATATTCTTCTATGCTCAAAATGGGCAGGATGGCAAAAGACTTTGGTTCCTATACTCCCCTGCGCCACTATGCTAGTACCAGCTTAAACTAGATGCTCAGTCCTCACGCCCAAGCATGTCTCCATATCGTATGTCAATACTCAGAATGGTGATGTCGCAAACCCACAATCAGTATTTCGCGGCGCTAGGCTGGGGTCGTATCCTATGATCTCGCGTTTGTACCTCGGTCCGGTACACCAATCCGTTGGGTGATGAAATCCCTCGGGAATCTTGCTACTCTTTTTTATTAACAGCTATTTTGAGGCCTGGTATGTTCAATTTTCGTGTGATACGAATTTCTTCGTATCTCTAATGGGTGGTCCCACTTGTTGGAGATCTTTTTGGGTGATGAAATCCTGCAAGTCTCTAACAGTTTTTACCTTTACTAGTGTTGGATTGAAAAATAATATTAAACACAACAATAGGTCAATCGAACCACAACAAAATTTTTATTTAGAGCAGCGTGTATTTGCACAGTCCACACGACTTTATATGTCCTAGTACCGGGGCGTAGCGGATATGTACCCCATCTAAATGACAAGTTAGAGAAGTACCAACCTACAAGAAGTATTTCTTGGTATAGTTGTGGTTATCCCTTCACTTAAGGGGCGAAGGAAGAAAATACCCCTTCACTTAGGAGGCACAAGAAGGATTTTTCAAAAAAAATTCTATGCTTTAAGCATTTCGAATTTCTGCCTTTAGCATTTTTCGTGCTTTCCGTTCTTTTGTATCCCTTACCGGTGCCCAAAATTGTTAAAGTGCTATCGCCTTGTGTTTGATCGATAATGGAGAGTAATAATAAAGATTAGAAAAAATGGTCTTTTATCACATCCCAATTCAAGCAAAACATGCAAAAGCAACTCGTGCTCAAGCACGTTAAACCTTTTATGGTCGGTAAAAGGCTTGCATAAATTACCAAAGCTCATACTCAAGTTCGTGCTCGTAACAAAAGCAGCTCGTGCTCAAGTTCAAATTAAAGCCCACAAAATAGTTTGTGATTTTTGGGTCGTACTCAACATAAGAAACTCGTGCTTAAGTTATACATTACAAAAATAGTTCATGCTTGAGTGGGAAAACAAAGCCCAAGTTTGAATTAAGTGGCCCACAAAATAACATTTCATGCTCAAGCTCGAAAAATAGTTCGTGTTCAAGCTATAAAACAGTTCGTGCTCAAGTAGGGTCACTCCTAACAAAAACATGAGCTCAAGTTATAAAATAGTTTGTGCACAAGTTGGAAAAAATAGTTTAAGTTCGAATTGAGGTCCAGAAAACAGTTCATTAAAAACCGAATCTCGTTACGTTTCCACCACAGTTCGTTAAAAACCTATGATCGTACTCAAGTTATAACAAAAAAAGTAGGCACATGCAAAAGAATAGATTAAGCACGTCAAACTTCAATGATAGCTGGTGAGTTTGAATAAGTCTAGCCAAAAATCAAAAATAATTGATATCAAATGATACTGATGAAGTATTCAATCTCAAATCAAGTTTCAGTAACATAAGAAAACATAAAATCACTCACACCTCATGCATTAAGTATCAAACAACCGTTACCATATGTACTCTTGTGCTCGTACATCCGAAGCACAGAAAAGTAAGGATAACAAAGTTGAGAGAGAAGAGAAAAGTAAAAAAATAAAAATCGGCTTAAAAATAACAACTAAAAAATAAAATGCACATTTACAAATCCCCGGCACCGGTGCCAAAAACTTGATCGATATAAAACCAACATCTTAAAAAACCCGCAAGCGCACGGTGTACCATTGAGTACAAAGGAAAACGGGGTCGTATCCCAATAAAATTGTGGTACGAATTATGTTTCGAGCTACTAATTTTATCCTATAAGAATGAGTTTTGGGTTTTTATAAGTGAAGAAATATGCAAATGATAGAAAATTTGAGCTGCTAAATTGGAGTGTGAATCAAGGCTTAGATTCTACTCCACCCTTTGTAACCATGAGATAGCGTAAATAATTAAATTAAATTATGAGTTCCCATATTGTATATCCTTGATCGGGCATATGCAATACATCAAAAGATAAAAGAGATTTATGATTGGGAACTACCCATAAACCAACTTACTCAACCATGGTCTGGTTGATAAGCATAGATTATGTTCACTTCTCGATGTTCCTAACCTATCTTGTTATGGTCAATCAAGATGGTTACTTAGATTCATTATTCCTCCTAATCCTAGCTATGGTCAAGCATAGGGAAAAGGTACGAATATACATTATGCCGGGATAAAAAAATGCAATTACAACTCTAACTAAACTACACAATCTATACTAAGACTACATTGGATGGAGCATCTTCTAGACTTGGCTAAGAGGTTTAGCTACTCAACCCTTTGATCATTGCCATTATACTATTACTACAATAAGAGTAAAAGACAAGAAGAAGAGAAGAACAAGAACTTTATTGTTTATTGATCATTGATATTTACACTCTCCAAGATCCTCCCTCATGGGTGGGATTCCGCTCCTATTTATAGAGTATAGGAAGGGTTAAAAAATATCACCATTAATGTAAAATCCCCTAAACAATGTCTTAAATCATGCATAGATATTACAACTCATGAGTATAATAACTACATTTAATTCTCTTCAATGGGCTTCCATGGGCCTTTGGTTGACAACTTTAAATGAGAATCATTTTTGAAGTGCATCACCCTTGTTCTTTGTTGAAAACCGAAAAAATGTACGGCTTGTTTATCATGTGGCCGATTTCTGCAAATATAAACAAAAGCACTATTAGTGTCACATTTATTAAATAAATGACTCAGTAGATATAAATTTAGGAGCTGTACACGCCAATATTACATGTCTATCACTACCCTAAGATTATGGTACACATTAAAATGTGATGACCAAAATTCTTGTTGGCCGCTCATCTTGGTGAACAAAACATATGAAATTAGCAGAAGAGGAAAATACCTTAAATGTTAGACAATAAAAAAGAGAAGGATTTTGGATGGGTATATAGAGTTGAAGAGGGGGATGTTTAGAGAGTAAAAGAGAGAGAAACATTTAATGTGTTAGAAAGGGAAGAAACCTAGTGAGGGTTTCAACGGGCCGGATCATTTTAATGTAATAAAACCTACCATGACCTCCCAAACTCACCTCGTTGCTCAGGTCGGTGAAATCAAATGGCTACTACCTAGCCAATATGTTGGATCTTTTCTTATTATAGATATCTTAGTGAATAAGCAAGTATTCCTTTTAAAAGGCTCATAATAAAAAAAAATCAGAAAATGAGCTTGTATGAAAGAAAAGAACCTATACAAAAGTGGGGACAACTCTTCTGCCCATGAAGAACTAGAAAGAGACCTAAACTAAATTGTAAGGAAGGGGAAAGGGACCTAAACTAACAACAACCCAAAAGTTCAGTCACCATTAGGAAGGCTACCTTGAAAGGGAAACAACAAAAAGTACAGTGAAGGGTTGTGCTATGAACCCCAAAACTCTGAAATAGAATTTCCCACTTGGATCATCATCACTAATTTTTTGAAGGTCTTCACGAAATTCCTCAGGTCTTAGTTCATCATATCCCATACTCTGCAGTATTTTAGATAGGTTGTCAGTAGCTCCATTATACTCTCTATTCACAAGAATCAGAATGTGGTGATCAAGTTTGGCTAGCATCTAAAACGAAGGTCGGAATTCTATTCTTACATTTAAAATCTCTGTTGGGATAGATATAGATCGAAAAAGATCCAAGATCGAGAACAACAAGTTCCAAGATTGAGAATCAACAATAGCACGATCGAATCCTTCCTATTTGATTTCTGTTTTTCTCTTATGCAAGTCTACAGTGTATTAATGGCAAACACGATCTAAACAATTCTAAAACAAAGAATAGTAAAGATTACCTACACACACAAGATTTAACGTGGTTCGGAAAAATCGATGCCTACGTCTACGGGTAAAGAGATTTCACTATAAGAAGAAAGTGACGATTACAACTGATCTCACAATCTCTCTATTCAACCTGTATGATCTCAAAATGATGATTATCAACAAGATTTTCTCCTCTCTACAACTCTGCATAAGTGATACAAGAGTTTTCTCAAAGCCTCTCTCTCTTTTTGTCTCTCACACAAAAATCAAGGTTCACTTCTATCTCATAACAATTCCCTAGTAGGATCTTCTATTTATAGGATAGAATCCTATTAGAGTTACAATTCAGTTAGAAATGGCTATTCCTATTTCTGTGGCTAAACCTCCAAGCCTTCAATGTTGTAACCTCTACCTAAAACCAAGGGAAGCCCAATGATCTTCTTCGATGTGGACTTCAACCGCATGAAGAGGGAAGCTCAAGAATCTCCCCCTCACTCAAGATGTAGTGGGAAGCCCTCTGACCCAATCAAGTTGATGATTGGTGCAGCTCCACCATACCGTCTTTGGCACAACAATTATCATGCTTACTTCTTGGCAAACACTTTGTCATCATATCTGATCCATTCTCATCGGTATGAAGTTTGTCAATGCTTAACAAGTTCAAGTCAAGCACATCTCTTATCCAATGGTAGCGCACATCAATGTGCTTGCTACGTGAATGGAAATTGGCATTCTTACTCAGGTGTATCACGTTCTGGCTATCAATTTACATAACGAACTTGTTCTGTGTAATACCGAGCTCCTTGAAGAACCATTTCATCCACAACATTTCTTTTCAACCTTCAGTAATCGCACTGTACTCACCTTCAGTAGTCGAGAAGGCTACACACTTTTGTAGCTTAGCTTGCCATGCAACTGCTCCTCTAGGAAAAGTAAACAGGTAGCCCAAAGTAGACTTCTTTGTGTCAGTTTCGCCTGCCATGTCTGAATCTGTGTAGCCGAATAGCTTTGGCTTATCACCACCATAACATAAACATAACTTGGACGTACCTCTCAAGTATCTCAAAATCCACTTAACGCCTTCCCAATGTTCCTTTTCGGGATTTGACAAGAATCTGCTCACAAGACCGACTACAAAAGGTATATCCGGCCTTGTACACACCATAGCATACATAAGGCTCCAAACTGCTGAGGCATATTGAATCTGACCCATTTTGGCCTTCTCTTCTTTGGTCTTCGGACACATCACCTTTGACATTTTCAATTGGCTCCCGAGTGGGCAACTAACCGGCTTGGCCTTGTCCATGTTGAACCCCTTCAGTACTTTCTCCACATAGGTTTCTTGGGATAACCATAATTTGCCGACCTTTCTATCTCGAACGATCTGCATGCCAAGGATCTGCTTTGATCGACCTAAGTCTTTCATTTTGAACGCCTTGTTCAAGTCACCCTTGAGCTCGGCAATCTTCTCGACATCTTGACCCACAATCAACATGTCATCAGCATACAACAAGAGAATGATGAAACCACCATCGGCAAATCTGTGCACAAACACACAATGGTCCGACTTAGATTTCTTGTAGTTGTACTAGCTCATGAAGTTTTCGAACTTCTTGTACCACTGTCGAGGTGCTTGTTTCAGCCCGTACAAACTCTTCTTTACCTTGCACACTCTGTCATCCTTGCCTTTGACCTCAAATCCTTCTGGCTGGTCCATGTAGATTTCTTCATGCAGATCACCATGAAGAAATGTCATTTTAATATCCATCTGCTCAAGTTCCAAGTTCATGCTAGCAACTATCCCTTGATCAACTCGGATGGAAGTCATCTTCACCACAGGTGAAAATATCTCATCATAGTCAACTCCTTCCCGTTGATCAAAACCCTTCACAACTAGGCGAGCCTTGTATCTCGGCTGCGAGTTGCTCTCTCCCTCTTTGATCTTGTATACCCACTTGTTCTTGAGGATCTACATTCCCTTAGGCTTCTTAACAAGTTCGAAAGTCTTGTTCTTATACAGTGAATCCATCTCTTCTAGCATAGCCTTCAGCCATTCTATCTTCTGAGCATCTTCAAGAGCTTCTCTGAAGTACTCAGGCTCACCGCCATTGGATAGTAACACATACTCGTTTATTGAATATTTTTCTGAAGGGTGTCGAGCTCTTGTCAACCTTCTCAATTCGACCACTTCACTCTGAGGTAGCTTGTCCTGCTGAGATGGCTTGACCTGTGATGACTTGACCTACGATGGCATATTGACCTGTGATCTGGGATAACCTCGGTCTCCTGGTGCATTGTCCTCATGAACTTCAGGTTCATGAACAACTTCTTTGACCTCTTGGTTCTCGGGAATCTCAACCTTTTCTCGGCCATCAATATAGAAATCCTCTAAGTCCCCAACATAGGATTTCAACTTCTCTCCCTTCTCGAAGTCTTCAATTGTCTGGTCTTCAAGAAACACAACATCTCGGATTTTGGCAATCTTATTAGCAATGGGATCGTATAACTTGTAACCCCAATTCTCATCGGAGTAGCCAACAAAAATGCACTACTATGCCTTGTCATCCAACTTCGATCTCTCATCTTTGGGATTATGCACAAAAGCTCGACATCGGAAAAATCTCAGATATTTATAATCTACAACTCTGTTGCTTCAAACTTTCTCAGCAACTTCTCCGTTCAGCGGCTGTGAAGGAAAACGATTTATTATGTGAACTATTGTGCTAAGTGCTTCGCCCCAAAATTTTCTCGGCAATCGAGCTTGAGACATCATGCACCTCACACGCTCAAGTAAAGTCTGATTCATTCTCTCGGCTATACCATTGTACTGAGGTGTCTTGGGTACTGTCTGCTCATGTCGAATACCATATTTTTTATAGTACTCGTTGAATGGCTCAATATACTCTCCCCCGTATATGATCACACACATTTCAAAGGCTTGTCAGTCTCTCATTCCACCTTGTTATGAAAATATCTGAAGTACTTAAGAACCTGATCCTTGGTCTTCAATAAGTAGACCCACACCTATCTTGTAGTATCATCAATAAAGGTATTGAAGTAGGAAGAACCACCCATGGTTTTTACTTTCATAGGCCCACGCACATCTGTGTGTACAAGCTCGAGAATCTACAACTTCCGTGCTGGAAGTGGTTTATGAAATGAAACCCTGGTCTGTTTTCCCATCAAACAATGAGTACACTTCTGCAAGTTCATTCCCATTAAGCTCGAGAAGGCTGGTTTCTTTCTCAGGACGTCTAGTCCCTTCTCGCTCATATGAGCAAATCTTCGATGCCAAAGCTCGATCGGCATTCCCTTCTCGGCTGCATTCAGTTCGGCTCGATCAAGCCTAGCCTGACTTTTGTAAAGTGAACAACACTTGGTGCCCTTGGCAACAGCCAAAGAACCCTTATTGAGCTTCTACTTCCCATTCCCGAATACACTCACGTATCCTTTATCGTCGAGCTTTCCTATTGACATAAGATTCAATCTCAAGTCTGGTACATGTCTGACTTCCTTGAGCACCAAGGAACAACCTAGCTCAGTCTTCATGTAGACATCACCCATCCCCATAATCTTGGAAACTCCACTGTTCCCCATCTTCACGCTGCCGAACTCACCTGTCTTATAAGTGGCAAAGAAACTTCGATGTGGGGTAACATGACACGACACCCCCAAATCAACGATCCAATCTGTATCTTGACGTGATATACTCAAGCGCGAGTCACAACAAGCGGACGCATATAAGAAATCATTCACGAACACAGAGGCAACTGTGTTCTTCGATCTGCCAACAATCTTGTCTTTATGTACGGTTCAATTCTCTTGATCGGTCTTCAGAGAATATCACTTGTTTCTAAAGCGTCCTTTCACACCGTAATAAAAACACTGGGTTTCCATCCTATCCTTAGGAATGCTGGACTTTTCTTTTGATCTCGGCCTCTCATTACTGCTCGAATGAGAATTCTTCTTCTTCTTCGACCTGCCTCTCTTCTTAGCAACAAGGGCCTCATTAGTGCTCGGGAGATGAGTGCCACTCGACATTCTCTCGTCTCCTCGTTCAGCAATGTACTAGTAATTCTTTCAACGGAAACAACTCCATCAGCTGAAGAGTTTATGACCGCTACGGATAGCGTAGTATAGCTATCGGGCTGAGAGCCAATGATAAACAGAACATGCAGTTCATCTCCTAAATTTATCTTCATAAGAGAGAACTGGTTTATCATGTTCTGAACCACGTTCAGATGCTCGGTCATGGATTCACCATCCTTATATTTTATGTTGACAAATTGCTTTAGCAACAGTGCTTTATTCCCAGTGCTCTTCCTTTCATACAACTCTTCAAGTTTCTTCCAAAGCTCGATGGCAGTCTTGACTTGAGCAATATGGTGGTAGATAGAATCGTCCACCCACTTCCAAATCTCGCCTAGGTACTTTTATTCTAGTGAATTCCAAACACTAGGATCATCCTTCTCTGGCATCACACCATCATTCTCGATGGGTTTTGCCAAATCCTTGCAATAAAGTATATCCTCCATCTTCGATTTCCAAATCTTATAATTCCCATGATTCAGACAGATCATCCTGTATGTAGATAACGACTCCATAACTTACACAAGTCACCAGAGTTCTCTTCCAAATATGAAGAAGAGCCTCTGACTCCAAACCTTAGATCTTAATCATAGACCTTCGTCCCGACAACGGAACCACTTGTTGGGATAGATATAGATCGAAAAAGATCCAAGATAGAGAACAGCAAGTTCCAAGATCAAGAACCAGCAATAGCACGATCGAATCCTCCCTATTCGATTTCTGTTTTTCTCTTATGTATGTCTACAGAGTATTAATGGCAAACACGATCTAAACAATTCTAAAATAAAGAATAGTAAAGATTACCTACATACACAATATTTAACTTGGTTCGGCAAAATCTATACTTACGTCCACGGGTAAAATGATTTTACTAGAAGAAGAAAGTGACAATTACAACAGATCTCGCAATCTCTCTATTCAACCAGTATGATCTCTAAACGATGATGATCAACAAGATTTTCTCCTCTCTACAACTCTACAAAAGCGATGCATGAGTTTTCTCAAAGCCCCTCTCTCTCTTTTATCTCTCACAAAAAAATCAAGATTCACTTCTATCTCATAGCAATTCCCTAGTAGGCTCTTCTATTTATAGGAAAGAGTCTTATTAGAGTTAAAATTCAGTTAGAAATGGCTATTCCTATTTATGCGGCTAAAACTCCAAGCCTTCATTGTTGCAACTTCTGCCTAAATCCAAGGGAAGCCCAACAATCTTCTTCCATGTGGACTTCAACCTCATGAAGAGGGAAGCCCAACAATCTCCTACTTGGAATAATCAATCTTCAAAATTGGGAGACTCTCAGTTGATGAAAGAAAGGAAAAGATTCACAGATACATGATGAAGCAAAATTAGAGGAATTTTACTAAGAGAATTAAGGTTTCTCTATCCCCACCTCACAATCTTTAATAATTAATGAACTTCTGGATGTTGCTTGTTTCCTTTTTATGTTCTTAATGTTCCAAGCTATTTTCCAATATGCATGTTGAAAACACTAGCTGATTGTCACCCTCGTGTTAATGGAAGGTTCGCCAAGAACGATGATTTTGGGTAGATGCCCAGAGCTAAAGGTTGCAGTCACAATGAGGAAGACGATGATGAATGATCCTGTCACGCCCCAAAATCCGATAATCGGCAGCTTGACCAATTACTAGATCCGAAGCCGTGCAGGTCGGGGAATCCACTAATTCTACCCCACAAATTAGCCAAGCCGTAGACAAATTCTAGCTCGACTATTCACATATAGCAATAATCATCAGAGTAAATAAATAACAATACAATGCGGAAGCAAAAGATATACAATATATCAACTAAAATATAATACAACACCTCGGATACACAGCGGAAGACTAAGATAACAATATCTCAATCTGAAAAGTAATAGATACAAAATCCAAATAATATACAACGCCAAGATCAAAGATTTCACAAGAGATACTACTACAAGAGTAGAATCTGCAACAGCCAACCCGGCTCCACACAGCTAAAATCTTTAGCAAAACCTGCAACAACCCTATCACTGAAAGGGGGATGCGAGAGTGAGCAAACAACGAGCTCACTAACTCCCAAGAATAGCTAAACGATTATACTAACTAATGAAATGGATATAAATATTAATGATAATATGATATGATAAAATCTAACGATAAACAATATATATATATATATATATATATATATATAATATATAAGAATGCCTAATAGGTATACGTATATATATACTAACTCTAATAATTCTATCTATAAATATACCTCGAGCAAAGGAGTCCTACTGTGTACACCAGTCACAAGGACCACTAACTGCACTCTAATCACTACCGTGGTTCTCAGCGCCACGCACAACCAATCTACCTCAGAGATACAGTCACACACAAGGGTGAACAACCTTCAGCCAACTACAAACCAACCGGGTTATCCAAACACATACTAGGCACAATCCCGAAGTTATCACAAGCTGAACGAGATCGCCCACAACCCAATACCAGCCTGAAGCACGCAGCAACCAACCCAACTAATTAACCTAATAATTTAATCAGATACAGAAGAGAGAGGAAAAGATGCAGAGAGGGGAGGAAATACAGAAAGAAGAGGAATCTAATTATACAGTAAATCAATTAGGAGAGAAGGAATTGAGATAAGAGGAGAAGAATATGATGATTATCCCAATGCAATGATATGTTATGATGATGATATGATAGAGTGGGATAATCCCATAATTATCCCGAGTATAGAAGATTTTATATTAAAACATAATGCAGAAAGGGTTAAGGATTTCTATCAGAAGAACCTATGAATTGGAAGTGTGCAAAGATGCAATGATATGCTTGATGATAATGATGATGATCATGATGCAAAATGATTTAGCGATGTCAACCCAAAGGGCTATCCCCCAAGACTAAAGTGGGTAGAAAACCGCTCAAAAAGAATTTACCTTACCAGATATAGTTGGATACAAGGGTACGATGTACTGCACTAGCTCGACCAGACTATGAGGATATTACATCAATCTATCAAATTCACATCCGAACTATACTTTTGTTATTCCAAGGCATTTCAACCTCAATGAGGACTAAGCGGGGACCTGATGACTCTATCTCATACCATCCCATACTCTTGAAAGGGTGATTAGGTATGATAGTACCAGTCCCACACCCACCCACTATTTTAACCTGATTAAGCAATCCTGGAACCTTTCGAGGGTTAGCCAAGACAGAGTTATTTATGTATCTAATCGCAGTAAGATAAGGAGAGAATATTATCTGTGGATGTGAGAAAAAATCCCAAAGACTAAAACATAACTGCTGTTAACATAGCCAGTACACAATAGGATAGCCACCTGCCGAGAGCTTGGCAACAAAAACTAACACAGATTCCCTCCTGTGACTCAGTTGAACCATCTAAACAAAATTGAAACATCAACTTAACCGTCACGACATCTAAACAACATCAGTCTCTAAGATTCCTCAAAGTAATATGATTTCCATCAAGTACAACAGTACTCTAGCTGTCAACATCGACTATTACTCATAGGGTGACCTACAAGTATCCAACAAGTAGTCAACAACCCCTAATAACAGAATAGCTCACAATCCTCCTTATCATGTACATAAGTCTCCAACACGGATGTACAGGAACTGGATTCAACAGGAGGTTTCAGCCACATTCCAACATCTCGGGTGACGTACAACTTCATGAACCACCTGGCCTAGCCACGGACCTCACTGAGCCATGCTGTCTCGCGTGCCTCCTAGGTGACGGAAGGGAACACAGCCCTAACGGCCTCATCCCAGGGAAAGAAGGCTTGCAGGTAAGCTCTATCAGCTCTAAGAATCATGAGGACAATAAGTATCGCAACACGATAAGCAACCAATCCTAAGGAAAACTATCAGAAGTTCAACATCCATAACCAACCACCACGGACAGGCCGTCAGCTTACCATTAATAACTAACAGTCTAGGGGATACCACACTCCCAAATCCAACATTCCAAACAACCACCAATCACAACGGCAGTGCTCAAGAACCAGGCCTCGAGAATACAGTGTACACCTAGACTAGTCCTAAGACAAATCAAATCAATAGCAGGCAAGAGGACGAGCTCCGAATCGAAGACCATGTCTTATTGAAGCTATGCCGCCCCATGACTACCCTGGAACCAAGTCCAGCAACCCGAACAACCAAGGTGCTAAACTAAAAGGTGAGAACTATAGTCTTGGAACTATACTATCTCAAAGAAAAGGCGTCTAACTACATACCGTCTATAAGTCTCTACTAATGATCAAACCAAGTTACCAGTGCCCTGAAACAAGCTGGGCCCCCTAATAACTAACCAACAATACTACACTCAATAGATTATATATAGCGACGCTGAGGCGTTGCAACATAATGAGAAATGCCTTTGTTCTCAACCTCAACGAAGAAATGATTCGTGAGAGCCACCCTCGATGAAATCGGTCTAAGAGGAATCTCAGGAGTCATCATCACATCAATGACAATAGAAAATAACCTCCTCTGGCTAATCGAAAACTACAGGTTCTATCTAGTAATTAAACTCACATTATTGTAGGTTTTACTAACATATCAAACCTTTAAATACTCTCATCTAAGCTAAGCTAAACGGTTAACCAGTAAAGGTGATATAAGCAACTAACCCAATACTAACCTGATCACAGATATAATATATTATACTAGGCATGCATTCTTATAACCCACAAATTAGGATAATAATCTAGTTATTCAAGAAGATAAAACTCGCCTGATAATAATCTAAGTCTGACGGAAAATCCAACTCGAAAACCTAACCCGGAATCCATAGAACGGCCACGGAACGCCTGAACAATCTAATACCAATAATAGAGAACAACAAACTGCCAAACAATTAAAGAATACGACAATAAAACCCAAACCCTAGAAATTCAACCTACGCCAAATCAAGCAAAATTAACGGAAGGGAATCGGAAATTACTTACCCAAGATAGGAGAGATGATCACGGCAAAGCTCGCCAAGGATCCGGGAGCGTGGGAAAGGATTGGGTGAAGAGAATTGAGGTGAGGGGATTAGGTTAGGGAGAGGAGAGGATGGTGATGAAGAGGAGGAGGTGATGAGTGGAGGTAATAGGGATGATTGGAGGTGAAGAATCCTCTCACTAGAATTCTCTCTCTCTCTCTCTCTCTATCGTCCTAAGCAGCGCCTAACAGGAAATCAACCAAAAGAAATGAGGAAGAAAGACTTAAGTAGTCAGAATATACGAAAGTCGTTCGAACGACTAAGAGGTCTTGGGCCAAATTATAGGAGGTTAATCAACTCGTTCGAACGACAATAAATCTTGTTCGAACGACAATTTTTTCCAATTGCCAAAACGTCCAGAAGACGCAGAAAATGATCAGAAAATACAAAGATTTGTTCGAACGACTAGGAACCTCGTTCGAACGACAATCTGGGAAATCAACCCTGAGGTCCTCCTGAACCACACACACACAACTTTAAGACCCTCAGAAGACTGGAGCAACCCGAACAACCACCACAAAGGGTTCGCAAGGTCTAACACCACCTCTACCGCTGAACAACCACCAGAACTCCTAAAACCCAGAAAAGGAATCAAACGGCTAGAACTTAACCAGAAGGAATAATAATAGATGGAAGGAGTCCAACAATGGTCTAATAGGCGTTGAAAAATTAGGGGTAGCTAATCCCTATTTCTCTACCCCAGAACGAAAATCAGAAATACCAGAAACGTCCGGAATCGAAAACACTACAACCCAAGCGGAGGAGAGAATCGGAAAACCCCTTTCGGATATAGAAACCTCTCTCCGAACACACACCGCACAAATAAACTAAAACACCTAACGCCAAACTACCAAAACCATCACAGCCCTCACACCACACTAACAACAGCTACACTACCACCAAATACAACCCAACTAGGGGTTCCCATAAATCACAACGCCGCCCTATAGCCTAAAACCACCGAAACACCGAAAAGGAATCTAATAAACAAAACCTGCCGAAAGGAATAATGGATGCACAGTGGATGAAAGAATATATGCGGATGTTAAAGAATAGGAATACAAAGAGTAATAATTAATAAAGAAAAAAAATAGTTGAAAATCGGGTCCTTAGAGATCCATACATCTTTTATTTAGATTTATAACTTATATAACAAATACATACAGTAGGGCTCCGGTAAATGGGGTTAGTTATTCTTACTTGGCTAATATTTCTGGCACAAATATATCATTTTCTTAATGTTGCATTGTATTTCGATATATCTAACACTATCAAACATGAGGTTAAAAGTTAAATATATGCACTTGTGATTTACATATAGTAGTAGGGGCGGAGCCACATGAGAACCATTGGGGGCTGCCCCCAACTCAGTTTTCCCCAAAAAACAGCTTATATATTATCTTACACATAAAAATAAAAATAAAAAACTAAATGTTGGTTCCTCTTTCATTTCCTCAGTTCCTCTTTTTGATTTTCTTCATTTCCAACATTTCATTTCCTTAGTTGAGATTGGATTCGTTCATTTCCTTAGTTGAGATTGGATTTTCTTCATTTTCAACACAAAAAGTTGGTTCCTCATTTCCTAAACGAGGTAAATACCAAATTTGAGATTGGATTCAATACTTCGATTTGAGATTCCTTCGATGGTTTGAGAAATTGGATCGCTCTATCTTCTGTGATTTGAGATTCCTTCGATGGTTTGAGAGATTGGATCATTCTATTTGAGAGTATTGGGTTCGATTGGAGTATTGAGACTATTGGGTTCCTCATTTCCTCATTTCATCTATGATTGCAAATTGTGATTTGTTCTATCATCTGTGATTCGTTCTGTCTTCTGTGATTCCTCATCTGTCATTGCTATTTGTGATTCATCATTTCTTCGGTGCAAACAAACAGAGAGAAGTTTATTGCTCATTTGCGATTTATTCTGTGATTAAGTTATTCCGCATTTTCTCAAATAAATACTGTAAGTATAAACCCTATTGCAAGTTTAAATTATGACTACTAAATTGTTCTTAAAATCATTGCTTCTAATTTTATTGTTCTAGTGAGTTCTTGCAATTAATTAACCCAAGAAAGGGATTTATAATTACATTTACATTGCTCCCTCATACTAATTTTGAAGATGGTAATTTTCTAAATTCTGGATAAACAAGATACAAGTGTGTTCTTGCAATCACATTTCTGTAAAAATGAATAGGAGCATGAGAATATTTTACAAAACACACTTGTTACTTTTGGGGGCTACCACCCTCAAACCTTTCAAATCCCTCCAAATTTTTGGGGGCTATCACCCCCAAACCCTCACAAATTCCCTATCCCCCGGACCAATAATCCTAGCTCCGCCACTGTATAGTAGTAAAAGAAGAAGAAGACATGGTTGATTCTTTAGATATATATTTTTCCACATATAAGTGGGGTGAACTCCTTCAAATGCAGCTATCCCATCCAATCTTAGATTTGATAAACTGAGTTCAAGGGCACCTGTTTGCACAATTTTGAAATATCCCCATTTTTATAGAGTGGAAGTTTAATTAATATAATAAAGAATAAGGGGTTGATTGTTTGTAATTTTAAGGTTGATAAAATTTGGAAGAGAAACTGATCTACTACGTGATTACTGGAAGTGCTTTTATCACCCACATTAGTGTTTGAGATTTAAGATACTAAGCCATTTTAGTTCTACTTTATAAACCCTAAACCTAAATATAATTTTTTTGAAATCTAACTCTGCCATATCCATCATCCAAATACACAAAAATATAAAATTTGCAACCATTCCTCGGAGATTGTAATTAGAGAGATACGCCATACCTCGGAGAAGAGAGAAATTACGAAGATTTAGGTTTAACATAAAAAATAGAATTTTTCATCCATTTTGGCCTAAATTGATCCAATGGTCCAAATTAAATCCGACAATGTGGTTATAAGCATAGCTTTTGATGCGCCCTAAACATGTGTAACAAAATGTGATTAACGGCCGAGATGAATCCTCATATCATGGCTTTTCCCTTGGTATTATAGATGAAAGTAACCCTAAATGTTTATAACAATAATGCTTAAATTTCAGAAAAGAATGACATGGAGGACTACACTTCAATTAATACTTTAGTCTATGAATCATTCCCCACCATTTACTCGGATGACACTTTGGGCATTTCTCTTTCAGGATTTGAGGATAACAATGATAAATATAATCCTGTAGGGACAATTAAGACATTGTTGAATGTTGCTAATCCACAATACGATTGAGAAGCTCTAGTTAGCAAAAAAGTATGAGGAACACCAATTGATTTGGAAAAATAAGATATTCGATTACTTAAAACGAAGTAATTACAATAAAAGCTCTAAAACCCTAGGCTTCATCCTCAAGTCTCTCTCTAGATCTAACATAAGAAAAAAAGATAACCTAAGTCCTCTTTATAAAGAGGGAACCAAAAATTATAATAGAACACATCTCAAGGCAAAAACACACCTCATAAATGAAACAACCACGAGAGTCATTCGAACGACTTTACGCCAATTGGTCTAAAACCCTAGAAACTTGCCAAGTCGTTCTAACAAAAACTCAACTCATTCGAATAAAATCTGTCTTTGGGCGAAATTTCTAGTGGGGTGAACTTTGGTCGTTCGAACGAAAATATAAGTCGTTTGAACGACTTTGGGTTCTTAGACCAAATTCTAGAGAGGTGAAATTTGGTAGTTCGAATGACTTTGGTTAATTTCCAAATTACCCAAGATCCTCCTGGATCAGTTGCACCATCTATTGATAAGGCCAAGTGGAGCCTAAGAAATAGAACCACTCAAAAAATTTGCTACCCTACCGATTCCCTCTATAATAGATCCCCTGAAGTTAGAGCTAAAACAATTACCATACAGTCTCATCTACACTTTCCAAGGCCTAAATGAAATACTTCTAGTCATCATTGCATGAAATCTTGATGATTCAGAGGAAAGGAACCTCATGGAAGTTTTATCCCATCTCAATGCAGCCTTGGGGTGGTTAATCGTAGTCCTCATGGGAATAGGTCTAGTTGTGAGCATGCATACAACTCACCTTGATGATGAAGGCAAGACGTCTCGAGAAATACAATGTATACAGAATTTGGCTTGGACGAAGGTAGTCAAGAAGGAAATAATTAGGCTTCGCGACATGGGAATTATATACCTAATATCTAATAGTACTTGGGTCAGTCCTATTCAGGTCGTCCCTAAAAAATTAGGGATAACGGTAATCGAGAACAACAATAATAAACTCATTCCCACTCGTACAACCACTGATTGGAGAGTGTGTATTGACTAGCAGAACCTTAACACCATCACAAGGAACGGCCATTTCCATTTGCCTTTCATTGATCAAATGTTGGAAAGACTAGCAAGAAAAAGTTATTACTGTTTTTTGGATTGCTATTTCTAGATAAAACTAAATAGTTATTGCCCCAAAAGACCAGAGGAAAATACTATTTACATGTCCCTACGGGACATATGCTTACAGGCAAATGCCATTTAGGTTATGTAATGCCCCAGCAACTTTCCAGATGTCTATGATGAGCATTTTTTTTGATATGGTGAAAAAAAAAATTAAAGTATTTATAGATGACTTTTCTATTTTTGTCATCATTCGACAAATATTTACATCATCAAGATCCTGCTCTGTAAGATGTGAAAATTCCAACCTAATCCTAAATTGGGAAAAATGTCATTTCATGGTTAGACAAGGAATTGTCCTCGAACATATTATCTCAAAAGAAGGAATCACAGTCGACCCAACAAAAATTGAAGTTGTCTTTACCCTACCACCCTCCACATCAGTGAGGGGGATTAGGTTATTCTTAGGTCATGCAGGCTTTTTCTAAAGATTTATCAAAGATTTCACCCAGATTGTGGAGTCCCTATGCAAGCTACTTGCAGAGGATATGATACACATGTGTAATACATCAGATTGCGCGATAGGGGTAGTACTAGGACAAATGGATAATGGTAAGCCCCATGTTATTTATTATGCAAGTTACACCTTGAACGTCACACAACTTAATTACGCAACCACTAAAAAGGAACTCCTAGCAGTCGTTTTTGCCTTAGCAAAGTTTCGATCCTACCTCATTGGATCGAAAGTAATTATATTTACTGACCACTCTGTACTCAAGTATCTTTTGTCTAAAAAAGATGCTAAGGCATAATTAATTAGGTGGGTATTACTACTGTAAGAATTTAACCTTGAAATATGAGAAAAATAAGGAGTAGAAAACATCGTTGCTGATCACCTGTCAAGACTATTAAATGATAAACATGACTTACCTATAACCGAATCATTTTTGATGAACAACTTATGGCAATTTCCTCATCGTCAACACTTTGGTATGATGACATTGTTAACAAGTTTTCCACATGACACGCGCTTGGGTATTGGTCTAAACAAGAAAAGAATCGCTTCCTGTCAAAGATTAAGCACTATGGATAAGATGACCCATATTTATATAAGCTTGGTGCTGACCAAGTAATCAGATGATGTATACCAGATCAGGAAGTGAATAGATTGTTGCAATTTTTGTCAAAACCATGTGTGCGACGGCCATTTCAGAGGATAAAGAATAGCTAAAAATATTATTCAATCAGGACTATATTGGTCAACAATTTTAAAAGATGGGCATGCTTTTGGTATGACATGTGATTGATGCAACAATTTTAAAAGATGGGCACGCTTTTGGTATGACATGTGATTGATGCAAAAGAACTCGGATCATATCCAATAGAAATCAGATGCCACTAAATAATATTATATTTTAAAAATCTTTGATGTATGGGGCATTGATTTTATGGGTCCATTCCCTAGATTTGGGAGGGAAGGTCACCTCTTCATACTCATAGCTGTAGATTATGTGTCCAAGTGGGCTGAAGCGGTAACGACTAAAGCTAATGATCATGTAACTGTAGTTGATTTTCTACAAGAAAATATTTCTCTCGATACGGGACTCCTCAAACTATTATATCGAGACAGGGGTTCACTGTAGTAACCCCAATCATTGCACATGATTATTATACTAGCTTTAAATTGTAGTTCTGATGCATTGTAGTTTAGTGTCCCCTTAACTTAATTATATAGTACAAATTTTAATATCACCACTCTTAGAGATAGTCATCGTAGCCTAATAACCAAATTTAGAGAAGTATAGGGAGGGTTGTTTGGTAGGGAATAGGTTATCGGGTTTTATTTTATAAAGAACAGCCAATGCAGAAGCATTATTGTCAACAAAGCCTTTTAACCATCTCATTCAAGTTTACTAGACGAGGAGAAAGGAAATCATACAGTGTCATGCAAAGGACAAAACCTTTTCTCGGAAAACCAAATTAAACTGAGAGGAGAAGGGACCCACATTAAACGTACTAAAGAGAAGGAATCAAGACAAATTTCTTATTGAACGGATTGATTAGGAGGAAAGCGGCGGAATCGGTCACCGGTCAAATGCAAAAAAGTTGTCGTTCCAGTTTACTTTACAATTCTGGCTGTGCGTGACTATCGCACAGGAAAGTAACGAACACAATACTTTAACTGTGATTATTGGTATAAATATGATATAAAGGTATATTATCATGAATTAAATCTGTAACACGATATTGTGGAAGTATTGCTCAAACTCAAAAGAACCATGTATTTCATGTAAAAGATGGCCGATGAATTGGTTGTATATAGCGTTGTATGTCTAGATTTAGAAGGAAGTTTGTGAGTTCTTTCTTTTTAAAAGAATCGATTAGATTCATTGGTACATGAGATAGTATGATGACACAATAATTTCATACTTTTTTTTATTGTTTTTCTTTTTTTTTTCTGGATCATGACTTACTTATGTAATTATCAAATCCATGACTAAGTAAGAGTTGTAGCTCATCTTTACTGCTTAGGTATAATTGAAACATATATGCATGTTGTTTTTTCACTCATCTTCGCATAGTCACTATCAGTCAAAGAATTATAAGAGAATCAATACAATAACTATACATAACTTATGCCAAAGAAGGTTTATTTAAGATTTAGGAGTGAAGTGTGCATCTAATTATCTTATGGATTTTATTCAAAGAATATATAATAGATGAGAGGAGAGTAGCGAAAGATTTTTTTGTTTTTTTTTTTTTTTTTTTTAGATAACGGATGAGGATCATATTACATAGATAATAACCAACACTGGAATTTGGGATCGTAATGATAAGTTTTCTTGTTGCGTCAATGTTACGGTTAACCTTCCGGCATTGCAAAGGTAGTGAACCCTAAAGTAAAATTTGTGTATGGTCACAGGATGTTGGAAACTTTTAGGCATTCACTAGCTATAAGCCCTAAAAGAAATTGGTTAAGTTGAAGCATTCTACTTTAGGTGCGATCTCCGGGGCATTGAATCTTAAACGATTTGAGTCAAAGAGTTCTTGGAATTTTATTTACTAAGAGGAGAAATTGGCAGAGTTATCAATTTTTGAAATACCATATGTACATACAACTCCTGGAGTATGACTCCCATTTGCACTAATATTGTTTTTTTGGCCAACATTCCACGGTTCACATGTCATATTAAATTTCACTACCATTACAAATTGTCACTCGTAATACATAATTTCTATTCTCAAAATTAATGCTTTGTAAGATTGATCTAGATCGTGTTAGTTTTTTTTATTTATATAGATTGATTTATCTATTGATTACAAAGTCATGCTATAACGGTTTTAAGGGGTTACGTACTATCTTGGTGTTGGCTTGTTAACACCTTGTGCAAATATTTTCAGACCAGGTCTGTAGCGTCATGCACGAAAGGAGTAGTAGAGCTGAGAAGGTGCTGTTGAGGACATTCCATTAGTGCTTCTTTATATTCTTTTCATGTGAGACATATCTTGATTTCTTTGTTTGTAAGCGATGAATGAGATATTTAATGGAGTATGGTTCTAGACATGTATGTTATTGATATTTGCTGTATATAATGTATGGATGTAGTATCAGCTAAATTATTTTAATTACTACACCAGTTTGGAGTCATACATTAAGGATATATGGATGGAGATACTGTGTACTTACTCTCAGGCGATCTTCCCCATTGTGGTTAGTCTAAAATGGGCTATACCAATGTGAGTACGCTTGGGTGGATTGTGGGTGATGGAGTAGGATTGAGCTTTGGAGAGACAAATATGGTGTGCTCATGTCCACAAGGTGCTGTTAATAATAAATATCGTGGAAACAAATAAAGGCTTAAGGCTCTTATAAAACAAATGGTAGGTGGGGCTGCTCCCCAGTGAACCCTTCTTACTTATACTGTCCAGATTGAACTTGACATAAGGAGGATCAAAATCTGCAAGGGAAGGCGAGTTCAGAAAAATTAGTGGAACCTGAATTTGCATGGAAAATTCTCTACTCGTCTGCGCATGAGACGGTGAGACAGAAAGGTACAAGAAAATTTTGGGCCACACTACTTGGGTTTTAGCAGTTGTTGCAGGTCCAGAATGCTTGTGGGAACTGGAGAGTGTGCAACAATGCATCTCTCTGAGTGTAATTGTAAAGTAAGACAGTTATTGCTTTGGCTTCCGATGTTGTTTGTGTGAAGAAGCTGAAGAATCTCGTACACCATCTCTGTTTGGGGACTGATAAAGGTAGTGTTTCTCTTTGCAGTAAAGTATGAAACTTGTTTATGATTTGATTGTCATTCTCCTGATATCAAACCAGATTAGTAGCATCAGTAACAGAGCTCGTTATATTACGTGATCTATGGAAGTGTATTGTTTGATGGAGGTACAAAATTTAATTTTGGTTTGCAAGAATAGGAAATACAAGATAATTATTATATTGATCTGGAAAAAGAAAAAAAAATTGCTGCTTCACAATTAAAGGTGTTGTTTCATCTCTTCAGGTGCATGCATAACACCGCAAAAGATCTCACATTGTTTTATGATTGAGAGTTCATGGTGCCCTAGGAAGAGACCTTGATCCAAATCTTATTTGTTTGGGAACTTCCAAGTTATGGGCGAGGTTAAAATTACAGCTGAATGGTGCATCAAAGGAATCCAGGCAGTAATGGTTAGAGTGGGTTACTATTATCAAAAAAAGTGTAAGGGATCTGTGGTATAGGAACCTGGGACAAAAGGATTGGGTATACTACGTACTTTCTTGCTGAATGTCAAGATATTATTCTGAGTGTCAAGGGATCGGCCTTACATGGGGGCAGTAGCTTGGTTACGAGCAGACTCAGCTCTACATGCAGTTAAAGCCTTCCAATTAGGGGGTATTCCATGGGAGTCTTCAGGGAGAGTGGGGACAAAGAAGCTCCAATGGAAAAAGGAATTCACAGCAACTGGAAAGGGGCAACTTTACTCTGACAACATGGCAAATAAGGCACAAAATTGGCATGTTGGTGTGTAAAAAACATTATTTCAGATGAGCTCAATTCCAATATAAATTGAGGAGACCCCAGAGGTAGGAATATTTCAGGTTTTGTTAACTAGGAGTGACAACTTGTGTCATCTCCTAGTGTTCATCTTTTGTACTTGCAATAAATTCAGTCAATTTAGCAACAAAAAAAGGTAATCTGAGAAGTCATGAACCTACAGATTTGGGAACATGACTTCACTTTACTGTAATGGAATTGGTAGTCTTAGGCCCGATGCTCTTTTACATGCAGGGTAGTCAACCTTATCACCCCCCGATAGTAGCAGGGTCGAGCTGTCAAATCGAGGAAATAAAAAACAACTTCAGAGAAAATGCTCAATCGGGACCGAAGGATTGGACCATTTCTCCAATGAATGCCTTTAGTGGGCATAGCAACACGACTTTAAGACCCCAATTAGATGTCCACATTTCTGCTTATGCGATTAGCAAGGCTATTACTGCTATAGGGCTTTGCATAAGGCAATTGGGCAAACTCAGGCATTTAATTTCGATATCCATGCAGAAGGTGAAACGTTTTCAAACGTCAGATATCTGGTTAGATGAGCTTCTGCGAGAAGTTAAAAAATGCCGAAACTTACTAAGGTAAAACTAAATCGTTTAATAGTCAACATGAGTTCTAAAAAAGACCTGGCCAGATTAGAAAGATTTTAATAATAGAACTCATGCCTTCCATTTGTTCCACAGATGAGCTACATAAGCGGGATTTTTATAGGCTCTTATACGGGTTGACTGTTTTCCCACATAGGGAAGTAAAAATTTATATCCAACCCGTGGAATATTTCAGAGTCATGTCAATCGATTAAACCTATATAAGAGCACCTCATCGTGGAAGTAATTATGTTCATCAAGATCCAATTTATAAGTACTGCTACCAGATAATCCCAACCTCCAACTCTTTGCAAATATCAAAGTTTGGGGGGTGGTACACTTTGGCTTACAGACATTAAAGTATTCTTAGTGGGAGGCATTCCATTTATAGAATGATTTTCTGAATTTTTCTTTATTTTTTCATATCACTAGTATTAGTCTAGAGGTGTTACAAATTTTTTGGATGTGATCACACTCATTTTTAATATATCACGAAGGCATTCGCTAACCAATCTACCTATCAGTTTTTGTCTTATAGTATTATAGCACCTATGGCTCTGACGTTTACCTCGCAGCCTCGGCGATACTTTACTTACTTTCTTTAGTATACTAGTTACAGACTAGTTATCTAACGCGCTACACAAAGGGTTTTGAGTTTACTTTTTACGCCGAGAATATTTTTTATCGAAGGTAAGTTGTTTAATCATTTTCTATTGGAGCAATACATTTTGCCAAAAGACGCTTCTTAGTCAAACTCTTCACTACGGAGTCATTATATCCATTATTATAGATGGGATTTTCTAGAAGAGTACCGGTTGTCGTAGGCCATTCTAGGATTGTTGTCTACATGGGTAGTTGGCAATGGACATGTAGCGCACACATTCGAGATCTCGCGCTGCTCCGGAGATGGCATAGGTCGAGTAGATCAGAGAAGAACTGTATTCTCCACAAACAGCTGGTCGTGACACATTGTTCTACAGACATCAGCTTAGCGGTACATCGCCCAATCCTCGCTGGGAAGGTAGGGTCTGGGTGTTGCATATTAAGTTTACAGGAGATACCATTAGATATGACATCATGGGTGACGTGGTTGTACTATCAATGCTAGGGACTTCACTATGGTGGAACAGCTGTGGGCAGGGGCATCATGTATCATCCTTTAGTCATTTGTTCCACGAGATTTGAGTGTAATTGCCCTCGGTCTTAAAGAAATTTGGCCAAGACTCTCTTAGAACATTGTGACATATCCTAGGATTTCAGCCAGATTCGGCAATATATTAGATAGCGTGAGGAATTAGGGCTCATTGCAGTGCACGACTAGATGAGCCATATGCACAGCATACCATATACGTTAAATATAAATGTAAAATTTAATGATTAATGAGGAGTGAGCCTATCGATACCCAGATGAGGGGCATATGAGAATTTTAATTGAGATATCCCAGAGTGATCGACCCCTATGACTAGTTGGCATGGGGCACCCCAGATCATAACTATGATTAGTTAACATGCCTTTTTTCTAGAGTCTATTTTTATTTTAATTATTTTATTTTTGCATAAGAAAGTGTCGTACCGTCTGATATCATACAAATTATATGTGTCTTTTCAGTAAAGCATATTCTTTAGTTCAGTTTGGCGGGCTGCACATGGCATCTTACTGGCAACATACTGAATTTGTTACTTTACCCATTTATTGTTTCTCCTTTGAACTTAGTTAACTATCTTTCCAACATTGAGGCAAATGTTTAAAGTTGTTTGGGGGGGGACAACATTTTCAGATTATAGAAACCCCGTTTCATCTTCTAATTATGAAAATAAACTATAAAGAATCTCTCTAGATTAAGCAGTTAAGAGAATAAAATGGACCCTTAAGGTTTTGACTAAACGGTATTATAGAATAATATGCCAAAATTGAAAATTTTTAAACTTAAGATACTATAATAGATATTGATCAGATTCTTAAAAATATAGTTAATTATTTCTTGAAAGAAACCCCATTTCGTACCAGTAACAGTGTGTATCCAAGGGAGTTATTAAACAACCCTTAATCAATCTAGAGAGAGTAATGAACTCACTACCCGAAATAGTTGATTAGCAAATGACACAGTATGATACAAAAAAAAATCAAGAAGAAAAACAATCAAAGTAGAAAGTTAATAAATAATTGTATGAACCTGAAGTCTAGGTCATGAAGGGACTCCAGATCCTAGCACCCAAAACCAACTAGTATTGACTGTCAACCAATTAGATATCCGGGAATCATTATAAAAAGTGGTAGCAAAGTATAAGTATTCCTAATCTAGCTAATCAAAGTAGGCAAGTGATGGAGAAAGTAAAATACTCTCATGGTAACAATTCTGTATGGAAGAAATTATGCATTTGAATAATAATCTTCTAACAGATGGTATTGAAACTGTGACAATACACACACTCATAAATATAACCCTTTTTGGGGGCCTTATGTGCAGTCATTGTAGTATAGTTAGTTTTCTTCTCAGTTCTGCCTAATCATTTTGGTTAACCCTCTTAAGATGGTAAATAAACTAAGATTTTAAGGAACTATCTACGATATATCTAGGATTAGCAAGAGTCAATGAGATAAAAAAATAATTAGTTCAAATTGCTAAAAATACTGAGGTGTACATTTTTGTGATAGAGACTAGGACAGGTAGTACTCGAAGTAGGCCAGCCATAACCTAGCTCACCCGGTTGATAGGTAGTGGAGTGAGTCGTTATTAGGATCACATCCGAGGACCAAATCCTTAAAAGAGGTAGGACTCTGGCGACACCCACTAGGGTAAAACAAGGTTTGTGGCTTAATAAGGTTAGGATTAAGTTGTTCCTTTATCTCTGGATAGACTACTGGCGGTGTGGCCTATCTCTTAGAAAAGGACAGTTTGTACCCTATCCTAAATAAAGAGGTTCCCGACTCAGGAATATTGTGAGTACTGGACCCTTAGAAGGGTACTCAAAAAGAGCTTAGGAAGGCAACCCCATGGGTAGATTGAGATAAGAAAGGTTCAAGTAGGGGACGCAGGAATCAATGGCTCATAGTACATTAATTCTTTGTACCATAAACCACCATGGCATAGCCACCCTAATTTTACTTGGAAAAGCAACCAAGTAAATACCAGTAATTCTGGCCATATCCAATAAGATGTGCGGAAAATGAATGATAATTACTACCCGCCTACAATTCTACTTATAAGACGATTTATAGAAGTTGAGAGTCGAATAGAAGGTCGTATAGGAACACTTGAAAATTACTTGAACCTTTATTCTAAAGCCCTTGTTAGAATAGAGCAACAACTAGGGGACCTATTCAACAAGTTCAACGAATGAAGAAATGAAAAATTTCTTAGCCAGCGGAAAAAAATCACAAAAAAACTCAGAGTTAGACATCTACCTTAGGAATAGAGGAAGTACACACAATCACCACTTTTAGAAGTAGTAGAAAGGTTCATAACCAGGTTAAAGTGCCCAGAACCTCACACCAAATGCCTTGGAAACTGATAAAAATATCGAGAAAGAACACGTTGAGATGAAAATTATCAAGTTCACACCAATAAGTAACCCAGTTATAGGAGCACGTTCCCGTTACCGATAAGGCTCCCAGGTCGTTGGACGACCTCCCCACCGATAGATGAGCATGTCCTTGGGGAAGTTCTCTTAACGATGCTCTATTAACGAGGAAAGCAACTTATTTCGATGAATACGTTATGCCAGTCCTGCCTGGGAATATAAAGCCTACGACCCCGGAGGGGTATCCTAGAAATTATAAATGTCACGTGAGCTCGAGTAGTTTTAGGTCTAGACTCTTCCTATAAATAAGAAGAGAAGGGGACCTAAGGGAGAACCTTTTTTCAGAATCTCCTCCTCCATCTACAAACTCCTGTTGCTCTAAAGGAAGAAGTAGAAGAGATCCAATGAGAGTCGAGTGGTTCCCTTCTCTGGTGAGACATGTCAAGCCCAAAAACTAATAGTCACGCATTATAATCCCTGGGAGATATTTTGAGACTAGAATTGATACCGTCTGCATAAAAATGACTAACCTTTATACAACCACATGAAGATGGTGGTTTCCACGTGAAGCCAAACCCAGGAGCAAGCTATGGTAGAGATGCGAGTTGCGCTCCTGCAACTACAAAAATATTTGTTGATAAAAGAAGACCAGATACAATAGCTTCACGTGGCGAATGATGAGATGAGAAAAAACCTCGCTACCGGACATCAAGCACCCTGCCGCCCCGGCTGCATCTAAAACTGTTGGAGATTCAGCAGCCAAAACCTGGAAACTCATCCCCATATACCACCAATATATGGGCCTATCTACGAGCAATAAGCCACTCCTGTTTGTAACCCCCATCCAGTGTTGTAAGGGATACTACTACAACTAGTGATCTAATGGCCTCAACTACTGAAGCAACCAGTACGACAAGTTGGCAGACAGGGACCACCACTACTAGGAACAACATACAAGCTTAGACATATAGGCCCACTACCACCTGGACGGTACGATCCACAATACTAGGGTATGCGTTCCCTTAAGCCTAAAATGTACCCAGGGACCTACTATGATCATGATCACGAGAGCCTTCCATTGTGGTACCAACAGGTCTACCGAGAGCCATCAAGGAACTTATTACTCAGGTACAAGTCGGACTCGTTGTGATGTCCACAATCTTTGTCATCGTAAGCAGACCCTCTGTCCACTATAACGGCAACCTCGGATTGGAGTATATCCATGCAATGAAGGTAGTACCATCTTCTTACCACCAGGTAATATGTTTCCTCACAAAGTTTGGAATGTACCAAATACGAGGCTACCAAGTCGCCACTCGTATTTGTTATGCCAACTCTTTAAAAAACTTGGCTGCCATTGAGAATTTTAGGAAAGGAAAATGTTTAAAAATTAAGGAATAGCAGAGAACTGGGAGTGAGCCCATGGTGGTGAACTCGTTCCCCATTTTTGCCCACACAAGAAATATAGAAGTCGATGCACAACTTACCTCTTAATAAAATAATGCAATTATAAACACGTTTAGCAGAGAATGGACACCGCCTCTCGTAGAGCCAGTCGATAAGATTAACCTTGACTGCCCTACAAGAATAACATATATTGGCTCACTTTTGATAAAAAAAAAAACTGATCATACCTTATAACCCTCCACCAATGATGGAAGGATGTATTGGCCTGGTTGTATGAGGAAATATTTTGTATCGACCCAGACTTTGCCTGCCACCGCTTGCATGATAACGCCAAAGCAACACCAGTAAAATAAAATCCTTAGCGAACAACCCCAAGACTTCAAGCAAAAATAAATGATGAAATCAAAAAATTACTCAAGGTAAGATTCATCGACTCATAAATTATCCCTGGTGGGTTGCAAACATGGTAGCAATCCTTAAAAAGAATGGTAAATCACAAGTCTATATTAATTTTGCCGACTGAAACAGAAACTGTCTCTTGTCCCTCATTACAAAACTATTAGACTCTACAACCGTCAATGAACAAATGTCATTTATGGACGGTTATGCAGGGTACAGCCAAATAGCTCTGGCGGTCAAGGACCATGAATGCACTTCCTTCACCACAGAATAGAGCTTGTATTGTTATAACGTGATTCCCTTCGGCTTAAAGAATGCAGGATCCATGTACCAAAGACTGGTCTCGATGATAATTGAAGAGTTGTTGGATAAAATAGTGAAAGACTACATTGATGACATGCTCACCAAGAGAAAGTTACATAGCGACCATCTAGCTGACCTCGAGACCGTGTTCACCAAGCAAATATATTACATAATGCAACTCAACCCTGAGAAGTGTAGCATTGGCGTCTCTTCGAGGAAGTTCCTGAGAGACTTGGTCACTCAACGGGGAATAGAGGCCAACCCCAACCAGATACGAGCTTTAGCATGTATGCCATCACCTTGGACGCTGAAGAAGGTTCAGAGGCTCCTTGGTAAAATTGCCAAGCAGGGATATTTCATTTATAAAGCTTCATATAAATATCGACCACTATTTCAATGTACTAGGTGGAATAAGAAATATCAATGGAACGAGGAATACGAGGTAGCTTTCCAGGACATGTTATGTTACTTGGCCACACCCCCAATCCTCAACGCACCAAAGGAACATAAGCCCCTGGGCAAGGTAAGAACAAACTGAGAAGTCAGTGTACTTTGTCAGTAAGACTCTCTTGGAGGTAGAATCGCAGTATTCTACCGCCAAAAAGTAGATCCTCACCTTGGTATATGCATCACAGAAACTAAGGCCGTACTTTTAAGCCTACAAAATCAAGGTGATTACGACTCAGCCATTGTGGGAGGTCTTTGCAAATATAGATAAGGCTCATCAAATTGTAAAATAGGCAATCACCTTAAAAGAGTTCGATATTCGATTCGAGCCATGGGTAGTTACTAAGGGATAGGTCATGGCAGATCTCTTAGCTGACCTCCCCACTAACTAAGAAAACGAGATCAACGAGGAAGATAAGACCAAGTCACTCCTCCCAACGACATACCAAAGTTTTGAGCTGTAAAACATACAGGTTGCACCCTTCACGCGTCTCCTCCCAGTTACATTTAGGAAGAGCCTTCAAGATGGGATACTACCATAATTTAGGTATACCATCCAAGCCCCCAGTCCAAAAGAGGATCATGGTCAACTTGTTCATAATCGGCATGATCAGAGCCTCTATCTCTTCGTCACAGGATTGGGATCGTGTCTTCATCATCCTTCATGGTACAATAAAAGGTCAAAGCCTAGAAATCTATACCATGGGAAATGGCAAGTTAACCCTATTTTTGAGAATAGCATTTAATGCCAATAATAAATATGATGCCAAAAATTAGCACCATCAGTTTCAAACAAAAGGACTTGACCAAGTCAACCAAGCTCCTTCACGAGGTATACTAGTAACGACCTTATTTCGGTAGGTCATAATAACAACCATGATAAATAACACTAGTAAAAGAGTTTGTAGGAACTCAAGAAACCTATCCATATTTCAGCGTTAAATTATAATAACGACCATGATAAATAATCCAATGAGGACTAGTGAAAGAGTTGGTAGGAACTTAAAAAACCCATTTATATTTTAACATTAGGTCATAATAACAACCATAATAAATAGTTCAATGAGGACAACTAAAAGAGTTTGCGAAAACTTTAAAAACCCATCTATATTTCAACATTAGGTTGTAATAATAACCATGATAAATAGTCAAACGAGGACTAGTGAAAGAGTTGGTGGGAACTCAAAAAATTTATCTATATATTTCAATATTAGGTCATCATAATGACCATGAGAAATAGTCCAACAAGGTCTAGTGAAAGAGAGTCAGTGGGAACTTAAAATAGCTATCCACATTTTAACGATTAAGTCATATCAACGACCATGGAAAATAGTCCAACAAGGACAAGTAATAGGTTTTGTAGGAACAAAAATCCCAAGTTCTTTACCGTTACGTCTTTACAATAACCTGCCTATTACCAAAGCATTTTGCCTAGGATACTTCCTCAAGCCCAACATATACAGAATATCAAGTAAGTGTAGAAATACCAATAGAAATTTTATTTCTAGAACAATAGGTACAACAAACAACAAAGCCAAACGAAAATTGCAGGCACCAAGGGAACAGCTTTGCACCCCCCCTCCCTACCACCATATCAATGCCCAACCGCCTCATCCTTTTCCTTCACATCATCCAGCGCCATGGTCCTCGGGATGACCAAGAAGTCGGGGAAGATTAACACTTGGTCACGCAGTACCTGGTACCAAAACCAGTGCTTCTGGTCTTCCTTTTATTCCCTTTCCGGTAGAGCTGAAGGGTCTACTTATGCATGCTCCAGGGGCTTCCCAGCCAAACCCCGACTACCAAAATACATTAGAGTGTAGAAGTCTACCCATGTGGTAACACAAGCTTCATAAAGAGTTTGAGATCGGGTCTACATGATACAAAGCTTGAAGAAATTTTACAAACAGATAACAAAATAATACTAAGGAAGGTAAAGATCGGAGCATCTTTTATAGTATATTAGAGTGTTAAACATAACATTAATGATTTTAATTACTAATACACATTAATGCACATAGAGAAAACCTAACAGCTCAATTAATCCATTCCCAAACCCAAGAAAATACCTTTTAACTTCCTTAAGTTGTTCAAAGTGGACTACATAAAACTTGTGGGAACTCTAAAAATTATAGCGATATTGGCATTATTCGACCAATTGGCATAGTTCAATGTGGACTAGTAATATTTTTTTTGTAATTCCAAAAATCCTACCGATATTTATAGATTAGGTCAATATACGTAGTCCAGCGAGGACTAACTTAAAGTTTGTGAGAAATTCCAAAAATCTCACCAATATTTTCAAATTAGGCTGTAATAACGATCAATATACATAGTCCAATGAGGACTAGCTTAAATTTTGTCGGTACTCTAAAAAAATTGTACCGATATTTTCAAATTAGGTTGTAATAACGACCAATATACACAGTCCAACGAGGACTAGCTTAAAGTTTGTGGGAACTCCAAAAAAATCCCACCAATATTTTCATATTAGGTCCTAATAACGACCAATAAGAGGACTAGCATAGAGTTTGTGGGATCTCCAAAAATCTTACTGATATTTTTAGAATAGATCATAATAACGACCAAGAGATATATAGTCCAACAAGGACAAATAAAAGATATAGTTCACATTACCACAGAACAAAAAAAATATAATAGTTCAAAAATCATATCAATCCAAACTGTTTTCCCACTTGTTATAGCATCGCCACTACAGGCGCTAAGAAATACTTATTAACAACACGTCTACGGGGTAGGGCTCTGCTCGACTGCGGCAACATCTTCAGCGATAACGTCGGCTTCTTCCTCGACAGTGATATCCTTTTCAAATCCCGCATAAACAGGACCGTGCCGGCCGTAGTACCCATGCTAACGCAGCTCGGGATCATCATGGGTTGGGCTTAGAGTAAGCAACGAGGGACCAACCGTGGTGACCCACTAGTTGGTGAACAACACAAAATTCTTTTTCATAATTCGCCAAGTTCTTGACATGCTCCCCCACATAACCCTGCAAGTTCACCGACGTCATCCTCTTACTCTCGAGCTGCACACAAAGAACCTACTCGTCCGCCTCCTTCTCCAGTCCAAGACTCTTAATACTACTATTGGCGGCCTTAAACTCCCTCTCGATGGTCACCTTCTCTTCCCTGAGCACATTGGCCACTTCTACCAATGCCTTCGTCTGATCCACCAAATACTCCACAAGCTCGTGTTGTACCTCCTCTCTAATAAATTCCTTCTTGTAGACCTACATATCTACAAGGCATTGTTCCTGGTCGTTGTTACGACTAGCAAGGTTCTCGCCACGTTGCAAAGCGGTCTTTGGAGTTAAAGCGTATTATAAATAACAAATAATAATAGTTTTAAGAGAACATGAGATGCTTCTATACCAGAAATCTAAGTACTACCAGCTATAAGTGAAAACCTTTCCCGCGCACTGCAGCAACTACAGTAGCACACCGAGCACTAGGGTCTTAGATATCCTCTACTAAACGAGACTTTTCCTTGTCTGTATATGGCATACTCTGGACTTTCCCCTCTGGCAAGCTTGCTAAAAATTGCTTCCCACTACCTACGGACAAGATGGTTTCCTCTGTGAAGGACTAAGATAGCAGTTCTCTTTCCTTCCATTGAAAATTTTAAGTTCCTCGTCAGAAAGGCGTTGATGCACGGTCTTGTCGCACTTGGCATTCGGGGCATCCTTCTCAATATGGATGTTGGTACCCCTCAGTACAACAATACTCCAACGAGGCACAAGGAAAGTCACCTGCAAGGTACCAACAGAGTCTTTCTCCTTTATAGCAAGAAAATAAGGCTTCATCTCAGCAGCCTCTATCGACTTGGACGTATGTGTATTTTGCACGGAAATAGTGTTACTTGCAGAACACACAAGTGGCTCTCTATACTTTAAAGGTGACCAATACCTATCCAAATCGAACTTCTCGTCAAAGATATTCATACGAACTAGACAATTTTTGTTCTGAATGCCTAACCAATGCAGACATTAACCCTTGCAAGTGACCCCTACAAGTGTAATACCTACGAGGAAAAGAGAAGAGGTTGGACCACACATACACGATGACAGTTAAAAAATATACGAAAAGTTAGAGCATACACTTCGTGCTAAAAATGTTATGATGAAGTTAACGAATGGGACCGTCGTCAAAATCAAATGTACTGGTAACCAAATAGGATGATGACACCATAAATTACCACTGGTGGGCAAGTAAATTTTTTTTGGCTCACCTAAGTTATGAGTTATATAATACCAGTGCCTCTACTTTGGAGTACAGGTGCCCATGACCGTCTGACCCATCAGGACCCCCCTCCCCCCCCTTTACTTACTAGGAGATATCTTAACCACACCTTTCCTCGCCTTCAATGAGGTACGAGTTTGATGCCCCTCAGGATGCATCCTTGAATGGGCATGAGCCACACGAGGTAGCGATACAGGCTCATCCGACACAACTACCTCCTTACCCTCATTCACAACTTCCTCGGGGACTAAATCCCATTGTTAGTGACAACACCCCATCCCATATGCCACCATAATGTCAGTGAAGCCCACGTTATGCCGAGGAGGTACTGATTGGTTCAAACATTTCTTCGTAAAGTAATCTAAAGGGAACTGTAGACCCGTATTAAATTGCCTGAAGTAGCAGATAGACTGGTCTGGAGCCAACATTTGATAGTCAGGCCCAATCCAACCATCACTCCTACTCGCCCTCGCACTCTCATTTGCAACATATAAGTATTTTATACTTATCCTATCAGTTTTATACTCAACTAACAACGCGGATGGCCTCCAATCACTTGGGTAAGGCTAAAATCCTTTTGAGCTTCCCCTAGTATGACCACTACTAATCGCCTCTTGGGCCAAAATCCTTGGTACCCTCCTATGAGGCATAAAATCCATACCCGCCTTGGTCTCTAAGTTACGAGGGACCAAAGTGCCTGCCACGTGGTCCTGACTACCTCCCCAATTGGGGGGTACATCACACGGAGGTCTTGCAGATGACCCTTCTATCGTCGACTCGTCACTAGATGATCCCATCTTTCGCAACGTTGACTCTAAGTTAAGGTCACACAGACTCGTACAAAGATTAGACTCACCCAAACGAAAAGGGAACAATTATTATATACCAAACTAGGGCAACTCAGGGACCCCTGGTCCCAATGGTACCTCTCGTCTCTATATGATCGCCGTCCTAACTATGGTCCTAGTAAAATTAAAATGGCGTACAACTTAAATGTCCCCGACATCACTACTAGTTTTCCAACAAACTACAAAGAAAGGCTTCCAAACAACTTGAAAACCTCACCCAGTGTAAACAGGTACAATCACATGCAGCAAAAGAAAACTATTGTATATTGTAAACTTACTAAAAATAACAGCGAACAAAACCAGATTTCCAAACTTACAAATAGATATAGAGAGAACTAAAAGTCAAGCAAGGGATACAAACCTCTCTTATATATAGGGTAAAGGAAAGGGTAGTTTTAATAAATCAGTAGTCCCTATCACAATTATGGGCACGTCGCCCGATATTTGAAGTAATAACTGCATGCCACATAAATGACAACAACATTACTTACTTTATTTTTGTACCCCAAGACAGACAATGATGGTGACTTACAACTCCCACCTCAATGGATAGAAATAACAGAATTGAGGAGGGCGATTCTAGCAAGAAGACAAAAGCATATAGCTCGTAGGATGAGGCATTGCCCTCATGTCCAAACATAAGACAAAAGCATATATCTCACCACAGTTCTCATTTGCTACTAGCAAGAATTGAGGAGGGCGATTCTAGGAGTACGCTCCTGCTAACCATGAGATTCTTAGGTCACCTCCCCACCAATAGACAAGCATGTCCTAGGGAACTCTCTTAATGATGTTATGGCCACGAGGAAAGCAACTTATGCCGACGAACTCGTTATGCTGGGCCCACGTGGGAATATAAATGTCACGTGAGCTCGAGCACTTCTAGGTCAAGACACTCTCTATAAATAGGATGAGCAGGGGACCTAAGAAAGGATCATATCTTAAAACCTATTTTTCTATCTGTAAATCTTAACAGCTTTAGAGAAAGAGGGGGAAGAGATCCTAAAAGATTCGAGTGGTGCCCTCCTCTGGTAGGACGTGTCAACCCCAAAATTATTAGTTATGCATTGTCGTCCCTGAAAGATCTTTTGAGACTACACCTGTATTAACTTAAAATCCTAGCGCTGTACCAGTTATATTTAAGAAACGCTCTACTCCTTGAATCTGATACCCTTAACATCTCAATAGTAGACATAAGGATACTTAATATTTGAAAGTAATGGACATGTTTCACCACGTTCATATCAATATCCCAGTACTTGATGCCATAGAACATGTGCCAAGCTATGCTAAATTCTTGAAATAAATATACACCAACTAATACCGTTTTAATATCCACAAGGGAGTATTCCTCACATAGACACTAATTTTGCCAAAACTTTGTGATCCAGATACTCCCACCATTCCATGCATGATTGAAATTCTTCGTCTAGACAGAGCTTTCCTAGCTTTTGGAGAAAGCATCAATGTTTCACTTATAATATCTACAAAGAATTAGGATTAGGAGAACTAATCCCTACCAAGATTACACTGCAACTAGCTAATAGATCCAAAAAATAGCTAAGGGGAATACTCGAGAATATTTTTATCAGAATCAGATAATTAATTTTTTTAGTAGACTTTGTCATCATGGTCATGGAGGATATGCTGAACGCCGGAAAAGAGATTCCCCTCATTTTAGGCAGACCTTTCATAGCCACAACCCACACTATAATTAACTGCCTCACTGGTGTTCTATGCCTTTCTATTGGAACTCAGACATCTACTTGAATAAATTCAATAATTATGCAGAAGATCCAATAGGTGTTAATGAAATAAAATCTTGTATGTGTGGCTCTCGTATATGTTCTACACAGAATATAGTGGTATGTACATATGACATGATGGGATAACTTTTGCACCTGACTCTATCTTAAATAAGGAGGGTCCTAACTCAAGACAGTCATGAATAGTAGCCACTTAGAAAGCTACTCAAAGAGAGCTTGCGAAGGCAACCTTACAGGTATATCTTGATAAGAAAGGCTCAAGTAGGGGATACAGGATTCTGAAGTCATAGTTTCTCCTTTTGAATATTCCTCTTCACTTAAAATAATCTTCAGCCAACTCATACAAATAACTAAAAAAATCCATTCTTAAACCAAAGAACTTACACCGATCCCTACCGTGGTTTGACCCCATTTACCGACATACTACAACATTAGCAGGAATTTATTAACATGGAAATTCTTGCACATATAGTCAACTTAGCTGATATTGGACATGATCGAGTCTAATTTTTTTTTATCTGTCAAACAATTTTTAATTAGAAGGGACTACGGAATTTACACTGATAAACTAGGACCTCTCTAAACTATTTTCATACAAATAAAACAAATATAATTATGGATATTTTACTTTGGATTAAGGTAACACTATAATATTTTCTTATTCGAGGTTTATAATCTAGATTTACTATTATGCATGCATTTTTTAGTAATCTCTATAATTATTACATGTTGATACCTTGATAATATTTATATTGTTAGATTTTTTAAAATTATAGATGCATGCTAGAACTATATTGTTAGATATTATGGTGTTATTTAATTTTAGATAATCCTATGTTGTAGATCTATTTTTTGGGTAGTTATAGGGTTTTTAACCATATTTTATCCTCTAATAGGTTGATGAAATTTTATCTATGTTTACTATGCTATTTTGCACTATATTCATCACAGATCATGTTGTTTGATTCAATATTCATCATAAATCCTATTTTTTTGTAAATTATTAGGCTATTTTCATATTTATTTTATTAATAGTTTAATTAATATTTTTAGAATATGGATAATATTTAGTGATATAATAACTCTTATAATTAGGAAGTTAAGATATGATAGGTCTTTTTAAAAGCATCCTTCTATTTCTTCTCTCTATTACCTATTTTGAGATGGCCCACTAATTTTATATACTCCTTAATAGAACCTCCTAGGTAGGTTTACCCGAGGGTTTAGACCTTGCTAGGTTAGACGAATATGTAGGATAGTATGCATTTTAACATTAGTCCTAGTACTAGAAAGATTGAATTGACCATACCTTAGTCAAGCCAAGATCCTAAGTCCGGGGGGGGGGGGTCAAAAAAAAATTATCTGTGTCGGCCTTGTTTAAGCAAAGCTCCAAGCTGGGGCACCAGTATGAGTCCATACTCCCGGCATATCTCACCCTATTTGTGTTGGTTTTGTATGAGGTAAGCTCCAACACCGAACCACTGATGGAGTTCCCACTTCCACTTTAGACCTAATACAGTTGTTGTAGTAGGTCAAGCCCGTAAAGTCCTAGGGCCCCAGACCCGATCCACTAACCGCCTACATGCCAAGCCTGTGTGCATAGTACATGGGACCGTGGAAGCACAATCCGAGTAATTTGTACATGTGTACAATGTATGACTCATGTATGCCATCCCTCCGTATTGTATATGCATGTACAATATATGTATGTAGGCCCCGCAACTTCCACCCACGTGCTAAGCATGTGTGTGTATGGTGTGTTCTAATGTCAGTATCTTCAATTGTTGTATACATATGTGTATCTAGTGCATGTGTGTGAGTCTAAAACCAAAGTGAGGTGCACTTGCTATACACATATGTACGGCATGTATGACCTTCGTGACAATGTTGTGAGTTACCCGCGTGAGTAACACGTGTGAGTAGATCACGTATGTGCATGGGTGTATGTTGTTGTGTTTACTCACAATATTAAAATACTTGTGCATAGGTAGACTTGATCAAGCTGAGGCCCACCATGTTTTGCAGAGTCTTGGCAAGCCTTGGTTAACCTTGTCCCCAGCCCTACCAGGTCTAGTCAGTAGGTACAAACTAGACCCAAGGTTGAATTTATTTAATCCAATCTAGGTCCAACACATCTCACTAGACTAGATCGATACCTAATCTCAACTAGATTCCAGTAATCCATGCTAGACCCCTAAGCCAAACTTGATCTAGTTCGACCAGATCTGATACGACCCTGAGCTCATTTCATGGGCAGGTAGCCCTGATCAAGCTCAAATCAAAGGCTGACCTAAGCACACTGGATTAGGTCCTGATAGCTCTAAGGTATCACTCGAGCGTCTGTGTACAAAACCTAGGACCCAAACCTGTGATCTCTTAAGTTCAAACTGAGTTCCACCACACTCGACGAGCCACATCTGAGAATACTAGAACAATTTTTTCTTGACTTCTTATCACAAGTCAGATACGGAGATAGAGTTCGCGTGTCATGGACCTCAACCAAAGTCGAGTACGCCGATCAGGACTGAGCCATGTCTTAGGAGCCTGCTGTCCTTAGTGATTAAAACTTTTTGGTAACATCAACCCGGGTAATCTCTAAGCTCACCCTAAGGAAAGTGCACCGTGTACCATTGAATACAAATGGTAGCGAGGTCGCATCTTAAGAGACTTATGGTGGGAATTATGTTTTGAAGTATTAATTTTATCCCATATAAAAGATTAATGTGTAGGTAATCAAATGAAAATAGGAAAGAAGCAAATTGTAAGATAAATTGGAGTAGAAGCCAAGGTATCGATTCCACTCCATCCTTTCTGACCATGAGATAATATATATAATTAAAATATAAAAAAAAAATTGTATCGCATATCCTTGGTCAGGTATAGGTAATACAACATAAGTTAAGAAAATATACTTATGGAATTGCTCATAAGCCATACTCAACCATGATCTGGTTGATTTTAATGGGTTATGTTTCCTTCTCCATGTTCCTAAACTTGCTTGTTATGGTCAAACAAGTTGTTTACTTAAATCCTTTACTTACTTGAGTCCTAGCTATGGTCAAACAAAGATCGTAGGAAGAAGAATATACATTTAACAAAAAAGAAAAGAAAGTAACTGCTCTAGCTAATCTATACTATTCTACAACTAAGGCTTCATTGGGTGGAGCTTCTTCTAGCCTTTGCTAAGACGTTTACCTACTCATCCATTTGATCATTGCCGTAATGTTACAACTACAATAAAAGCATAGAATAAGAAGAAGAGAAGAACACAAACTTTATTGCTTATTGAACCTTGATTTTATACTCTCCAAGATATGTGAAATGGTAGAATTCCCCTCATATTCATAAAGTATAAGACGGGCTACAAAACATTAACATTAATATAAAATCCCCTAACCAATGCCATAGGCTAGGCACAAATATTACAACTCATGAGAATAATCTCTACATTAAACTCCCTTCAATGGTCTTCAATGGGCCTTTGGTCGAAAACTTCAAATGAGGATCAACTATTGAAGTACACCACTTTGCTTTATTCATCGAAAGCTATAAAAATTTATGACTTGTATAGCATGCGGCCTATTTCTGTAAATGAAAACAAAAGCGCCATTAGTACTACATTTAATTAATAAAATGATTAATTAAAAATAAATCTAGGAGTCATACATGAAAATATTACGTGTCTTTCATCTAGAATAGATAAGTATAAGAAACTTATGGTGATATCATAATATATACCTAATCACTCCTAAAAAATGCATCGGCATCCCGTAGCATATAAAAATTACACGCATAAAGCATAAGCGATCCATAAGTTTGGGTACTATCATGGTTCTAAAACACCATCAGGTTGTTTTCATCAATTTAACGCAGAGAAACAATCATACATAAGAGAGAGGTGAATCCTTGAATGAAGCAGTGCTTTAATAACTCATTGTAGTGGGCAAGAACCGCAAGCAACATTTTTTCAATCTTTGCACATTTTGTCATTGGTTCTCCAAAAATTCTCAACATAGGGGTGATGTGATGGATGTCGGATGCATAAGAACTCACATCTTTATTATTCGTCATGCTTATGTGAAACCACTGTGCCTTTGCCGGCTTAAGAGCGAACACCTTAGTCTGTCGGAATCTGCAATAAAGCTAACTCCATAAGAGATATAGGTCTTGCTTGTGTAGATATTTCATCTACAGGGCTTGTGTAAGATGGTGACGCATCATGATCTAAACCTTCACCTTATCCGCAAGGAAGTTGGTAGAACTGATAGAACATCGTTAGTCTGATCAAGATCCTACTTAACAAATTAATATAGTAAAAGGACAAGTAGTGTGTCAATCCGCAAATATGTACGTTTTTCTAAGGTAAACTTAAATCTAGAGGAAATGAAGAAAAGTGATGCCTATCGGGTGGTTGCAGGTTGGGCTCAAGTTTGTATGACCTACTTGCAGATGATAATGCTTGTACTATTTCATGGATTATAGGGTGCTATCCCAGTATTTGAAATAATTAAAATATTCATTAATAGAGTGAGAGTAACTAGAGTTACCACGGAACAAATCCTAAAATTCATTAACAACTATTGTACCCCTAAGTGGCTTGTAAAATGAAGATGTAGGGTAAACCATAGGCATAAGGAGGGTTGGTATAGAAGTAACCATGACTTAATCAACCCCCAATAATAGTGATATACACAATAAAGAAGTGTCGTCCATCCACTGGTTTGTAACATCGTTATTTATGTCAGATGGATACGGCTCAAGGCATGGCAGAAGTGACTCATAAGGTGGTTGGGAAGGAAATGACAACTTTATAATATTTGTAACAGGTTCAGGATTTTCTACTTATTTAAACTTTGAACAAATATTATCATTTGCAAAGTCCTCGCATGTTTTTGTATGATGAGATGGTAATTCCATATATTCATTTACTATCTCGTCAGCATCATCATCAGAAAAATCATTTGTGGAATGGGAAAAGTATTCATTCTCGATCATAGTTTCTTCTAAAGAATTTGTTGGGCTGACATATGAAAGGAAGGATGGTGAGATTGGTTGTTGAATGTTGAGGGCATAATTTAGAAGTGATTGAGAAAGAATTGTATTAGACATGGTAGATGCTTCTTCAAGATCATCTTGTGACAAAGGGTCATCGACCTCAACGAGGTGTCTTCTAAATCTATATCATAATATGGTATTTATTTACCCCATGGGGAAAACATTCCTTGATTACGCTTCAATTCCTCATTTTAAAAATTATAAGGGGATTTAACTTCGAGTTGCTCTTCATCATTGCTTCGAATTTTTTTGTGCAATATTTTTCTCCAGGAGGTTGAAAATTGAGTTATATGAGTCTCTAATCTAGAGATAGATTGAGTCATAAAAGTTTGATGTAGCAACTCATTTTGCTAAAACAGAAGCATTTTCTTTTAAAATTATAAAGCTTGTTGCTGACTCCCTATTACATATTACATGAAGAAAGATATGGTATCATCTAATGATGGTTTCGGTGCAGCGTGTGTGAAATGATTGGATCACTGGATGGACTGATGGGCCTATATATAGAAATAAGGTTAGAAAGGTTCTACATATTATGAATTGTATTGGTCCCATGATTGAAAATAATTTTGAGGTTACTGTGGGTTGTCGAATTGTGAGCCATACAGATTTCAATGATCTTGTATGTATGAAATTTTGAAATAAAGGCAAACACCCTTAGTAATAAACAACAAATCAAACATAGACTTTAGCACATCAACATTTTTTTAAAAGAAATTATTAGGTCTCTCCTATATTTTTCTATGATTAAAAAGGGTAGGATGGCTAAAGGTTTTGGTTCCTATACACCCTTGCATCACTATACTAGTGTCAGCTTAAAGTAGATGTTCAACCATCACGTCCCTGCGATTTTCCTTTTCATATGTCAGTACTGAGAATAGTGATATCGCAAACCTACAAGTACTAGCATTTTGTGGTGCTAGACTGGAGTCTTATCCTATGAACCAGTGTTTATACCCTGGTCCAGTATACCTATCCACTTGGTAATGAACTACCATGGGAATTTTGCTATTCTTTTTTATTATCAGTTATTTTGAGGTCCAGGACATTCAATTTGGTAAAGCTTTTGAGTATTCGGATTATGTATTTCGAATATTAAATAGGGCATCAACTTTAACCCCTCAATCCTTGTTGAATGCAAAGTGAGAGATGAACAATCTTGATAGGTCTTCAAAACTTTGCATAGATCCGATGGGGATGTTGTGATACCATTTGAGCAGACTATCCATGAGGTTAGTAGTAAATATTTAGTAAAGGATATGATCAGCTGAGGAATGGAGGCTTAATGAGTTCTGGAACTCGAGGATGTACGATTGTGGATCTGTATTACTGTATTTGTTAATTTTGGGGGAATAGAAAGTTAATAGGACATCCATGGTTAACAACTCCTTCCAGAGTAGGTCATTAAACCAGCTCTAAGTGTTGGGAGCTGGGCGCAAGCTGACTCGAATGATGGCTTTTATCTGTTGGTCGAGCTTTTGTTTTATTATCTAAGCTAGTTGAGGGTGAGATTGATCTATTCGTGGACTGGTTGGTGATAAGGAGGTCTGGTTGTTCGTAGGCTTGAATCACTCGTTTCTTTAAAAACAGGAACTTTCATGTGTACAATGACTTCGGCTATATGATGGCTAATACCGTCGGCACCAATGTGGATAGGGGGTACCTCTGTTCATGGGTTTTGACCTAAGCATGCACGCGCAGAGATCCGCAAAGGGCCAGGGCCTTTAGACTAAGCAGGGGCATCTTGTGCTCGTGTTTGCTATAGACCACGGGTAGAGTTGCTGAACTGTTAAATGTCACGGTGGTGTCTATCCATTTCCACAATGCGGCGTTGACATTTAATTTTGAGTTCCTATCTCTGATCTTTGCGCTCGTGTCAAAGTTGCTTGGTAAGTCTCTCTTCAGCCTGAGCGAATTGTTTGCGTATCTGGGTGAGTTGTACGACTTTGTCATCTACTGGGGCTCCTACTATTATGAATGTCTAACGAATGTTTGGAGCTATTACCAATGTGCTCAGTTTGGTAAAGTTGTTATAAGTGAGGGTAATAACACAGACTACACCAAATATAGGGGTATAATCTCGTAAAAGGGGTATTACACTCTTACACCATAAGATTAATACACGACTAGGGTTCTAACAGGCATACTTAATAAAAATATAAAGATTCTAATAGATGCATTTCCGTGGAGACTTAGAATGGGATCCCTCCATGATCACCTGAGGATTTTAAGATGAGATTATACAAGTAGAAGAGATTACAATTTAAGGACTAGAGTAGACTGAGTCTCGAGGCTTTTAGAGTATGCTCGTAGGTTGTCAAAACTTACCAAGGGCGTATGGGAAAAAAATCCCAGCCCCTCTATGGTAGTTATCCTCTCCTATTTATAGAAGATATAAAGGGTGATGTCACTATAGAGAGGTTAAATTACAAATGTATCCTTCTCCAGAGCTCTCTTATACTGGAGTCTACTTAACCAGAGTTGTCTGTTGAGTAATTTGCCTTCGGCCTGGAGCTAAACTGGACTAAAGCGGTGGTTGAAGCTTTGGAAGACTCGTAGGTAGGCTTGCCATGGCTCTGGTAGATTTGTACGTATGGTAGGCTTCGAGTTGCTTAGGAGTCTTCGGGTATCCAGTCTATTCTCGAAGGTTACGAGTGCACTACTACATTCGCCCCCTCTCAGGTGGGAGTTTTCGAGTATCTAGTCTGTTCCAGCTGAGAAACTGTTTGTATGGGAACTTGGAAGTTTGATAGTTATTATTGTGTTAGTTACCGAGATCAATAATTACGGATTATGCTGGTTGTGATTCTGCACCATTATTGACTCCTTAATCTCCTATAAAAGTAGTTGGGGGAGGGGGGTAGCCAAAGCTAGAGAGAAGATAGCATCCTAGCTTAGTCAGGCAACCTCACTAGGTTGGCTTTCCTGAGTTAGCTAGTCACGTGCAGACAAAATGTAGCCCTAGCAAAAAGAAAGAAAAAAAATAGTACAAGAGGATCTACTTAAATCTAAAGTATTCTGTGTCAGGATCTTCTATCCTGGTCAAGTAGGTAGGTCTATCTGAGCTCCATTCTTCAAAAGGCTATGTTGTTGCTGACCCTTTTCAAGGAAGTTGATAAGCTAAAAAATTAGCTTCTCTCCAAGCTGCAAAAATTATAAAAGAGTGAAGACTGTTAAGAAGGATCTGCTACTTTTTATAAAATATCTAAGAAATCCTGCCTGATTTGAATGCTTGAACTGCTTCCTTTGAGTTTGAGATAACCCAGATCCTCTTGCATCCCCTTGTGGTTGCTTGTTGTACTCCCTGTATAATTACTTCAATTTTTGTCAGATAGTTTATGGTGTTTCAAATTTCTCTAATGTAAGTACCTTTGACTACGCCTTTATTCATAATCTCTAAAGCATATGCCTGTGCTTGTGCCTGGGTTACCAAGTGCAAATCCATCACAACATATTTTGATTTCCCCTTCATTTAGGAGTCCCCAGTGGTAGCTCTTTAAACTCTGACCTTTTTTATCTTTGCATTGAACTTTAGCTTTTATGACAGTGAGGTCCTAAATGTTATTGCGCATACTATTTTTGGATAGTTTGCTTATATCTGCTATGTCTCTGAGAATGGCTTGTTGAATAGTTTGATAATGGATTGTCTTGTTGCTGAATCTTGAAGAGTTCTTTACCTGCCATATCCATTTACATCCTAAAATTAAGGCAGTTTGTCATAGATCTTGAATGTAGGAGCTTGATTTTGTATATCTGTCAAGTGTTGATTTTAAGTTATCCAGACCCTGTTATGGCATTGAAACCAAACATATTAGAAATCTACCGCCATATCTTTGTTGTAAAAGAGCAGCTAAGGAGACAATGCTCTACAAAATCCTCATCTTGGTTACAGCTAGAACAAATTGAGATGATCTGGATGCCCCTCTTTTGTACAACTGTATCAAAAGCTAGGACATTATTAAGCATCTTCCATGCAAAAGAGCTCAACCTGTGATACATGCAAAAGAGCTCAACCTGTCATAGATCTGGCTATATCAATCTTATTTCTTATAATATTAGAAACACTAGAGGCAGTAAAGTCTCTATATATATCTGGATTCCAGATTTACTTGTCTTGAGTTGTTGGTTTGTAGCGCATCTGTTCAATATCAATAACCAATGCCAAAAGGAGAAGTTTAATGTCTCTAGGCATTTTCCACCCAGAAGAGTTGATAAAGTCACCCACTCTTGCTGTACATTTCCTCCATAGCTGTTTAGGCATGCCAATGAACTCTCTCAGAGGTACTTCTGTTGCCTATGTAATTCCTCCCAAAATCAATATTCTAACCATTCGCAATTAACCTTCCCATAAGTGGAGTGGATAATTGCACAGCTATTCTTATATCTAGCCATATAGATGAAGCTTTGTGTGATTTAATGAGATGTACATTATTTGTTTTGAACTTACCCCCCAGAAATTTAGCCCAGTCCTACTCCCCTTGAGTAAATATCCAGTGCAGCTTGCATAGCATTGAATTGTTGCCTTCCCCCAGGTTCGTGACTCCTAGCCCTCCTTCTTTAATAGGTTTGCATACCTTCTCCTAGTTAAGAGCGTCTCAATTTCTTCTAGATGGGTCACCAGTCCATATAATGTTTTTAATCACTTTGTTGCATTCTTGAATTATGGCCTAAGGCCATTTGTAAACTGCCATATTCTAAATGGGTATGCTGTTTAGAATGGACTTTGTCAGTACCACTCTTCCTTGAAATGATAGCAATCTGCCTACCCAACTGTTAGCCCTTTTTTTGATTTTCTCAACCAAAGGTCTAATAGTTGCTTTCGTCACTCTACCTTGTATTAGGGGAATACCAAAGTATGTCTCTGGTAGTTTTCCTTACTTGAAACCAAAGATATCACAAACCACCCTTCTTCATGTAAGATGCACTAATCCCATAAAGATTTTACTTTTTTCTTTGCAAACTATCCAGCCTGAGGCATTCGGGTAAGTAATAAGGAGTTCCTTCAAATTGTTTAAACAACTACTTTCCCCATTAATGAAGAGGAAGATATCATCTGTGAAAAATAGGTGTGTGGGTGCTTGAACCTGCTTAACAGTAGCCATAGGAGTGATTTTCATTTGTGAATTTAGTTTATGGATATTGATACTTAGGATGCCTTCAGCCAGGGTAAATAATAGAGGGGAGAGTGGATCTCCTTTTTTTAGTCCTCTACTAGCTAAAATTTAGCTTGTAGGGCTCCCATTAAAAGAATTTACATTTTACCACTACTGATAAATATTTGGACCAATTCACAAAAAGTGTCATTAAAACCATAGGCCTGAAGAGGTGATATTAGGAAATCCCAACTAATGGTATTATAGGCCTATGTAATATCTAACTTAAAAGCAACATTCCCTCCCACTCTTTTGTTCTGAAGCTCAATTACTTGTTTAGACGCCAGACATATGTTACTTTGAATGCATCTGCCTTTAATAAATGTGCTTTGATCTATAGATACTATTCATGTTGCGATAGGAGATAGTCTAGAGCCATATCCTTAGTTGTAAAATAGTATAGTTTAGTTAGAGTAGTTACTTTCTTTTCTTTTCGGCTTAATGCATATTCGTCTTCCTACAATCTTAACTTGACCATAGCTAGGACTTAAGTTAAGTGAGTAATGGATTCAAGTAAACTACTTGTTTGACCATAACAAACTTATTTAGGAACATGGGGAAGAGAACATAACCCATTAATATCAACAAGACCATGGTTGATATTTTTTTATCTTATGATGTATTGCGTATACCCGACCAAGGATATGCAATACAAGAATTTATAACATATTCTAATTAGATATGATATCTCAGGGTTACAAAGGATGGAGTAAAATCGATGCCTTGGCTTCTAATCTAATTTTTCTTGCAATTTGTTTCTTTCTTCTTTTCATTTGATTACGTACACTTAAATCTCTTGTATTGGATAAAATTAATAACTCAAAACATAATTCACACCACAAGTCCCTTGGGATATGACCGTGCCACTATTTGTACTAAATGGTACATCGTATGCTTGCGGGTCTTTCTAGACGTCGATTTTATTATTGATCAAGTTTTTAAACGGTATATAGAAAAAGGTATTCGCTTTTTGTTTTGTTTTATTGTTAGTTACTTTGATTTAATTTATTTATTTTCTCTTTCATCAAAGCTATAGTGTGGTGTTCTCATTTTATAGAGGGTTAAAAAGAATTCATGACTGCTGTGTTCCAGAGCCATGTAACGATGTTATTCAACCCAAGTTCAATATTTGTATGAGCACATTTTAAGTTGCGGCCATTGGCTCAATTTAAATTGCTTTTACGTTGGAGTGCCAATCGTTTTGGAACGGTATAACTCATCAAAATAATAATAGCAAGTACAAGAAGAAGTTACAACCGAAGACTTTACATTACAGATTTCAAATTTTACGGCAGGAGAAGAAGGTGCAACAGTTATAAAAGAGCCATACGTGGTACCAAAATTGTGGAGATTAATGTCATTTAAGGTGGCAATGTCATAAATGCACAAGCATATGGTTTAAATTTGTATATGAGGAGCTTACATCATCATTTTTTTATTTAGCGGGTTTTTTATTGGGTACATCATCATTTTTTTATTTTTTATTTTTTTTATTTAGCGGGTTTTTTATTGGGATCTGCAACCCTGAGTTTTCAACCCCATGAGGTTTTGAACCCACGACCTCTCACTAGGTGGAGAGGTACTACCACCACTGGGCCAAAGGCCCAATGGTAGCTAACATCATCAAGTTATTAACAACTCTAGTGCTAAAGTTCAAGATTTAATTGCTGGTAACCAAGCCAAAAGAAAAGGTTGTGAAGTATTATACAACTTTGTTCATTTGGCTCCTCCTATAAAAATTTTATTTTTTATTTTTGTTTTTGTATATCTAATGTTGGTCGATGATATACATTAGATATACTAAGAAAAAGACAAAAAAAGCAAAAAATTGTAATACTTTTATGTTATCTTCTTTTTGAGTGACTTGTAGCGAGGATCATCTTGTACTCATGAGTGTTAAGTGTATAATTAAAGTACTTTTATTCTCTCTACAATACCTACTTAAGCCAGAGAGCTTGGGTGTTCCATCTCAACAGTTTCATTGGGGTAAACAACGAGCCCCTAAAAAGGTTGTACTGCAGGTACACTCTTCCACCCTACCCTTCTGTGAAGCGGTAAATGTTTTTTCATATGTTTGATGTTTGTGCAATTTAAAATTCAATATTAGCAAAAGGGCTAAAAAAGAATGTGATTTTATCACCCGTGTGTGGCACCGCACACTAGAACCACAGGAGGTTACGACCCGGTTTAATATTTTTTGGGGTAATACTTTGTCTTTAAAAGAAACCAAGATTAAGCCATAAAATACATAAATAGATAAACAGGCTTGCAGAGCTCTGACTGGAAGCATTAGGAACACGCTCATTATGATCCTTGGAAGTGGCTACACTTGTTTGGAGGAAATACATTCCCCGGTATAACTAATGTGGAAAAGTGATTATAAGCAGTTCGCCCCACCTTCCAGAACATGTGCTTCTTAGTGACTAGAACTGTACGCGATTTACTGCTAAAAAATGTATGTACAACTCAATGTATGAACCGATCTACTGTCAGGAATAGGATAAACCAAACCCTTGACCGGGTTCATAACTTGACCTTAATTTAGGCCCATCTCAAAAGGTTGCTGTGTTTATTTATGTATACCTCATTTTTGTTTTGTCATCATAGTGCACACATCTATTAGTGTTTAAATAAAAGGTTTTGAGTGCCTAGCTGTCATCTTGAGAGACTTCGAGAATTTAATTTGATAAATATGCCGATCCAGTTCGAGGTAGGAGGTAGGAGAGTCAGCCCAATTGGAGATTCCAATCTCCATTGGTACGAGAGACCGTACAAACCTTACACGTAGAAAATTTTTACCTATTAAAGGTGAATTAGAAACCTTTGCTTTCCCCATTTCTCAATTGAGTCTCAATCTGAGTCCAATTTACTCACTCACTCCGTTAAGTATTCTACCCCAATCATTTTAGATTGGAGATACTAATAAAAGTGAGAATGGCTAGGGACCCGTGAAAATCCCAATTAAGGATCACATGTTCCCAAAAATGACAAACGTACCTCGTACATTATTTTACCTCCTACCACAGGACAATTTAAACTCAAGAATGTTCTCATTAACTCATTGCCAAAATTATTAGGAGGAGACAATGAGAACCCATACGCTCATGTTCAGGATTTTAATGACATAATGTTCCTCCAATAGTATAGGAATATGAATGAAATAGAGGCCGTGAAACTCGTGTTATTCCCTTTTTCTTTACTAGGGAAAGCTAAGAGGTGGTTTCAAGTTCAATGGCCAAAATCAATCGCGAGTTTTGAGATACTTACAAAAGCCTTTTACAAGAAATTTTACACTCTTGAGAAAAGTAAAACCCTCTGTAGGGCCTTTATTAGGATTGCCCAACTTTATGGAGAGAACTTAAAGGATTATCTGAAGAGATATAATGGACTAATTCTGTAGTACCATCATCGCGACATTGACTCAGGGGTCCAAACATGAAATATTTATGATGGATTAGATACTGAAACAATGGGAACTGTAGAATCCTTTTGCTTAGCAAAATTTACTAATAAGGATGATGTAAGGAGCTTGGACTTTTTTGAAGAGTTGGCTGAAAAATTGAAAACCTGGGGAACCATAAGAAAAACTAATATGCAAGAAAAGGGTGATAATGTCTTTGGAGTTGGATCTAAGTCCAATTCGGAAGTTACGTTGATGACCATCCCGCCTAAGATAGAGTCCTTAAAAATATGGATAACAAAAGGCCCGCTAATGCACCCATTTTTCTTGCCGATATGACAGCCTGTACTGTGTGTGATGATGTTGGACACTATACTCAGGATTGCCCTTTGATTTGCGAAATTAGGGAAACCAGGAAGGATAAAGTTAATATGCTTCATCAAAAACCTTCCTCTTTTCCTTATGACCAGTTACATCATCATAAGATTTCTTTATGGAAACATAATTCAAATAGCTATTCTAGTAGACCATATTACCAATGGAGTATTTCAAATCAAAATCATGGTGGTGCATCCTTTCATCCCAATCATCAACTTTTTTAGTAAAATACTCCTTACGTTCCTCCTCAGAATAGGAAACCATCTTCAGATAATGGCATCCAAGCCCAATTGTAATCCAACAAATAGTTGATACAGCAATTCATACAAATGAATCAGCAATCCATGACTCAAATATAAACATCAATTGATCAACTAACATCTATGTTAAGTACTAGAGACAAATGTACATTTTCAAGTCAAACCCAACCCAATCCAAAGGATTAATCCGAGAGTTCACACCGTAATCATGCAAATTTAGTGATCATACTTAAAAGTGGGAAGATTGTTGAATATATAAATTTAAGATGCCTGAGAACAAACCATGTGAAAGTCCTAATCCTAGTACTGTAAAAGTTGTTGAAGAGAGAGAACCCATGAGTGAAGAAATACCTTATGCTGAGGAAGAGACCGAATAGGTCTTGCCAATTGAGAAGATGATCGAAAATGTTCTGCCTAGAATTCCTTGTGTACTTTTTCACCATCAGCATACAATTAATAGGAAAAGCATTCCCGAGAAGAGGTTAAGTAGATGTTTAAAAATTTTAAGATGAATATTCCTCTCCATGATGCAATACGATAGATTCCTTCCAATGCAAAACATCCCTAGGACCTATGTATGTTCAACAAACGTATGAATGAATCCAAGAAGGCTTTCAATATCTATGACAACAAAAGTGTTACTCAAATTGATGCTCAGGTTACCTCCATAATCTTCAGCAAAGCACCCTGAAATTCAAGGATCCATGAATACTAATAATTTTTTGTGATGAAGGGACAAATCACATAGGGAAAGCCTTACTTAATTTAGGCACCAGCTAGATCTACAAGAGCTAAAACCGACGTACATAACCTTGCAACTAGCTTATCCATTCATTAGAATTCCTACAGGAGTGGTGATGGATGTACATGTCCAGATTGATGATTTTTTATATCTTGCAGACTTTGTGGTCCTTGACACAAATCCGGTAGAAGACCCAAATAGTGAGATATCCTTGATCATTAACCGACCTTGCTTGGTCACCGCTAATGCGTTGATCAACTATAATAACAAAGCTATGAAGTTGACTTATGGGAATAAGACTATCGATTTGAATATCTTTAATACAACTAACATTCCATTTGAAGATGATCCCGAACATGCTTAGTACTGTTGTAAATAGTATGTTTTACAGTTCAAATCCTAGGGACCCATTAAAAGCTTGTCTTACATATTTTGGAGAGGATTTATACATTGTTGACCTCATCTGCCTTAATGGATTTTGTTCCTATTTTGGATAACAATGATAATGTTAAAATGTTGAAAGTCGAAGATCCTATTCCAAAAGTGGTGGAAGTACCCGCTAAGTTAGAGCGTAAACCTCTCTCTAAAAATCATAAATATGTCTATCTTGGTCTTACTGAGACTCTTTCTGCCTTCATAGCAACTCACCTAGAACCTAAGAATGAATTGTAACGAAGGCGTGCATTAAAGGGAAACACAAAAGCTCTAGGATGGAACATCTCAGATATTTAGGGTATTTGTCCTTCTATGTGCATGCACAAGATAAAACTCGAGGATAATGCCAAGAAGGCCCAGGAAGGATAACGAAGGCTTAACCCGATTATGGCTGAGGTTGTGATAAATTGTTTTAAACTACTTTGCATTGGGATCATTTATCCTATTTATGGTTACCATAGGTGAGCCCAATTCATGTTGTTCCTAAAAAATATGGAATAACTCTTGTGAATAATGAACATAATGACCTTGTCCCCACTTGTATGACCACTCGGTGGTGGGCGTGCATAAACTGCGAAAAGCTTAATTTGGTCACTCGAAAAGATCACTTCCCCTTGCCATTCATAGATAAAATGCTTGGACGTCTTGCCAGTCATGAATATTAATATTTTCTTGATGGGTATACTGGGTAGAATTAAATACCCATCGTTCTAGAGGGGTAAGAGAAAATCACCTTCAATTGTGTTTTTTGCACATTTCATATCACTGCATGCCCTTTGTGTTATTCAATGCTCTAGCAATATTTCAGCGATGCATGATGAACTTCTATGACATGGCTAAGAATTTCCTTGAGGTTTTTATGGATGAGTTATCTATCTTTGGAGATTAGTTTTACCAATGTCTCAACCACTTATCTCTCTTGCTAGGTGTCTACTAAAAAATCTTATTTTAAATTGGAAAAAATGACACTTCATGGTGAAGAAAGGCATAATATTATGACATGTCATATCAACAAAGGAAATCGAAGTAGATAAAGCCGAGATAGATGAAATATCTAGTCTCCCACCAACACAAACAATCAAGGACGTTCATTCATTCTTAAGGCAGCAAGAGTTTATAGGTGTTATGTTCCTGAGTTTAGCAAAATCGCTCGATCCTTCAGCAATCTTCTCACCAAAAATTCTACCTTTTAATTCAATGATCAGTATCTTAATACTTTAGAGAATCTCAGGACACGTCAAACATCTTCACCCATCATCCAACCTCCTAATTGGAATGAACCTTTTGAGCTGATGTGTGACGCATCTGACTATACCATTAGTGCAATTTTTGTACAAAACATTGATTACCTTTTGCGTGTCATCTAATATGCAAGTAAAATTCTTAATGATGCACAACTCAATAATATAACCACAGAGAAAGAACTTCAAGCAATAGTCTTTGCACTAGAAAAATTTGGTTCTTATCTCATAGGTTCTAAAGTAATAGTCTACACATATCATATTACTATCAAATACCTTCTCTCCAAGGAGGATACAAAGCAACGCCAAATCCGGTGGATAATATTACTTTAAGAGTTTGATATCGAGATTCAAGATAAAAAAATGTGTTGAGAATGTGGTCACTGACCACCTCTCCAGAATAGAAAATGATTCCCAAGATAGGCCCTTACCTATTTGCGAGTCTTTCCCTGACAAGAAACTCATGTCCATTTGTGAGTCTTTCCAAGCAAGTAAACTTAACGCTAATTGGGAGGCAACCCAAGTCATATTTGGTACTATGTTCCAATTTCTTTCACATCTTTTAAATTATGCTCTAAGACATTGGGGACAATCCTTCTTTCTAGTTTAGAGGTGGGGTAAAATTGTTTTCATTTTTTACCATTTTTAATGAAAATAAAGGTTATTTTGGTAATTTACAAGACACTTTGGCAAATTTCTTCAAACTTTTAAGTATTTGATCGTGGTCTAATATATTTGATCATAAAAACCATAAAATTTAAAATTTTCACCAAATATATGCTTAAAAAAATATTATAGTACTATCTCATGCTAGATATACTAATCCTTTAATTAGAATAAGTTTCAAGTTGATTGATATTTCTCGATAAAAATTACACTTCACGGTAGTGTTGCTTTTATTACTTTTGCTAGAAATTTTACCAATCTAAGCGAATCTAGTATTTGAGGAAAGAATAATCTACTACAAGGATACTCGCAAGATTTAGAACTGAAAAAGGAAGAATTATCACCAATCTCGGGTATAGCCATGTACTATGTGAAAGAAGAAAGGAAAAAAGTGTACTTATGAGAATCCAAAGTCTTGATACGAAGGGGCACCAAATCTTGGTAACCTGAGCTAAATGGTCAGGATTGTCGGCCAATTTTTTTTATTACAGAGTCTTCACTAAGGAAAACAAGTGCCAAAAATGAAATGACTTATAGTTATTTCCAAAAATTAACTAAATAATTCGAATTGACTAAGGCACTTGTCAAACTGACTATTGGATTTGTTTCTCGAAATATTAAACAATTGAATATTGACTCAAAAACCTCTAAACAAAACTATTCGTGCAATAACTATTTTTAATATACTGGAGGTTATTAGAAAAATATTTGAAGTTGCATCTAATTATTTGATAGTATATCTAGTTTCAGATTGTATTCTAGGATCTTCAAGTTATATAGTTGTAAATGAAATTAATTTTAAAGGGTTTTCCTTCTTAAATGTTTTAACCATTCTCAAGTGTTGACAAGTTAGATGAAATGACCTAAAGAGTTTCTAAACTACGTTAATGCCCTTATTGAATTTTGTGGGTATAGTCAATGCAAACTCGCACAAGACAAAATTTGTCATGTATGGGTAACTTATAGGCTTAACCGCTTGTTGGATATGCTAAATGCAATCGTCTTAACTTCGAAAGAGTTATGTTATATGATTTTTTCTTTGCTTGAGGACTATCAAACTTTATATTTTGGGGGTTTTATGGGGACGTAAAATGACCATTTGTCCATATGACTTAATATTTATTATCCTTAATTTTATTATTAAATAAGACTTATAAAACAAATTTTTGCATTTCAGGTCACATGAAACTCATTTACCAAATATGTACATATACCGGGATTTATAGCTCAAAAGATGAACAATTGGAGAAGGAAGTAGAGTTATCAAGCTCATGGGTCCCACATTGGGAGGCTATATTTTAGAGGATAACTCTTGGAGGTTACACTTTTATGTATATTCATGGCATAGGTTACAATCTCATATTAAATATAAGAAAGCTCTCCTTCATCTATAAAAGGTGAGGTGGTGAGGTCATAAAACATCAAATCTTGGGAGAATTGTAGTAGAGTGTAAGAAAAGAGCATTGTTGAAGAAGTTTGAGCACTTGGTATATTTTGTAAGTTGTGCTTCTCATAATAAATTATCTTATTTTGTTCTTAAGTATATGTTTATCTTATTCTTATTATATTATTTTGATTGCATAGTTGTTATAATGGCCGATTAATTTATCTCTAGGAGTGAGGATGAAGCCACCATTAGCATATAATGCCACATATTAAGTAATATTTTCTCCGTACCAAATATGAGCAAATGTAAAGGAAACCCATCATTATGACATGAACAATTCACTATCATCTTATGATCTCTTTAAATAAAAAGAGCAAATAGTTAAGAAGAGAAACGTGTAACCTAGGTATCTACAGAATCACCCACTCCTTATGGCTCATAACTCTGAATAAAAAAAAATAGTTGCAAGAATCATAAACTGCTATAGATGAGACTATAAATTATTTGAACTTATTCAACCACAAGTAATGAGTTTCCTTCACAAACTCAAACCAATCATCCATTACGTTGTAGAGCTAATTAGAAGTTGCTTTAATGGTTATATTAAAAAGGTGATTCATACATTTTAAGGACTCTTAGATTATGTAATTACGAAGATTGAAAGAAGAATGAGTTTAAGAAAGAGAGAATTTTACTATCCCTGATAACCATTGTTAACTGATATCTTCTCCAAAATCCAAGATCAACATACATAAATATTTACCCAATAAAAATTAAAGAGAGGTGTGTAGAAAGGAAGAGACTACCTTTAGGTATGAAGTGGAAGCTCTGTGGACTATTATCTCATTGAAGGCCTATTTCTATTGCTAAAACTAAGTTGCCCTACTTCATATCTCAAACTTCTTTTGTTGGGATATCACTGACGAACCTTCATCAAAAATAAATAAATCCTTTATTAAGTATTTATCCATAAATTAAAGTAATATTCCCACGACAGGTTGGTAGTGTTGTAGATGAAAGACAGTTTTCATTTTGATCCAACATAAAAAGAAATAGTACATGTTCCATTTGAAGGGTAATATAATGATACATGATATTTTGGCACACTCAGTTCATTGGTAACCAAACACTTAAGGAAGATTATATGTTCGAAATTATATTTGACTCACAACATCCTTAAAGATTTTATGTATCAAACTTATAAGCAATACATAGTATAAATTTTTAAGAATGATCTGTTCGATGTCTATTTCCCCATGAATGATTTTTTTATGCTTGTTAAATAGTGCTTTAATAAACTATAAAGATGTTGCATATACATTCATGATATGATTTTTCATGTAATTTCTTGCATTATTATTGACTTTTGTAGTATATTGTGTTTACCACGGGAGAAAATGTAATGCAAACTAAAAGAAATCCATTTCTTGGAGCTTGACAAATATTGTTGCTCATATGTTCAGAGTTATCACTACGCTACATATTTATTATTTTGGTTAGCTTAACGTAAATTAGTATTTAGGCAAGTTCACCAAAAATAGTAAAATTAGATATGCGTTGCCTATTTATTAAAAATGATATGCCTCCTTCCTAGCAAAAAAATATGTTATTAGAAATTCAAGTTTTGAAGGTAAATTTCAAGGACTGCTATTACAATGCCTTGAAATAAATTATGGCTTGCTAGAAAGAATTATATATACTAAAGCAAATGTCAGAATAAATTAATAATTGACATATATTATGGCTTTCTGGAAAGAATTACAATGCCTTATATATTTCGTTAACCATACAATTATCTTTTCACAAACTACAAAAATAATGATAAGAAGAAAACAATAGTAAAATCACATTTTAAGCTTATTTGTTTTAGATTGCGTCACTGAAACGGGAGATGGTCCAGCAGATTTTTTACTTTAATTTTTCATCCACTTGTCAATACCAATTTTCTGCTCAATTTTAGCTAACATCATCAATAATAAGAGCATCGCACAGTTAGCATCCAGAGAGATTAAAGTTGATTGCGATGCACATTTAAACCTTCTAGCAATAATATTAAAACAAAAGTAGCATCCAAATAGAGAGGAAGAAGAGGAGTTGAAGCATTTTTGGAATAGAAAAAAATACATCTTATCTTTTATGTTTAACGACAAAGCATTGCCTAAGAAACCAACAAATCTAAGTATTTCTTCCAACTTAATTTGTGGTTGCAAAGTTTCAAAATACTTAGTAGGAATTGGGGGATTTTTGAAAGAGAAATGTACATATTGAAAGATAATTGATTGATTATAAGATAATACAATTGGTGACATTAGAAGTAAAATTTGAGCACAAATTAGAGCAGATTATCTAGAAAACACAAATTTGATAAAACTAATAGAACATATCAAAGTAGTATAGAGATCACTTAGCTCTGCAGAAGTCGCATTTATTAGAGAAAAATTTGAACAACTGGTAAACATGTAAGTAATGAAAAGTAGCATGTAAAATACCTGGATTAATTTTGGGATAATCCATTTAAGCAAATACGGTAAGGTCACTAAAGAAAAACCGATCTAATCGGAATCTAGTTGACATGAGATACATGGAAAATAAATAAACAATAAAAAGTTTCACACTATTGGCTGAGTAAACAAAGTGCAAAATTGAAGGCTAAAACTGGTAAAAATATAATAATTTATGGAGTCTTATGAAAATCCTCATATACGCAACAAAAGAAGACTGGAAAATGGAAGTTTAGACGTAAAGTAGTGAGCTCACAACAAAGATCAAATTTCTAGGGCTTCCAATGAGATATGTAGGGTGCAAACAACAAAGAGAAACATTAAAATTCTCCATTATAATCTAAAGAATAACATCAACATTCTTAAGAATTTTCTTATTTATATTAATTGCATATACAGAGGAGAGAGAGAGAGAGAGAGAGAGAGTGGGAGAGAGAAAGAGAGATGGAGATAAATTGAGAGAGAGATATATTACATGATCTAGAAGGCATCAAAAAATTTGGTTCAAATTCTAATTCAATTTAGCTTCAAGAACTTCATTAGAATTGAAATGTAGGGTAAATGTTGAAGATGAGGTTTGTAACTCATTTGTAAATGCTGGGGTTTCAAGACCCCAATAGTTATTATTAATGGAAAATAGCTATAGGTTAATGAAGTTTTAAGAGAGGGGGAATTTTCATTTGAGAATACGTTCCTGCTTAAGGCATAATTAATTGCCTTCCCTAAACTTTAACTCACGAAACCACCAATTAAAGAAATGTTGATTATAGTTGCCACTCAAGACGTTTGTATTGTACATAACATATTCATTTTTTTTCTTATGCTTTCATCAGGGTAGTCATGCTCAAGGCCTTAAAACTTAATGAGTGTTGTACATTTAAGGTTTGATGGTTACTCTAGTCGTAATCTCGAAGAGAAAAACTCAAGGTACTTTTATAAGTCATTTACATCATTGGAAAGAGTTCTTTTTAAGGCTTTAGTGATCTTTATTTCTAGTAGCCTACGAAAAACTAACCTTTTAAAATCATTCGATATTCGGAGAAAAAATAAGCTATTACCCAATCAGCATAGCACAGAGAAAAAAGTAATTGGAAACCATATGATTTCGGTAAAGCAAATAATCAAAAAAGACTAAAAGATTACAATCACTCACCGCTTCGCAGATTATTGTAAGCATCAAAGAACATCTTAACTAAAGACATCTTTAGTCATTCCCTAGATAGCAAGAATCTGCATTTCCCTGGTTAGGGTACGATTAGAGGGAAATTAAACTATCAAAGGGTTAATTAACAACTATTTACAGAAGAAAAATAATTGATTTCTGACTTAGTAGAATTCTCCGTAACTAATAAAACTATGAACTTTTAAGAAATCAGGAAAATTGAAAGAAATAGTAAGAGCATCAACCCATAATTTTATGTCATTGCTAACTGAGGCGGTACCTACTAATCCTGAATATCATTTTCAAAATTAGAAAGGATTACTTACCTAAGAATTCTTAAGTTATAGAAGATTTGAGGATAAAAAGGTTGATAAGAATCTTAACAGTGGTTGAAAACTCACTCAGTAATTCCAGAACCCTCTGCTCCACCTACAAAGAAATTAAAAATCACAAAAATACCAAATTAATCAATTTTTTGAAAAATTGTCTGAAATCAGACCTCAAATGAGCAAATCACTCTTGAAACCTAGGTTGTTAGAATTTACCTTATGTAGAGGTGGGAGATAGAATACTTGTTGAGAGATCCACAAACTCTGATCAGATATTGTTGAAAATAAAGCATTAATGCAGAAATTTGATTTCTCAAACACCAACTAATGAAGAGGGGACATTACAGACCTTTCTAGTTATTTTCTTGGATGAAGATAAAACAAATTGGGTCCTTTTGAGCTATTTTCATGGAAGAAGATGAAACAATTGGGTCCTTCAAAGTAAATGAGGGAAAGCATAGAAGTTTCAGACATCGGTAATTAATAGAATTAATCTCAGAGTTTATTTAGTCCTAGTCAGCTTTTCACCGCCATGTTGGACAAACGAAGCCACACTGGGCAATCGTCGTCACCACACAAGATAATCGATGCCACCTAGGACAAAAATGAGATTTATAATATCAACTCCGTCCATAAGTTTGTTGGAGATGGGATTTAGAAAATGGTTCAAGAGATAGGAGTTACTGAAAAACACTGAAATGGAAGATGAAGAGATGGGAGTTTACTGAGAAACGAAGACAAAATGGTTGCAGATAAAAGAAATAATAAATTAGTCCAAGTTATGCTAACAACATTACACTTAGATCTTTGAAGAAATACCGAATTAGTCTATGAATTTTTACATTGCACTAAACTGACTCTTCAATATTTTCCTCCTCGATTCACGCTTTATCCTAGTTCAACGGGCGGCCCTCTTTATCCCAAGGTAAAATATCTCGTTGGTTTGTCCCTTTCTAAATGTAAGCAGTTCATAAAGAAAGCAATCTTGTGAGTTTGGGAGGATTACAGCCGATGACTATAGGAAATGGACTATGGAAATAATACAAAAGAACCATTGTAAACATAGGAAAAAAAAACTAACAACATTGTGATAAGGAAGAAGAAACGCTATACACCGATAATTCTCATAAGAGTAAAGTTAGACTCCCTAATATGATACATAATAGCTCCTTGCCGCATAAATAAAATAGAAGGTAGGGCGATTCAAAAACGAAGACGGAACTCAAACTAAATCCGAATAGCTTTCCAAAGATGAATTGAATGATCTTACACTCTGATAGCATAAGAAATCCAGAAAATGAGAAACTATAGAGGATTAGCACTTGAAAATAATAGTTGCAAAAATCACAATCAAATAGAGATGAGGTAGACAGCATAAATAAAAATGAAAGTATGAAACTCTATAATTTCTATAGAGTACTTGTACCAATTAATGAAAAATAAAAGAGAACAAAAATAATCTATTTTTCCATATCTAGATAAAGGAGAGCTAAAAACAATCAAATTCTATAGAGCCACACAGAAAATCAGAGATGGATTGGCAATAATATATATAAATAATAAATAAATAAAACATCAATGCAAAAGACAAATCTAATGCACAACTGAACTTGTAATAGACCCAGAGTTGCATCCCTTATTTTAAGAGCATGTAACTGAAAAATGAAGATGAATGCTTACAATCAAAAAATTGAGCTCGAGAAATACCTGAGCTTCAAATTTCTCCAATTCAACTGGTATTATAGAGAGAGATGAAGAGATAGATTCAACAAAGCGAAAATGATTCATTGATAGGTATGTGTTTTCCCGAATTAATGGTACAATTAATAAGAGAGAAACTAATGCCATAATTGCCATGAGATTGAAAGAGATGCTTCTTTGGTAAAGAATGGGAAGAAACTGTTTGAGGGAAATAGAAGAGTCGTTCATCATAAAGAAATAAGAAATTTTCATTAATGTCATTTGACTAAGTTACCCTTTGTTTTTAATTATTACTTAAGTATGTCATAAAGGGTTGTAACTTTTTTATTTTTTAATGTTTGCACGCTACGTAAGACAAACGATGCCACGCAGGACAATCGTTGCCATTTGGAACAAACGAAGCCTCACAGGACAATCGATGCTACGTAGGACAAAACTAAGATTTATATTCGATGTTCATCTTCGGTCTATCGTGGTCGAAAAGAGGCAAGGGGTACATAGCTTATTATTAGGCCTACATGTATAAATATAGATAATGGTATGATGCAAAAAATAGAGCAGTTGGCAAATCAAAGGAGTTAAATCATTATTAGCTCTAAATTAGGGTTCATGCTTTGGGTGATTGCATAACAAATGCAAGCGATCAGATTTGGGAGATAACTGGCCCCAAAATCAAAAATGAATAAAAGTCTCGACTTGATGAGAGTCTAGGCCTTTTAAGGCCTTAAGCTGGCAAAGAATAATGTTATGGACCCACTAATTTTGATAAATCAATTTTACTTGCCTCAATTATGTACAGAGAGAGAGAGAGAGTGAGAAAGAAATTACCCTATATAGAAGGATCTGGAGTAGTCTTTTGCATAGAGTCAGGTGGTGAGGGGATAAAAATTAAGGTATCATGATTAAAAGTGTAGTGACCCGTATTTTTTAGATTATTATTTATAAGTATATTATTCCTTTTCTGCATATTCCTATCCATTAAGTTCCCGCATATTCTGCATATTCCTTCTATCCTTTGTGCATCCATTTTATTCCTTTTGGGCAGGTTTTGGAGTTAGATTCATTTTTGGTGTTTTCGGTCTTTCGGTGGTTATTAGGAGGAGGTGGTTGTGTTTTATGTTCGGGGGACCGTGGTTGGGTTGGTAGAGTTTTAGTTGTGGCCGTTGTTATGTTTGTGTGTGGGTTGTTCTATGTTAGGGTGTTCGTGTGGATTCTGGGAGAATTTGGGATTTTTCAGTATTCGTACGAACGAGGTCCATTTTCGTTCGAACGAGTCAAATTGTTTCCAGGAACTTGGCCCAAGATTTCCAAGTCGTTCGAGCGACTTCTGTGTCCATTCGGACGACTTTCTTGTCCATTCGCACGACCCTTTCTCGTTTGAACGAATGAGGTACCTCCCTGGAATTTTTGTCTTCATATTCTCTTCGTTTGAACGATCTTATTTTCGTTCAAACGAGTATGCGGTTGTTTTGTTCCATTTGGGGCTATTTTCATTTCATTTCCTCTCACTTTTTTTTTTCTCCTTTTATACCTCTCCCCTCTCCTCAAATTGAGCCCTCACCCTCACTTAATCCTTGCTCTTCCTTGAGATTGGTGGTTGTTGTTGGATCGATTCCTCACCAATTTCTTCGGTAAGTATTTCCCCTCTCCTCCCTGTATTATTGGTTTAGATTTTTAGGGTTTGTGGTTGGGTTGATTTCTAGGGTTTGGATTATTTATTGTTTTCCTGTATTTGTTTGTTTAATTGTTGTTGCGTTTGTCTGTTGTAGCTTATCCTGTGTTTCGCAAGCTGAATCGCTGATTCTAGGTTTTGGAATTCCAGTTTTAGCTTCATTAGGACTTGGGATTATTACCAGGCGAGTTTCCACTTCATTTCTAAATTCCTCTACTAGTTAATAGATGCTGATTAGAGTTGTACTCTGTATAGAGAGGTGCATGTGATTTACTTAGGGTCTGTTATTATATTTTTATCTCAGTAAATTGTTAACCTATATGCTAGTTAGTCTGTTAAGTTTGTTTTTAGTTCGTATTGGAGTTTGGGTTTTGTTAGAAGCTGCTAGTATGGTATTCTCATTGAAGTGCTCTTGTTGTTGGTTTCGGTCTTCTAGAGAGTGATGTTGGTTAGTGGTGGTGACGGCTAGGTTGCTGTTTCATCTAGGTTTAGATTGTGCAACTAAGTCGCTAAAATTTTTGTTGTTAGGATTGATTGCCACGCCCTTATGCAGGTATTCGACCTATGTATGTTGCCGGGTTTACGGCTGTTGTGTTTAGGTCCTTGGGATCTGTTGCATCTTTTAAATTATGTAAAACCCATTTAACTTAACGAGATCGATACAAAACACAGCTCTACATCGGTTGACCTCCGATAGGATCGCAGGAGTCCTAAATCGGGTTAAAATAGTATGTGAAGAACTGGCTGTAAACACTATCATACCTTTAATACCCATCCGGGAGTGTGGCAAGGTATTTGACAGTCTAAATCCGGTGCTAGACTTATCCTCGGTGATGTTAAAATTCCTTGGAATGAAAATATTGTTCAGACGTTGGCTCTGTGGGTTGAAAAGCCCAAAACACTTTGATCACGTGACTATCCACTAGCTTGGTCGAGCTTGATAAAAATTGTACCCATTGTATCCCCTTAACAGATCTCTTTAAGATAAACTTGCTAGCGGTTGGTCAATCAATATTATAATAGGATTATAACACATTTTAAAACATTAACTCATTCAACATTAGGACTGTGGTAGAGCATATCATAGCATTCAGTATTTGGGATAATTGTGGGATTATCCTGGTTCATCATGTCATATCATATCATCATCACATATCATTATTCTTTATCACTATTCCTCTTTTCCAAACTCCTATCTCAATTCTTCGGTTCTTATAACTTTTTATATGGATCTTAATCTCTTAGTTTACTATTCTTTTACTTTAAAACTTTCTCTATCTCATTCACCTCATCCTCTTTTCTGTACCTATTATATTAGTAGGTTATTTAGCTCTATTGGGTATTTGCGAGCCATGGTTTTGCTCACTCTCGCTTTGCTTCCCCCCTTTCAGATGTTGAGTAGCTTGGTTTAGCTGAGAGCTTCAGCTGTGTTTGGAGTAGTTGCTATTGCTCATCTTTTCTCATTGTAGCGTTTCTTGTATGTGATCTCAGCATGTGTTGTTGAACTTTATTCGGGATATTATAACTGATTTTAGTATGATATTTATATATATCATTTGCTTCCGTTTTATTATTCATTCTTTACTCTGATGATTATTGCATTAAGTGAATGACTAAGCCTAAAATTTTCTATGGCTCGGATGTTCGTGGGGCGAATCAGTGGATTCCCCGACCTGCACAATTTCGAATCTAGTAATTGGTCAAGGGTCAAGCTTACCGATTACTGAATTTTGGGGCGTGACAGACTTGGTATCAGAGTACTAGGTTAATCCCTATCTCTGTTCTTGCAAATCATATGGCGAGTTATTCTTTAGACAGAGTTAGGATCGATTCTTTTCAAATTTTATGCATTTTATCGTATTCCTTTCTAGTTCCTATTCCTTTCCTCCTTTGCTGAGTTGTGTTCTTTTTATTCATACAGATGGCTAAAGGTGACTGAGGCAGAGGTCGTACAAGGACCTGTAGGGGTATGGGTGAGGGTTTACGCAGTAGTGCAGTAGCCGGTGAGCCAGTGATTAGTCAGGAGAGTTTGGGTTTTGTTCCGATCGTTCAGAATGAACAGATAGTTTCAGAGACTAGGGTTTCTGTAGGGATAGTACCGGGGGCTCAGATTCATCAGGGTACCCTACCTACTCTAGTAATTCCAGAGCAGGCATGCATTTTACCAGTTACAGCCGCTTCCGGTGTTTCAGCAGAGATGAAACAGTTCATGGATGGTTTTGTAGCTTATTTTGAGAAGGCTAAGATCCCAGTGGCCAGAGAGCATAGTTACTTAGAGCAGCTCCAGAGATACAAACATCCTTCATTTTCTTGCACATTAGTTCCTTCTGTGGCAAAGGCATGGTTCAAGTCTATTGAGACTTTAGATGCGATGAAGTATCCTGACGATGAGCGGGTGACACTTGCAACATATCTACTTCAGGGCGAGGCAGATCATTGGTGGGATACGGCCAAGAGGACCATAGTGGAGACTTCAATAGTTTGGGCATCCTTCCAGGATCGTTTCTTCAATCAGTACTTCCCTCAGAGTTACCGAGACACATGCATTTATGAGTTCTATATGTTGGAGCTGGGCGATATGAGTAAATCGAGATACGATCAGGGATTTAATGAGCTTTCTCGTTATGCTCCGTTCATTATTAATGATGAAGAGAAAAGGAAGATGAAGTTCCTGAAGAGTCTTTGTCTGTATTTTAGGAGGTTCTTGATTACTTCCGGTGCCAGTACATATAGAGAGGTTTTTTCTAAAGCTTTGGCCTTATAACAGAATGATGTCGAGGATCGCAAGTCCAAAGACTTGTGGGGCCAGCAGAGACATGACCAAAGACCCGAAAAGGGCAAGGCAGTTTAGACTCAGTATGATAGCTTAGGTTCGAAGAGGCTGAGGATTGAGGGTACTCTAACTAGAGTTGTGGGCAGAAAGTATTTTGAGAGAGCACAGCTTGCATCTCGTCAGTGTTAAAACTTTGGGGAGACAGGGCAAGTCAAGTAACATTGTCCTAGACTAGCCAGAGGTCCACAGACATCGAGACAGTTTCAGAGTCCAATTGGTTATCACCTGCGACCATAGCAGATTTGACAGTTTCCACAACGACAGTTCTAGGGTACACAGAGTAGACAGCTAGTTCCAGGCCATCCAGGTATACAGAGATCGTAGCATCCGGGACAGCAGCAGGGTCAGGGTCAGGGCCGTGTATAGGGCTGGATGAACGTAGTGGCGAGGTGAAGTGCTCACGCCACTCCACCTATGGTAGATGGTGCGATCCATATTTCTTACTCGCCCGCTCGTGTTCTTTTCGATTCCGGTGCATCGCATTCATTCATATCATATGCATTCCTCTGTACTATTTATTTTGAGTCTTCTTTATTGCTTGATGAGATTTTTGTGGGTACTTATCTTGATTCTTCAGTGTCCATCTCTTGTATTTATAGAGATTTCCCTATAGTTGTTTGTGGTCGCGTCCTATTGGCAGACCTGCTAGTACTACCGATGCAGGAGTTTGACATCATCCTGGGTATGGATTGGTTGTTGACACATCGGGTAACTTTAGACTATTTTGAGAAGATGGCCACTTTAGTATTCCTGGGGAGAGGCGGCTCGTGTTCGCTAGTTCGAAACCTGCCTAGTCAGAAGACAGCTTATTGGCTTTCTTAGAGTCAAAGTCCTCCGGTGTGGACGTTAGCTCGATTCCGGCGGCTTGTGACTATTCTGACATTTTCCAACAGATTCTTGGGTTACTACCGGTGAGAGAGATTGATTTTGGCATAGATCTTTTACCTGGTACGGCTCTGATTTTGAAGGCTCCGTATCATATGACACCCGTTGAGCTGAAGGAGTTATATGATCAGATTTCTGAGTTAATGGATCTGAAGTTCATTCGACCGAGTACTTCACCGTGGGGTGCGCCCGTTTTTTTTATGAAGAAGGACGGGTCGATGCGCCATTGTATTGATTTCCGCGAGTTAAACAAAGCCAAGATCAAGAGCAAATATCCATTACCTAGAATCGAGGACTTGTTTGACCAACTTCGGGGAGTGTAGTTCTTTTCGAAGATTAATCTCAGATCAGGTTACCATCAGTTGAGGATCAAGAAGGAGGGTGTTTCGAAGACAGCATTTCGGACTCGTTACGGGCATTATGAGTTTCAGGTTATGCCGTTTGGTTTGACAAACGCGCCCGCAACTTTTATAGATTTGATGAACCGGGTTTTTTACCCTTATCTTGATTGGTTCGTCATCGTGTTCGTGGATGACATTTTAATCTATTCGAAGACCGATGCCAAGCACGCGGAGCACTTGAGAGTTGCTTTGCTGACTTTGAGGGAGAACACGTTGCTCGCTAAGTTCGAGAAGTGTGACTTTTGGCAGAAAAAGGTGAAATTCCTAGGGCATGTTGTGTCCAAGGATAGAATTGTAGTAGATCCTTATAAGGTTGAGGCCGTTGCTGATTGGGCGCTGCCAACTAATGTTACAGAGATTCACAGCTTTTTGGGATTAGCCGGTTATTACCGCAGATTCATTGAGGGGTTTTCGCGGATTGCAGCTCCTTTCACTCATTTGACATAGAAGGACATTAGATTCATTTGGGGTAAAAGATGTGATTCATCTTTCGTAGAGTTGAAGAAGAGATTGACTACAACACCCGTTCTTATTGTTCCTTCCAGTGGGCAGAAGTATATGGTTTACAGCGACGCTTCACTCAGTGGGCTGGGTTGTGTTCTGATGCGGGAGGGAAAGGTGGTGGTGTAGGGATTTGTCCCTCGAGCTAAGGAAACTCGATCTCATCTATTCCTCTAGCTCTATAAGACTCGACCTTATCTGGTACCCGATTCACGCTTAAGAAAATGCGTTAACAGTTACACATCGACCACGAACTCGTGCTGAGCATGGATCGTCCACAACAGATGTAAATAGAACAAGTCAACATACGCCTGTCTTCTACGAGCTAGTAGTTACACGCTCAATTGCCCATGACTCCCACTTTCAGGAGAACGTATTCGAGCATGATGTCAAGCTGAGAGCAGGGTCTATAAAAAGGCAGAGCTCCTAAGGAAATAGGGTGGCTGACAGAGAATTCTACACATATAACTATCTGATATCTAGTTTATCTGAGATTAACTTTTGTAATCTGATTCTCCCACTTTCTCAAGCAATAATACTATTTTCATAAAATCCACCACTCGAGGTCATAGTTTTTACCTATTCACAGGTTTTCAACGCTAAATCCCCTATGTTAATTGTTATCTCTTATTTAATTCTTGGCATAGTAGATCTTGGTGTAAGGATTGATTTCAAGCCAGTTCGAGCCTTACGAAATCTGGTCCCTACATTTGGCGCCGTCTGTGGGAACGCACAATTTTTTCCATGTACTTAAGGACCATGATTGATACTCATCAGTCGAGTAGTATTCAATTATGGTTCAAGCACGTCAGTCTTCGGGAGCTCAGCCTGAAAGTTTGAGTGAACCTGATTGGGTTGCCGAGCTTCGGGCGAGCTTAATTGTCGAAGCCGAGAAATGAAGTCAGCTCGAGCGCCAGCTATTGGAAGATCAAGAACTCCGCGAGAAGGAATCAGAACTAGAGCGTCAAACTCGAGTTATGGAGACAAAGAAGCAAGAAGCTCATATATTAGCATTTTAAACAACTCTGAATACATTATAGAGCAACCAATCACCACCAGCCCTAAGAGAGTGTGAAATAGTACCAACAATCTTAAGAGTTTCCGTTCACGAGAGGTTAGGGGTACATGCGGTACATAGTGCAGACATTTTTAGGATTCATTGTGAGGATCCATAAGCACCGATAGTCTCAATTCATTTGGGATAGTAGGCGCAGATAGATATCAGCTGAGATCGCAGACCTTCCAAGCAGCCCGAGGAATTCTTGCAACCTCCTTACCGAGCCTCGCTTCCTGAATGTGTGAGCGAGGAAACAGGTGACCACATTCCCAGACACATGCGTCAAGCAATTTCGATAGTTTCAGCAGCTCTGGTAGTTCCAGCAATTCCAGCAGCTCTTATCCCTCAGCATTATATTTCTCAGGAACTCATGGACCAGCATATCAGGGAGATCATCGAAGCAATGACTTTAAACGCGAAGGATGACTCGCACAAATTACAAGGCAGTCCAATTGCTAAAGAATTATTTGATATGAATGTCCCAACAGGTTTTTATATACCCAAGATCATCAAATACAAAGGAACCGATCCTAGTCAGCACGTTCAACAATTCCGTGACACATTGGGTTTGTATTCTAATCTGAATCACATCCTTTGCCGGCTCTTCGCAACAAGTCATCAGGACGGACCTCTCCGTTGGTTCCACTCTTTACCGGAAGGTTCAATTCATACCTTCGAGCAGCTACATAAAATCTTCATCAAGGGTTATGCCCACAATAAAGACAAAGAAGAGAAATTATATTCTCTTATAAGTCTCAAACAAGCACATGGAGAGAAGCTCGAGGAGTTCTGCAAGAAGTTTCTCAAACTGGCTCGGAAGGTCGACAATCTGGATCAGAAGACAGTCGTGTCCGCATTCACAAATGCTCTGCAGTTCAATTGCAAAGCTAAAGAGTATCACTTCCTGAAGAAGCCCAAGACTCTCAAAGATATGATCGAGAAAGTCAGCAATTATATCGATCTTGAGCGGATGATGCCCGAACGGAATAACCGCAGTCCACAACACCAAGGTTCCTTTTGCTGATTTCAACAATAACCGCAGCTCGAGCCATCCAGGCGGTCCTAAATGAGCAAAGACAGAACCAAAAAGAGAAAACAATCAGAGGTCGCAGAAACCATCCAGAACAGTCATACCAAAGTTGAATGCCAAGCTTTCCGTGATCTATCCTATTCTCCAGAGAGATAAATATTTCTATCCAACTCGACATCTTGATCCAATAGCAGGTAGACCTTATTGCGAATATCACAAGATTAAGCACCACAAGAACGACAATAGCTATGGTTTGAAAATGCTCCTGGAAATCATTTTTAAGGAAGGGAGGATGCACGAATGCATCATCGATCTTTCCAGCTATAAAGACGGGAGCTGTCTGAAAGAAGATGATGTGGCTCAAGCAACAAAACAAGCAGAGGAGAAGCATCTATATCATCTCTACTGCAGCAATATGATCGAGATCAATCAGGTTTTAAATTCTAACAGAGTCAAGCTGAGGGAGTTGGGCGAGTGCTGTGACCTTGCCATTCAAGACAAGGAAGCCAAGCTCCTCCCAGAGTCAAGTAGTCATTGAAAGGGAATCTCCTTCGAGGATTGCGACACAGGACATGTGAAGTATCCTCAACATAACGCACTAGTAATTATGCTCAAAATGAGGAACTTTGTAATGCACACCATGATGGTAGACAGAGGAAGTGGGGTTGAGATCCTTTTCCAGAGCACAATTGACCAGATGGGACTCTGAGATCAGGTCGTTCAAAGTGAGACAAACATCAGTGAATTTAATGAGTCCAAAGAAGAACGAGTTGGGAAGATTACTCTCCCGATCACAGCAAGGCCTACCACTATCGACGTTATTTTCTACGTCATCAATGCCAAATCAAGGTATTTGGGGATACAAGGACGCTGTTGGCTGCACAATATGGAGGCTATCCCGCCCACTTTCCACCAAACATTTTGGTTCAAGCATAACAACGGTATTTATGGAATCAAAGGAAGTAAAAAACTCTCTCGAGCTTGCGAGAAGACAATCTCACCAGTTCTCGACCATTCAAAGCAGATTGCTGCATAGAAATCACAGATGGCTGACCGCCTTGATGGTCAGTCTTCTCCATGTGATCCCGTGGAATACGTCCAGGTTGATGGAGTTAGCCGAGGTACTTATATTGGTACAAAATTAATTCAAACAGAGAAAGAAGATCTTATTTCTTTCCTCCAATCCAACAAAGACATTTTCGCATGGAACTTCCAAGAAATGCCAGGCATAGACCCCTCAAAGTCTTGCTACATCTTAAACATCTGCGAAGGCACTGTAGTAGTTAAGCAGATGCAACCCAGGTTATCTTCAAGACTCAAAGACGAGGTGAAAAAGGAGATCGAAAAACTTATCGAGGTCGGTTTCATTCAAGAAGCCAAGTACCCAGACTGGATTTTTAATATCGTTGCTGTTCCAAAGAAGAATGGGAAGGTCCGGGTCTGCATGAATTTTACAGATCTCAACAAACACACGCCAAAGGATAGCTTCCCTCTTCCGATCATTCATCAGATCCTCGACTCTACAGTAGGCCATGAACTCTTTTCCATGATGGACGCCGCCTCGGGATACAATCAGATTCTACTCTTGGAAGCAGATTAAGATAAGACTACGTTTATAGCAGAAAGAGGTCTCTACTGTTACAAGGTCATGCCATTCGTTCTTAAGAACGCTGGAGCCACTTACCAAAGGCCGGTCACGAGCATGTTCAAAGAGCACTTGGGAAAAAAAGTTGAAGTCTATTTTGATGACATTCTTTGCAAGAGCCTAAAGAAAGAAGATCACATCACTCACCTCTCTACAGTATTCAGTATATTACGATCCTACAGAATGAAGCTTAATCCCAAAAAATGTCAGTTTGGCATTCACTCAGGCAATTTCTTGGGTTATCTTATCAGCAAGAAAGGGATAGAAGCAGATCCAGATCAAATTCGAGCTCTTTTGGACATGCCTTCACCATCAACAAAGAAGGATGTACAAAAGCTCACAGGAAAGATTGTACAATCAACAGATTCATATCCAAATCCTTGGACCGGTGCATATGGTTATTTATGCTACTAAGAGGTTCTACTCAATGAGGCAAAAGTTCAAAGAACGAAGATATCGATTGGACACCGAAATGCGAAGTAGCTTTTCAGGAACTCAAAACTTACCTAGGGAGAGCTCCAATCATGAGCACTCCGATAGGTAATGAGGAACTGATTATCTATCTCGCAGCTCAGCTCAGTTCTCATTCGGTTCAAAGGAAAAATTGAGAAACCGATCATCATTATTAGCAAGACACTTACTCCAGTAGAAACGAGGTACTCTAAAATTGAAAGATTACTTTTAACTCTCATTTACACCGCACAAACACTCAAATACTATTTTCAAGCACATCCTGTCAAAGGCATGACAAACTACCCACTTCGGGAAGTATTGTCTAAGAAAGAGAAATCCAGAAGAGTACAGCAGTGGTCTGTCAGTTTGGGGGAGCACGAAATCAAATTTGAGCAGTGAATTTCTGAAAAGGGTCAAACAGTCGCTGATTTTCTAGTGGACTTTCCAGTTTCAGATCCTGACTGGGAAGAACATGATCCAGATCTCGCCGAAGATGCAGTAGATGAGATTCCACCCTCCAAATCTTTTGATTATTGAGCATCATGGATATCTCAAAAAGGGTGGAGGCTCCTCATAGATGGTTCAGCAGGACCCGCAGGGTCGGGAATTGTGATCGTTCTCATTACACCTTCCAACAACATAATCGAGAAATCCACCCATCTCGACTTCGAAGCCTCGAATAATGTTACAGAGTATGAGGCATTCATTTACGGTCTAGACATGGCTCTCGAACTCGGAATCACTAAAATCTCAGCCTACACAGACTCTCCAGGACATTACAAGAAGAACGTCATCATGGTCGGCTATGCAGCTCTGGTTGCAGAAAAACAAAATTTTTTTCACAAAGCTACGCTCGAATACCTCCCTCGAGGAGAGAATCGCCACGCTGACTCCTTGGCTTACCTAGCCGGAGTATTGGGTACAAAATCACGACACCTTCAAATTGAGGTTATTTTTAGCCCCAGTATTAATCGTACTACAATATATGCGATTAATACTGGGGGCGATGAGATGGCAGAAGATGATTGGAGGAAACCTTTCGTTACTTATCTCGGTCAGGATAACTCATGCAACAGGCCACTACCAGATGATCCACAGCAGCAAAGACACATCATCGAGAATTCAAAATGTTATACAGTCCAACCAAACGACGATCTCTACAAATGCTTTGTCACTGGTTCATACCTCAAGTGCCTTTCTAAAGAACTTGCAAACGACATGCTTCGAGATCTACATGAAGGAATCTGCAGATCTCATACCGCAGGACAAGGGAGTGTTCTGGTCAGGGATGCGGAAGCAAGCTGAAGAATACTCAAGGAAATGCGATGCATGTCTACGTCGTGGAAATCAAATTCGGGCCCCTACCCTCGAAATCCATGCCAGTAAGGTGTATTGGTCGTTCAAGCGATGAACACTCGATCTAGTTGGTGAATTCCCCAATACTCCGGGTAATAGGATATTTCTTCTTGTTGCCACGGATTACTTCACCAAATGGGTCGAAGTAGTTCATCTATGCAGAACTCGAGAAGTAGAGGTCATTTCTTTTATATGGCAGCATATCATCACAAGATTTGGTAATCCACATTTGATGCTTATCGATAATGGTCCTCAGTTCGTTGGAGCAAAGGTCGTAGCATTTCACAACAAACACAACATAGTCCATTCTCTATCAAACCCATACTACCCCAGGAAAATAGACATGCGGAGATCACAAACAAGATCATCATTGATGGTCTCAAAAGGTGCCTTATGTTACAGAAGAAAGGCAACTGGATACGTGAATTATCTCACATCTTATGGGCTTATCGAACTACGCCCCAGAAGTCAACGCAATGCTCTACTTTTCTGTTTGCCTATGGAACTGAAGTAGTCATCCCAACGAAGTACCACCATCCAGTGAGAGACCACAAGCTCACAGATGAAGAAAATGAGTTTGAATTGGCTTGCAACCTCAATTGGATCGATGAGACACGAGATCGAGTTATTGCAAATCTTGGTCGATATCATCAAACACTGGTAAATTCATACAACAAACGAGTTCGCACTCGGGACTTCGCTATCAACGACTGGGTCATTCGAGAAATCCCTGATAGCAGAAAAGATCCACATGCTAGGAAACTAGCAGAAAACTGGGAAGGTTCTTTCATGGTCATAGGTCAAACTGGCCTGGGTTTATACTATCTCCTGACGGAGGCTGGTGACAAAATTCCAAATCCATGGAATACAAGAAGATTGAAGTTATATCAACGCTGAGCAGCTCCTCCGTCACTCAGCAGCGTTCAATCCACGTCAAGATTTCACCTCCAATGTATGTACAAACTCTTTTCAATTAATGAAATCTATTTTTTATCACAAGAATCCCTCCTATACAATTCCACTTCAGCTCCATCCACGGGTAAAAGCGCAGTTTATCCTAGCTCGATCCTTAAAGGTAAACAACATCCAACATTGGCAATGGCATAGATAATACTAGCCTAACTCCTGAGGGTACTAATACATCTGAAGGCGGGGGCCATAACAAACCTCTTAGCCTGAAGATAACAAGCCTAAAGCACGAATGAGGAAAAAAAACTTGCTCGCTGCCGCTAAACTCCAACATCCAACATTGGTAATGGCATAGATAATACTAGCCTAACTCATGAGGATACTCATACATCCAAAGGCAGGGGCCATAATGAACCTCCTATCCTGAAGATAACAAGCCTAAAGCACGAGTGAGGAAAAAACTTGCTCACTGCCGCTAAGCTCTAATATCTAATATGATATCAAGGCATAGATAATACTAGCCGAACCCCTGAGGATACAAAAACCTCTGGGGCTGGGGCCATAAAGAGCTTCAGCTTGCGAGATCAGGCCTAAAGTACGAGCGAGACATTGCTCGCTGCCCATAAGCCCAGCTCTCCAATATGGTATCAAGGCAGAGATAATACTAGCCGAACCCCTGAGGAAACACTGATCCGAGGCGGAGGCCATAAAGAACCTCTTAGCCTGCGGTGACCACCTAAACTACGAGCAAAGATAATACTAGCTCGTTACCACTAAGCCTCCCTGAAGTCCAAGGGTTGAAGCACAGATAATACTTACTTCTACACCCACGGACTTCTTCTAATTCTATGGGTCAAACCAAAGAATAACATCAACTGCAGGTGTAGAAATATTATTTTCTCATATCAGCATTTCAAGTTACAACGCTCCTCTCAAAGTCCTACATCGAGCACTGAACCATCAACATCTGCTACATATAAAAGGTACTCGTTATCAGAGTTCTATTCTATTTCTTTTTAACTCTGCTAGATTTTCTTGATTGGAGAGCAGTCGACCTTCCTCCCACAATAGGAGTAGGTAAGACTACACTCGGGCTTCCCCCTATTTCAGTCCTGGATGCCATATATTCTGGAGCTCGTTAAGCAACAATTTCTCTCCCTCGAGCTATCTATTCAGCCGTCGTGGTCCCAATACAACGATCCATAACACCAATTGGATCTATGCTCGAAATATCGAGTTTACATACACAAGTCCTTCCAGAGAATCAATCTTGCATCAAATCTCTCTCGACCTGCAGGAATTTTATTTCCTTGACAAAAAATGCGGCCAATGCGCTTTATTACCATTGATGTAAAGCTTCACCATTACATTTTTCTTGTTTGTGAACTGCTATTTTCTTAAAGGCTTGGTGAGTAACAGCAGCGCGCTTGTTATCCTTCAAACGACGAGCTTTCGATTCAGCCAGTTCAACTGTTAATTGATCAATACGTCTGCTCATCTGCCTTGTAAGATCTATCGACTTCTGCCAAGAGTTTATGAGGACAATACGCATATTCTCCACTAACTCTTCTTTTCGATGAAGAAATTCCTTCATCTCTCGACTCCCCTCACCAGATGCAATTTTACCATCCCTTTTATCCAATTCAAATTTTAGATCTATCATTTCACGTACACGTAACTCTCGCTCCGATTCGGAGATTCGCGCACAGAGTTGATTAATTCTTTCATTCATCTCCTTCTTACATTGCACAGCCCTCCTCATGTTTCTGCGAGCGTGGGCCAAATCATCCACCAAACTTTTGTTATTGGCTTGAATCTCTGCTAAATCGGCCCTGTTCTGAGCCTCTTCCCTTTTCAACGACGTAAATCAGCCTTCACACGATATAACCAGGCAATCAAACTATCACGTATTTGTGCAGAGTTACGTAATTCTCGATCTTTTCCCATAATAGAACTGCTCAATTTTTCAAAATTGGCCTCAGACACAGCCAAGTTAGTTCGTACAGTATCCAGCTCGATCTCTTTCTTCAACAACTGCTCATTCAGAGCACGAATGTTACATTTCATATCAGATATCTCTTCATTTAACGCTCTAATATGGTATTCGGCTAACTTAGCCTCGTGCCGAGAACCTGACGCAGCCTTTTCCTTCAAATTAGCAAGTTCGCTGGAAAGTTGGTTCAAAGCCAAATTCCTGCTCAAAATTGTTGTAGTCTTTTGTTTGACTTGTCTCTTAGCTTCTTCGAGCTTTAAATAAAGCTTCACATTATCATCCAATTGATCTTCATACTGGGAAAACAAAACCTCATATTCTTCTGCATACTCTACATTATACAAAAGAGTCTGTTCTTCTCTCTCTCTAGTAACATCTAGCTCCTTTTGCATAACAGTTAGCAGAGACTCACAACATCAGTACCTAATGGAGAAACAGATCGACATAAACATACTGATAATCTTGTAGTACAGACACCTACAAGCTCGAGACAGCCAACTCCTCCTTGGCCTACGGATAATAACAAGTATTGGGCGCAAGACAAAGGGTACATACACAAATGTTCTGAACTAAAATAAACATGCAAGGTACATATCCTTTCTCCTATTATTCTTGTTCATCAAGTTATTAATTTATCCAAATTATCTAACTTGCAATTCAGCAGAGAATTTTTTCTCCAGTTCAAGCAGGCCCTCTAAGTCCATGTTTCTCAGCCAATGTTACATTACACGATCATCCTACCTGATTAATAGTTTCCTGATTATCGGCAGCGGTCTTTTCAGCAAGATCCAAACCATCCTCCCTTTCCTCAACCTCCTCTTCATCCATAATTTCCATCTTCTCAGAATTCCCTTCGCTAAATGCCATTATCTCCGCCTTTGTATACCTCAGCTGGTAGAGCTTCCCTGCAAGGTTGTTCCGAGAAATAACCGATGTGGTAACCAATCGCTCCGCTTCAGCTTCACGTTCGGCTCTAACTTCCTCCAGGTTTAGGGCAGCAGCTTCCCTTTCTTTCTCCCACTGATACTGGAAAGCTCCCCTCTCCCAAATTAGGTTCTCTTCCAACTAATTTTTCTCCCCCTCGAGCTGGGAGATCCTCTTTTCCAGCTCCATCGACCTATCCTGGAAACCAAGCTGAACGTCCCCCAGAGCACAAACAAACTACAAAAAGAAATAAGTTAGCTCGAGCAACAAAATAGCTCGACAAAACCAACTATTAACTAACCTTCTTAAATTCATCATCTATAACAGCAACCATCTTCTCTCGAGCTTTAGCTCGACCTTGTTCCTCAAAGAGACCAGCTTCGACCTTAAAGCGCGGCCTCAAGTCCGCCCCCTCAGAGATCTTATCACTTTCCTTTAGTGCCTCCTGCGACTTTGTGGGAAAAGTTACCTTCCTCCTCTTATTTCTATTGTCCACACTGACCGACAAAATAGAACGAGGAGGAGCCCCCCTTTTTACAGCCTTCCTCTTCGCCAGGTTCCATACAACAGTGTTTGAGACAGTGGCCATGTCCACTGGCCCATCCGGAATTTCATTGAGCCGCGTGAGCTTCAAGGGTGTATTAAGTTTAGGAGTTGTCAAATTCTCTTCCATTGAGCCTGGAGTTTTCCCGACCAGTCTCCTCTTTGCTTGTGATCTTCTGACCTTGTCATCCTTACTAGCTACCCTTTTGAACCTACTTATCTCTAACTCTTTGAGAACAGCTTCGAGCTCAGTGCCTTCCCTGGCAACGGCGTCTATAAATGATTACTTCTTCGAAACTTTGCAATTAATTCCTGCATAAAAATTGGCACCGTAAGATACATATCAACTATAGAAGTATATTTCAACATACAAATGATAGTTCAATTTTAAATTGTATACTTACCCTTTGTTATAGTTCTATTATTAAGTTCTAGGGGTTCCTCATCAGACCACTGATGACATTTACCAGACACCCATAAAAGGTTGTCGTTCCATACTCGCCCTGCTGAAGACAGGTCCAATAAGTATAGTCTTTAAGAACTAGACGAGAGATATACACCATTAGTTGCTGTGACATATTTTACAACATAATACTACAAAAAATCCTTGGCGGTAATCCTCTTCTCACTACTAGATGCAGCCCATCTCCTATTCAGGCTTTCGCATACAAGAATAACTTTCCCAAAATTGCAATTCAATTATGCCGGACAAGCCCCAATCAAATTCATAACACTCTTAGCCAAATTGCTCAAAGTCAAAGTCAACCCATAATCGAACATGGCTAAATAGCAACCTAACCCATCAATTCGACTATCCTTCACAATGCCTTGGATTTACACCAAGGATACTTCATCCCCCAAACGCCTGCACTTCTTTTCTTTGGCCAAATCAGGCAGCAAATATAAGTAATTCCCTACTTGACTGATACTACAAGTCTTAAAGAAATTACCCCTATATGTGAAGGCGTGCCCCCTAATCCCATCTATACTACTTTTGGCCTTACAAAACTCCTTAAACCGACTAGAGCCTATTGGGTACTCGACACGAGAACCCTTCAGACGAGGTCATTCTATCAATTCGGCTACAGCATCCTCCTCATCCCCTATTCCAATGACGGTAGTTAACTGCCCTACAAGGTCTGCTTCATCAGCCTTTGCACAACCGGAAATCGAGGCCATACTTATCTACAGTAAAAAGTCTACTTTACAAAATGCTGGTCCAACAAAACCTACAGATAGGTCGAGGTATATATGTTAATTTTTATCTCACACTACTAATTCACTTATCTATCACAAACTGTCTCAAAATGATTTTATCGCCCCACAGTCATTATTCCCATTATTATTTTAATTTCATTTCTGTGTTTGGTGGGATTACATCCTTATCCCGACACAATAAAAATTTTTATACAAAAACTCTTGTAAACACAAAGACGGACTTATCTTCAGCACCCGAGTGAGAATCTGCAGCGTTGGTCCGTACAAGTTTACTCAATTTCTGCAACTTCGTCAAAACCTCCTCGATATCCGCCTCCTCTCGTAGTTTACAATTCAGACTCCCAATCACTGCTTTCCTCTTTTCCTTTCCTCCTTCGGCGGTAATGGAATCGTCAGTTGAGATCTTTCTCTCTCTAACCCTTCTCTTCTTTTTCTAGTTTTCTGTATTCGGAGAGGGAGGAGAGGGGGTACTTATGCACTTTTCTACGAACCGCTGGCGGTTTGGATTTTTCTAGCAAGCAATCCGCGATTCCTGAACCAAGCCGTCTGTTCGTCTGAACCTGTCAGACGTGCCGTATCGTTTCGGTGAAAACACCTTCCCATCATTATACCAAATATTATACTTTAGTATATCTCTCAGCCTCTTGGTCCCACTTTTTTCACAATCCCCCAAACTCATGATTCTGAATTTTCTATTTTAAAATTTCACGTACATTTGTTTGACCTACTTAGACACCTTGACTTTAACGTCAATATCAGTTAACAATACCAATTCAAAAATTCAATTTCAACAAACAATCCTAGTCATAGCCTATTTTTATGAATATATTTTTTTCCTCAAATAAATTCGGGCAATTGCATTTCAAAAATTTAAAAATACAACAGTCAATCACTCCAATCCTCAAGATACTTGCATTTGAAGCAATCGGTGTGCCCAACAACACCACAAGCCTTCAGCAGCCCTGATACGATATCCATATCCTCATTAATGATCTCCTCCCTGGCCATTATCAGGACAAAATTCTTACGATCTTCAACAGACCGCCAACAGGTACGCATGGACTCAGACCAGTACACGCGGTTCATTTCCTCACCCCTTTCTACATCAGTCTTACCCTCGTAGTTCACTCGGGTTTCGAGCAGGACAACATCATAACCTTGCTGCCCAAAAATAGCTTCCCTTATTTCATCAATCTTGAATGCTAAATGCAAGTCGTTCAACACACCCGCTTCAACAGCCCTCTGCGAACAAGTCTTCACCATTTTTTATGTATAAGCTTCTTAGTGAACAAGTCACACTTTTATACTGTTCAGTTAACAAGACTAATTTTTCGATTGACTATACGCAACGTATTTCTGTTTCAATAACCCACTCTTCCCGGGTTCGAGCTACTTACTATTATCTTTTCGTGCTTAATTGAGATCCCTAAAATGATATTTTAAGCTTTATGTTTACATCTATTAAGCTCGATTCATTTACGAGGTAGGATCAGGTATGTTATCCCACCAACTATTCACTCCCATATTATGTACAGCTCGATGACCTCGATGACATGTCGACTATTTCTGCTTTTTCGCTAGTAAAAAAAAACATAAAAACAAAATATTCTTTTATTACGCTCAATTTTTATCTAACAAGTTCATTACAGGACTACTCCTGCAACGTTGCTTTACAATTACATAATCAAGCTCTTTGAAGCTCGATATTACAAATACTTTCTCAGACATGAGGGCAGGTCTCTAGTTCTTTTCTCATTGCCAAGATAATCCTGATCTTCCTGAGAAACCTTAGCCACAGATCAAAATGTATAAAACTGCAACAGGTCAAAAAATTTTTACCCTTCATTTCCCTGCAGGAAGAATTAAAAGAAAAATGATGGCACCAAAAGAAGCGATCCATCTTCCACCTCCACCACCGCCGTCTCTTCCTCCTTATCCCCACTTACCCAGAGTTTGTGGAAATTGAGGAGGACTCCTACCTTAGAAATTGGAACATCAGTAGAGACCAGAGATTTTGCATCGCATACACCCCGGTCGCTAAATCAGACGCTACATAATACTCAAAAATATTTCAAACCATACTCCTTTAACAAAACAGCAAAGGGAATCTCCCTACTCTGATAATCACAAAACCATATCCAGAATCTCTCCATGATAAAAGAAAACAGGGAATGATACACTTGACTCCTCATCTTAACCATGATTTTGCAAAGATGTGTTGCAGGCTATTCCGCAATCAAATTTGACCACTATTTATAGCAATACTGCATTTAATGCGCGTTGTTTCCCCAAACAGTCATCTGCTCAGGAAAACTAACAGTTTGCCCATGACACGCACGCGTCATAATGGCAACACACTCTTCAATACAGACGTTCCGTTTTTCAAGCGTCACTTCCGTCATCACAAGGTCTGAGTTTTAGGGTTTTTTCTCAACTAAAGCCACACGTAACTTCAGTTGCAAAGGGGCGATTGTAGGGATTTATCGCTCGAGCTAAGGACACTCGATCTCTCTATACCTCGAGCTCTATAAGACTCGACCTTATCCAGTACCAGATTCATGCATAAACAAATGCGTTAACAGTTATACATTGACCACGAACTCGGGCAGAACATGGATAGTCCATAACAGATGTAAATAGAACAAGTCAATATACACCTGTCTCCCACGAGCTAGCAGTTACACGCTCAACTGCCCATAACTCCCACTTTCAGGAGAACGTGTTTGAGCACAATGTCAAGTTGAGAGCAGGGTCTATAAAAGGGCAGAGCTCCTAAGGAAACAGGGTGGCCAAAAGAGAATTCTACACATATAACTATCTGATATCTAGTTATTCTATCTTAGATTAACTCTTGTAATCAGATTCTCCTAATTTCTCAAGCAATATTACTATTTTCACAAAATCTACCACTCGAGGTTATGGATTTTACCTATTCAAAGGTTTTCCACGCTAAATCCCATATGTCAAGTATTATCTCTTATTTAATTCTTGACATAGTAGTTCTTAGTGCAAGGATCGATTTCAAACCAGTTTGAGATTTACAAAATCTTGTCTCTATAGGTGGCTTATGCTTCGAGACAACTTAAGTTGCACGAGAGGAATTATCCTACTCATGACCTTGAGTTGGCAGCAGTGGTCTTTGCGTTGAAGATTTGGCGATATTAACTTTACGGAGAGAGGTTCAATCTCTTTTCTAATAACAAGAGTTTGCGGTACCTTTTCTCGTAGAAAGAGTTGAATATGAGGCAGCGCAGATGGATGAAATTCTTAAAGGATTATGATGTTGACTTGCAGTATCACCCAGGGAAGGTGAACGTTGTGGCTGGCTCATTGAGTTGTTTTCCTAGGGGATTTCTTGCACGTCTGATGATTCATGAGTGGTTGATGCATTGCGATGTGGCAAATTACGGGCTGAGTTTATATTCACGGGGTACGGGTAGTTTTCTTGCAAATTTGAGAGTTCAACCCTCCTTGATTTCTTGGATTATAGTAGCTCAGCAGCAAGATGCTAAGTTACAGTCTTGGGCTTCAAATGATAGCAGACCAGATTGGACAGTTAGTTCAGATGGCAGTATTAGGTACATGGGCAGATTATGCATGCCAGATTCAGAGGTGATGAAGCGTGAGATTTTGAGTGAGGCTCACGGTTCGAGGTATACTATTCATCTAGGCAGTACGGAGATGTACCTGGACCTGAAGAGGTATTATTGGTGGGACAATATGAAGCACGAGGTAGCTGAATTCATTTCCAAATATCTTACTTGTCAACAGGTGAAAGCCGAGCATTAGAAACTGGCGGGGCAGCTTAAAACTTTACCTATTCCAGAGTGGAAATGGGAGCACGTGATAATGGACTTCATTTCGGGTTTACCGCGGACGAAGAAGAACTACAATTCTATTTGGGTGATTGTAGACCGATTGACCAAATTGGCACATTTTATTCCGGTTCGCATGACTTTGATGGTTGACGAGTTGAGTAGATTATACGAAAGAGAGATAGTACATTTACATGGGGCTTCGGTGTCTATAGTGTTAGATCGAGATGCCTGATATACCTGTAACTTTTGGAAGAATTTCTAGCAAACTATGGTTACCAGATTGGATTTTAGCATAGCATTTTATAACCAGATCGATGGTCAGATGGAGTGAGTGAACCAAATTCTTAAGGATATGCTTAGGGCTTGTGTTTTGGACTTCAAGGGTAGCTGGGACAAGTACTTACCTTGGGCAGAGTTTGCGTACAATAGCAGCTTTCAGTCGAGCATCGGGATCACACCTTATGAGGCTTTATATGGTAGACCGTGCAGATCACCGCTAAGTTTGGCAGAGGTTGGTGAGTAGAGTTAACTGGGGCCAGACTTGGTTTGTGAGACTACTAAGGCAGTTACTATTATCAGAGATCGATTACGTACAGCACAGAGCCGACAGATGAGTTATGCCGACATCCGCAGGAGACCGCTAGAGTTTGAGATCGGTGATCACGTTTTGCTGAATGTTTCTCCGATGAAGGGCGTGATGCGCTTCAGCAAGAAAGGGAAGTTAGCTCCGAGATTTATTGGTCCGTTCGAGATTCTGGCAAGAGTTGGAGAGTTAGCGTATCGTTTAGCATTGCCACCGCAGTTGGACCGACTTCACAGTTTATTTCATGTTTCCATGCTGAGAAAGTATAAGTGGGATCCGACTCATGTGATTGACTGGGAACCCATAGAGGTTTAGGACGATGCCTCATATATAGAGCGTCTTATGTGTATTTTGGATCGCTAGGAAAAGATTCTTCACTGTAAGGTTATCCCTTTTGTGAAAGTACAGTGGAGTCACCATGGACCAGAGGAGGCTACCTGGGAGTTAGAGGCTTATGTGAGGGGGTATTATCCACAGTTATTCTCGGACTGAGGTGTGTGTTTAATTTCGGGGCAAAATTACTTTTCAGTAGGGTAGATTGTAGTGACCCATATTTTTCTTACTATTATTTATAAGTATATTATTCCTTTTCTGTATATTCCAATCCATTATGTTCCCGCATATTCCGCATATTCCTTCTATCCTTTGTGCATCTATTTTATTCCTTTTGGGTAGGTTTTGGAATTAAATTCATTTTTAGCGTTTTTGGTGTTTCGGTGGTTATGAGGAGGAGGTTAGTTGTGTTTTGTGTTCGGGGGCCCGTGGTTGGGTTGGTTGAGTTGAATTTGTGGTTATTGTCGTATTTGTGTATGGGTTGTTCTGTATTAGAGTGTTCGTGTAGATTCTGGGAGAATTTGGGATTTTTCTAGTATTCGTTCGAACGAGGTCCATTTTCTTTTGAATGAGTCGACTTGTCTCCTGGAACTTGGCCCAGGATCACCATGTCGTTCAAACGACTTATGTATCCGTTTGGATGACTTTCTTGTCCATTCGCACGACCCTTTCTCACTCGACCGAATGAGGTACCTCCCTGGAATTTTTGTCTTCATATTCTCTTCACTCGAACGACCTCATTTTCGTTCGAACGAGTCTGCGGTTATTTTGTTCCTTTTGGGGTTATTTTCATTTCATTTCCTCTGACTCTCTCTTTTCTCCTTTCATACATCTCCCATCTCCTAAAATTGAACCCTCTCCCTCACTTATTCCTTGTTCTTCCTTGAGATTGGTGGTTGTTGTTGGGTCGATTCCTTGCCAATTCCTTCGTTGAGTATTTTCCCTCTCCTCCTAGTGTTAATGGTTTTGATTTTTAGGGTTATTGGTTGGGTTATTTTCTAGGGTTTGGATTATTGATTGGTTTCCAGCATTTGCTTGTTTAATTGTTGTTGCGTTTGTTTGTTGTAGCTTGTCCAATATTCCGTTAGCTGAATCGCTGATTCTGGGTTTTGGAATTCCAGTTTTAGTTTTGTCAGAACTCAGGATTATTATCAGGCGAGTTTCTCCTTCATTTCTAAATTCCTCTACTAGTTAATAGATGTAGATTAGAGTTATACTCTGTGTAGAGAGGTGCATGTGATTTAGTTAGGGTCTGTTATTATATTTTTTTCTCATTAAATTGTTAACCTATATGTTAGTTAGTCTGTTAAGTTTGTTTTTAGTTCGTATTAGACTTTGGGCTTAGTTAGAAGCTGTTAGTATGGTATTCTCGTAGCTGTGCTCTTATTGCTGGTTTCGGTCTTCTAGAGACTGATATTGGTTAATGGTGGTGACGGTTAGGTTGTTGTTTCATATAGGTTTAGATTGTGCAACTAAGTTGTTGTTCTTTCTGTTGTTAGGATTGTTTGCAATGCTCTTATGCAGGTGGTCATCCTATGTGTGTTGCCGGGTTTACGGCTATTGTATTTTGATCCTTGGGATCTGTTGAATCTTTTAAATCATGTAAAACTCATTTAACTTAACGAGATCGGATACATAACACAGCTCTACATCGGCTGACCTTCGATAGGATCGCAGGAGCCCTAAATTGGGTTAAAATCGTAGGTAGAGAACTGGCTTTGAATACTATGATACCTTTAATACCCATCCGGGAGTGTGGAATGGTATGAGACAGTTTGAATCCGGTGCTGGACTTATCCTCGGTGAGGTTGAAATTCCTTGGAATGAAAATAAAGTTCAGACGTTGGCTCTGTGGATTGAAAAGCCCAGAACATTTTGATCAAATGAGTATCCACTAGCTTGGTCGAGCTTGACAAATATCATATCCATTGTATCCCCTTAACAGATCTCTTTAAGATAATCTTGCTAGCGGTTGATCAACCAATATTATAATAGGATTGTAATATGTTTTAAAACATCAACTCATTCAACATTACGACTGTGGTAGAGCATATCATAGCATTTAGCATTTGGGATAATTGTGGGATAATCCCAATTCATCATTTCATATCATATCATCATCACATATCATTATTCTTTATCACTATTCCTCTTCTCCAAACTCCTATCTCTATTTTTCTTTTCTTACAACTTGTTATCAGGGTCTTAATCACTTAGTTTACTATTCTTTTACTTTAAAAGTTTTTCTATCTCATTCACCTCATCCTCTTTCTATGTACCTGTTATATTAGTAGGTTATTTAGGTCTGTTGGGTATTTGTGAGGCATGGTTTTGCTCACTCTCGCTTTGTTTCCCCCCTTTCATAGGTTGAGTAGCTTGGTTTAGCTGAGAGCTTCACCTGTGTGTTAGAGCAGTTATTGTTGTTGATCTTTTCTCATTGTAGTGTTTATTGTATGTGATCTCAGCATGTGTTGCTGAACTTTATTCGATATATTGTATCTGATTTATGTCTGATATGTATATATATCATTTGCTTCCACTTTATTATTCCTTCTTTACTCTGACGATTATTGCTTTAAGTGAATAGCTGAGCCTGAACTTGTCTATGGCTCGGTTGTTCCTGGGGCGAATCAGTGGGTTCCCCGACCTACATAACTTCGAATCTAGTAATTGGTCAAGCTTACCGATTATTGGATTTTGGGGCGTGACAGGAAGGAAGATAATAAGGAAAAACTATTTCGGTTGCTATTAGAGTACACAATTGTTGTTGAGAGAACCACATGGATATTCTAATTCAACACATACAATAAGACAAAGCTATTTCAGCTGCATGACTAATAAAATACTTGATGCTACAATAAGAAAGTATAAATTCTCTAATATAGTGTAAAGACAACTACTATAGCATGCGAGATCATATGACTCCAAGGGAGTTATTATTGCAAACTCATAAAGAAATTTTTCGCCTAACTTTGAGAGGATTGCAACCGATGACAATAGCAAATGGAGTACAAAAAACTATCCATTGTAATACACACAAAAACTAACAACAAAACCATTGTGATAAGAAAGAAGAAACGTTATTTATCGCCAATTCTTGGAGGTGTACAGTTTGACTTCCTAAGATGATTCATAATAGCTCCTTGCCACATATACAAAATAGAAGGTACAGTGATCTAATATGAAAGAAGGAATTCAAACTAAAGCTATAAGGCTTACCGAAGATGTATGCTATTATAGTCCAATAGAATAAGAAATCCATAAAATAAGGAAAAACTATAGATGATTAACCCCTTAAAATAATAGTTACAAATAACATAATCAATGAGAGATAAGGTGGGCAGCAAAAATCAATACGAAACTCTCGAATTTCTATAGAGTTTTGTTAATTAATAAAATTTCAAAGTAGGAACATAACACCAACACACAACTGACCTACAGAGATGCATCCCTTATGTTTTGAGCATGAGACTGATGAATGAAGATGCATGGTTAAAACTGAAAATATACATAAAATCTAGAGAGTAAGAGCTTAGTACAATCCGATATCATGGAGAGATACTCAAGTTGCTGAACTCAAGTTCTTTATATTCTTTAAGCTTACAACAAATAATACATTAAGATACTAAAATTATATGATGTCAGAAAGTATATTACATTATCAAGGATACTGATAGAGAAGAGCAAAGAAAGAATATGCTTTTTTGATCAAAGAAGTCATATTCTCTCTAAATTTTCCAGAAGACATTTCCATCTTCAATGTCAAGTCTATACCAAATAAGATAGTAAAAGAAAAAAATTTGAAACCCATATTTCTAGAATATATAAATGAGACAATAAGAAGGTTCTTTCCATAATGTACTTGATTATTAAATTCTTTTGAAGAACAGAAATATTTAAGGATCAAACAATTCTTTTAAATCTAAGAAATAATGATCAGAGCAAAAAACTGGGCAAAATTCCTTAGACAATTTAAGATAAAATGGAGTATATCTAGTCCATAAAGTATGAGAGAAACAATAAAGTAATATGAAGGGTAAAAAGAACATACCGAAAAGGCTTTTAAACCTTGTAAAGATGTATTGAAGCCTAATTTCCCATTTTATTTGCCAAAATATGGAAACAGCAAAACAATTATTTAGATTCTTACTTTGCAACCCATTAACATATAAAGATGCAAATAAAGCAGAAGTTCAAGAAATTAGAGTTTTTCTTACTAAAGTATCAATATAATTTATTTAAAATTGCTTATCCAATGCAAAGCAAGCATTGGAAGTCACCAAAGGTCTTTTTTCCTTCACACAATTTTACTCTGACCAGAAACTCAGTTTCGATAAAGTCTGGGCATGAAAGAAAAGGACTCAGTACTTGAACCAACTCTTCAAACAAATGGTCTTCTCAGCTCCAAGAAACGATGGAAGTACAGAAGTAGATTTCAATTCACCATCTTCGTCCTCCACTACCATCGCCGCCTCTTCTATAACCACCACCTCTGCAGAGTCGGTAGAGATGAAGAGGGCCAGCCATAGAATCCGGTCATATGAAAGATATCGGTGCAACTGCCCCGCAGTAATACCGATCCTCGCATCTGACTCCCCAACCTTGTCTTTCGCAAGGATACGAAGATAAACCCAACGTTGCTCGCCTGTCAAGACAACATAGTGAAATCTTCACATACAGTAAAAAAATTCCTCAGCTTTAGCCGCTTCATCTTCCGACATACCTTAATACGTCGGAGGAACGGGAACAGGCGTAGGCATCTCTAAAGACTGATCTACAAAATATTTCAACTTTAGCTTCTGCATCTCAATCGCAATTCTCTCTTCAAGAACCATCTTCCAGGTCTTCACTATCATCAAAACTTTCAGAGAATTTGGCAACAAACAAGTGTACTTTGCCTCAAGCCTCGGTTACTATTTATATAACCCTACATTTAATGTGCACGTATGTTTTCCCAAGCATCGTCATTCAATACAGATGAAACTCTACAGACCCTAACCGATGCGTATATCAGTATTCCCATCATTATTTAATACATAACTTCCCCCTATAACATGCGCATTTTCAATACAGTTACATACACAGCATTTCATCCATCATTTTTAAAAATTCAAACCCGAATACCCATATATCCATATATTCTTTCTCAACCGAAGCTACTCTTGACTTCAATTGCGAGGGGGCGATTGTAGGGGCCTACCCCACCATCCTACCCAAATTGAGTTATTTCAAGTTTGAATCGCCTTCATTTCCTCCATGTAAGACTCATGCATTCTACACCTGACTTGAACAAACAATATTGCCACCTACTCCACGAACTGATGAAAAACATAGGTCAAGCTCAAATAAAGTAACCTGAACAAGTCAAAGACACTTGTCTCTTACGAACTCAATATTTACTCAGTTAACCACCACTAACCACATTGATCGAAGAACGTGCTTCAGCACGATGAAGAACTGTGGAGAATGCCTATTTAAAAAAAAACTTTCAGAAGCGACAAGGACTAGAAAAATACAAGAGAAATCACCAGGAAAACTACATTTTCTAGATTCTCAAAATATTCAAAACTTCTAATTCACAAGATTCAAGTATTTCTAAGTCGAGAGATCACTTGTAATAAAATATCAGCCTCAAGCAATAAAAGTTACTATTAAGAAAATCCTTTAATCGAGTTCGTAGTTTTTTACCTATTCAGAGGTTTTCCACGCTAAATTGCCAGTGTCATTTCTCTTTTTAGTTTTTGTCACAGGAACATTAGTGTAGGAGTTAATTCCAAGCCATCTCAAGCTTACGTAATTTTTCCATTATAATACAAATATCATCATCTGCAAAGTCCATGTATGTTATGTATGATAAAATGGCTATTCCATATATTTATTTACTATCTTGTCATCATCATCATCATCAAAAAAAAAATCATTAAAGGAATAGGAAAAATATTCATTCTCATTCATAGTTTCCTCTAAAGAATTTGCTGGGTTGATATATGGAAGGATGGATGGCGACATAACTTGTTGAATGTGAGGGCTAAATTTAGAGGTGATTACAAAAAATTATATTAGACATGGTAGTTACTTCTTCAAAATCTTTATGTAACATAGGATCGTTGACCTCAACATGGTTGTTTCCTAAATCTGTATCGTAATATGGTATCAATTCACCCAACAGGGGAAATATTCCTTGATTGTGATTGAATTTGTCATTTTCTAAATCACAAGGGGATTTTACTTTTAGTTGCTCTTCTTTATTGCTTAAAATATTTTTGTACACTATTGTACTCTACGAGGTTGACTATTGAGTTATCTGAGTCTCTAATCTAGAGATAGTTTGGGTCATAGAAGTTTAATGTAACAACTTGTAGTGGCCTAATTTTGTAGAGGGAAGATTAAACTCTTATACCACTGTATTTTTGCTCGACTAGGGGTTTTAACAAGTATACTTAATAGAAATAGGGCGAGGTTCTAATAGACACACTTGCATGGAGTCCGAGAATAGGATTCCTCCACGACTTCTAGTGAAGATTTTTAAAGTGAGATTGTATAAATATAATGTTGCAAATATAGGTTCAAGTAGATTGAATCTTCATGCTTTAGAAGGCGCTCGAAGGTTGTCAAGGCTGCTCTAAGGTGCGAATAGGGGAAAATCTTTACCTCTCTATGGTAGCTATCCTTCCCTATTTATAGAAGATAAGAAAGGTAATGTCACCGTAGAGAGGTTAAATTATAAGGGTATCCTTATTTACAATGGTTTTATATTGATGTCAGTTCTACCAGAGTTATCTTCTGGGCTATCTTCCTTCGACCAGGAGCTGACCTGGACTGCAGCATGGTCGAAGCTTTAGTGAACTCGACGGTAAGCTTGTTATGGCTCTGGTAGATTTGTATGTATAGTAGGATTTATGTTTTTTAGGAGTCTTTGTGTATCCGGTTCGTTCTCCAAGGCTGCGAGTAGGTTACTACATTTGCGCCCTCTTAGCTGGGGGCCTCAAAAATTGTTATAAAGGATTCTAACTGAGAAAACTATTTGTATAGGAATTTGAAGGTTTGAACGATGTGAATACGCTAGTTTTTGAGATGATTAATGGTTGATTATGCTGATTATGGCAGCATTAATGATATTTTAATCTCCTATAAAATAAGTTTAAGAGTTGGTGCCGAATTTCCTTAACTCTACTTAAACTCCTTCTCCAAAATGTTCCTACCTTCGTTAAGGAAGATGAAGACTCATTATCAGAGCTAGCTTAAGAAAATGGAATAATGCGTAAATGCTAAGGTGGCCGAACTAACTTGGCAGTATTTTAGCCGGAGGCATATGGGAGCCCGACTGCCTGACCTAAATGATCTGAACAGGGAGGGGCTAGCCGACCGAGAATGGGAGGAAGTAGTGTCATTCAGTTTTAGATAGGGGATGTTCCAACATCATCTCCTTACCGTGACTAAATGGTCCGCTGCATTAAGAGCTCCGACGTGGCGACTAGTGGAGGTAGAGGATGTTGGTGGTCGGTTGTGGTGCTGGAAGAATTACCCTGGCTGCAACTGATGCAGCTTGAGTTATTTCTTTCTTCTCTATCCTTTTATTATGTTGATGTTTGTTTCTTTCAACTGCCCTCCCCCTACCTTTTTGTAATGGAGAAGATATGAATTGATTTGCTTATAATGTATCAGTTGTTGAATGACATTGGTAAATTATGTTGTGTATGGATGAAAGAAATGGTGTAGATAATATTTATTGTAGAACTTTTTGCACTTTGGAGGAATTTAAATTAGTCTCTTGAGTTTATGAAAAAATATCGTCGAATAAAAGTGATACTACTAGAAATAGGAAAGTATAAATGTAAAGTCAAAGGTAAGAGGAAAAAATAATACATAAGTTGAAGGTTGTAACTAAGTCAAAGGGAAAAAGGTATACTGGTTTCATAGGTCTAACATGCTAAGATACTTCGAAGATAATTATTTTAATCACAGTTTTAATAAAAAGACATTGCTCAGATTCTAATTAGAATTTGATCGACTGTTGCTGTCAACATAGTGGTATAATTGACTTTTTGAAGTTTATGCTGTGGTCGAGGGTGCTGACTGCAGCGATCTGACACTTGCAGGCAGTAATGCTGACATGTGAGGCCCTACCTATCTTAAGTAGAACGCAGGATTTGCAACATTCACTTCATGTCAGAGTTTGGGTATGATGGCTACTGTCATGTGGCAGACACATTTGATCCCATCTTTCGAGACTTCGATTTCCAAATAATGCTTGGGTATACCAGGGATGATTTCATTCGAGGCATAAAAAAGGTTGGTTAGATCAAAAGAGTATTGGTGATTGTGCATTCAAGTGTTTGGTTGTGCGGAATTTGAGAAATTTGAATAGTAAATTAAGACGCGATGTGTAGGTGGTCGAAGCATTTAAAGAGGCAGGAAAAATTTGTAAAATATGGTTTGCTAGAGTTATTGAGGGAAGGTGGGGAGGTGAGAGAGAGAGTAGAGTTAGTGGGTGTAATGATGGCAGTTTAGAAAACCAATACGACTTGAGAATATTATATTTCATAGAGAGGGAGAGAGAGATAGAGAGAGTTATTCAATCACCTCTACATTTGTATGAAGGAGAGAGTAAATATCTTATTGTTGTCATTGAACTTGCTTCTATTTTTTTTTGTTCTCTTTGTGTTTGATAGTCAGAGGAAAAAAGGTTTGGTATCTACCATTAATGGCAGATGCGGGGGCTTGAAGGAGATGTTAATGATTAGGTAGAGTAGGGTAGATGAAGGTTGGGCTGAGTAGTTTATCATGATTTAGATCCTTTGATTATTAGCCTCGAGGTTATGTGTTGGTTGGAGGGGTAGAATAGTAGGTCATTCAGCTGGGTGTGATACTTTCGAGGATGGATTTGGGCATATCCGATGAATAATGCTTAGGCAGCCACCAAGAGTTGGTGTAATAGAGGGCTTTAACTCGAATATATCAAGATAACTTGCTCCCTCTTATTTTTTAGGGTGTAAATGATGTGGGACCAAACCCTCGAATATATCAAGATAACTTTGTCCCCTACAACTATATGCCCATTATTCTGTAGGGTTTTAACTTGAAGATGTTCTGAATGACCTGAGTACTTCCGATCGAGGAGATGAAACTGGTAATGATGTGGAGGAATTGTATATTACAACCGAAACTCCCCTTGTAATTATGGAGCCTGACGTCAATTATGTAAGGTGAAGCGGTAGAAGGGCATGGGTTGTTGGGGAGAATAATAATGAGGATGATGATGAAGATGATCCTATAGGGGACAAAGGAGAAAACAAATAGAGAAATGATGAGGGCGATGGGGAGGATGATGGGATTAATCATGGGGATGGTGACGATGGGACAGAGGACGATGGTGTCAGTTTTTGAAGGCCGCCCCTCGGGAGCGGGCGAGACTTGGCCGGTTTATAAAAAAACATGACCTTGTTGGGATGGGATTTTTATTAATTTGAGGATAAGCCAACCACAGAAATTGCAGCCTTTCGAGGAAAAATTAGGCTGGGCATATAGCTGCCGCTTTGTCATCGGGTGAAGGAAGGATATAAGTTTTGGGATGTTACGCCTTGCCAAATAAATTGTAACTTTTATGAGATGGCGAAAGTCATTGGGGCATTAAATAGAGAGTTGTTAAGCCTCTTATGGAATGTCAGGACATCGTATCCTTTTACTCGAAGAAGGGTAATCCAAAGGTAGGGACATTTCACATATAATGTCATCCTGATAAACCATTAGCTGCTCAACTTTTGTTTGACTTGGCACGGATGGGATAAGGATCTGATAGTGGTGAAGGGGCATTATGAGTACCTCGAGGGTGAAGAGGAGCTCGCATTAAACAATTGAGTGTTTAATCCTAGTAAGTATTATTTGATTATATTGTGTAGTATATACTTTCGACCATGTTCTTATCTTGAATATGTGTGCTTTGTATGACCTTTGAGTGGAGTATCAGATAGCATCCGACGCTATCTGGATGATTTGATCGACAAGAACAACGATTGTATAAATATTATCTCTCGAAGGTTGAAGCTTCTATGGAAGAGATTGAAAAAGATGGATGCACTTCACAAAGGTCCTTCGAGTTTGACAGATTTCTCAAAGAAATCAAAAACATCTGCTCTCCGGAAAGGCTCGGGTGCAATGGATTATAACACTCTGACGAGGTTAAAGAGTACTTTTGTCTCGAGTGCTCGGCGGGGGAATACGGTACAGGTGTTTTTCCCACCTTCACTAGAAAGGCTTCGACTCCATGAAATATACCTTGGGCAACACAAAAAGGGAAAGATAAAGCTATCGGGGAAGGCTCCAGTTCGCATGGGCCTAGGATAACACCCCGAATGAGAACCCATGAGAAAATTGAGGTAGTGCCAAATTTGTCAAAAGCCAGGTGGCTCGCTGCTGAGCAGGATCACGATGCCCGAGCTACTGCTAAGTTGATGGTAAATTTCTTTATATTGAATCTAGAAGAAGTTGGGCATCGCGTTGAATTTGCCATGAGAAAGGTAAAAATGTGTTGTACAGCCTGCTAAATATATCTTCTTGGTTTTCGCTCTGAATATTGCATTCTTGAAGGTATGTTGTTCTAGGTTCATGCCTGGATGTTTTCTTTTAAGAAGGCCCAGAAGGGAGCTGGTCAAAAATTAAAGGACGCGACTGAAGGCGAGGATCTCGCGAAGGGGACCATAATGTCATTGAACACCCGCATGTCTAAATTGGAGTACCATCTGTTGGAGGAACAAGATGATTCGGTAAGGGAAAATCTGGACTTGGTCGAACGTCACAATGCGAAGGCGGAGGAGCTCGAGGCTAAATTAAGAGAGAACGATGTGAGGTTTCAGATGGACACCGACTAAGAATGGCTAGTGGAAACTTCCCTGAAGCATTTTATTAGCAACCTGGGCTATGATCTAGACACCTTCAAGTGTTATACTTTAGATCCCTCACTGGGCCCTGTGGCGAATGATACAATCCTAGCTGAAAGGGTGGAATAGAGTTTTCTAGTAGAGGATTCGACTGTCGAGAACCAGGTCGTGGCTCTTGATGCTCGCTTGAGCAAAGATACTTGTACTACCGAGACCAATGTGGAAGATCCAAACAATCCCCTCATGTCATAATTTTTTTGCTGAAGTGAGAAGTAGTGGTAGTTTCCTATCTATCTGTTTTATTTTGTAATTGCTGAGACTATCTTTTTCCAGCTTTGTGTTTGTATGGTGAGTTTGTTTTATGATTGCTAGTTGCTTTCTTGTCTGCTATCTGAATGTATATTAATTGAAATGTGAAAGTAACTTGGTGATAACTGTTATGGTGAATCTAAACAAACTATCGGTTGTACAGGTCTACAGGTTTCTAAGAATACTTAGAAGTTTCCCCTAAGTTCGCGAGGCTTTGAGGCCAGCTCTGAGGTTGCTCCCAATTGTTTAATCATTCGATTATTCATGACTCTTGGGTTTGCCCAAATCAGGAACTTTGAAAATCTTTGAGGTCGCCCCCAAGTATCAGTCGATTCGAGGGTTTAACTTCATACTTAGGTTTGACCGACTCAAGAAGTTCATGAGGATTCGAGGTCGCCCCGGGTATTTCTATCCTCAGGTGTGAACCAAGTCAAATTCGATCTTGGTTAGCTCCGTGGTTACCCCCAAGTGCTTAATCTGGTGATTGCTCATACCACTTAGGTTTTCCCAAATCAGGAACATTAAAAAACATTGAGGTCACCCCCAAGTATCAGTCGAGTTGAAAGTTTAACTTGATACATAGGTTTGACCAACTCAAGAAGTTCATGGGGATTTGAGGTCGCCCGTAGGTATTTCTATCCTTGAGTTTGAACCTAGAAGGAACCGATTATAGTCAGCTCCAAGGTCGCCCTCAAGTGTTTAATCTTTCGATTATTCATGCCACTTGGGTTGGCCCAAATCTAAAACCTTGAAAAAATTTGAGGTCACCCGCAAGTTCATGTTAAGTCGATAGTTTAGCTTGATACTAAGGTTTGACCGACTCAAGAAATCACGAGGATTGATTGTTATAGATGAAGAGGCTAAATGATAGTGGTTCAACAAAAAATATTTTTTTGTATTGATTTAAAATGCTTTTGTTATAACTGTGGAAAATATTTACAGTCGTCTTCTATTGTAGGAGACTAACTGTATCAAATTTTAGGGTTTTTGTAGAGGTTCTTCGTCTATGGTCATGTGATTGTAGGATTCTTCATCTATTTTTTCATATACGATGTATAGTCATTCCCAAAATTTGGCTAATTATCCTACATATCAAATTTTTGAGGAGGGAGTGACTCTTAAAAGGACCAAGTCTCCGATTGCAAAATTTCTTGGAGAAACCCTTTTATTGTATAACTTCTTTAGTGAGTTGTGGTATCGGCCAAGGTTAGTCAAGGCTCTGTCTCAAGTCTCATTAATCTTTAACATATTACAGACGAGTTGAAACTTGTTTTCTTTGACTAGGAGTTCGGGGTCACTTGTAGAGATTTCAAACAAAGTTTGTAGGACTGCTTCAGCTCTGTATACGAGTAGAAAAGGAGTGCAACCCATCATTTATCTTGGTGCTGTGTGATAAACCCAGAGGATGTCTTGCAGCTCCTGTACCTGTCGTCCTTTCATATCGATGGCACATTTTTTAAGGTTGTAGACTATTGTTTTGTTGATAGCTTTGACCTAGGCATTGCCTTGTAGATAGTAAGGCATGAGGGAGAAAGGATAATGTTGTACTTCTTCAAGAATGCTCTGACTTTGTTTTCTATGAACTGTGGTCCGTTGTCACATCAGATCATGTGAGGGCATCCAAATCACGTAATTATGTTCTCCCACAAGAACTTAACTATTTTTTTCTCTTATTCTACATAGCGGTACTATTTTGACCCATTTGGTGAAGTAGTCTATGGCCACAAGGACGTCTTCTTTCTTACCCAAACCTTTTAGGAATGAGCCCACCAGATCGATGGCCCATCGCTTAAATGACCAAGAAACTTTGCTCCAATAGAGATCTTGTGAGGGGTTCTTAATGTCATGGCTGTATCACTGGTACTTGTTACTATACTTTGCGCAGTCTTTATCCTTCTTCTTTAAATTCGGCAAAAAAAAACCTTGTGTTACGCGCACAGTGCCATAGATCTCCCTGCGGTATGTGAGCAGCAGCTACCTTCATGCAACTCTGTAATGACAATGGCAGCTTCTTGCTGAGATATATATTTGAGGTGTACCCCGTTTGAGGTCCTTCAGTGTAGTTTTCCTTTGAGGATGGAGTACCTTCGGTAGTTCTACAATAGTGAGCATTTTTCCATCGGGTCAGTCGGTAGGGTTTTGTTGTGAAAATACACCAGGAAAGGGGTGTGCCAGTCTTTCAAATTGATACTCTCGCCCCTAGTATTAATGGTATTGATTTCCATCCAATTTATACTTAGGCATTCAAGTACTTTGATGTCAAACTTTTGGATTCAAACTGGCCTAACATTATATTAATGTAAGCAAAAACATAGGCGGGTCTGTTTTCGCCCTGAGGGCAATGTGTTATCGAAGAATGCTAAGGAAAATTACCCATGCGTTGGCGAATGACCTCTATATAGTTAGCCATTCAACGGTTCCCTTGGATTTATTTAGAATAATGCTTTTGGACCAGCTGCGAGTCAGTAAGCAGGCCCAATTCGAGGGCAATATCGAGGCTGTAAATTAAAGTTTCGCATTCAGCTTCATTGTTGGTACATTAGAAGTTTAACTTGATTGCCCTTTCTAGACGATCATTGGACAGTTTAACTCGGACGATACCTATTTTGGAACCATTCGGGCCGGCTATGCCATCGATGAATAGTCTCCAGCCTGTATTAGGGTTCCAAGGGTCTGTTTATTCGATTTGCTCATATAGGATTTTTTTTTCATACTCTTCCCAATCGGCATCTTCTACTGGGAAATTGGCTAGAAATTCGGTAACTGTTTGGCCTTTCTGCGATATTTGCTTCTCGAAAGTGATATCATGTTCGTTGTGGTAGACGGACCATTACTGTACCCATCTGGATTTATTTATTTTGGCGAGGACTTCTCGAAAGAGGTAGCTCATGATTACCCTTATTTTCATGTTCTTTAAAGTATGGTTTGAGCATTCTAGAAGTATATAAATGGTTATGTAGAAGTTTTTTGAGCTTCCTGTATCTTGCTTCGGCCGAGGTTAAGGTTTCGCTGATAAAGTATACTAGTTTTTTAATGCTTTGATCTTGCTGTATGATGACCGAATTTAAGGATTCGTCTTTCACAATGAGGTAGAGGAAAAGTAGTTTATCCATTATTGGTGTATTAAGTTCACAATGAGAATAATATATATATATCTAATTCTCTTTAATGGGCTTCCATGCATGGGCATTTCGTTGATAACTTCAAATGAGAATCATTGTTGGAGTATATCACCCTTGTTCTTCGTTAAAAACTTGAAAATTATACGACTTATTTATCATGTGACCGATTTCTGTAAATACAAACAAAAGTACTACTAGTGTCACATTTATTTAATAAATGACTAGGTAGATAAAAATTTAGGAGTTGTTCACGTAAATATTACGTGTCTATCAAATACCCCCAAACTTATATTTTGCTACTCCTTGAGCAAAAGTAAACAAAAACCTTTTTTGTCTGTCATGTGGTTACATTTGGCGTATGCAACAAGCCATTAAACACCTAGGTTTAGCCTGGTGGATGAGTGTTGTCTCGTGAGGGTTTGCAATGACTATCCCCACAAAAGTCAATAATGACATTTTAAACAATTCTAGTCATTTCCTGTGAACTTAACCTTACTTAGTTGTGACAAAAATATACCAATAAAAAAATCCTTAAACTTGTTATTCTCCCAAGTATATCAAAAAATATTTTATGTTTATCCAAAACTAGAGGTACTACCTCAAAATTAGATAGAGATTCAAGTATTTTGCTTTAGTTATATTTGAGTGTACAATGAAAATAGTTTCGTCACCTAATACGTTGTCCAGAATAATTTACTCAGTTTTTTGTAGTCTAGTTCTCACTGGAATAAATTCAACGGTCAGTTCGATAAGTGCCTTAGTCAATTCTTCTTCCAAGAATTTTACTTTTTTTTATTTTCTTTTGTAAGCCTTTTCTTTTGAGTACTTTGTTTCTTAGTGAGGCCTCCGTAACAAGGAGTTTTCGGCTGATAATCCCCGCCAGTTGGCTAAGGTTGCCAGGGTGTGGTGCCCCATAATGACCTAGACTCAGGATTCTCACAAGTAACATTTTCTTGTGCACCTTTCAGATTGTTCATGGTCAAACTCGAGATTGGTGATAATTTTTCCACTTTCAGTTCTTAATCATGTGAGTAGCCTTGCAGCGTGAAAGTTTTTAGAGCATATTTGGCTTATTTATTATTTTTTCTTAGGAATGAACTTATTCTTAGGCAGTTGCCTCCTTTGTAGCAAACTATTCCTAACATAAATGTTAAATTTCACTTATACTGAGCAAAAATCTATTGAAGGTATTAATTGCAAAACTACAATGAAGTGCACGTTTTCAAAATATGCCAAATTTAACTTGAATTAGTCGCTAATAAAAAGATAGTACATTAAGCTTAAGATATTCCAAAATATTTTATTGTATACTTGGTACAATTTCAAAATTTAGGTTTTTCCATAATATTTATGTCAAGGTAAAATCAGTTTAAATGTTTGGAAATTCGTCAAAAATATATCATGCATTGCCAAAGTGCCATTATTTCACTTTTCTTCAAAAAGTATTTAAAAAAATAGTTTCCTACACCCAAACTTAAATGAAACATTGCCCTTAATGTTTGAGAGCATAAAAAAATAGATGAATAAAAACTGGAATTTCTCACCTGAATGTGTTATCGGTTGTCTCCCAAGAAGAGCTAAGTTTACTATCTTCAGCCAGACGAATGTACCCCCAAACTTAAAATTTTCAATATGACTGGAAGGGTACGAAATTGAAAAGGTGATGTATTATCCTGGTTGCAAATTCTCTTTCAAAAACTAGATAACACATGAATGGTGATCCTTAATATTAGCCCTTAATTGGGCAGATATATTATGTAAAAACTAGAGAGAGTTTAAAGCTGATTCTCTATGAAAAAGATTTTTTCTAACAACTTTACCTATTATTTGATGATTCCAAGTTGAAAATTTTAGACAAATCAAGAAAAACCATTTTCTCCAAGATAAAGAAAATACATACCCAGAGAACATATTTTCCTTTTGAATTTTCAATACAATCATATGATTACTACATGTTGCAGTAAATAAGAAGATTGGTATATAAATATTCATCTCCGAAAATGTACTAGATTCAAAACTCGATTTTCCTGGAAAGATATTTTCTTTGAAAATTTTAAAAACCCCCATGTTATCGTTGATATTCCAATAAATGTGATAGGTGGTTCTGACAAAGCAAGTCCGTGAGGCATCCCCAAAATTATAATTTTTCAAAAAGATGTTTTCTTTTAGTAGAAGAAAAACTATATAATATATTTGTGGATGTGGGGATCGGGGAACAATTGACTCTAATAAACATTTAAAATTTATGTGCCTAAAATCATAACTTATCTCAAGGGACTCATCCAGACTATTGGCGTGGATATTCATTGGCTTAGGGACCTGACCAAGTTGAAACATATTTTTAGATGCTAATGATTGTGCCATTTCACGAATCTCAGGATCATTCGAGTCCTCAAAATAGTTTAAACATTCATTAATAGAAATACAACAAGAATTATCTCCGTCGAAGTCCTCAAAATCATTTATGGTCATGGTCCCCCATTAGGCTCGTGAAATGGAGATGTAGGCATAGGTATAGGTGCGGTTGGTGAATGAGTAAGCAAAACAGAATGAGCCCCTAATAATAGTGGTATATCCTGTAAAGAAGGGTCGTCCACCCACTGGTTTTCAACATTGTAATTTATGTCAGGTGGATGCGGCACAAGGCAAGGCTGAGGTTACTCATAAGGTGACTGAGAAGGAAATGACAAGTTGATAACATATGCAACAGGTTCAACAATTTCTAATTTCTTGACTTTGGTACAAATATCATCATCTATAAATTCATCGCAAATTATTGCACAATGAGATGATGATTCCATATATTCATATTTTATCTCGTCATCATCATCGTCAGAAAATCATTAGAGGAGAGGGAAAAATATTCAGTCTCGGTCATAGTTTCCTCGAAACAATTTATTGGGTTAACAAATGAAATGATGGATGGTGACATCGATGGTTGAATTTGGAGGGCTTCTTCAAGATCTTCTTGTGACATAGGATCGTCGACCTTAAAATATTCATCTTCTAAATCTGTCTCACAATATGGTATCCATTCACCCCACGGAGAAAACATTCCTTGATTATGCTTGAATTCGTCCATTTCTAAATCACAAAAGGATTTAACTTCAGATTGTTCTTCTTCATTGTTTAGAAGTTTTTCATGCTCTATTTTACTCCACGAAGTTGACAACTGAGTTATCTGAGTCTCTAATCTAGAAATAGTTTGGGTCGTAGAAGTTTGATTCACCAATGTCTGTTGTTGGAATTGCATCATTTGTTGCTAAAATTGCAATACTTGTTTTTGACTTTCCATTAATTGTTGCATGAAGAGAGCAAGGGTATCTTCCAAAGATGGTTTGGGTGGAGCGGGTGAGAATTGATTGAATGACTGAACGGACTGATGGGCCTGCATATATGAATGAGATTAGAAAGGTTCCATGTATTAAGATTTTTGGTGATCCCATGATTGAAAATGATTATGAGGTTATTGCGGGATGTCGAATTATGAGCTGTATGGATTCCAATGTTCTTGCATGTATGACATTTTTAAATAAAAGCAACAACCAATGCAATAAATAACCAATCAAGCCTAAACTCTAGCACATCAACATTTTTTAGAAGTAATAATTAGGTCTCCCCTATATTCTTCTATGTTCAAAATGGGTAGGATGGCAAAAGGCTTTGGTTTCTATACTCCCCTGCGTCACTATGCTAGTACCAGCTTAAAGTAGATGTTCAGTCCTCATGCCCGAGCGAGTCGCCTTATCGTACGTCAGCACTCGGAATGGTGGCGTGGCAAACCTACAACCAGTATTTCGCGGTGCTAGGCTGGGGTCGTATCCTATGAACCCATGTTTGTACCACGGTCCGGTACTCCTATCCGTCGCATGATAAAATCCCGTGGGAATATTGCTACTCTTTTTTATTAACAGTTATTTTGAGGTCCGGGACGTTGAATTTTCGTGTGATACAAATTTCTTCGTATCCCTAATGGGTGGTCCCACTTGTTGGAGATCTTATTGGGTGATAAAATCCTGCAAGTCTCTAACAGTTTTTACCTTTACTAATGTTGGAATGTAAAAGAATATTAAACACAGCAATAGGTCTATCAAACCACAGTAATTTTTTTATTAGAGCAGCGTGTATTTGCACAGTCCACACGACTTTATGATCCTACTACCGGGGCAGAGCGGATATGAACTCTTTCTAGATGCCAAGTTTTGGGAAGTACCAACCTACGGGAAGTGTTTCCCGGTGTAGCTGTGGCCGCCCCTTCACTTAGGGGGCAAAAGAAGGAAGTGCCCCTTCACTTGGGGGCACAAGAAGGATGGATTTGATGATGCTTTCAGCTTTATATATTGTTCGTCTTGTTTCCAACTTTGTGACTATCCTGCAAAACAAGAAAAAAAAGATTAGTGAACTTGAGACAACAATATTAATTCAATTTCTAAGTTTATTGTAGTCTATGATGTCCTAATTTTTAAATGCACATATCTTTCAACTCATTTGAGAGAGAATATTCAATAATATCAATTTGGGAAGATAATTCAGAAAGGAAAAATTTTCAAGAAGGAAGTTTTCTATAATTTAGCTTCCCTAATGCTCAAAACAAATGATGAATGTACAGTGGCGTCCTTAAAGGAGACTGTTTTTGTACTATTTTTCAAAACGCTGTAACTCACAAAAAACAAGACAGAAAAATATGATCTATAGCAATTCGGAAAGGGTTTTGAATTATCTAAAACTTTCGTAGCAAACGTTTTCCCCAAATATGAAGTATAAAAGAACAAAATCGGTGAAACATTCAGGGATAGACTTCAAAGCTACTGCAGCGCCAAAAACTTGATTTTTTTTTAATTTTTTATTATTTTAAAAACTAAATGAAAGAAACGATAATAATAGAAATACTATATGCTATTACGGGTCACTATAATACAACTTACCATAAAAAAAAGAAAAATAACATAAAAGAAGGAAAAATTGGCTTAAAATAGCATCTCAATAAAACGCACTTTAGTCCCCGGCAACGGCGCCAAAAATTTGATCGATTATAACCGACGTCTTAAAAGACCCGCAAGCGCACGGTGTGCCGTTGAGTACAAACGAAAGCATGGTCTGGTTGATATGGAGCTACTAGTTTTATCCAATAACAACGAGTTTGCGTAGGTTTTAAAATAAAAAAAAGAACGAAATAAATTACAAGATAAATTGGAGTGCAAACCAAGGCATCGGTTCTACTCCACCCTTTATAACTGTTAGATAGCATAAATAATTAAAGTAAATTACGAGTTACCGTATCGCATATCCTTGGTCGGGCATATGCAATACATCAAAAGATAAAAGTAATTTAGTAATTGGGAGCTACCCATAAACCAACTTATTCAACAATGGTCCGGTTGATAAGCATGGATTATGTTCTCTTCTCCATGTTCATAACCTATCTTGTTATGGTCAAACAAGATGGTTACTTACATTCCTTATTCCTCCTAATTCTAGCTATGGTCAAGCCTAGGATGAAGGAATACAAATATGCAATATTCCAGGATAAAGAGAAAGTAATTACTATAACTAAGCTACATAATCTATACTAAGGCTACATTAGGTAGAGCTTCTTCTAGCCTTGGCTAAGATGATTAGCTACTCATCCCTTTGATCATTGTCATACTACTATTACTACGAAAATAGTAAAAGACAAGAAAAAGAGAAAGAATAAGCTTTATTGCTATGAACTTTGATTTACACTCTCCAAGATGCCCTCTCATGGGTAGGATTCCCCTCATATTTATAGAGTACAGGAAAGGTTACTAAAAATCACCATTAATATAAAATCCCCTAAACAATGCCTAAAATCATGCATTACAACTCATGAGAATAATATATATATCCAATTCTCTTCAATAGGCTTCCATGGATTGGCCTTTGGTTGACAACTTCAAATGAGAATCATTGATGGAGTGTATCACCCTTGTTCTTCGTTAAAAACTGGAAAATTGTACGACTTGTTTATCATGTGACCGATTTCTGTAAATACAAACAAAAGCACTATTAGTGTCATATTTATTTAATAAATGACTAGGTAGATATAAATTTAGGAGTCGTTCACGTAAATATTACGTGTCTATCAGTGCATATGTCCAATGATTTTGAAATGAATCGATTGAAGGTGACAATTTTGTCAGTGACCTTCTGTACATCTTTCTTCATTCAGGGAGATGGTATATTAATTGGGGCTTAATTTTGCGTAGGATCAATCTCAATACCTTTCTTCCTTATGAGGTGACTGAGGAATTTCCCTGAGGAAACGCTGAACTGGTACTTATCAGGGTTTTACCTCATTTTTTATGAACGAAGGATAGAAAAAACTATGGTCAGGTCTTACATGTGGCTATTTTTGAGGAGACTCTTGCAAAGAATGTTGTCGATATAAATTTTGGCCACCTTACCCACCAATGGTTTGAATATTATTGTAACCAGTCGTTATTAGGTCGCGCCTGCATTTTTAAGCCCAAAAGGTATGACGTTGAAACAATATAAAACTTATTCTATAAAAAATGATGCTTTGATTTGATCTTCTGACAGGAGGGTACCTGGCTGTAACCTGAGGTGGTATCCATCATCGAGATGCACTCATGCCCGGTTATTGCGCTGAAGAGCACTGTGATAATGGGGAGGGGAAAGCTCTCTTTAGGGGTATATTTGTTGAGTCGACAAAGTCGACGCAGACTCTAATTTTGCCATTCTTTTTGGGAATCGCCACGATATTCAAGATATAGTCTGTATATTTAACCTCGCAGATAAAACCTGCAGCAAGAAGTTTATCAACTTTAAGATTAACTGCATCTTGAATCCTTGAGGCTAAGGTTCGTCTCTTCTGTTTGAATAGCGTGTACTTAGGTATTAGGTCGAGTTAGAGACAAGCGAGGGTAGGGTTGACTCCTATTATTTGGTGAAAATTCCATGCGAAGACGTCTTTATTAGATAGAAGGAAAATGGTAAGCTGTTGTTTCTCTTCGTCGGTCAAGGAACATCAAATAAACGTTCCTCATTCGCAGCCATCGAGTTTGTTATATACTATGGGGTCGATGGTTGATGTATTTGTAGTGTCCTACTCACAGCCTTCCAAGATGAGTCAAACTTTCGAGGGCTATATCGAAGCCTACCATGAGACTCGAAGCCTAACGAACTCAAGGACTAGCCAAGGAACGTAATAAGCCTATATTCGGGTCTAATAGAGCTTTGACCAAACTTTAGTATAGCTCGGCATATGGTCGAAGGTAGACAACTTAACAGACAATTCAGCAGATAACTCTGGCAGAGCCAACTTCTGTACAAGGCAGTTTCCTTAAAGGACATACATGTAAATTGACCTTTTTATAGTGACGTTACCTCTCCTATCTCCTATCTCCTATATATAAGAGGGGAAAGCTACCATAAAAGGGCTAGTAAAAGTTAGCCTACACGCACCTAAAGGAGTTAGAGGTAGAACCTTCGAGCACTCCGAGACGCATGATATTTTGGTCCTCTCTAACTCAAAATATGTAATCCCATCGATATATATATATATATATTTATATATCAGCCCTTTCAAATCCACGCTAAAGGCCGTGAGGAATACCTATTGATGGACTCCACGCAAGTATGTTTGTATAGATACTCCCTTATTTTTGTTCAAGATATTTGCTTAACCCCCTAGTCGAGCCCAAACCTACAGTGTAAAAGCTCGGTCTCCCCTCTACGAGATGAATCCCCTACATTTGACGACGTCTGTGTTATACCATCCCTTTTCCTCTTTACTTTTTTTATGAATACAACCAACCTCCAATGGCCCCTACCTTCTGATTTACCTCAGCTATAGTCGACACCCCTGCTAATGGCATCGCCACCTAGTTGGCCCTAATAAGATGGCAGTATGCTTAAGCGCAAGAGCGCCACAGAAACCAACTTCACATTAAGAGAGAAGATCGATGCCAGGAACTAGAAACTGAATGCAAATGTTGTATTGAAGAAACTGACAGACAGCATTGAGCTCTCAATATGCTGTGCCACACGGTTCAGGGACTACAATAGGCACAAACACAGGATGCCCTTGATCAGTCCAGAGCTTTGACACCTTTGCACATATCCACACGCGCACGCTTAGGTCCTTCCCCTAGACTGAGGCACTCCACCTTGTCGCCGATGGTTCCCCCAATTCCCTCCTCGAAGGTTTGATCCACCTTGGCATCCCCATTTTGGAAGATTCGAGTGATTCTTCATTTTGGACATTTCGATATCTTATTCGGTGTCCAGCCCATGAATGCCTAGGGGAACGCATTGCTGGCCACACCCCCGACCCGCAACCCTATTATCTGCGACCACATCGTTCTCCCCCTTGAATTGCCTACCTCACACAATAGGAGATCGACCAATAAATTAAAGCTGTCATCCGCATAAGTTCCAGTCCCACCCAAAACTCTTGGAGTCGAATTAACAATCCCCTTTGCCCGAAGCTTCTTGCCATCGAAGTGACTCTAAATTTCCATACCCCAAAAATTTGCAAGTACCAAAACACAGAACCACAATCTTACGTACTCGAGTTCTAAAATTCTTTAAGCCTTCACTTATTAGCCGATCATTTTAGTTGTCGAATGCTTCCTACTAGCCTCATAGACAGCCCCCTCAAGTTGTACCATAGCCTACCTAATGGGTCTATTCGAAGCTTCGAGAAACTGTCCAGCTTATTCATATTACACTTTTCCCTTAATAAAGATTATGAAGTCCGATTCGACGTCCTTTTCAACTTTTAAAAGACACCGGTCGAAACATTTAAATCTTTTGCCAAACAGTTTTTAGACGAATCACGCAAAGTCGAGAACCTTGACTGTATAAATGCAGTGCTCACCTACTCAAACACCCTACCAGACCACAGTCAGGTCAATGAGTATATCGTCCTCCAAAAACCCAATACCCTCTATGAGATGGTATCGAAAGTCAATGGATACATTGAACTTTAGCGACTCCATGAAAATAATTGCAAGAAATAAGCCCTAACCAACAATCATAACAGACTATGACAGTCCTCCCCAAACTCAATGCCCTTCTCAGTACTATCCAACCAATCATTCAAGCTGACCCTATTTGGCAAGCCCCCTATCTGATCCATCTCAAAAAGGACCAACCATATTGCTAGAACAACAAATGCAACTGTCATCCAACCAACAACTGTCATGGTTTACAACGTTCACTAAAGATGATACTCAAAGCCGGACGACTTCACCAACATATTGTTAACCTCCCCAATTACTTCGATGTTTCCAATATCAAACCACAGGCAGCCCCAAACCATTGATGACTAAATGAAGTGTACATCTTCCAAGCTCATATGATCGAAGTTAATAATATTGATATCGATCACACCCGATGTAATAGAAAATGATTTGAAGAGTATTACAAACTCACCTACCAGTAAAAACTCTGAGTCCTCTTACCCGAAATGAGTCAGCATCCTCAGCCCGAAGGTATATCTTTAATCGATTGTGATATTTATAATGTCCATTTTCTCCATTCTAATCCTTTGGTCATCATTGTTAAGATAGAACACATCATCTTCCACACAATGCTTATCGACACTGGAGTGCAGCCGATATACTTTTTCTCCAAATAGTCAAAGCTATGAAAATAACTGATTGAATTACCCTAACTAATATCGAACTAAATTTTTAAACGGAGTAACAGAGGTTACAGTCGAATGCATCAGCCTCCCTGTCAGTACCAGCCCGATGGTATTATAAACCAGCTTTCTAGTTCTAGATAAAATAATTGAATACCTCGGCATATTAGATTACGGCTGGCTCTATGCCATGAAGGCAATCCCTTCGACCTATCACCAAGTCTTGTGATTCACCACCTCAAATGGGACCTGGGACATGAAGGGATTCCAAAGGTTAGCATGATCATACAAACACTCGGAGATTGACCTAACTTGAAAGCTGATAAATCATAGCAATCAGGGTAACTTTTCCTTACCACACCATCGAATATCACCCTCGAACCACCAACCATCAAACCCACTGTATATGTTAAGATTGATGACCTCGATCGAGGAATGTTTATTGGAGTTTCCCTAACAAACAAAAAAAACACCAGCTTACCACGTGCCTTCAATTGAACAAAGATGTCTTCGCATGGACTACCAGGTGTTGACCGTACCCTTGCCTGCCATCGATTTGACTTAATACCCAAGTGTATTGTGGTTAAGCAAAATAATCACATATTAGCCCCGAGGATTTGTGATGCAGTTTACCTCAAAGTCGACAAGCTTCTCACCGTAAGTTTTATTAGAGAGGCTAAATATGCTGATTGGATCTCGAACATCGTCGCCGTTCAGATAATAAATAAAAAAATAAGAATTTTTGTCGATTTCACTTACATCAACATGCATACCCCGAAAGATAGTTTTCCCCTCCACATTATTGCAGTACTCCTCGATGCCACAGCTGGCCACGGGCGACTCGCGATGATGGATGTTGCCTCCAGCTATAACCAGGTACCTCTTCTCCCTATTGATCAAATCAAAACCTCCTTCATTATTGAATAAGGATTATACTATTTTAATGCAATGCCTTTCGGGTGCAAAAACGCCGGTGTTACCTACCAGCATTTGGTCACCTCCATGTTCAAACCCCTGCTGGGCAAGTCAGATGAAGTTTATATCGACGACATGTTATGCAAGAGTCTCCACAAAAATACCCATATCCAAGACCTGGCCGAAGTTTTTTTAATCCTTTGATCCTACCAAATGAAGTTGAACCTGATAAATGCCAATTCGGTATTTCTTTAAACAAATTCCTCGATCACCTCATCAGCAAATGTGGAAGGCATTACCAAACCTTTTATAGGATGGATAATCAGAAGGGATACGAAGATCAACTTTTGGAAATACTCTTGGGCATCAGACATCCCTTTACGAGAACATATTGATCTCCCTCACCACCTATGGAAAAAGTGTACAGCTAGGGTCAGTGATTTCATAAACGCTGATGGAAAGAACTTCCTTCCTGATATCTCTCTAGCCTTCTTGGCTATGGGAATAGACATTTCTAATATTCCTTGCAACCCGTGTGTGGAGGATATTCAGATCTGGAAACTAGATGTTCATGGTGAGTTCTCTATTAAAAAAGTATTCGAATGTACCAGGAAACGATTAGACACATCTTGGTGGTGGAGATATATATGGAGAAAATGTCTACATCTGAGTCTAAGCGGGTTTACGTGGAGATTAATGAACAAAATGCTCCCCACTGATGAGAAGGTCCAGAGGATGGGAATGCAGATAGCCCCAATGTGAGTTCACTACGGTAGCATTGCCGAAATGGAAGACCACCTATTCTTTGAATTTCCCATGGCCAAAGTGTTGTGGTGCTGAGCTACAAATGCTTTCCAACTTGCTACAATTTCTGGTACGGGTGGCTGGAAAAATACTCTGGAGAAATGAAAGAAGCATAGCTCGTACCTCAATGACTTATGGATTACTATGGTGTTTGCGATCTGTCGATGGCTTTGGAACTCAATAAATAAAATTAGATTCGACAAAAGGAAGATGCCCATTAAAGATATATAAAATAAGGTTCTAGGAGACATATCTAATAGCGCTAAACTGTCTTCAAATAACATTTATAGCACAACCTTCGAACTACAGGTACTTAAAGAGCTATCGGTCAATTGTAAAATGGGGAACGCCCTATCCATTCATAGCTGCAGATGGAATCTGCCAAACATCGTAAAGGTTAAGCTCTGCTGTGACGGCTCAGAATTGGGAAACCCGGGACCGTCAGAGATTGGAGTTGTATATAAAGACTGGAAGGGTAGAGTTTTGGGCACGCTCAGTAAAGCAGTGGGTTCAACCACTAACTACTTGCCAGAAGTTCAAGCTATCGCAGACAGGGTAGAAAAAGCACAACATAGTGGCTGGAACACTTTGTGGATAGTGTCGAACTCCTCGGCAACCATCAAAGCTTTTGCTACAAAAAAGATACCCTGGAAGTTCTGATGCAAATGGATGAACCTACTCACATCCATACAATCAATCCGCTTCAACTGAACTTGGAGAGATGCACATTTCTCGGTAAACACCATGGCTAAGAGGGGCTCCAGAGCTGACCTACCATTTGAGGAATGGGCTAAGGGTAGACCGGCATTTCTGACAAGAATTAAAGACTCTCATACTAAGTACTTCAGTTTTAGATGATCCCGACATATTCTTGGATCTCAAGTTTATTCGAATAGAACTTCTCCTGTTCGAATACAATCTTGACTAAGGGATTTTATTCGAATAGAACTTTCTCTATTCGAATACATTTATGGCTGAGATGATTTATTCGAATAGACTAAAAATCTATTCGAATATACTTTATTTTATTCAAATAGACATTTAGTTTATTTGAACAGAGGCGCGATTCAACTCTTCTTTTGCGCGTTTAAGGGAAAATTTGTCCACGGTTGTAAATATTTTACTTTATGATTTGGCATATATAATAAATCTTAATCTTTTGCCAAAAAAATAAATTCAAGCCCTAATCCATATACCATCTCCTCAAATAAATAAAGACGACCAGAAGATCACAGGCAAAATTGCAGGCCTTAATCGATTCATTTCCAAATCCTCTAACAAATGTGCCTGGTTTTTCCCCCTCCTATATGACCAAGGGGACCATGAAACCATGAAGAAAAATTTAGACGTCAATTAGACACCTGAATGCGAACAAGCGCTTTACGAGCTCAAGACTTTTCTCAGGTAACCACTAGTAATAAGTACCCCAGACAAAGGTGAGTTACTTTCCATCTATCTCGCAATTATAGACAAATCTAACAGTTTGGTCCTTATACAAGTAGATCAAGGCATAAAAAAACTGATATATTTCATCATCAAGACATTGACCCTGGCCAAAACCAGATATACCAGACTCAATAAACTGCTGCTTACACTCGTCTATACTTTCAGAAAACTAAAACCGTACTTCTAAGCACATAGTGTAAAGGTAATGGCAAGCTACCCCCTTCGAGAGGTCCTTACCAAAAAAGAAAAATCATTACGAGTATAGCAATGGTTCATCTACCTAGATGAATAAGGCATCACTTTCGAGAAGCAAATATCCCAGAAAAGGCCAAGAAGTTACTGACTTCACAGTCGAAGACAACGAGTGGGAAGAGCACAAAAATGAACTATTAGATGACCAACCATAGCAAAACGGCCCCTGGAATCCCAACACATGATGGCAACTATTCATAGATGGGTCAGTAGACCCGAATGGGTCCGGAATAGGTATTGTACTAGTCATACCATCTAAAGATAGACTTGTAAAAGAAATTATGCTAAACTTCGAGTATACTAACAACGAAGCCGAATATGAAGCTTTGATCCACGAACATTTCACCGGCGAAAACCAAACGAATGGTCGAATATGCAGAACTTGTTTGGCAACAAGAGACAAGCCAAAAAAATCTTAGATCATACATTACCCTCGAGGCAAGAACAGACACGCCGATATTTTTGCCAACATTGTAGCTATGTTAGGATAGTCTAATCCTTGGAAGGTTAATATCAAAGTACTCGAACGCCCAAGTATAGAACATATGGAAATTAACACCATTAATACTGTTGGCGAGAGTATCGATCCCAATGACTGGCACACCCCCTTCCTAGCATATTTTAACAGCTCGATGCTACCCGGGGACCCAAAGGTAAAGTATTCACTATTAGAGAATTATCAGTGGTATATAATTCTCAAGGGCGATCTACCCCTGAAATTGCCAAACCGAATATACATAAAATGTATATCTCATCAAGAAGTTGTTACCATTATCACAAAGTTACACAAAGGAAGTTATGGATCACATACCGCTGGCAGATCTATGGCACTCTATACGCTAACATAAGGACTATTCCAGCTGAATATAAAGAAGCATGCTGAAGAATACACAAAAAATTATGACAAGTGCCAATGCCACGACCATGTCATGAAAAGCCCATCACAAGATCTCCACTATAGCCAAGTCTCTTTGCCTTTTAAAAGATGGGTTATTAACCTAGTGGGACCATTCCCAAAAACTTTAACTAAAAGAGAACAAGTCCTCGTTGCCACGGGTTACTTCACCAAATGGGTTGACAATAGACCACAGTTTATAGGCTATTAGGTCCGAATATTCCTCAAAAAGTATAATATCATCATCTCTCCCTCCATGCCTTATTATTCACAAGGCAATGGCCAGGCCAAAGCCATCAGCAAAACTATTGTCGATGGTCTTAAGAAATGCGTCAATAACGAGAAAGGTCGATGAGTTCAAGAGCTATAACACGTCCTCTGGGCTTATCACACAATACCAATAAAAATGATGGGTTGTACTCCTTTCCTACTGGCCTATGGAAGTAGTCCTACCAACTCAGTTTGAAGTCCCAACCAGATGAAGAAAATGAGTTTTAACTTGCCTGCAACATGCTATGGATCAACAAAACTTGAGACCGAGTTTTAGCCAATCTTGAACATTAGAAAATCTCTTTAGAGAAGTCGAACAACAAAAGGGCTCGACCTCAAAGCTTTGAATCTGGTAATCTCGTCCTTCGACGAATCACACCTTCCTCGAAGTCTCGAAACGCAAGAAAGTTGGCCGAGTATTGGGAAAGACCATATGCTGTTTATGATAAAATAGATAAAGCATCTTGCTATCTTATGACCGAAGTTGAATAACCCCTACCAAACCCTTAGAACACGATACAGTTAGTCTCCTATAATTGAAGGCAGCTACAGATATCTACCACAGCTGTAACCAAAGTATCATAAATATATAAAATGATTTTTCATACAACTCTCATTGCAGTTACCTTTCTACCATATTCCATCTTACCGAAGTTCTTGAGTCGGTCAAACCTAAGTATTAAGTCAACCCTTCAACCTGACTGATACTTGGGGATAACCTCAAAGTTCCTTAAGGTTCCTGATTTAGGCAAACCTAAGTGGCATGAAGAATCAAAAGACTTAACACAGGGTGCAACCTCGGTGCTGACCACGTCAGGTTTCATTAAGGAACAAACCCGATATAGAAATACATGGGGGTGACCTCGAATCCCAACTAACTTCTTAAGTCGGTCAAACCAAAGTATCAACCCAACCTTCGACCTGACTGATGCTTGGAGGCGACCTTGAAGTTCCTCAAGATTCCAGATTTGGGCGAACCCAAGTTGTATGAATAGTTGATAGACTAAACATTTAGGGGACACCTTGAAGCTGGCCACGTCTATTCTTGTTTAGGATCAAACCTACAAATAGAAATACTCAGGCGCGACCGCGAAGCTCAGCGAACTTCTTGAGTCGGCCAAACCTTAGTATCAAGTCAACCTTTGGCCCGATAGATACTTGGGGGCAACCTCGAAGTACCTCAACATTCCTAATTTGGGCAAATCCAAGTTAGTCGATAGACTAAACATTTAGGGGTGACCTCGGAGCTGACCATGTCTAGTTTCATTTAGGGTCAAACCCACGGATAGAAATATCCAGGGGTGACCGTGAAGCTCGACGAACTTCATAAGTCGGTCAAACCTAAGTATTAAGTGAACGTTCGACCCGACTGTTACTTGGGGGCAACCTCAAAGTTCCTCAAGTTTCCTGATTTGGGTGAAACCCACTGCCATGAATAGTCGAAAGACTAAACACTTGGGGGCGAACTCCAAATTCATCAAATTCCCACTCCAATCAACAAACATCACACTTCAATCACCCCATTTTAGATTAAAAAAAATAACTAACAGCCATAATCAAAGAGTATCAAAATACAGCAGAAGGTAAATAGTTAACAGAAGTTTAATAGAATACAACAGAAGGAAAAACAAGCTTCAATAAATTATGCACCACAGTAGAAATGAATCATAACAAAATTTTCTACATCCTCACAACAACTCACTACACGGAGGGATTACTTTCATCCCCCTCACAGGTCCCAGCAGCAACAGCACTCGTGTTCACACTAGCATCTGGAGTAACGACTTTGTTCGACTCCTTGAACACAGTACTCGGTCCTACGATTTCTGGATGAACTAGGCCATCACTACCAGGGCTGAGATGCTTTTCAGAAGGGTACTACTCGAGGGTGTCCAGATCATAGCCAAGCTCATCTATAAATTATTTCAAGGACGAAGTCATGAGATATTCTTAGTCAAAGTCTGCCTGAAACCTTGCATGGTTCTCTCTCAATTTCTATTCCAGTATAGCCACCTTCGCGTGACAGCGTTCAACCACAGTCAAGTTCTCCTTCACAGAATTAGTCGAGGACTGAAACAACTGATACTCTACTTCGGCTACCTGGGTGTTCAACAATATTATGGTCCCATTCAAGGGTTCCTCACCATCCATCACCTCTTTCAATCACTGGCTAGACACCTTTTGGGCCTTCCTAAAAGAAATTACCCAAGCCTGCATCTAGACAACAAATGCAAAAACCCTTCAAGACTTCACTAGCACTATCAAAACATGATTTTTGTTCTAAGCATCAAGAGTTAGCTAGCACATCACCAACCCTACCCGACATCCCGCTTTATCAGGATTTGAAGCATATAAATTTACCATCGACTCGGCAGCAACTGGAACAACATCCTCCTGCTCAGCCGTGAATCGCGTGGCTTTGAAAATAGTGGGCATCTCCTTCATTTGTTCATGCGTCCTCTTGCGAGGCGCCGCGCCAGTCGCCTAGGAACTCGAGCCCTCCCCAATTGTTTTACCCTTACCTTTTGGAGCTAGCCGAACCCCATCTAGGGGATTCGCATCCTGCGTCATAGTGTTGGATGAAGCACTTACCCATGCATTCCTACATCGAGCCCTCGACACGAAAGTAGCCTTCAAAATTGTCAGATTATTGTAGTCCATTTCACTCGCAACTTTGGGAGGGGCAGAATTTTTTTTTTTCATCTTCGAAGGTCCAACCAAACTTGAAGGCCCTTTCAATAGGGTGTCAGTTTTCTTCCACATCCACCGCAATATCTTCAACCTTCGAAAGACCATGTTTATGCTTTTGCCTCGAGGGTATATCATCTTTTTCAAATCCTCGCTAGAGGTCGTGGAGAATACCAATTCATAGACTCCATGAAAGTATCTTTGTATAGAATACTCCCTTATTTATGTTTAAGATATTTGCTAAAGCCCCCAGTCGAGCCCAAACCCACGGTGTAAGAGCTCGGTCTCCCCTCGACGAGATTAAACATCTATAGTTTCGATGGGGATAGTAAAAGGTTCAGTGAGGAAAAATTGTTGTGATTGCTATGGCTTGACCATAATCCATTATACGTAGCGTGTAAGACTGCATGGCCCCAAGCGTTGACCGAAAGTCTTGTTCGCTGTAACAAAGGGTGAGTGATCATTTTGATCCTCTTGATTAGATTTTCATCCATACCATTATGGGTATCTATATGGGGTACTAGATGTTCAACATCAATTCCAATGGGCGAGCAATAATCATCAAAGGTCTCGGAGGTAAACTCACCAACTCCGTCGAGTTTAATGGACTCAATAGAGTACTCAAGGAATTATGCCCTCAGCTTTATAATATGTACCAACAAGCGTACGGAAGCCATATTTCTAGTTGAGACCAAGCATATATGTGACCATCGCGAAGATGTATTGATGATGATCATAAAATATCTGAATGGGCCTGAAGGTGGATAGATAGGACCATAGATATCTCTATGGACGCGTTAAAGAAATCCAAGAGATTCTGACCCCACTTTGGTCTTATTAGGTCTCATAACGAGTTTCCCTTGAGAACATATTTGGCACAGCTAGTTCTTGAGAATTGAGATTTATGTTCCTCTAAGGAATGGCCTCTCGAGTTCTTGATTATCATATCATATCTAGGGTGACCAAGACGATCATACAAGAGTTAGAAAAAGTTTTTACTACACACGGAGGAATGAATAATGGCATAAGTCTCTATCTTCTGAATATGGGTCATACAGATCGGATGAGTGTATTGGGCATTGCTCCAAAACTAACTTCTGACCATTTACATGAGACATGATACATAGAAAATGACCTATGTTATCATTCCAAGTCTCAATGTAATATCCATTTATGTTGACATCCTTGAAGCTGCCTACCAGACTTACTACTCTATAAAGCATTCTTAATCTCAAGGATTGTGTCTCTAGGAAGTAAAATGGAAGCTCGACTAGAGCCTTGCACCATACGGGTTTTGCAAGCGATGGCCATAACATTTAAGTTACCTATGGTCAATTCTGAGAAGAATCCTTTCTCTTAGAGAATCGTATGTGTTAACCCACTGTCAATGAGATTAGAATCCATAAAGATTCGATTAAGATCTGAGTAATAGGCATGCAAGTCCATACTTGATTCTGGTTATTGCTTCAGATAGCGCATAAGAATAAGCATTTAAGTTATAATCTATATATCAATTATATTATAAGGGAATCGATATGCACATTATCAACCATTGAAAATATCACGAAATGCATATATAGATAGAAGTAGATGTTTACTACAATAGGTTGTAAAATGGAAACAAGTTATAATTCCTCACCGAAAGGCTTATTCAATAGTACTTCTGACTACAAATAATTAATTACTAGTCTGGATTAAAAGAGTAAAAACAACTTGTGGTGATATGATAATATGTAGTTGATCACTCCTAGAGTCATGTATCAGCATCCCATAGCATATTAAAATTACAGGCTCCAAGCATAACTGATCCTCAAGTTAGGTTGCTATCATGGTTATAAAATACCATTAGGATGTTCTTTTTTGCGGATTGCGGGGAAATAATCAACTCTGAGTAAGAGATGAATCTTCAAAGGATGCATTGCTTAAGAAACTCACGGTTGCTGGTGAGGAACATATTCAATGTCTTTTCAATCTTTTCATAATTGGTTACTGATTCTTCACAAATCCTTAATGTCAAGGTAATACGATGGATGCCAAAGTCATAAGTGCTCACATCTTTATAGCCGATCATTCTCAGGTGCAACCACTGCGCCCAGGCAAATTTAAGAGTGAACAACTTCTAGTGTTCAAATCTATATCCAAGTTCACTCCATAGCAAGTATGGGTCTAAAGTAGTTAGATATTCCATCATCAAGGCATGTGTGGGATGGTGATGCATCATGATCAGAGCCTTCACCTTGTCTGCAGGGGATTGGAGTACTTAAATTTACATCATATGCAAGAACAAGGTAAGCTCACGTACATGAGAAGTTTCCAATAAAGCGATGAGTTAATGATATATCAGTATGCATAATATGTATTATCCAGTAGCAGCTAGGGTAATGTGAAAAAGAAAAACACATAATCCCTCCCCCTGTTTTAAACAAAACTGAGGATATATACAAGCAGGGAAAGATAATTATAGATAATGGCCAAATTAACACAATTTGTTTCAAAGGATAGTAATTTTTACACTATAGGAACAGATTCATGTAGTGAATACCGAGTCCAAATCCTATCCATGTTTTAATTCCAACCCTATTTAGATACCGAATCTAACATAGGTGTTACCAAGTGATATAGTTTTATACTAAGGTTAGGTGACCAGGGATAGTATTTAGGGGGCGACCCCAAAGTCGCGCAGGCTATTTGTGTCAAGTCTGTTAAATATAGAGGAATGAACCTGATTTAATTCTAATATGGTAGGTTTTCAAAGCACATACCGATGTTCAAAATGAGCATATGCGGTTTTATTTATAAGCTAGAGGCAATATGGACACAAATCAAGGTTTAAACGACCAAAAATGCAAAAAATGTAGCCTCAATGGAAATTAATGCTAAAAGAAATAGTTATGATGCAGCCCAGGAGTGCTCTAATGCATGACCTGAAAGAAGGTGATGTGATGCGCGTACTAAGAGAGCCAGACGTTAGTAAAGATTATTTGACTGTTCGGGACGGGATCATACTGTGTCCCATTATTCTCCAAAATGCAGAAAAGCCCGTTGACTAGATCCAAGAGGGTAACAAGTCCTTAATTAGTAACCTAGATTGTCAGGTGGAGAACGGGAAAAGATATGAGGAATAACCAATTCTAATCAAATAAGTCAGTGTCTATGTTTCGTGGGTATAGGTTCAGAAATGTTCAAACAAATCTACTTACTAGAGATAAAATCACATGCGTCAAGCGCCCAACCACACGCTCGCTATTATTCTTTAGACTGCATAAACATAGGACCCTAGGGCGGTCTTAGAGGAAGTCTGAGTCGGTGTTGCTTAAAATGTTGAGCCATGACGGAGAGCAATCTCGACTATAGACCTAGAGTACGAAATATATACAACCAAGAAATCTAAAGAATAAAGGTGTGTGGAAGGAGTTAGAGTTGACTTAAGCTACCTACCTATAGTCGGGTTAACTCGATCTGAACCTAGTCTAAGATACGGCTTATTCCTTATCAGGGAACCCAGCTCAGGTTGAGATTTACGACACTTGAGTCCTAACTCAGTGTATGACTTATGAAAAAAAGTCAAGCGAAAGTTACTTAGGTGCACTCAGATGTGGCCCATCGAGTTTGGTAAAACTCAGGCTGGAACTTTAGAGGTCGCGTGCTTGGGCTCAACGCCTCGTTCGTAGAAGCTTGAGTTAGACCTTAAAGCTATATAGCCCTAAGTCGGGGGTGCTCAGGTTGGCCTTTGAATTGGATCGGGGCTACCCACCCAAAAATAAGCTCAGGTTTGTATCGGATCAGGTTGGACTAGATGAGGTTTAGACTAGAGGTCTAAACCTGGATTAGGGTCGGACGCTAGGATTTGGTTTGGGTCAGGTAGGGATTGGGGTTTCGTCAAGACGTGTTGAACCTGGATCAGATCGATCAAAGTCAACCTTGGATTGGGTTTACAGCTGCTGACTGAACCAGGTAGGGGTAGGGACAAGGTCGGCTTAGGCCTACCTAAAGTCTGCATGACTCAGCGGGCTTGGGCTTAACCAAATCTGTCTATACACAGGAATTGTGGTGTTGTGTATAAAGACATGCCAACACATAGCTACACATTAGCACGTGGTCCACACGCACTACACATGCGTGACAATAACGCGGATCACTTACGGCAGAGTCATATAAGTCGCACACGCTACACATACGTGCACAGTATGTGCACCTCACTCGGGATGTACTCAGGTTTACACATATGGGGTCCGCAAGTCACATACATGTGTAATGCATGTGGAACGCTGAGGTTAGCCCTACCATATGCATACATGCTTAACACACAACACACATGTAGTAGTCACGGATATTACATCTACGTACTACACACACATACACAGTATGTGGGAACGCCACACGTAAGCCACACGATGCACATACTTGCACAGCACACGGGTCGCACTTGCGTGGTCCCAGTACTATACACATGTGCTTGGCATATGGGCAGCTATGCGGGTTGGGCTTGGAGTGTAAGCTCTATAGGCCTAGCCTACAACAGCAATTAGGCTAAACCGGGAGTGGGAACTCAACCGGTTGGGTTCGGGTTGGAGCTTAACTCAACAAAGCCGAGGCACACCATATAAGGCCTGCCAGGAGTGGGTACTCATGCCGGTGTACCCACTCCGGTAGCGCAGATTGGAGCATGGCTCACACAGGCCAAGTTTACATAATGTCTCCCCCCCCAACTTAGAAGCTTAGTTTTACTAAGGTATGGCAGGGTGAATGTTGCTAGTTTAATAAACCAAAGTCCAAACATAAAAATTTGTGTACACCTCTCTACAACAATTGGATACGAATAAAAGCCTACATGTGCATCTAACCTAACTAGGTCTAGACCCGTGGATCAACCTACCTAGGAGGCCCTATCAAGGAGTTTCCAAAATTATTGGCTCTCCTCAAAATAAGTGATAAAGACTAAAAATAGGAGGATTCTATTATTGTAGGGGCCTACCCCTCGATCTTACCTAAATCGATCTGTCTCCAGCTCGAATTACCTCCATGTCACACTCATGCATTCTCCACACTACTTCACCAGTCAACATTGCCACATACTCCACGAACTGACAAGAAATGTAGGTTGAGCCTAAACCAAAAAACCTAAAAAAGTTAAAGCCACATGTCTCTTTCGAACTCAGCAGTTACTCAGTCAACCACCACTAACCACATTGTTCGGAGAACGTGCTTCAACAAGATTAAGAACTGCATGAAAGGCCTATATAAAGAAAAAATTCTATAAGAGATAAGGACCAAAAGATAACAGGAAAAATCACCAGGAAGACTATATTTTCTAGATTCTCCAAATCTCCAAACTTTTTATTCACAAGATCAAGCATTTCTAAGTTTAGAGATCACTTGTAATAAGATATCAGCCTCAAGCAATAAACGTCACTATTACAAAAATCCTCAACCCGAGGTCATGGTTTTTTAGCTTATTCATAGGTTTTCTACGGTAAATGCCTATACCATTTCAATTTTAAAAATAGATTTTGTTATAGGTACATTGGTGTAAGAACTAATTCCAAGCCATTTCGAGTTTACAGAATTTGGCCATTATATTTAGCACCGTCTGTGGGAAAGAAAATATTTTTCAAAATATCCTAAGGCATTCAGCCACTCTTCTGCAAATTTCGAACATGGTCACTTCCAGACGACCAGCAACCGAAATCCAGCTCGATCCCTCAGTTGTGTCGGAATAACTTACAGAGTTACGGGAGAATCTTAACACTAAAACTGAGAAACACAATGAGCTCGAATGACAATTAACTCATGATAGAGAGGTCCGCGAGAAGGAGCTCGACGTCGAACGATAATCTCACTTTACAGTACTCAAATGACATAAAGATTAATAACAACAATACAGACTACCCTGCAAGCTCTGCAGAACACTTAGCAGGCTCTTCCAACACAAGATCGTGATCAGGTGCTAGAAGCTTCTCGAGTTTTTATGCGGCAAAGATTGGGACCCCAAGGAGCCACCAGCAAAGCTATTTCCTAGAATATTCAGAATAAACCCCAACCTTCTATTCATTTGGGGGGTGAGGCTCAGTCTGAGATCAGCCGAGGTCACTAATGTTCCGTACGTCAGGAGGAAGAACAGAGACCTCCACCTCGAATTTTAGCATGAGATTGTTTGAGTGAAGGTATCGGTGCTCATAATCCGCCACCTCCTCGTCAAGCCACTCAACCGACCAGTCACTATATTACACAAGAGCATATGGGCCATCGTATTAAGGAGTTGATCAAAGCACGAGTTTCAGGCGCTACCGAGAACCTTACCAAATTACAAGGAAGCCCGATTGCCAAAGAACTATTTGATATTGATATTCCGAAATGTTTCCATACTCCGAAAATTTGCAAATACAAGGGTACCAATCCAAATGAGCACATTCAGCAATACCGCGATTCATTAGGGTTGAACTCCAATCTCAACCATATCCTCTGCCATCTGTTCACCACAAGTCTATAAGAGGAACCACTCCGATGGTTCTACTCTCTACTGGAAGACTCCATATACACATTCGACTAGCTACAAATACAATTCATCAAAACGTATGCTCACAATAAAGACAAAGAAGAAAATTTATACTCTCTTATTAGACGCAAACAATCCTATGGAAAAAAGCTTGGGGCATTTGCAAAGAAGTTCTTGGAGCTCGCACGTAAAGTGGACAATCCCGATCAAAAAATAGTTGTTACTGCTTTATCCAACTCGCTTTAACTTGACTGCAAGGCCAAAAAGTACCTCTTTCTCAACAAACATGCGACCATAGAGGATATGATTACCAAGGTCAATAGTTACGTCAACCTGGAAAGGATAATATCTGAAAGGTATAAATCTACTAAATCCATCCTTTCCACGAAAGGTCTATTTATAGATCGAGCCACTGATCCAAAGGAGGACCATGTTGAGCAAAAGCGCGTCAAGGGAAACTTTGACAACTCTCGGAAAGGCGGATCATAGGTCAACCGGTCCTCCCAAAGATAAATGTTCGAATATCTACCATTTTTCCAATCCTCATAAAGGATAACCTCTACGGTCTCTCCTAGCCATTGGAGCCAATTTAAAGCCGACTATACTACATGCTTCATAAGGTACACCATCATTCTACTGACAATTTCTATGCTTTACAGAGGTAGCTCAAGTTCATTTTTAAAGAGGGACGAATGTTCAAATATATTGTTAACCTGGAATCATACAAGAATGGCAGCTATAAGAAGCAGCTTGAAGTTGTCCAAGTCGAAGATCAAGCTGAGGAGAAGAATCTCTACCATATGTACCACATCAACATGATCGAGATCAATCAGATCACCAATTCTAACATATCCAAGCAAAGGAGATTATCAGAATACTGCGGTCTCACACCTTAAGACAAAGAAGCCAAACTTCTGCCTGAGTCGAGTAATCCCCGGCTCGGGATATCATTCAAAGATTATAATACTACCCATGTCAAATTCCCACATCATGATACATTAGTCATAATGCTCAAGATTAAGAAGTTTGTCATGCAAACGATGATGATCGATACTGGCAGCGGTATTGAGATTCTCTTTCAAAGCACTATCAACCAAATGGGCTTGTCGATCAAGTCATTCAAAGTAACACCAATATCAGTGGGTTTAGTGGCTCTAAGGAAGAGCGAGTAGGGAAAATTATCATGCCTATTACCGCAGGGCCAGCCACAATTAACTTCATCTTTTATGTGATCAATGCCAAATCTCGTTATCTCGGGATTATGGGCCGTTGCTGGATTCATAATATGGAAGATATCGCTTCAACCTATCATCAAGCACTCCGTTTCAAACACAACGATTGTATCTACAAAATCAGGGGTAGCATGTGAAAATACCGTCTCTCCTATTCGAGATACCTTAGACATATATGCTGCATAGTAATTATAGAAAGCTGAACACCCGATGATCAGCCTTCCAGAAAGGAGCCCACCGAATACATCAACATTGATAGACCAAGCAGTAGTACTTTCATCAGTATTAAGCTGGTTCAACACGTAAAAGACACTCTCATTCAGTTCTTATGACTAAATAAAGAAATTTTTGCGTGGTCTTTCGAAGAGATGCCTGGGGTCGATCCAGCCAAGGCATGTTATAAATTGGCCATCAACATCAGTACAATGGCAGTCAAACAGAAACATTGGCGCCAGTCACTGCAACTTTGAGATGAAATTAACAAGGAGATCGCAAAATTGATTAAAGTGGGATTTATTCGAGAAGTCAAGTATCCAGATTGAATATCTAACATCGTCGCTATTCCAAAGAAGAATGGGAAAGTCTGAGTTTATGAGGATTTCGCCGTCTCAACAAACATACTCCAAAGGACAGTTTCCATCTTCCCAACATTCATCAGATCCTTGATTCTACAGTAGGTCATGGACTCTTATCTGTGATAGACGCTGCTTCTGGATACAATCAGATTCTACTCTTGGATGAAGATCAAGAAAAAACCACTTTCATCACTTAAATAGGACTTTACTGTTCAATGTCATTCCCTTCAGACTTAAAAATGTGGGTGAAACTAATCAATACTTAATGACTACTATGTTTAAAGCACAGCTTGGGAAAGTTGTGGAAGTTTACATTGACGATCTATTGTACAAAAGTATACAGTCCATCAGCCATATTTCAGATCTCAACACAATATTCAACATTCTTCGTTCTTATAAGAAGCATCTCAATCCTGATAAGTGTCAATTTGGAGTACATTCAGGTTGATTTTTGTGCTACCTCATCAGCAAGAATGGGATTGAGGTCAATCCAAATCTGATTTGGGCTCTCCTCGACATGCCATCTCCACGAATGATAAAAGTTATTTAGATACTTGCTGGCAAGATTGTCGTTATCAACCGCTTTGTTTTAAAATCATCAGACCACTGTCGTTAGTTGTTCCTACTATTCCGCGGTTGCCCCAAGCGAGGAAAAGTTTAGCCAAATATAGAGGTTCAATGGGCATCTGAATGTGAAGTAGCTTTCCAGGACCTCAGAACCTACTTTGGGAAGTCTCCTATCATGAGCACCCCAATAGATAATGAGGAACTGATTATCTACCTAGCAGTTATAGATACTTCACTCAGTTCAATTCTTATTCGACTTGAAGGGAAAATCGAGAAACTAATCTACTTCATTAGTAAGACCCTCACTCCAGCGGAAAGAGGTACTCTAAAATCGAGAAACTTACTCTCACTCTTGTTTATACTTCATAGAAAATCAAGCTCTACTTCCAAGCACATTCAGTTAAAGTCATGATGAACTACCTACTTTGGGAAGTTCTATCCAAGAAAGAAAAATCAAGGAGAGTGCAAAAATGGTCAGTCAGTTTGGGAAAATTTGATATCAAGTTCGAACAACGTTATTTCGAAAATGAGCAGGCCATTACCGATTTCCTCACGGATTTTACAAACGAAGATCCCGAGTGGGAGGTGCACGATCCTGACTTTGTCGAGGAAGTTATAGAAGATCCACTCGACAAAACATTTGACGAACGAGCTAAGTGGAAAACAAGAAAAGGGTGGATACTTCTTGCAGATGGATCTACAGGACCCGCAGGGTCAGGAATTGAAATCGTATTGATTAACCCTTCTAACGACCGAATTGAGAAATCAATCTATTTGGATTTTAAGGTCTCAAACAATGTTACTGAGTATGAAGGTCTCATTTATGGACTCGATCTCACTCTCGAGCTCGGCGTCCCCGTGTTCTCAGTATACACAGATTTACTACTTGTTGTTCATCATTATTCTGAGCAATACAAGAAGAATGGCAAGATGATCGAATACGTAGCTCTCGGTACAGATAGGATGAGCAAGTTTGCGCTAGCAACTCTCAATTATCTTTTTCAAGATTAAAATAGACATGCTGATTCTATGGCATATCTAGCCAGGGTCTTAGGTATAGAAGCTCAATATCTCCAGATCAAAGTGATTTCAACCTCTAGCATTATTCGCATTTTTGTATGCACGATCAGCACTGGGGGCAATAAAGGGGGAGATGACGATTTGCAAAAAGCCTTTCTTAGTTTATCTCGGTATCAGAAACAAATACCATGGACCACTTCCCACAGATCCAAAGGAGCACCGACAACTGATAGACAACTTAAAACGCTACACCAATCAAAATTGTACCTTATACCGCCGTTCAGTCATGGGGACTTACCTCATACCTCTCCAAAATAAAAGTGGAAGAGATGCTCTACGATTTACAAGAAAGGACTTCTGGCTCCCATGCCGCAGGTTGATCACTGGCAAAAAAAGCCATTATACAAGGAGTATTCTGGCCCAGCATGCGCAAGGAAGCAAAAGAGTGCTCATGCAAATGTGCGCATGTCAGCGACATGGAAAGATTATCCGCGCCCCCGCGCTCGAACTTCATGCAAGCAAGGTGTTTAGGCCATTCAAAAGATGGGCACTCGGTCTTGTCGGGAAATTTCTGAATTCTCCAGGTAACCGCCACCTTCTACTCGTAGTTACTGATTATTTTACAAAAGAGGTATAAACAGTTCCACTCTGTCGATCTAGAGAAGAAGAGGTCATCTCTTTTATCTAGGAACATACCATCACTCAGTTTAGGTGCCCCCACCTAATTTGTATCGATAATGGGCCCCAAATTTTTGAAGAAAAAGGCGTAACTTCCCTTAACCAACACAAAATCATTCACTCAACATCCAATCCCTAGTGCCCTCAAGCCAATGGCCAAGCCGAATCACCAGAAAAACCATCGTGGATGGACTCAAGAAAAGGCTACACTCACAGATAAAAGGAAATTAGGATTGAGAACTTCCTCATGTCTTATGGGCATATTGTACCACTCTACGTCAGACGATAGGCTGCACTCTATTCCTCCTTGTCTATGGCACTGAGGCAGTCATTCCCTCTAAATACCATCATCCAGTTAGAGATCATGAGCTAACTGATGAGGAAAATAAGTTCGAATTGGCTTGTAACCTGAATTGGATCGATGAAACCAGGAAATGCGTCGTCGCTAACCTAGTTTGATATTATCAAATATTGGCCAGTTCTTACAGCAAATGAGTCAGAATTTGTACCTTCCAAATCAATGATCTCATCCTCTGAGAAATACCTCAACACTGCAAAGAGCCTCACGTTGGGAAACAAGCAGACAATTGGGAGGGTCCATTCCTTATCACAGGTCTCTCAGGCCTGGGATCATACAACCTCATGACAGAAGATAGAGTCCACATTTCAAGTTCTTGGAATACTAGGCGACTAAAATGATTTTATCACTAAAGTCCATTACTACTCCATTTCAGTTTTACCCCTTTTTCATTCCAGAAGTGAGATTTCCATCTCCATCCAATGTAAATTCTTTTTCAGAATTAATGAAACTTACAAGTTTTTCTCCATACATCTCTTTACTTCATAGATAATACATAGATTAAAGTATAGATAATACTAGCTTTCAATCGACATCATATTAGTTAAATCAAGAATATACTTGGTTTGGCTGATTCTACTAAATCTCCTACAATTAAAACAAGGTAGCACTTATTTTTAATCAAAGGACTCTACCAGACATAAGATAAGGCAAGGGTAAAGCTAGCTTTTATCTCTTTCAATATGTCTACGACATCATATCAGTTAAATCAAGAATATTCTTGGTTTGGCTGATTCTACTAAATCCCCTGTGGTTAGAACATGGTAGCACTTGTTTTTAATCAAAAGACTCTACCAGACATAAGATAAGGCAAAGGTAAAACTAGTTTTCATCTCTTTCAATATGTCTGCGATATCATACCAGTTAAATCAAGAATATACTTGGTTTGGTTGACTCTACTAAATCCCTTGTGGTTAGAATAAGGTAGCACTTGTTTTCAATCAAAGGACTCTACCAGACATAAGATAAGGCAAAGGTAAAACTAACTTTCATCTCTTTCAATATGTCTGCGACATTCTACCAGTTAAATTTAGGTTACGCCTGTTTGATTGACTCTACTCAACTCCAAGATTAAAGAAAATGTGATACTAGTTTTCAAACAAAGAGCTAAACCAGACATATGATAAAGCAAAGGTAAAACTAGCTTTTATCTCTTAACATGTCTACAACATATTATTTCTTTTCAGGTTTATGCAAAACAACTACAATGGATTCCATTCTATTATTGGGATGCCAGCTATGCTTTCCCCTAAAACAGGAGGTCGACTAGCCATAAAATCTGGAGCTTGTGCAATCACAACAATCCTACCCTGCTCTATCAATTCAACAAATTAATATCCTAAATCCATCCCCATGGAACTCATGCAATCTCCTTGATATATATCAACCTAACAGATACATCCCTTTGTTGATGCAAAGTCAAACAAGGTATCTCTCTCAAACTCAAGTCTTTTTACCTCTTCTACAAAATAAGTAATCACTGACTTTAGCAATTCTGAATATCGGGCCTGAGATACAACTGAGTGAGAGAAAACCATCCTTGATCTCTGAAGGTGATCTTCTAAAGCCTTGTCCCGTGCTTTCTAACTCGCCAGTTCTATTTCTATTAGATCTGTAAAAACAATGTTCTTTACAGATGTTTCCTCAGCATTAGCTTACTCAACTCGATTAATAGCCTCAAAATCAACCACCTGGGCACGAAATATCTCGGTCTCCTTGTTCAGTTCTTCCAGGTCTAGAATTTTCTTTAACAATTCATTTTTATCCTATATCACAATCACCTTCCCTCTGATAACATGCTCTAACCCTTTATCCCTGATAAGAACAGCGTCCAACTTTATTTGGCACTCCCGTAATTGTTCAGCTCCTTTATGCACATGCCCTTGAATTTGAGCAACATCCCTCTCCAACTCTCTCATTCGAGTTGAGAAACTAACGACTTCACCTTGAACAAAAGGAACTCTGGCATCATTTTTATTCTTCTTCGAGCGCTCGCCAGCCTCGATGCTTCTGACACGCGAATTGATCTGTGCCAGATCAGTTTTCAATTGAGCCACTCTCTCATTCAACTCATTATACTTGCATTTTACCATCCTAAACTCCATATCTTTTATAGGGAAAGTTGTAGTCAATTGTTCGACTGCAACTTCAGATGGAGACAGATCGTCTCGAGCTCCCTTTAGCTCGTTATCTTTACCAGCTAATTTCATCTTCAATCGCCCTAGCTCGTTCCTGCTATTCGCCAAATCGGATCGACTTTTCTCATGGTCATGAGTTTTCCTGGGTAGATCATTTCTTAAACCAGCCATCAACCAATTTAAACCTTCCTCTGATCTTTCTAAAGCATGTATACAGTAACAAGCCATGTTAGTTTCCCTGCTCTTTATCACCATTGCATCGTTCTGGCTTTTGAGTTTCAATGCATGTTATTTTACTCCTCGAGTTCTTTCGGTCCTTTCTCAATTTCGGCAGCCTTCTCCTCAATCAATCATGTCAGGTCGATAGCAGCCTGCGCTACCTCAACAAACTTGATGTACACCTTCACATGCTCATCTTCTCTATCTTTATTTACCTCTCTCATCCTATCGAAATCCTCTGTAAACTCTTGATTACATTGATGAGCTTCATCTTCGCGTAAGCGAGCTGACTCCAATTTGACCTGGACATAGCAGTTATATTATATCAAGTTCGATTCAAAATACTCAATCATTACATATGACTTCTAACAGGATATCTATTTTTTGACATCTACTGTGTAAAACTATTTTTGAACTTGAGGTCAATGTACAATCTCGAATGAATGCTTCATTACATATACTTCCAAGTCTAAGGCACACATTCTCTATATTTTAGTTTGCCAGAGACTACCATCTTTTATATGCACCATTCCAGTGCCATTTGTACCTAAACAGGTAACGAGTTTTTCATCCGTCTCTATACTCTATTTATTACTTTTTACCTCTATATTAATGATGCGTACAAATCAAATATTATTGCTCTATTCTAACCTGCAGCCTCGCTTGTGAAGACAACAGGGACGTTGAGGTCTCTCTCTCTATTGCAAGCTTAACCTCTAAATCTTTTATCCTGAGGCATATGTCCTTATGTTCCTGCAACAGGGTTTATAAAAGCAACTTAGCGTATAGAATTATATCCAAAATATATCCATAGTTTACAAACATTCTCAAATATTCATGCAATTATAGTTTTATAACACTATCCTACCTTCTCATTCTACAACTTTGGGCATTCGTAGTCTTCCCCTTGGTTGTCTCTCACCGTCTGGGGAGACACCATCCAGCCCTTCCACAATGCCAGGAGCAACATCTTCAGTCTCTTCATAGGTGTCGGCCCTAATGGCGTCCACCACATCCTCCTCCACATAGGTGTCGGCCCTAATGGCGTCCACCACATCTTCAGAATACCCTTTGGACAAAAGGTGACACCCGAGCCTGTCACGCTCAGCTACCTCCTCTGCCCAATCCACTCTCGCCTCAGCCTGAAGCTTATTGATCTCTACTAGTTGGGAAGCTTTCAAGGCCTCCAGCTGCTTCGCCACCCTGCTAAAATTAGATTTCAATCGAGCCTCATTTCTTTTGAGCTCGACCTTCTTCCTCTTCAGCTCGGCCCTCTCATTCACAACCCCGAGGCATATTCCCTTCATCAGCCGAGCAGCCTGCAAAAATCAAAAATAAAATGACCTTATCGATTAGCTCGAATCATAATACAAAATCCACCATAAAACGTATTTGAGCTTATGAACTTACCATTTTGCTCATCTCTTCACCCCCCCCCCCCCCACCCCCCCGTGGAGAGCTGTAAACCTAGCTTTTTCCTCTACCACTTTCCAATCTTCTTCCACCATAGGTCTATCTTCTACAACCTTCACCCCCGACGTTTCAGGTTCAATCCTTATCCTTTTTTCCCTGGCCTCGCCACTCCCCGTGGTCCCAGAAGCCGGGACGCTTTAGCATTTGCCTTTTGAGGAACATTCGAGCTAGTTTGCTCGACATAACGGACTCAGGTAATCCATCACATTCCACTTCAGGGGCCTTTGGAAAGTTTACTTGCCTTTCCCCATCAGTCCCCTTCTTCTTGCTGCCGTCGGCACTCGTCATTAGCCTTGACGACTGAGATTTTAGAACTTTGTCAACTCGACTGTTAACACGCTTTTTTCTACTAATGCCAAGATATTCCAGTACAGCCTCGAGCTCTGTCTCCTCTTGAGCAACTATATCCAGCAATGATTTTTCATCTTCACATGCAATTTAGGGCCTCCAGCATACAAAACATTAACATCAGCGAGCATTTCGTTGTCATACAAATTCAACTATCAAATCTCATATATTTTTCTTGGTTATACTTACTTTGTTTTACAGTTCTAAAGAGAAGTTCTATAGTTTCTTCATAATCTCTCTGAAGGCATTCACCCTTCACCCATATCACATTATCATTCTACGGTCGACCTGCCGAGTTCAGATCGAAGAAGTGAGGTCGAGTTACACTCGCACAAAAATATGTTCCTCCACTTGCAGAATATTTTTTTACACCAAAAAATTGCAATACATCCTCAGAGGTTATCCTCCTCCTTTTCTCATCTCCTTCCTAACGTATATTTAAAGTTTTACAAACACTTATCACCTCTTACGTGTTCCTATTCATCTGAACGGGACAAGCCCCTATAAGATTCCTAATCCCTTTCGTAAGATTGTTAAGGGGAAGACTCAATCCGTACTCCAACTAACACAGGTAACATAAAAAATTCTTTGATAATTCAGTCCAAGCATCCCCATCGAAATACTCCAAAGTGATCGATTCCTTTATACCCATATCCCTTTTTTCCTTCGCCAATCAGCCAACAATTAAAAATATTCCTCTCCTGTTGCTGCAATACAACCCTTAAATTGCCTACCGGTATAATCTATACAGTTACCCCATCTTCCTCCTAGAGAAGCCCTGGCTTTGCAAAACTCCTTAAATGCATCTGAACGAAGAGGATAGGATACCAATCTTCCAGGGAAACCTAGAAATTGATCAACACCTTTTTTTCCTTACTTTCAGATGTTCTAATATCATACTTAACCGACCAACTAGAGGTTGATGCCTCACTTATAGGGGAACTCCTCATATCAACTACAAGGAATAATTTTATCCTACACAATACGTTCGACCTTCACAGAGGTCCAGGTATCTATCATTATATTTTTAATATATGTCAACCACATTCAAGTATCTTTCATATATCATACAACAAAAGATTTTCATAGATTACTATAAATAGTACTTGATTACTTTTCTTCGCAATACCGAATGGTCTTCAAAAATAATGTATACACATCATAAATCCTCTACTAACCTTCTATGTTAGAGTGTGAATCCGAGGCAGCGCCGAATCCTTCCCTCACCACGCTGTTGTACAACCACCATCGCGGCCCAGTTTTAGTGGCTCTCTTATGCTTTGACTGGTAATCCCTTTCGTTTAAATCTCCATGCGTCTCCGTGCTATATTTACCTTTCTTTTTCCTTCCTTTCTCACTGATCTTCAAATTTTTAGAAGTTGAAAAATGTTTGATTGACGAAGAGAAAGTAGTATTTTTATTTTCTATCTTTAACTGCTGGTAGTTATTGAGCATCACACGAGCCATCATCGGTTTTGGAACCGAGACATCCCTTTCACTATCCATATCAGACGTCTTGCACCTTTTGGGTAAAAATGCCTCCCCTTCATTGCCTTTTCCCTTGTCTTTTATTATATTTTTTTCTGTCTTCTCCACATTTCCATCTGACCTAACCACACTCATGATGAGTCATACTTACACGCAATCGGGTTTTCACAACTTTTGCTCATGGGACAAAATCTAACTCCCTGCTCTTTTTGTACGCCCTTCTTCTTCTACTCTTATAGCATAAATGACATCATTTCTAAAGCTCACACCGCAGAGTTTCAAATATTTTCAAATTCATATTTCATAGCAGTCACAAATAGCAATCGTAGAAATAGAGAATCTATTCTACAACAATTTCTTTCGAATTATTCAAACACAAGAAGTTATATTTTATCACCCTTATTCATACATCAACTCTGTTCACCTCACATATAATTACATCTAAAAAAGCCTTCATGACCTGGGAAGCCACATCCAATCAATAAACCTACAGCGATCCTCACATCCTCAAAGTTGATCTCTTCTTCAGCAATCAACCACACCACTTCATCTCGATCTAAAGGATCCGTCACCAGTTCACAAAAAATCCCTTCATAGAAAAAATGTGCATACTCAAGTTCCCTTCCCATTGAATCTAAACCTTCGAACTGACATTCCCTCACTGGTAACTCAGCATCATAATCCAGCAGTCCAAAAATTCTTTCACGCATTTAAGCGATCTTTATTACAATTCGTCAATCAATGGCATAACGAATTCTCTTGGCTAGAGTCCACATCGTTCTAATCTCTTTCCCCAAATTCTGAAATCATTCTACCCTTATTTATCCATTTTTACTGTACATTTCATGCAAATCATGCTATTTTAATTTTATCTCATAACAGACGCCCCTTACCTTGAGAAAAATTATTTGAACGTATCTCTTCCTATCGAACTCAGTAATCCAAGGCTGTTACCGATCAAACTTATTATTTTCAAATCAAATTTTCTAAAAACGACCTCAACGATATTTGTTCTTTATTCTAGAACTCCTACCAATTTTTTTTCCTCTCCCACATTTCTAGCTCACAGATCGAATGATATTCGCCTTTTAACATATATATTCAAAGATAAATGTATACCAGTTCGATTATTACAAGTGTTTTACTTTTTGCCCTCAAATATTCTATTTCATACAATATTCTAAATTATTCATACAGCTCGATTTCCTGAGTTTTTCTATTTCTATATTAGCACGAATTTGGATAACAAATTTTATTCATCTCAAAATATATTACAAGTGCCTTTTCAGATAATAAGCCTTTCAAGTACACGACGGCAGGTACTTTATAGATGAAGTTATGTCTAATACTCAGTTTCAGGTACTTTAAAGATAATAAGTTTTTTAGTGCTTCTACAGCTTACAAGCCTTTCAGGCACTTCGAAGCTTCAAATCCTTCAGTTTGTCCTGCTTTAGTAATTTTTTGCCCTGATGCAAAGCATATATTAGAAATAACAAATATAATCCCTCCCATGAGTTTGGTTAAAGTCTAGATGAACTTCAAATGGAAATAATGGGAACATGAGACTTCGTGCTTGAACCATCCCTACAAACTGAAGGTCTTCTCAGCGCAAAGCAGTGATGGAAATAAAGAAGAAAACTTTCATTCTTTGTTTACCTCCTCCACTACCATCACCGCCTCCCCTATAACAACCAGCCCCTCTGAGTTGGTAGAGATGAAAAGGGCCCGGCCTTAAAATCTGTTACGATGCAAAACATCAGCGCAACTACACTGCAGTTACGCTAATCCCTACATCTGTCTCCCCAACCTTGTTTTTTGCAAGGATGCGGAGACAAACCCAATGTTGTTCGCCTGTTAAGACAATGTGGTTAAAATTTCCATCAACAATAAATGCACTTACTTTGACCTTAACACGTGCATCTTTATGCAGTCAAGCACCATCATTACTTCCTTCCTCATTCAAATTTCTAACCCATATCCCAAAAATTCTTTCTCAACCTAAGCCACTCCTGACTTTGGTTGTGAGGGGTCGATTATAGGGGCCTACCCCTCTATCTTACCTAAATTTATCTGTCTTCAGTTCGAACTGCCTCTATGTTAGACTCACACATTCTCTACTCGACTTTACCAGCCAACATTGCCACATACTCCACGAATTGACAAGAAGCATGAGTCAAGCTCAAACCAAAAAACCTAAACAAGTCAAAGCCACTCGCCTCTCTCAAACTCAGCAGTTACTCAGTCAATCGCCACTAACCATATTACTTAAAGAACGTGCTCCAACACGATGAAGAACTGCGGGAATGGTTTATATAAAGAAAAAGTTCAAAAAGAGACAAGAACCAGAAGATTACAGGAAAAATCACATGGAAGATTATATTTTCTAGATTCTCTAAAACTCTAAACTTCTTATTCACAAGATCAAGCATTTTTAACTCTAGAGATCACTTATAATAAGATATCAGCCTCAAGTAATAAATGTGACTATTACAAAAATCATCAACCTGAGATCGTAGTTTTTTAACCTATTCATAGGTTTTCCAAGCTAAGCACTTGTGTTATTTCTTATTTTCAATTAGATTTTGTTACAGGTACATTGGTGTAAGAGCTAATTCCAGGCCACTTCTAGTTTACGGAATTAGGCCATTACAATTTTATACTTATCAAATCTAAACATCCAAAACTTGGAAATTTAATCTCGCTAGAATTTTACCTTTTATTCTATAAATATTAATAAAATAAATCCAAAAATAGCCTAATTATTAATTAAAATATTTGGCTTTCTCGAAACACATAAAAACAAAATTTATAGGACAGTTTTGGATCAAACCATATGATCTATGATGAAAATAGTGCTCAAAACCATATGAGACATGAAATTTTTTTGTATTCAATCATAATATAGGGATAAAATATAAAACCCTAGACTAACAATGTAGATATAAGCATGTAAACCTAAATCTCATGTAAAAATGGATCTAATCATATAGTCTAAATCATGTATCAAGATTAACCAAATCTAGCATATGTATCATATTTAAGGCATTAGTATGTAAAAATATGTAGAGTACATAAAGCGACTCTACTAAAATGCATTACCAAATATTAGATCAAAGCATATTCATAAGAATTAATCTAAACGTGCATATTATGAGATCTAAAAATTAACCTTGAAAAAGTGGAGCTACAAGGGTTACCTTGATCCAAAAGCTATGAAGAACAAGAAATTGCTACCCAAGATAGGCTCCAATACCAATAATTTTTGCTCGAAGGAAGAACAAACAATGTTTGACAATGTGTAATCGTCTATAATACTTATCCAATATGAGAGAACATATAGAGAAATATAGAGAGATTCTATTAGGGCTCCAAAAGGCCAAATACCCTTAGTTGTTCCATAGTTACATTATGTGGGAGTCTCCATATATTTATATTGGAGACTCCTAGGCCTCTCTCTCTCTCCCTAGCCGAACCCTAGATGGGCTAGTAGTCGATGGTAGCCCAACCCACTCCACTCTGGGGGATCTACCATACCATGTAAACTATAATAAATAACAAATTTAGCCTAGAGTTCTCAAATTCTAAATTTCCTATTTACCTGTAACATGTTGATTGATGAATAATAAGTATATGTTTTGGCCTTTAAAAACAAAACTCCAACGTGTCTCAAACTTGAGCCGAGTATTCAAATAGGCTTATAGGCTATTCCAAGGCCAAAAGGTTGTTTATATATTTTTGGACTGAAAGTAAAACTTCCCTCTAGTCTTGAATTAAGTGTAAATTTTATGCTCCCAATTGAACATCATTGACGGGATTGATGACTTGCCGACGATTGATGACATAATCATCTGAAAATGTCCAACACAACTTATCTAAAAAGATGAGTATGTCAGTTGGTTTATTTAAAGGGTAGTGAAGCTGACATTTTTTGTTCTTTAGCTAGTTACAAGTATTTAGTAACGTCGGAGGAGTTCACATGTTGAAAAGCTCAAACATAAACCCATAATATATTTTCTCTATAGCTAAACAACACGTTACAAGTAAATAAAGAATTAAGAATTTGAAAACATAAGGGCTAATTTGGTATTTAAGTATATTAGAGTACTAAATGCAATGATAATTTGAGAAATTATAAATACACTCCATACGTAAGAATCTCACCCCACTTTATGCTCACCTGTCACCCAACTTTTATTTATTTTTTTAGAATAATGAGCTCAACCCATCTCTTTAAGAAATACCAAATTAAGTTTGAGAAAAAAGTTAAGTAGGTAGCTCACCCTACTCTTGCGTATTTTAGTTTCTCCCCCATCCGTTATAAGGTTTTGAATTTTCAAATATGTCTCTCTTTATCATTTTTACTTGGTCTAAATTCATGATATATATTTGGGGATGAAAACCGCATTTTCTTTTATAGTGTATGCCTCTTTTAAAATCTATGAAAATAAGTATTTACTTTGATGAGTGTATGGATTTTTTTATTATTAACAATCATGATCATGGAATTGCATACTATGAGATGCATTTCATCTCTTGATGTAATTTTGTGGTAAAAGCATTATATTTTATCCCATTTTTTCTAAATAAATTTTTTCTTACAATGAGTTACCGCTAATTTGAGAAGTTTGAGTTTTCTCTCTTTTACAAGCTTATATAGAATTTTTCCTATTCGAATGCAGGGTGCTTTATTCGAATAAGTTTTTTTTCTGTTCGAATAGCTTTCCGCCTGGGCAGTTTTATTCGAATAGAATTATTTATGTTCGAATAGATTTCTGCTGGGCAGTTTTATTCGAATAAAATTCTCTTTGTTCGAATAGATTTCTGCCTGGGCAGTTTTGTTCAAATATATTAATTTTTGTTCGAATAGAATTCTGCCTGTGCAGTTTTGATAAAATAAATTTCATTTTATTCGAATATTTCTTTATTCGAATAGACAAATAGCATATTCGAACAGAAGAGTGATCAGTTCTACTTTTGAGTGTGTGAGGGCATTTGTGTCCATGGGATGTAATTCTCTTGAAATTTTCGATTGAGCATATATAAATAAACTAAATTTTTTGCAAAAAAATATTTAAAAAAAGTAAGCGGCAAATTGCCTTATGAAGATCTGAATTATTTAAGTTGTTAGAGAAAACCGATTAGGATATCAGGGTTGAGCTTTTAGAATGAAATACTATTGTGTTATCATTTTGGAGACATATTTGTCTTTACAAATGAAGTATTGTTATTTAACATAGAACTAATTGGCTAGGGTGCGCTTGTAGAGTTTGGGGTGTAGTTAAACTTCTCATTTGAAAATAGGGTCTCCTAGTAAAATTTAGAAGTTTGAGCATTTAAGGTACTAAATTAATTTTCGAGGCACTTTAGGCCCTACACAAAAAATTTCTTAAAAAAAATTAAGACTTCCAACTCCAAATACACCCTAAGAGTACCTATAACAGAAGAGTACGCATGCAATTTTGGTTTACCATACCGGTATTCCATAATCGCATACTATTTTCGTCCAACAGGAAATTACAGTTTTTCTCTTTTAGGTACTTAACGGTTCAGCGCCTAACACAAAAGAGCCAAATGATTTATAATTTCCTCTTGGACGCTCAACGGTTCAGCGCCCATCATCTGTTAATAAAACTTGTATAATTTCCCTCCTTCCCCTCTCATTCAAACAACACCACCGTAAAAAACACTTACACCCAAACACTCCAACACCAAACACCACCACCCTAATTCCTCACACAACCCATAATCAAGCAAGAACATTACACTGACGCTAAAATCAATGGAAAATTATAATCACACCGCCCGATGCCAAAATTGCAATGCGGTAGTGGAGAGATTTAACTCGCACGACGAAGGACCCGAACACCCACCTCCACCCCTCAATATTTATCTTGATAGCATGAGAAGTTTGGTGGTGTTTCCAGAGAGTATAACTCATATATTGAAGAAAGTTGCAACAATCACGGTGAGAAAAAATAATAAAATTTTCATAGCTTTTTTTACCTTTAGCCATGTGTTTGATGAAATGCCTCAAAAAAATGTTTAGATGTTTAACAATGTGCTTGATGAAATGTCATATTGGAGATGATGTAGGGGGATCCTCTTAACTTTCATGGCAGGATGCTTATGATTGTGAAGACCTACGACAAGTTGCATAATGATTAAAAGGCTTGGCTAATGAATTCCTCATTTGGTAATTTTAAAAAATATTTTATTGGAAAAATTGGTAGATATTGGGTGCTCGAAAAAAGTGATAAAACTTTAGTTCAAGACCTCTCAGAAAGGTGGTCGCTGACCACCTACACGTTCCACTTAGTGGACATGAAGATGGGATTTACCCCGTTAGACTTTTACATGATAATGGGGATAGCGAACGGGGATCCCAGAAAGCGTCCATTGCCGTTTAATTTTGATTACGAAAAGCCAGGAATAAATTACCAATTTTTTCCCATTTTAGGGGAAAATGTTATCCATTCAGAGGCTGTACAGATAAATTAGATAAAATGATTTATTGGGGCAAGCAAAAATGATCCCAAGACACGACATTTATCGATCAGGGCTTTCATATTTCTTCTAATGGCCGAACTCTTCTTCCACAATAGTTAAAGTATGATTAGGTTGGGTTATTTGGCCACGATTGCTGACCTTGATAGGCTGGATAATTATGATTGGGGCTCTACCATTTTGGGGGCTTTATACACGGCCCTTGACGCTTACTCTTTGGGCATGAAGTGCTTGTGTGGCTGATGGACTTTTCTTGAATATTGGTACTATGAATATTCAGCAAATCTTCACCCTATACTTTAGGATGAGACAACCAATGACATGTACCTCTATTTCCTCAGATTAACTCGATGGATGAGTATTAATTTGATAGAGAAAGTTAATAGGGGGATGCATAACAACATGAGCATTGCTAGGGTTCAGATTAAGATGCGGAGATTAAACAATCTCATGTGTCCATGAGACTTATATTTAAAGATACAACAAGGTTTAAAGGGTCACGAGGATACGCCCCTAGCAGTTGTACGATGGTATTCACGGAAAAGGGTACCTCTTTAGGATCCTAGCCTTTCGCATGTTTGGTATTTTGGGGAGCGGTGTTCTCATCAGGTATTTGGGGTTGCACATGTTCAAGTAGACCCTTTACGCACTCAGGATATGTTTGGGGATTGTTAGATACTTAGGGATCGTTATCTAGACTAGCATAGAGGTCAGGGATAGGTAGATGGTGAACAATTTCTTATCAATCATATCAACTATAATCTATATTGGGTTAGGGATCTACACCGTACATTTTATCGGACTACTCATAGACGATAAACACTGATATGATCAGTCCAAGAGTGATTAGAGGACAAATTATTCCTCCGAGGTTTACATAATCCATGCCATAGGAAATAAATTACACACAACATAACATTGATACCAGTGCTTATCCCATATGGCAATTCAGATTTATTGATATTGATACACAATCCAGTGTCAAGAGCGGTTTGAGGATAAATTATTCCTCCGAAGTTTACACAATCCATGCCATAGGCGATAAATTTCACACAAGATGACATTGATACCAGTGCTGATCCCATATGGCAGTTCAGAGTTATTGATATTGATGGCACTGATAGGTTGCTTGACGTACCAAACCTTAACGATGTCCCCAGGGTTACTATCTGCTGGTTTATATAATGATATAGTGGTAAATGGTTACTTTGATATTGTAAGTTTTTTATATCCTTTTAATTACATATATAAGTTTTGCTCATGACACCTTTTATTATTGCAATATACCCAGTATTTGGATAAGTCTAGACATATATATGCTAGTGGCTAGCAAATTACATATGATTGAGTGACTTCGATGTACGAACATTATACTGGAGTGATCACTGACAGAGATGAGATGATCATAGAGAGAGATGCCAAGGTACAAGAGCTTTACGATCAAAATTTGGACCTGGAAGAATCCATTGCTGAGTTGCAAGAGCAGCTTGATCGATACCAGTTGTGATAATTTGTTATTTATCATTATGTTCATCTTTTAGACTACTTATTTTGGACTATGTCGTTATCTTTTAATTTTGGACTATTTTGTTATGTTTTAATGTTGGACTTATTAGTTTTACATTTGAACTATGTCGTTATATTTTTATTTTGGCTTATGTCGTTATGTTTTAATGTTGGACTTCATAGTTTTACATTTGAATTATGTCGCTATGTTTATATTTTTGATTATGCCGTCATGTTATTAATTTTAAATACTATGTATTCCGCCTTTATTTCCCTTAAGTCTCCCACCTTTATTTCTTTTATATATATATATATATATATATATCTTATCAAACACATACATTTTTTCACATTCAAATAACTATCTCTATCTCTATTTCCAAGCACTCAAGCAACATGTTCCCAACTAATAGCCCTCTCATAAATTATTTGACTAGTTCCTCCGATGAAGATGATGAGTTATTGGAAGATTACGCATTGTGTTATTGTTATCATATGAAGCTTTCAAATCCAGGTTACATAAAGAGGTCGGGGATCGATGATAGGTCATAAATACATCAGTCATAAGCACAAATCTTTATTCAACTTTTATTGGATGATTACTTCGACGAAGTAAATCCAACTTTCGATGCGGCACTACAACAAATGCAGGCTTCAACGTCATTTATTTAATGATGTTAAAACCTTTCGATGTCATTTTTCAAGCAAACATGGAAAACAGTATCGTGGTTGCTTTTACACAATTAACATCATTTCCAAAAATAACATGGGAAGTACATAATAAACTGACATCATTACATTGAATATCACGTGAGTTTAGTAACGACGTCACTTAGTTAGGTCAAGTACAAAATGACATGATAGAATTTTAAAAAATAATGTTAGTTATATAGTGACGTCAATAGGTAAAAGAGGAAGCAACAGTATCATCATTAAATTACGTCAATTGTTGAAATAGGAAATAACAACATCATCACAAAAATGACTTCCTTAGTTTGCAATAGAAAAAAAATATTCCTTTCCAGCAGCTCAACATCATGTGCATTGCACATGCTTGAGTTTGATCTGTAGATATTAGTCATAACTCAAATGTTACTAAACCTTAATGGTTAAAAATACAATAACAAACTCAACTTAAGAACAAAAATTAAATCAATTTCCTATAAATGTATAGTTATATAAGTACAATTATATGGACTAAAATGATATAACATATTACAATCCTCTAAGTCAATTAATTAAGAATCAAATAAAGTACATATAATTATTGGAAAAGATTTCATCGGTCGTATTATTGTTTTCTGACCTGCAACAGAAATAGTATTACTTCAATGTCATGCATCACTATACCATAAAACTTATCTTCCCTTAACTCGAAAGGCTATATCAAATACCTGTTACTTAGAGGATCTAAATTATAAGCTTCACAAAAAAATGACAAATTAAAGAGAATACGACAGTTAGAAGGGGTGTAGCAAAATTTTTTGACATAGTTTCCTTAACGTTGAGGTAACTTAAAACTGTAACAGACAAAAGAGAAAATTAAAAAAATGAAAGTGATATAGATATATTAAGTCTTAAAGAACATACAACCAAACTAACATACTAAAAGGAAAATTCCAACAACTGGAAAAAATAATAATGCGGTAGAAATAAAAATGAGGCTGAACTGTGATTAAGCAAAGTAGTTCCCAACACGAAAAGTAGTGAATGCATGTAAACCATTTTGATATGCTCCTCACTAAGACAATAACCCCAACTTCTATTTAGAACACTTTACCTTTATATTACCGAACCAATGCTCCAATTATGCTTATATCATGTGATGAACATTGATGTTGATACCCTCCATCCACTAACTATTTCAAGCCGTATAATGCATTTGTCTAATCCGCGCATGATCTCAAGATACTCTACAAAATTGAAAATGTAGGAGTACAGATTAGGAAATAAGTCGTTGTATATAAAGCAAGCTTCTTAAAATAGTTACAAAAGAAGTTCTTAATTCATATTGCTAACAGTGATTCCAAAAGATTTTTTGAACGTGCCTAGAACTCTACCTACACTACCCCTTAGAATGCTCCCAATCTCTACCCTGCCTGGGTTCCCCAAAGAAGAGCCATCGCATCATATTTTTACCTCATTTGAATTTGGTAGTTCCCAGTAGCAGCTTTGAACTCTGGACTGCTTGGCCAATTTATATTTGAGCTTTAGAGCTTTAAGTGTTTACAGATCCTGTGTGGGGAGTAAGCCTTGGAGCCTTTGGATAGAATAGTTGTATCTAGTAGGTCCTTGCAAACAGCAATTTACATTTGCTGCATGGTTATCCTTGCTTCATCATATCTGCATCTATTTCTTGCTTTCCAAAAAACATTACAAATGGGAAAAACTATTGTGGTCCAGAGGTCTTGGATATAAGAGTTTAAGGCTTTACTTTTCTCCAGTATAGTTTTCCAAGTTTCTACATGAGATATTGGAGTGATGTAGAAGATGTTAGTGGCTCAGTGCCATAGAGGAGTAACAGAGGTGCAGTGCAGAAGAAGATGTTCATTTTCTCCATTTGCCATATAAAGAGAGCACATAGAAGGCATAATGATGTTTCTTTGTCTGACATTGCATTAAGCAGTCTCCATGCAAACCCTCCCAATCTGGGATGCAAGCTATTTCTCCAAGTGTATTTCCACCACCAAACACCATGTTCTTTTTTTCTAAGTGTTTGAAAGTCATTTTTAACTGTGAACTGTCCGATAGGATTAGGTTTCTAGATTAATTCATCAATGCCATTAGGATGGCATTGGATGTTGTTAGTGTTGATCCCCAAAGATAAGAGTAGAAGCCTAATACCTATTGGCATTGCCCTACCCTCACTATCAATGAAGTCACTAAGCTTTGTTGTACATTTCTTCCATAGATGTTTTGGGAGATTAATATATTCTCTGAGATGTATGTCAGTAGACCAAGCATCTCTCCAAAATTTTATTCTAGATCCATCTCCAATCACCGAACCTATATGAGTCCTAGAGATTGTAGTTGCTTGCTTAATGTCTGGCCAAATAGAAGATTGCTTATGGATTTTAAGAGGATCATTTTGCATTGTGAAGAACTTAGCTTTGGGAAATCTATTCTAGTCTACTTCCCCATCCCCAAAAATTTAGTTAAGCTTACAAAGCATAGCTTCATTCACCTCCCCAAGGCCTCTCAGTCCTAACCCTCCCTCCTTCTGAGGTTTACACACCTTATCCCATCTGATTGTTATGCTTCTTCAGGTGGATGGATCACCCGTCCAAACAAAATTTCTTAGAATAGAGTCTCCCTCCTTGATCATAGATGTAGGCCATTTGTAAGCTACCATATTATGTATAGGAATATTATTGAGCACCGCCTTGGCCAGAGTAACCCTCCCTTGGAAAGAGATCATTTTGCTTATCCAGTTGTTGGTTATTTTCCTTATCTTATAAACGAGAAGTTTAATGGTTACTTTAGTTTCCCTTCCTTACATGAGAGGTATTCCTAGATATGTCTTAGGGAATCTACCCTTCTTGAAGCCAAAGATGTCCAAAACGATCCGTCGTCTAGTTTAGGGGACGCTGCTTAGAAATATCTTGCTCTTATTAATACTCACAACTTTCCCTAAGGAAATCTGATATTGCATAAGAAGTTTTTGCAACTATTTTAAACACTTAGTCTCTCCATTAAAAAAGAAAAAAATATCGTCTACAAATAGCATATTTGATAGTTACCATAGGAAGAATTTTCCTTTCTTCTTTGAGTCTGTGGAGGCTTATACTTAGAATATCTTCAGCCAGTGCAAGTAAAAGAGAGGATAGATGGTCTCCCTGCTTTAATCCCCTACACATTATGAAATATCCAGTTGGACTCCCATTGATAGAGATTGAAATCATTCCACTACTGATAATGGTCTTTACCCAATTGCAAAAAATGTCCTTGAACCCATAAGCTTCTAAAGTTGTATAAAGGAATTCCCAGCTTAGTGTATCATAAGCCTACATAATGTCCAGCTTGAGAGCCACATTACTCCCATTTTGCTTTACCTTCATCTCATTGACTAGTTCAGATGCCATACAAATATTATTATGAATATTCTTGCCCTTAATGAAGGCACTCTAAGCTTTTGACATGATTCTTGCAGCAATAGGTGAAAGTCGAGAAGCTAATATCTTAGTAATAATCTTAAAGATAAACTTACTCAGACAGATAAGCCTATATTGATGAATATAGTCAGGCCTCTTGACTATGGGAGGCAGAACAATAAGATTGGAGTTGTAGCTGACATAAATCATACCTTCAGTAAAGAAGGAGCATATCCCCCTTATACATGTCTACAGAGATAATCTTCCATTATATTCGGAAGAAAGCACCTAGGGACCCATCAGGTTCAGGTAAATTACCTGCATCTAGAGAGATTATTGCATTGTAAACATCTTCATGATTAGGTATTGTTATAAGCATATTGTTCTCAGCTACTTGGACCCTATCTGAAATATTCTCAAAGAACGAGGAGGAAATGTTAACTTCATGGTGAGATAATTTGGCGGTATAGTAGCTAACAATACATTCCTTACTGCCCCCTTGCTTGTTTATGTCATTCCCTTGTGGAGTTTTGAGTTTAGAGATCATAGCTTTCTCATTTCTTACTCTTATGGTGGTGTGAAAGAATCTCGTGTTTACATCCCCTTCAGGCAACCATTTAACCCAAGATCTTTGTCTCCAATCAGTTTCTTCCTTCATCCAAACAAGATAAGAATATAATGCTTAAAGCTTCCATATAAACAATAGAGTTATGCTTTCATGGATAATTGAATATTTTCATCGAAGAAGTTCGAACAAAGTTTCATTTATCATAAGAGTGATTTCTAGAATTTGGAAATGATTAGACAAAATGAAACTTGAAAGAAGATTATATAGGTGAGAAAAATGGATCAATAGACATGAAAGACTAGCTCTTATTGTTATTTGATAAATGATTAATGCAAACTTATTTGCGTTGAAGGGAATTCTTTTAGCATTGAAACTTAGTCGTCGTGGATTGGGTAGTATTGCGTTCTCACTGCTCAGCATCAAAAGCATAGTAGACATGATCGGCCTATCTTTTGTTCATTGTTGAACATGCAAGAGACCTACATGAATACATCACAATACTTCAAGCATATTGTATGAATCCTCTGAAATTCCATCAATTAATTTGATGGCCTTATTTTCATTATATAGTGACCAAGCCTAAAATGATTTTGCAATCAAATTTACAGTCATTTAAATGCAATTAGATAAAAATTGATAAGAAAGATCATATAAGTTTGGGTGACTTACATGTCCAATAAGATTAAGTTCATGATATGAATTATGGAACCCTTTGTTTTACATGCTGCAGTGGCCTACCCCTCGATCTTATCAAAATCGAGTTATCTCCAGTTCAAACTACCTCCATGTCAAACCCACGTATTTTCCATATGACTTCTCCAGTCAACATTGCTACCTACTCCATGAACTGATAAAAAACGTAGGTCGAGCTCAAAAAGAAAAACCTGAACAAGTCAAAGCCGCATGTCTCTTACGAACCCAACAGTTACTCATTCAACCGCCACTAACCACATTGTTCAGAGAATATGATTCAGCACGATGAAGAATTATGAAGAAGGCCTATATAAAGAAGAAGTTTCAGAAGAGACAAGGCCCAGAAAATTACCCAAGAAATCACCAAGAAAACAATAATTTCTAGATTCTTGAAACTTCAAACTTTTTATTTACAAGATCAAGCATTTTTAAGTCAAGAGATCACTTGCAATAAGATATCATCCTCAAGCAATAAACGTTAGTATTACAAAAATCTTCAATCCAAGGTCTTAGTTTTTTATCTATTCATAGGTTTTCCACGCTAAACACCTGTGTCATTTCTTTCTTTTTATTAAATTTTGTCACAGGTGCATAGATGTAAGAGCTAATTCTAAGTCACTTCGAACTTATGAAATTAGGCCATTGCATTTGGCACCGTCTGTAAGAAAGAAATCATTTCTATGATATCCTAAGCCATCCATTCACTCTACTGCAAATTTTAATCATGGTCACATCCAGGCGACCAGTAAAAGGAATCCAGCATGATCTTTTAGTTGAGCCAGAACAACTTAGAGAGCTAGAGCAAATCTCATCACTGAGATAGAGAAATGTAATGAGCTCGAACGTCAATTAACTCTCAATCGAGAGCTCTGTGAGAAGGAGCTCGATGCCGAACGACAAGCTCGTTTCTCAACGCTCAAATGACATGAAGATCAAATGACAGTAATACATACTGCCTTGCAAGCTCTGCAGAACACTCAGTAAGCTCCTCTAATACGAGATTGCGATCACGTGCCAGAGGCCTCCCAGGTTTCTGTATGGGAATAATTGAGACCTCAAGGAGCTACCAGTAAAGTTATTTCCAAAAATATTTGGAATGAACCTCAACCTTCCATTCATTTGGGCGAAGAATTTTAGTCTGAGATCAGCCGAGGTCACCGATGATCCATTTGTTCAGTAGAAGAACAACGACCCCAACTTTGAGTTCTAGCACGAGATCACTTGAGTGAAGGTACCGGTACTCACAATCCATAACCACCTTGTCAAACTACTTAACTGACCCGTCATTATGTCACACAAGAAAATATGGACCAGCGTATTAAGGAGTTGATCGAAGCATAAGTTCTGGGCATTTCCGGCGACCTTACCAAGTTATAAGGAATTCCAATTGCCAGAGAACCATTCGATATGGAAATACCAAAAGGCTTCCATACTCTGAAAGATCGTAAATACAAGGGTGCCGATCCCAAGGAGTACATTCAACAGTACCTTGATTCATTGGGGTTATACTCCAATCTCAGCCACATTCTCTATCGTATATTCGCCACAAGTCTGCAAGAGGAACCGCACCAATGGTTCTACTCTCTACCTGAAGACTCCATATACACATTTGATCAGTTGTAGAAACAATTCATCAAGTTATATGCTCACAACAAAGATAATGAAGAAAATGAATATTCTCTTATCAGTTTCAAACAGTCACACAGAGAAAGCTCGAGGCTTTTGTGAAGAAGATTTTGGAGCTCGTACATGAAGTAGACAATCTCGATCAGAAAATACATGTTACTGCTTTCACCAACGTACTCTAGCACGGCTGCAAAGCCAAAGAGTACCTCTACCTCATCAAACCTGCGACCTTGGAGGATATGATCACCAAATTTAATAGTTACGTTGACCTGGAAAGGATGATGTTCAAAAGGCATAAATCTACTAAATCAGTCCTTCCCACGAAAGGTCCATCTACAAATCGAAAAACTTAAGCGAAGGAGGATCAGGGTGACCAAAAGCGCGCCATGGGAAATACTGGCAACCCTCAGAAAGGCGGTTAATAACTTAAGCTGGTCCCCTCAAAGATGAATGTTCGGATCTCTAAAAAATTTCCAATCCTCTCAAAGGATAAGCTCTGCCGTCTCTCCCAAGCATTGGGACCAATCGAGAACCGACCATACTGCATACATCATAAGGTAAACCCTCACTCTACTGACAATTGCTATGCTTTATAGAGGTTGCCCAAATACATTTTCAAGGAGGGATGGATGTTCAAATATATTGTCGACCTGGAATCATACAAGGATGGCAGCTATAAGAAGCAGCTAGAAGTTGTCCAGGTCGAAGATCAAGCTGAGGAGAAGCATCTCTACCATATGCGCCACAACAACATGATCAAAATCAACCAGATTACCAACTCTAATAGATTCAAGTGCAGGAGGCTTTCTAAATGCTGCGTTCTCACACCTTAAGACAAAGAAGCCAAACTTTTGCCTGAGTCGGGCAATCGCCGGCTCGGGATCTCATTCGAAGATTGCGATACTAGTCATGTTAAATTTCTACATCATGATGCATTTATCATAATGCTAAAGATGAAGAAGTTTGTCATACACACAATGATGATCGATACTGATAGCGGTATTGTGATTCTCTTTCAGAGCACCTTTGACCAAATGGGATTGGCCGATCAAGTTATTCAAAGTAACAACGATATCAGTGGATCTAATGGTTCTAAAAAAGAGCGAGTAAGCAAGATCATCTAACCTATTACCGCAGGACCAGCCACAATTAATGTCATCTTCTATGTGATCAGCGCCAAATCTTGTTATCTCGGGATTATGGGCCGTTGCTGGATTCATAACATTGAAATAATCACTTCTACCTATCATAAAGCACTCCGCTTCAAACACAATGATGGTATTTATGAGATCAAGGGTAGTCAAAAGATTTCTTGAGATTGTAAAAATACCGCCTCTGCTATTCTAGATACCTCTGACAGATATACTGCATAGCAATTACAGAAAGCTAATCACCCCGATGGTTTTCCTTCCACGGAGGAGCCTACAGAATACATCAACATTGATGGACATAGCAGAGGTACTTTCATCGATACTAAGCTGGTTCAGCACAAAAAAAATGTTCTCATTCAGTTCTTATGACTAAATTAAGATATTTTTGTGTGGTCTTTTGAAGAGATGCCTGGGGCCGATCCGGCCAAAGCATTCCACAAATTGCTCATTAACATCAACGTTACGGCGGTAAAATAGAAATACCGACAACTATCACTGCGACTTCTAGATTAAGTTAACATGGAGATTAAGAAATTTATCAAAGTGGGATTCATTCGAGAAGCCAAATATCCAGATTAAATATCCAACGTCGTTGCTATCCCAAAGAAGAATGGAAAAGTCTGAGTTTGTGTAGATTTCACCGATCTAAACAAACATACTCCAAAAGACAGTTTTCCTCTTCCCAACATTCATCAGATCCTTAATTCCATAGCAGATCACGAACTCCTATCTATGATGGATGCTTCTTCTAGATACAATCAGATTCTACTCTTGGATGAAGATCAAGAAAAAAACACTTTCATTACTGAAAGAGGACTTTACTGCTACAAAGTCATGCCCTCAGACTAAAAAATGCAGGTACAACTTATCAATGGTTGATGACTACTATGCTTAAAGTACATCTTGGGAAAGTCATGAAAGTCTGCATTGACGATCTCTTGTGAAAGAGCATACAGTCCAACAGCTACATTTTGGATCTCAACACATAATTCAACATTCTTTGATCTTACCAGATGCGTCTCAATCCTTATAAGTATAAATTTGGAGTACATTCAGGTCGATTTCTTGGCCAACTCATCAAGAAAAAGGGGAATGAGGCCAATCTAGATCAGATTCGGGATATCCTCAACATGCCATCTCTAAAAATGACGAAAGACGTTTAGAAACTTACCGGCAAGAATACCGCTATCAACCGTTTCGTTTCAAAATCCTTAGACCGCTATCATTGACTGTTCTTATTACACCGCGATTGAACCAAAAAAGGAAAAGTTTAGCCAAATGCAAAGGTTCACTAGACATTAGAATGCAAAACAACTTTTCAGGATCTCAAAACCAATTTGGGAAAGTCTCCCATCATGAGCACCCCAATAGATAGTGAGGAACTAATTATCTACCCACCAGTTACAGATACTTCACTAAGCCCGGTTCTCATTCGAATTGAAGAAAAAATCAAGAAACCAGTCTACTTCATAAGCAAAACCCTCACTCCAGCAGAAACGTGGTACTCTAAAATTGAGAAACTTCTTCTCAATCTTGTTTATACTTCACAAAAACTCAAGCACTACTTTCAAGCTCATTCAGTCAAAGTCATGATGAACTACCCATATCGGGAGGTTCTGTCCAAGAAAAAGAAATCAAAGAGAGTGCAACATTGGTCAGTCAGCTTGGGAGAACATGATATCAAGTTTGAATAACGTCATTTTTAAAAGGGTCAGGCCACTGCCGATTTTCTCGTGGATTTTCCAGTGGAAGGTCCCGAGTGGGAGGAGCATGATCCTGACCTTACAGAGGATGTTACAGAAGATCCACTGCCCAAAGCATTTTATAAGTGAGTTGAATGGATTACAAGGAATGGGTAGAGACTTTATACAGATCGATCAGCAGGACCCGCAGGGTTAGGAATTGGAATCATATTGATTACCCTTTCCAACGACAAAATTAAGAAATCAATCCGCTTAATTTTTGAGGCCTCGTAAAATGTCACCAAGTACGAAGCTCTAATTCATGGACTCGATCTCGCTCTCCCAATCATAGTTTACACAGATTCACTACTCATTGTCTACCATTACTCTAAGCAATACAAGAAGAATGGCAAAATGATCAAATACTCTGCCCTAGTTGGAGATAGGATGAGCAAGTTTGCGCAAGCAACTCTTAATTATCTTCCTCAAGGTGAAAATAGAAACCCCGATTCCTTGGCATAACAAACTGAGGTCTTATGCATAGAAGCCTGATATCTCCAGATCAAAGTGATTTCAACCACCAGTATTAATCGCATTTTTGTATGTCGGATCAACATTGGGGGCAATAAAGGGGGAGACGACGATTGGCAAAAGCCTTTCTTAGTATATCTTGGTATCAACAATAAATACGAAGGACCACTTCTAGCAGATCCGAAGGAGCACCGACAGCTGATAGACAACTCAAGGCGCTACACTAATCAAAATGGTACCACTGTTCAGTCATAGGGCCTTACCTCTAGTGCCTCTCTAAATAGAAAGCGGATGAGATGCTCTAAGATCTATTGTGGCTCCCATGCCGCAGGTCTATCACTGGCAAACAGAGCCATTACATAAGGAGTATTCTGGCCCAACATATCCAGGTAAGCATCAGAGTACTCACGCAAATATGATGCATGTCAGGAACATGGACAGATAATTTGTGCCCCTACGCTCGAACTCCATAGAAGCAAGATGTTTTGGCCATTCAAACGATGGGCACTCGAACTTGTCGGCAAATTTCTTAATTCTCCAGGTAACCGCCGCCACCTACTCATATCTACCAATTATTTTACAAAATGGGTAGAAGCAGTTCCACTCTGTCGAACCCGAGAAGAAGTGGTCATCTCTATTATCTGGGAACACATCCTCACACGTTTTGGGTGCCCCCACCTAATTCGTATCTATAATAGGACCCAATTTGTTGGAGAAAATGTCATAGCTTTCCTCAATCAGCACAACATCATCCACTAACCATTCAATCCCTACAATCCTTAAGGCAATGGCCAAGCTAAAATCACCAACAAAACCATCGTAGATGGACTCAAGAAAAGGCTATACTCTTAGAAAAAAGGGAATTAGATTAGTGATCTTCCTCATGTTTTATGGGCATATAGTACCACTCCACATCAGTCAAAAGGCTATACTCCATTCCTCCTTGCCTATGGCACCGAGGCCGTCATTACCTCTAAACATCATCATCCAATCAAAGACCACGAGCAAACTGACGAGGAAAATAAGTTCAAATTGGCTTATAACCTCAATTGGATCGATGAAACCAGGGAATGCGCCATCGCTAACCTAAGTTGATATTATCATATGCTGGCCAGTTTGTACAACAAATGAGTCAGAAGCCATACCTTCCAAATCGATGATCTCTTCCACAAAGAAATACCTCAACAAAGCAAAGACCCTTATTCTAAGAAACTAGTTGACATTTGGGAGGGTTTATTCCTTATTACAGGTCTCTCAGGCCTGGGATCATATTACCTCATGATAGAAGAGGGAGTTCACATTTCAAACCCTTGGAACACTAGGCGACTGAAATGCTTCAATCGTTAAATCCCTCACTACTACATTTCAATTTATCGTTTCTTCCATTCCAAAAGTTAGATTTTAGCCCCATCCAATGTACATCATTTTTTATTCAATAAAACTTTCAAGTTTTTATCCCATACATCTCTCTACTTCATAGACATCACATTGATTAAAGTATAGATAATACTAGCTTTTAATCGACCTCTATACCAACTTGATCAAGGATAATACTTGGTTGGGCTGACTCTCCTAAATCTCTACGATTAAAACTAAGGTAATACTTGTTTTACATCAAAGACTCTACTAGACATAAGATAAAGCAAAGGTAAAACTAGCTTTCATCTACTTCAATATGGCTGCGACATCATACCAGTTAAATCAAGGATAGTACTTGGTTTGGCTGACTCTACTAAATCACTACGATTAAAACTATGGTAATACTTGTTCTACATTAAAGAATCTAACAGGCATAAGATAAAGCAAAGGTAATACTAGCTTTCATCTTTCAACTTGTCTACAACAACTACTTTTTATTTCAGGTTACATATACAATCTCTACAATGGATTCTTTTCTGCTGTTGGGATGCCAGTTATGCTCTCCCTTGCAATAAGGGGTCAACCAGCCATAAATTCACGAGCTCCCCCTACAACAGAAGGTCGATCAACCATAAATTCTCAAGCTCAGGCAGTCACAACAATCCTGCCATACTCTATCAATTCAACAGGTCGAGTGCCAAAATTTGTTTCCATGGACTGCATACAATTTCCTCGACTTATATCAGCTCGGCAAATATATCCTCTGTCTGACAAACTCTTCAACAAGGCATCTCTTTCTGACTCAAGCCTTTTTATTTCCTCTGCAAAATAAACACTGACCACTCTCAACAATTCTGAGTGCGATATAACCAACCTAGAGAAATTCGTTCTAGCCTTCTAAAGGCATTCTTCTGACCTCGCATACCATTCTTTTAGCCATGTTATTTCTTTATTTACTCGACCTATAAAAGCAATGTTCTCTCCCAATTTCTTGTTAGCTTTAGCTGATTTAGCTTGATTAATTACCTCTAAATCCGCCACAGGAGCATGAAGTACCTTAATCTCCCTGTTCAAATCTTCCAAAACTAGTATTTTCTATAACAACTCACCTTTCTACTGTATCAAAATATATTTCCCTCTGATAGCCCGCTCTAGCCCTTGTTCCCTTGAAAGAGTAGAATCCAGCTTCCTTTCGCACTCCCTTAACAGCTTAACTCCTTTCTGCACATAACCTTGAATTCGAGTGACATCCCCGACATGCTCTCTTATTCGAACTGATAGGCTGACTACATCCCCTTATACAAAGGAGACCTTGGCATCATTTTTATTATTCCTCGAGCGCACTTCGGCCTCGGCTTCTCTGGCACGTGAATTGGCCTGTGCCAATTTGGTCTTCAATTGTGCCACTCTTTCGTTCAACTTATCAAATTTACATTGCACCGTCCGAAATTCTATATCTTTAGCCGCTAAAGCTATGTACAATTGTTCAACTATAACTTTTAACGCAGATAGATCATCTCGAGCTCTCTTCAGCTCGTTATCTTTCTTTAACAATCTCTTCTTCAATCGTTCCAGCTCGCTCATGTTGCTTGCTAGATCAGTTCGAATTTGCTCCTGATTATTCCTTTTATTGATCAAACCATTCTTTAAACTGGCCACTGACGATTTAAAGCTTCCTCCAATTTTTTTAGCGCATGTATATGGTAACGGGCCATGTCAGTGTCCCTACTCTTTGCCATCAATGCATCATTCTGGCTTTTGAGTTTCGCTGCATATTTTCTAACTCCCAAGCTCTTTTTGCCCTTTCTCAATTTTGGCATCCTTCTCCTCGATCTGCCAAGCCGTTAACAGGATTTTGGTCCATCTCTACACTCTATTAATTACTTGGTAGTTTTATACTAATGAAGCATGCAAATCAAATATTTCATGCTCTGTAGTAACCTGCAGCTCCGGTTGTGAAGACAAGAGGAACGCTGAGGTATCTCTCTCCTTAGCAAGCTCAGCCTCTAATCTTTGTTTCTGAGGAGTATCTCCATAAGTTCCTACAGCAAGGTTTACAAAAATCACTTAGCCTACAAAATTCTATCCAACAAAAAATATCCAATCAGTTTACAAATATTGCCAAATATTCATACAATCACAAAACAATCACACTACTCTACATTCTCATTTTCCCCTTCTAGACGCTCGTTGTCATCCCTTTGATTGTCTGTCACCGCCTAAGGAGACATACCATCCAGCCTGTCCACGACGCCAACAGCAGCATCTTCAATCTCTTCATCTTCCACCTCCACCTAGGTATCACCCCTAATGGCATCCACCTCATCTTTAGAATATCCTTTTGACATAACGTGGTGCCCGAGTCTGTAACGTTCAACTACCACCTTCTCCAAGTTCTTTCCCGCTTCCACATGTAGATTGTTGATCTTTACTACTTGCGAAGCCTTCAAAGCCTCCATCCGTTATCCCTCCTTGAGTAAATCAGTTTTCAATCGAGCTACGTTCCTTTAGAGCTCGACCCTCATCCTCTTCAACTCAGCTCTCTTCTCCTCGACCCCGGGGCATATTCCCTTTATCAAACGAGCAGCCTGTAAAACCAAACAAAATCAATTTTATTGATTAGCTCGAATCACAATACAAAATTCATCACAATATATATTCGAACATATGAACCTACCATTTTTCTCATCTCCTCCTCCCGTGGAGAGATGCCAACCTGGCTTTTCCTCTACCACTTTCAAATCATCCTCCATAATAGGTCGATCTTCTACGATCTTCACCCCCGACATTTTAGAAGGTTCAGCCCTTCTCTTTTTTGCCTTTTCGTGATTCAAGAGGTCGAAGGACACTTCAACATTTAGTTTATGGGAAATGTTAGAGCTAATTTGATCGACATAGTAGACTCAGGTATCCCTATGCTGTGCACTCCAGAGGACTTGGGCAAGTTGACTTACCTGTCCCCATCAGTTCCCTTCTTCTTACTGCCGTTAGCGCTCGTCAGTAAACTCATCGACTAACATTTTTTAACTTTTTTTGCTCGATTGTTAGCATGCTTCTTCTTGCTAATACAAAGTTCTTCTAGCATAGCCTCAAGCACTGTCCCTTGTTGAGCAACTGTATCCAACAATGACTCTTTCCTCGTCACCTGAGATTTTGGAGCTGTCATGCGCAAAACATCATTATCTGAAGAGCATTAAACAATTTCAGTTATCAATCTCATACACTATACATTGTTATACATACTTTGTTTTACAGTTCCAAACATAAGTTCCATGGGTTCTTCATCATCTCCCTAAAGGCAATCACCCTTCACCCATATCATATTATCATTCCATGGACGACCTGCTGTGTTCAGATCAAGTAAATGAGGCTGAGTCAAGTTCGTAAAGAAATATGCCCTTCCACTTATAGAATAGCTTTTACCCCATAAAATTGTAACACGTCTTCAGAGGAAATCCTCGTCCTTCTCCCATCTCCTTCCCACCGTGTATTCAAAGATTCACAATCACTTACTACCTCCCACATGTTCCCGTTCATCTGAACAGGACATGCTCCGATGAGGTTCATAATCCCATTCGCCATATTGTTAAGGGCAAGACTCAACCCATAGTCCAACTCAGATAGGTAACATAAGAAACCCTCTTAAAGTCTACTTTGAATATTCCCATCAAAATACTCCAGAGAGATCAATTTTTCTAAACCCCTATCCCTTTTCTCCTTCTCCACATCAGCTAGTAAATAAAAACATTTTTCTCCCATTACTACAATACAACCCCTAAATTGCTTACCGACGTGTTCTATACAGTTTCCCCGTCTACCTCCTAGAAGCCTTGGCTTTATAAAACTCTTTGAATACATCAGAACGAGCATGATAGGATACCAATCTTCCATGGAAATCTAAAAATTGATCAACACCTACTTCATCCTCACTATCAGACATTTCGACCTCAGACTTAGCCGATCAACCAACGGTCGACACCTCATTAATAGGGGAACTCACCATATCAACTATAGAAAGGGATTTTTTCCTGCACAAACTTTCCTCACGATCAACCTACATACATGTCCAGGTATCTATCATTATTTTTTGTATATACATCATTCACATACAAATATCTTTCATACATCATATACCAAACGGGATTTCATAGATTATTATAAATAATAATTTTTAGATTTGCCTAAATATAAAGTTTGATCTTCAAAAACACATACGTACAACACAAATCCTCTACTAACCTTCTATATCGGAATGCAAATCTGAGGCAGCGCCAAATCCTTCCCACACAACGCTGTTGTATAACCACCTTCGTGACTCAATCTCAGTAACTCTCTTATACTTCGACTGTTGATCACTCTCGTTTAACTCCTCACGAGTTTATTTGCTATTTTTGCCTTTCTTCTTCCTTCCTCTCTCACTGCTCTTCAGGTTTTCAGGAGTTGAGAAACGTTCAAATTACGAAGATGAAGCAATATTTATATTTTATTCTCTCTAACTGCTGATAGTTATTAAGCCTCGTACGAGCCGTCCTAAGTAATGGAACTCAGGCATCCGTTCTACTATCCATTTCAGACGTTTTATACCTTTTTGGTGAGAACGCTTCCCCATCATTGCCCTTTGCCTTATATTTTAATCTATTTTAACCCCTCATTTCCAAATCTCCCTCTGACCTAACCATACTCATGATGACTTGCACTTACATGCAACCAAGTTTTCACAAATTTTATACAAGGGACAAAATTAGAAGCTCCCTGCTTTTTCTATGCCTGCTTCTTCTACTTATAGCAGTAATGACGTCATTTTCGAATCCCTTATATCAAATTTTCAAATATTTTCAATTTTGTTTTTCATAACAGTCCCAAATAGTATTCAAAACAATAGTGGATCTAATTAACTTTTATTTTCATTCCATTTCATTGAAATTATTCAAACTCATATGATTACATACATGCATGCTACTCCTATTTACATTCTTTTCTATTCTTTTTTTATTCACTTTAAATATAATTATACCTAAAGCAACCTTGATCACCTGGGGAACCACATCTGATCAGATATCCTCCAGCAATCCTCACATCTTCCAATTCGATCTCCTCTACCACAAGCTTTCTCACATAAACTTTTTGAGATATAGGATCCAACACAATTTCTCAGAATATCTCTTCAAAAAATGATGTTCATGCCCGCGTTCATACCCAATCCAATCTAAACCTTCAAGTTGTACCTCCCTCACTAGCAGCTCAACGTCATAATCCAATAATCCAAAAAAAAATTCTTGCACTTCGGCTATCTTTATCGGCAACCTCCCCTCAGCGACATAACAAATTCTCTCAGATCGAGTCCACACCATTCTTATTTCCTTCCCTCTAATTAGATTTCATTCTACCTTTATTTATAAATTTTTACTACCAATCCCCCATAAGTCATGATATTATCCTATTATCTCATAATAGAAACCCTAATATCTTGAGAAAAATTATTTAAACATATCTCTTCCTATCGACCTCAGTCATTTTATACTATTCAAAATCGAGTTTATTCTTTTAAAGTCTAATAATCTAGAACGACCTCTCCGAGATTGATTCTTCATTTTGAAACTTCAATACTTTTCTCTCCCCCACATTTTCAGCACACATGTCGAATCATATTTGACACTTGCATACATATTTTTACTTTGCAAGCAAATTTCTACAGTTCAATTATCACAAAAAATATACTTTCTGATCTCATACCTTTTATTTCATGCAATATTTGAAAGTCTTCAGATCATATAGCTCAATTTCTAGAGTTATTTTATTCTATATTAAAATAGAGTTTGGATATATAACAAATTATATTCATTTCAAAACAAATTACAAGTGCTTTTACAGATAACAAGTCTTTCAAATACTCAACATCAGATACTTTAAAGATAACTGGTCGTTCAAGTACTCAACATTAGGCACTTTAAAGATTTAAAGTTTTTTAAGTACTTTTATAGCTAACAAATCTTTTAGGCACTCCAAAATGTGAAATCCTTCAGTTCATTCTACTTCAGTAAACTTTCACCCTGATACAAAGTAGACATTGGAAACAATGAGTATCCTCCCTCCCATAAATTTTGTCGAAGTCTAGATGAACTTCAAATAGAAACTATAAAAGGAGAAGACTCAGTACTTGAACCAACTCTTCAAACTGAAGGTCTTCTCAGTGTAAAGTAGCGATAAAAGTGCAAAAACAGACTTTTATTCTCCATCTTCCTCCTCCACTACCATCGCCACCTCTCCTATACCTACCACACTCACAAAGTTGATAAAGATGAAGAGGGCCCAACCTAAAAATCCATTCAAATGCAAGACATCAGTACAACTGCCCCACAATCACGTCTATCCTTGCATCTGTCTCCCTAACTTTGTCTTTCGCAAGAATAAAGAGACAAACCCAACATTGTTTGTATGTTAAGAAAACATGGCGAAACCTTTATCTACTATAAAACAACTCCTCAACTTCAGCCACTTCATTTTCTGACATTCCATGATACGACAAAGGAATAGGAATAGGAGTAGGCATCACCAAACACTGATCCCCGAAATATTTCAACTTCAACCTCCGAATTTCAGTAGCAATTCCCTCTTCATGAACCATTCTATGGGTCTTCACCATCTCCAACAATTTCAGAGAATATTACAGCATAACAAATATACTTTCCCACAAACCTCGGTACAGGTACTATTTATATAACCCTACATTTATTGTGCAGGAATGTTTTCTGAAGCATCATCATTCAATTCAAATGAAACTCTTCAAACCCTAACCATCGCGTACATCAATAGTCCCATCAACATTCAATGAACGTGCATCCCCCCATAACATGCGCATTTTCGATGCAATCAAACACCATCATTATTTCCTTCATTATTCAAATTTCTAACCCGATTACCCATATACCCAAAAGAAAATTCTCAACCAAAGCAATTCGTGACTTCAGTTACGAGGGGGCGATTGCAGGGGCCTACCCCTCGATCTTACCAAAATCGCGTTGTCTCCAGTTTAAACTACCTCTATGTTAGACCTACGCATTCTCTACATGACTTCTCTAGTCAACATTGCCAACTACTCCTTGAACTGATGAAAAATGTGGGTCAAGCTTAAACAGAATAACCTGAATAAGCCAAAGCCACAGGTGTCTCACGAACTCAATAGTTACTCAGTCAACCGCCACTAACAAAATTATTCAGAGAATGTGCTTCAGCACGATGAAGAACTGCGAAGAAGGCCTATATAAAGAAGAAGTTCCAAAATAAACAAGGGTCAAAAAATTATACGAGAAATTGCCAAGAAAACTATATTTCCTAGATTCTTAAAAGTTTAAACTTCTTATTTACAAGATCAAAAGATCACTTGTAATAAGATATCAGCCTCAAGCAATAAACTTTACTATTATAAAAATCTTCAACCCGAGGTCGTGGTTTTTTACCTATTCATCGGTTTTCCACGCTAAACACTTGTGTCATTCCTTGCTTTTTATTAGATTTGTCATAGATGAATTGGTGTAAGAGCTAATTTCATGCCACTTAAGCTTCCAGAATTAGGCCATTACACATACCACTCACTATCTCCAATACTAGAGCTCTGAAACTGAATACGTCTGATTTTACTGAGAAGTACCTATGGATCGCATATTTAGGTGACATAGCCACTACATTGAAATATTAAATCATCAAAAAAAAATTATATTACTTAACACACATACTGATGGCTGCGGGGGCAGAGAGAGAAAGAAAGAAAGAGTTTACTATGTTCCGACGACTTTTGCCATATTTCCTTCCATTTGATTTCCTCCAAATATTCTTGCCATGCCAAATGTTTGAAATCTTGGAATCCATATTACTATCCATCAAGACATTACTCACTTTAAGATCCCTTTAATTTTTGTCTGATCTTTTAGACTTGTGAATCTTGAAGACTATACTAAGATATGCACAGTAGGAGGAAGGAATATTGATATCCTTCTAATATAAAAATGAATCAATTTAGCATCTCAAAGAATGAGATATTAGGGAACTAATCTACTATTTACCATAGCAGGAGAGGATTTGGCATTATCGAATTCTCAGCTTTGAGTTCCAATCTGATGACTTTATTCTTTAAAGAAACAGTTAGCCTATAATGTTCAAAGAAAATAAGCATCAAATTCTGTCATACAACCATTGCTTATTCATGTGTAGCTTAAGTCATAACCCAATCTAGCATAAAAAAAATACCTATTCCAGTACAAAACTAAGAAGTAAATGACCAAATTTTTGTCCCATGCATTAACAGTAATCATAATGTTGCAACTGCCTGTACAATTCAAATTTGCATCAACTCTGGCATATAGGATCGACAGTGAAAATTAAAAAACATATCACTCGCTCAAGTAGTATATTTAGTTACCATGGTAAACACTTGCTCCTTTATATTAAATACACTTACTCCTTCATATCTAATATGACCAATTTTGTTGCATTTCAAAATAAAACATTTAAAAAGATGCCCACTACATTTTAAGCAATTATATACCTCACAAAAAGGCTGAAGCTAAGAAAATAAATTAATGAAGACCCAAAGAGGAAATTACCTATAGATCCAATGAAGAATACCAATTGCCTATAGAAATACAGTATTGTAATCCTTTTCCCTCCTCCTTTATCGGAGCTTGGGACCGGCAATTAAACCATATGGTTGCAGTAGCCTTTTCGCAGCCTTCTTGCCCCAATCGAACACTAGAATGCTACATCAAAGCCTACTTGATGATTCGAGGCCTAGTAAGTCAATAATCAATCCCACGAAGCCTTTTGAGACTATTCGAACACTCGAAGGAACCGTCAAAGCATAAATATTCTGACCATCATCGTACATGGTCGAAGGGAAACACGTCAGGTATCCTACTTACTAGACAGAATAGTAGAGTACACTGCTCGACAACTGCGGTGCCAGATCCAACAACTATAGTATCAGAACCAACAGCTACAGTGTCAGACTCAATAATTACTGTGTCAGAGCCGACTCCAGGTACAAGTTAGTTGTCCCCAGAGGATACACAGATAACTTGACCTCCCGTGGTGACTCAGCCCTTCCTATGTTCTATAAATATGAGGGAGGAGAAACTATGAAGGGATTAGAAAAACCTCTCCCAATAGACCATACAAGATAACTTTTGAATACCCTGTAATCACCCAGTTCTCGATACTTCGACTACTCTCCATAAATAACATAAATCTTTAAAATCTTCACCAGAGGTCGTGAAGTGACCCATTCTAGGCCTCAACATAAGTATATTGTCAGTATATTAGGTCTTATCATTATTGATTGTATGCTTAAACCCCCCTGGTCGAAGATAAAACTCATAGTCTAATAGTCAACTTTCCCTCTCGCGAAGTTAGGCCCCTACAATGGTTTCATCAGCGGAGTTAAAATAGATTTTATCTGAAAAATAAAATAAAAAAATATTAATAAAAAATAGGTACAGCATTTTACTCCTCAAAAATCAAGAATGAAATAACATATATTAGCCCATATGATACTAAAATTCTGCCATCAGCAAATAATAGAGTTTTAAATCTTAACCAGACATACTAAAAAAGATCTAACAAAAAGGATAAAATAATATCCATATTGAGCAATGGCAAAGCTTAATCCTTGATAATAAATTGTGTTGGCCAAGACACAAATGATCCGATTGCATCTCCGATGGTTTCATGTTATCCCCTACTAAGTTGCATGCCTTCTTTCATAGCTGTTATAATATTAACCTTCGACATTCCATCTCCCAAAGGTATACCATGCACTGTACTTTTAGAGTCATTAGTATACCAAAAACCAGTTGCAACAATATTACTTGGAGCAAGCCAATACAGTCTGCAATTTAAAGGCTTTGACTTTGATGTTATATAGCATGTCTACTGGAAAGAACATATGAAGAAATGGGTTAATTAAATGCAAATAATACATACAACATTATTAATTAACTTAGGAACATACCGAAGACAATAACACTACTTTTTGGAGGGATAATTTCATCTTGGTCATTTCCTTGATTTACCAATTCAAGGAATTAATATTAGAGATGTCAAAATATTAAAATAGGATAGTAAGAATGTTTAGTTAATATACCAGCAATTTTGACATTTTTGCCTCCAACGATGCTACTTTATCGTTCATTGCCTTCACGGCTTCCTGTAACTTTCAACTATTACTTTACCTTGTTTAACACCGTTATAGAGGGCTAGTGATATGCCAAATCCTATTACCCTAATATGTCTAGGGTACTCAGGACCTAACACCTCTGTGAGATCACCATCTCCAATATCAGGATTAGTTGTGCTTACTTCATCAATCTTATCCTAAAAATAAAAAGCAACATATGGTGCTATCATAAGCAATTATTGCATACATATTTATAAATGCTGAAACTACATACTATTTTTTCCTAGACCAATTCATTTACTGCCTCCCCATTTCTTTTTCTGTGTGCCCTTGTCCATACAGCAGATCTTCAAGCATTTTTCCCAACAATCTCCTGATTCTAAATAAAATAGAAAATCATATATATTATATTTATATTAACATATTAGTTACGCAAATTAATAGTATAACGCATATAAAAGACAACTACCATTTAATGTTCTAATCGAGGATACCCTAAACGACTACATGTATGGGGGAATTTATATTTTTTCTAGGCTTCAGCGAGTCTTTCCCTAATTTCATGAATAAATAATGTTATTACCTTTAGGTTACGGATAGTTGGATTAAACATTAGAGAGTTACTAAAATGACACAAAAAATATAAGTAAGTATATAAGTTTAATACCTTGTACTTAGAAGTTGTACATTGTTAAACAAAAACCTCTCATTAGTCGTAAAGTACATCGTCCAGACATTTTTTGAGAGCTTGTTCATAAATATTGTTAATATCAATAAATTTTCTCTTTTCAACTTTAAATTCACGCCAATCCTTTCCCATATTCATTCATTCTCATCTTTGCTATAAATGAGAATATCATCGAAATAAATGACGATAAACTTGTTCTGGGTGCAAGCTTGCCAAACTTACCAAATTACCGTATACCACCAAAAGACCATGCAATTTTATAAGGGCAAGTACATAACCTACTTTCTAAGGGACTTATTCGTCCGTCAATGAGCCCGTGTGTGGTTCCGGCACTCCTAGTCCCAAAAAAAAATGGCTCTTGGTGCATGTGTGTTGATAGTCGAGCTATTAAAAAAATCACGGTACGTTATAGTTTTTCGATTCCTCACCTTGATGATATGTTGGATATGTTCTCCAGTTCTAAAATCTTCTCTAAAATTGATCTCAAAAGCGGTTATCACCAAATTTGAATCCGTCCCAAAGATGAATGGAAAATGGCTTTCAAAACTAAAGAAGGATTATATGAATGGCTTGTTATTCCATTTGTATTATCTAATGCCCCTAGTACGTTTATGAGGCTTATGAGTGAGGTTTTAAAGCTTTTCTTAAACAAGTTTCTTGTCATTTATTTCGATGATATTCTCATTTATAGCAAAGACGAGAAGGAGTATATTCACCATATTCAATAAGTATTTCAAGCACTTCAAGGTACCCCTCTCCAAATTCAACTCAACACGTAGCGGAAGCGAGTTGAATTGAGAAAATTAAAGAGATTGCAAGGAAAAAATAATAAAGGGAGAAATTGTATTGATCTTGGTTGAATGCGTCACTCAACTATTACGTGCCTATTTATAATAGAGCTAGAGGATTACCATATTAGAAGGATCTTATTATTTAGACATAAGCTTAATCTCGAAACAAATAAAACATAGAGCTAGAGGATTCCCATATTAGATGGATCGTATTATTTAAACATAAGCTTAATCTAGAAACAAATAAAACTAGAAAGAAAATTAAACCTAATGAGATTAAAATCATCCAAGCCTTTGGGCTTAATCATTTAAGGGCCCTGCATCAGAAACTTATTAAGAATTGGTAATATTTGATAAAGAAGTTATTTACCTTCACAGTCTCCCACAATTTATCCTTTACCAATGGGTCGGCATTATGCCATGTGAGAATCGTGATAGGAACTATCTCTCTAACAATAACCCCAATATAAGTGTTAAAGATCACCAAATTCTCCCCAACAGGTTGCCCATTAATATTGAATTCAAAAGGCCTTCTTTTACTGCTTTCGGTAGCAATAACTTTGAATATGTTTTTACCCCTTCGTCGGAGTGACTTGGGATTTAGTATAGGCCGATTGGATGCTTGAGAAGTACCTTCTTCGAGTAGACTTGGATGATGATTTTCTTGCATAAATTCTGGCTGGGCAGATCTGTCAAGGCCTATAGTAGCTCGCCCTATAAAAAACATATGTTAACAACAGATTGTGTAAGCAAAAATTGACCATTACGGTTTTGATCTATAAAATGATTTTGTAAACATAGTAATTTATATAGGCCAATTTCTTGCAAAAGGATATACCTTCATTTAATGGAATTGATTTTTGATGTTCTTGCACAATTTTTGGACGAGAAAAACTACGAAAGCCTAGACTGCCTCCTGCTAATAAGAAATACATGTTAACAATATATTCAGTGAGTTAAAGTGGACCATATCAAATACTCAATGATAATGAGATTTATAATATTTACCTGTGGGATTTATCACATCTGCAATATTACCAATGTTGGCAATGATGTTTTTAGCCTTTTTGCAATTTTCTTTTGAATCTACAAGGTACATTTATTTACTGTAAAATTAGAGTTATAATTATTACAATTGAAAAAAAAAGAATATTACTATAAAATTCTTACCGGTGTCACTTTTTTCTTCAGATTTCTTTGATCCATAGTAATAAAGATAAATAAAGAAGAACACCTTTTAAAGAAGGTCATATGGAAAATCTATCAAACTTGGTACATATCAAAAGCTCAAAATAATTAAAGTACCACAATTACCAGCCATTTAATATGATCTCAACTCTAAAGCTCTGGTAGTCATATCTACCAGTCAATTATTAAGTAAACAAAAAACAAAAGAATCTAATAATATTTAAATCAGAGAAATAATGAGAATTTCTAGTTGGAAAGACTTAATCTTTATTGTTCACCCATACTGCTTCGTAATCATTGCGCAGATAGCCTTCATCTTCGATATCTTCAATAGGTCCAAGACTCTCTATGGGTACCGACTCTTGTCATAGTTCGTCATTAGTATCCTCCAATTCAATAAACCCTCGGAGAGGTGCCCTCAAAACTACGTACCACGGCGGATCATCTGATTTCCAAGAATAAAATACTTGATGAGCTTGAGTTACAAGAATGAACAGATCTCGTTGTTGAGTTACTCCTTGATGAAGATTCACTAATATAAACCCCTCAAAAAAATTATCCCTACTGCTATACTCACCCAATCGCAAAGGAATACTAGATAATGGAAGGTGTGATAGTCCAGGAAAATAATTTTTTGTATTACCCCATAGTAAGTTACAACCTTTTCAATCTGTCTTTGGTCACTATCGCTCGATTTACATAAGGTACTAGCCAACAAAGAAACTCCTGAATTTTGAGTTCCTTTCTCTACTTCCTTTGTATGGAAATGATAGCCATTAATTAAATAAGAACCCCTAGTCATGGCAAACTTTTTTGGGCCATATGACAATGCTTCCAATATAGGGGACACAACCTTATGTTTCATCTCTCCAAATATCTTAAAAGAATGAGAATATAATTGGGATAACTAATTAATCGAGAATTGTAGAAAACACGTCATACACACTTCAACCTACCTCATGTTTAAACCATTCGTTGAACTTATCTGAATGTTTTTTATTTTGTTGACCATAATTCTTTCCCAGCCGACGATTGTGAAGAATAAGTTTTCTCTTATGTTTTCTGGTAAAATAAGTAAATTGTTAAATATTATAAAAATATAATCATAAAACATTAGTTATGCTCATGCATATATTAGTTTACTTACTCTAGGTATGGCTGAACTTCCTTGAAGTTATACAAAACACAACGATGAGTTGATTCACGTTTCTCCTCAGAAAGAGTGAACTCTGCATCAGCTGACAATGAGCAACTTTCAAGAATGGTAGATTCAACATTGCCAACGTGATTCATGTTCACTCTGTCATTGGTATATTCACCGAGAGTCATATATTCTGCACAAAACATGGCACACTCTTCTGCCAAGTAACATACGGCTATACACCCTTCAGACCTCGTGAGATTTCAAACATATCCCTTTAACACCTTCATAAACCTATATATTACATCAATATTCAAATATCAAGATAACTTCATAAAAGTATATGTAAATAACTAATTGATAAGCTTAGAATGTAAGTACCTTTCAAATGGATACATCCAATGATATTGTACTGGTCCTTCAAGGCATGCCTCTTTCACCAAGTAAATAGTGAGGTGCACCATAATATCAAAAAAAGATGACAGAAAATACCTCTCTAACATACACATTGTCTCTACAGCCACCACTTTCAAACTCTCCAATTTCTCATAATCAATTTATCTTTGGCAAAGTTCATGGTAAAATGAACAGAGTTTAAAAACGGTATGCCTCACCCTTTTTGGGAGAAGATCTCGCAAAGCTACGGGCACCAATTATTGCATCAATGCGTGATAATAGTGTGATTTCATTCCATTAATTGTATGATCTGACATAGAGATGCAATTTAAGATATTGGAATAGTAACCATCAGGTAACATTATAGAAAACAACCTACAAAAAAAAATTCTCTTACTTTTTTCAAGAGTGTATGTGGTGCCAAAGGAAGGAATGTTCACTTACCCGTAGGTTGAGGATGTAGTTCAGGCCTCACTTTTAATTCTTCCATGCCAAGACGTGATGCAAGACCATCTTTTAATTTTCTAGTAATGTTCAATAATGTTCCAACCAAACTTGCACAAACGTTCTTCTCTATGTGCATGGCGTCTAAATTGTGCGTCAATAGATGATACGTCGAATATGGTAACTTAAAGAATATTGATCTCTTCTTCCTTCTTTGCTCAGAAGTTTTTTACAATTTTTTCCACTTTTGTCTAGGTTTTCCCGAATTTATTTCAATATGTTTTACCTCATCCAAAATTTGTGTACCCTTTAAGGAAATTGGATGTGTATCAAGCTCTTTTTCGCAATTAAACCAACTTTTCTTAGATCGAAAAGGGTAATTGGGCCTAAGAAATGTTCTATGTCGCATATAAGAAAAAAAATTACCGAAAGTCAACCATTGCGAACATGTACCATAACAATACTTAGGACATGTTACTTCTCCCTTTACTGAGCATCCTACAAGGTTTTCGTATGCATGAAAATCATTAATGGTCCACAATAATACTGCCTTCAATATGAACTTGCTTATGGTAAATGAATCTTAGGTTTTAACACCATTTAACCACAAAAGTTGAAAGTCATCAATAAGAGACTATAAATAAATATCAATATCGTTACCAGGCTGTTTCGGTCCGGGGATTAATATAGTCAACATCAAGAATTACCTATCCATGCTCAATGAAGATGGTAAATTGTAATTTACTAATATCACTGGCCAACAAATGTATTGTGAACTAAGATTACGATAAGGGTTAACCCCATCTACTGCAAATCCCAATTGTAAGTTTCGTAACTCTTTGGAGAAGTCGAGCCACCTAGAATCAATATTTTTCATGTAGGACTATCCACAAGGTGACGTAATTTGCCATCATTACGCATATTATCTGAATGCCATCTCAACTCCATCGCAGCACCAACAGACATATACATTCGCCTAAACCTAGCTATTATTGGGAAATACTTTAAAACTTTTGTTGGTATACTAACTCATATTTTATTTGTCGTAGGATCTTGTTTCCATCGCGATGATCCACATTTTGGACATGACTCCATCCTTTTATGGTCTTTCCTGTACAAAATGCAATCATTCACACATGCGTGAATTTTTTCATATTCCAGATCAAATGTCTTCAGCATTTTCCATGCAAAATACGTCGAATTTGGGATATGGTTATCCTCTGGAAGAATATCCTTCAGAGCCTCCAGTAGTTTTGCAAGTCTTTTATCAAACCAACCATTGTTTGTTTTTATGCTAAATAATTTAACAACAGTAGTTAACTTTGTATAATTGGTGCAACCTGCATACAATGGCTTTTGTGCATCCTGTAATAAAATTTTAAAGTCTGAAAGTTCATTCACTTCACCATTATATTTCTCTCCTACATTTGTTGAATATGCTACCTCGTACATGTTCTTTTCCACATCGGTAGGGGCCTACCCCTGGATCTTACCTAAATCGAGCTATCTCCAGTTTGAACTACCTCCAAAACAGATCCACGCATCCTTCACAAGACTCCACCAGTTAACATTTCCACCTACTCCACAAGCTAGTAAAAGACGTGGGTCAAGCTCAAATAGACAAAACTTGAATAAGTCAAAGCCACCTGTCTCTCACGAACTCAAGAGCTACTCAATCAACCGCCACTAACCATATTATTTAGAGAACGTGGTTCAGAACGATGAAAACTGCAGAGAAGGCCTATATAAAGAAGAAGTTCCAAAAGAGACATGGACCAGAAAATTACATGAGAAATAACCAAGAAAACTATATTTTCTAGATTCTCAAAAGCTTCCAGCAACTTATTCACAAGATCAATTATTTCTAAGTTAAGAGATCACTTGTAATAGGATATCAGCCTCAAGCAATAAGCGTCTCTATTATAAAAATTCTCAGCTCAAAGTCGTGGTCTTTTACCAATTCATAGGTTTTCCACGCTAAACACCTGTGTCATTTCTTGCTTTCAATTAAGTTTGTGTCTCAGGTACAATGGTGTAGGAGCTAATTCCAAGCCACTTCGAGCTTATAGAATTAGGCTATTACATTTGGCGCCGTCTGTGGGAAAAAAATTATTTCTACGATATCCTAAGGCATTTATCCACTCTACTAAAAATTCCAATCATGGTCACATCCAGGCGACCAACAACCAGAATCTAGCTTAATCTTTCCGTTGAGCCAGAACAACTTACAGAGCTACAGGCAAATCTCCACACCGAGATGGAAAAACACAACGAGCTGGAACATCAATTAACTCTCAATCGAGAGCTCTGTAAGAAGGAGCTCGATGCTAAAAGACAAGCTCATTTGACAGCGCTCAAACGACATGAATAACAAATAAAAACAATGCAGACTGCCTTGCAAGCTCTACAGAACATCCAGTAGGCTCACTCAACACGAGATCGCGATCAGATGTCTGAAGCCTCCCGGGTTTCTATACTAGAAATATTGGGACCTCAAGGAGCCTCTAGCAAAGCTATCTCCATAAATATTTGGAATGAACCTAAACCTTCCATTTATTTGGGCAGTGAAGTTCAATCTGTGATCAGCCGAGGTCATCGATGTTTCATAGGTCAGGAGGAAAAACAAAGACCTCAACATCGAGTTCCAGAATGAGATCGCTTGAGTGAGGGTACCGGTACTCACAATCTGCAACCTCCTCGTCAACCACTCAACCGGCCCATTATTCTATCACACAAGAGCATATGGACCAGTGTATTGAGTTAATCAAAGCACAACTTCTGGGCACTACCGATGATCTTACCAGGTTACAAGGAAGTCAAATTGCCAAAGAACTATTCGATATGGAAATACCAAAAGATTTTCATACTCTGAAAATTCGTAAATATAAGGGTACCAATCCAAAGGAGCACATTCAACTATATCGTGATTCATTGGGGTTAGACTCCAATCTCAACTGCATTTTCTACCATTTGTTCATCAGAAGCCTATATGAGGAACCACTCCGATAGTTCCACTCTCTACCAGAAGATTCCATATGCACATTTGACCAGCTTTTGAAACAATTTAGAAATGACGAAAGACGATGAAAGATGTTCAAAAACTTACTGCAAGATTATCGCTATCAACCATTTCGTTTCAAAATCTTCAGATCGCTGTCATTGGCTGTTCCTATTACTTTGCGATTGTACCAAACATGGAAAAGCTCCGCCAAATACAGTGGTTTAATGGACATAAGAATGCAGAGCAGCTTTTCAGGATCTTAAAACCTATTTGGGGAAGACTCCCATCATGAACACCGTAATAGATAATGAGGAACTGCTTATCAACCTAGCAGTTACAGATAATTCACTCAGCTCGGTTTTCATTCGACTTGAAGGAAAAATCGAGAAACCAGTCTACTTCATCAGCAAAACCCTCACTCTAGCATAAACGAGGTACTCTAAAATCGAGAAACTTTTTCCCACTATTGTTTATACTTCACAAAATCTCAAGTACTACTTTCAGGCTCATTCAGTCAAAGTCATGACGAACTGCCCACTTCGGGAGGTTCTATCCAAGTAAAAGAAATCAAGGAGAGTGCAATATTGGCCAGTCAGTTTGGGAGAACATGATACCAAGTTCGAACAGCGTCATTCCAAAAAGGGTTAGACCGTTGCCAATTTTCTTACGAATTTTACAGTGGAAGATCCCGAGAAGAAGGAGCATGATCCTGACCTTACAAAGAAAGTTACAAATGATCAACCCCCTAAAGTATTTAGCGAGTGGGCTGAATGAATTATAAGGAAAGGGTGGAGACATCTTATAGATGGATCCGCAGGACCCGCAAGGTCAGGAATCATAATCATATTGATTACCCCTACCAACGACAGAATTGAGAAATAAATATCCTTGGATTTTGGGGCCTTAAACAATGTCACCGAGTATGAAGCTCCCATTCACGGACTCGATCTTGCTCTTGAGCTCGACGTCCCTAAACTCACAGTTTACACAGATTCACTACTCATCGTCCACCATTACTCTGAGCAATACAAGAAGAATGGCAAGATTATCGATTACGCAACCCTTGTTGAAGATAGGATGAGAAAGTTCACGCAAACAACTCACAATTATCTTCTGCGATGAGAAAATTGACATCGATTCCTCAGCATATCTAGCCGGGGTTTTAGGCACAGAAGCTCAATATTTCCATATCAAAGTGATTTCAACCCCCAGTTTTGATCACATTTTTTTTATACACGATCAATACTGGGGGAGATAAAGGGGGAGACGACGATTGGCAAAAGCCTTTCTTAGTTTATCTCTGAATCGACAATAAATATAAAGGACCACTTCTAGCAGATCCGAAGGAGTACCGACAGCTGATAGAAAACTAAAAGCGCGGCACTAATCAAAATGGTACCTTATACTGCCATTCAGTCACGGCAACTTACCTCAAGTGCCTCTCCTAGCAAAAAGAGGATAAGATGCCCCGCGATCTACATGAAGGGACTTGTTGCTCTCATGCCGCAGGTCAATCATTGGCTAACAAAGGCATTACACAAGAAGTCTACTGGCCCTTCATGCACAAACAAGAAAAAGATTATTCACGCAAATGTGACGCATGTCAACAACATGGATAGATGATCTGCGCCCCTACACTCGAACTCCATACAAGCAAGGTGTTTTGGCCATTCAAAAGATTGGCACTCGATCTTGTTGGTGAATTCCCTAATTCTCCAGGTAAGCGTAGCCACTTTTTTTTTCTTTTTTTCTTTTTGGAATAATCAATTTATTAATAATTCATGAAAACCGCCGCCACCTACTCGTAGCTGCCGATTATTTTACAAAATGGGTAGAAGCAGTTCTACTCTGTCAAACCAAAGAAGAAGAGGTCATCTCTTTTATCTGGGAACACATCATCACTCGATTTGGGTACCTCTACCTAATTCGTATCGATAACGAACCCCAATTTGTTAGAGAAAAAGTAGCAGTTTTCTTTAATCAACACAACATCATCCACTTACCATCCAATCCCTACTACCCTCAAGGTAATGGCCAAGCCGAAATCACCAACAAAACCATTATGGATGGGATCAAGAAAAGGCTACACGCACATAAAAAAGAGAATTGGGTTCGCGAACTTCCTCATGTCTTATGGGTATATCGTACCACTCCACACGAGTTGACAGGCTGGACTTCATTCCTCCTTGCCAATGGCACCGAGGCCATCATTCCCTCCGAATACCATCATCCAGTCAAAGATCACGAGCTAACTGACGCGGAAAATTAGTTTGAATTGGCTTACAACCTCAATTGGATCGATTAAACTAGGAAATGCATCATCGCTAACCTAGGTCGATATCACCATATGTTGGCCAGTTCATACAATAAATAAGTCAGAAGCTGTACCTTCCAAATTGATGATCTCGTCCTCAGAGAAATACCTCAACACCGTAAAGATCCCCGTGCTGGGAAGCTAGCAGACAATTGGGAGGGTCAATTCCTTATTACAGGTTCCTCAGGCCTGGGATCATATTACCTCATGATATAAGAGGGAGTTCACATTTCAATTGCTTGGAATACTAGATGACTGAAATGGTATTATCGTTAAGTTCCTCCTTACACCATTTCAAATTCCCAATTTTTCCATTCCAAAAGTGAGATTTTCATCTTCATCCAATGTAAATCCTTTTTTATTCAATGAAACATACAATTTTTTCACCCATACATCTCTCTACTTCGTAGACAACCTATAGATTAAAACATAGATAATGCTAGCTTTTAATTGACCTCTATATCAGTTAAATCAAGGATACCACTTGGTTTGGCTGGCTCTACTAAATCACTGCGATTAAAACTAAGGTAATACTTGTTTTACATTAAAGACTCTACCAGGCATAAGATAAAGCAAAGGTCAAACTAGCTTTCATCTACCTCAATATGACTGCGACTTCATACCAGTTAAATCAAGGATAAAACTTGGTTTGGCTGACTCTACTAAATCTTTGTGATTAAAACTAAGGTAATACTTGTATTATATCAAGGACTCTAACAGACATAAGATAAAGCAAAGATAATATTAGCTTTCATCTCTCAACTTGTCTACAACAACTACTTTTTATTTTAGGTTACATATACAACCTACAATGGATCTTTTTTTGCTTTTAGGATGTCAGTTACGTTTTCCCCTGCAATAGGAAGTCGATCAGCCATAAATTCTTGAGCACGAGCAGTCACAACAATCTTGCCATACTCTATCAATTTAGCAGGTTGAGGGCCTAGATCCGCTTCCATAGATTGTATACAATTTCCTCGATCTACATTAACTCAGCAAATACATCCCCTGTCTGATAAACTATTGAACAAGGTATCTCTTTCTGACTAGATCCTTTTTACCTCCTCTACAAAATAGGTAATGACTGCCCTCAACGATTCTCAGTACAATGCCTCAGTTACAACCGACCTAGAGAAATTCGTTATAACCTTCTTAAGGTATTCTTCTGACCTCGCATACCATTATTTTAGCCATGTTATTTCTTTATCTACCCAATCTATGAAAGCAATGTTCTCTTCCAATTTTTAGCCATTTTTTGCTGATTTAGCTTGATTAATCGCTTCCAAATTGGCCACCAGAGTACGAAGTACCTCAATCTCCCTGTTCAGTTCTTCCACGTCCAGAATCTTCTGTAGTATTTTGTCTTTCTGATGTATCAAAATATCCTTCCCTCTGATTGTTCGCTCTGACCTCTTGTTCCATGAAAAGAGCAGCATCTAGCTTCCTTTCGCTACCATTGGGTTCTTGGCCCAGTGGTGGTAGTACCTCCCCACCTAGTGAGAGGTCGTGGGTTTGTAACCTCATGGGGTTGGAAACTTATGGTTGCGGATCCCTATAAAAAACAAGCTTAAAAAAAAAAAAAAAAAAAACTTCCTTTCGCTCTCCCTCAACCACTCAACTCCTTTTCGCACATGACCTTGAATTGGAGCGACATCCCCCTCCAGCTCTCTTATTTGAGTTGAGAGGCTAACTACATCTTCTTGCACAAGGGAGACCTTAGCATCATTTTTATTCTTCCTCGAGAGCTCTCCGGCCTCGGTGTGTCTAGTAGGTGAATTGGCCTGTAGCAATTCGATCTTCAATTGCACCACTATTTTGTTAAACTCGTCACACTTACGCTGCACCGTCCAAAATTAAAAATCTTTGGCAGGTAAAGTTGTAAACAATTGTTCCACTGTAACTTCAGATGTAGATAGATCATCTCAAACTTTCATCATCTCGTTATCTTAATCAACCAATTTCTTCTTCAATCGCTCCAGCTCGCTCCTGCCATTCGCTAGATCAGCTCGAGTTTCATCATGATTGTTACTCGTATTGATCAAATTATTCTTCAAACTGGCCATCGATCGATTAAAACCTTCATCCGATCTTTCTAGCACCTGTATAAAGTAACAAACCATATCAGCTTCCCTGCTCTTACCATCAACGCATTATTCTGGCTTTTGAGTTTTATAGCATAATCTTTTAACTCCGCGAGCTCTTTTTGCACTTTCTCAATCTCGTCATCATTCTCCTTGATTTGCCGAGTAAGGTCGACAGCGATCTGTATTGACTCAACAAACTTGAAGTGCATGCACCTTTTCATGATGATCATTTTTGTCTTCATTTGCCTCTCTCATCCTATAAAACTCCTCTACAACTTCTTAGTTACATTGGTGTGCATTTCCTTCTTGTAAGCGAGCTAACTCTAATTCGAGTTGCACATGGCATATACATTATATCAAGTTCGATTCAGAACACTTAATCACCATATATGACTCATTTCTAACAAGATATCTATTTTTTGACATCTACCGTGTAAGACTACTTCTAAACTTAAGGTCGTAGTACAATCTCAGATGGATGCTCCATAATACATACTTCCCAGTCGAACGTACACATTCTCTATATTTTAAATTTTTCAATACTTCGATAATTCTTGTACGACATTTCAGTACTATTGCCCCAAAGCCGATAAAAAGTTTTTGGTCTATCTTTGCGCTCTATTTATTACTTTGTAGCTCTATACTAATGAAGCATACAAATCAAATATTTCTTGTTCTATTTAACCTGCAGCTCCGCTTGTAAAGATAGTAGGAACCCTAAGGCGTCTCTCTCCTTAGCAAGCTCAGCCCTTAAATCTTTTATTCTGAGTCGTATGTTCTTAGCTTCCTATAACAAGGTTTGCAAAAGCAGCTTAGCTTACAGAATTCTATCCAACAAAAAATATATAATCAGCTTACAGACATTCCTAATTATTCATATAATCCCAAATCCATCGCACTACTTTACCTTCTTAGTTTTCCCTTCTGGACGATCGTTGCCATCCCCTTGGTTGTCTCTCACCGTTTGAGGAGACACAGCATCTTCAATTTCTTCAATTCTTCATCTTCCTCCTTCTCCACATAGGTATCTTCCCTAATGGCATCCACCTCATCCTCAAAATATCCTATTGACATAAGGTGGCGCCCGAGTCTGTCACACTCAGCTGCCACCTCCTCCAAATTCACTCTCTATTCCGTATATAGGTCGTTCATCTCTACCACTTGCGAAACCTTCAGAGCCTCCATCTGGTTTCCCTCCTTGAGCAGATCAGTTTTTAATCGAGCTATGTTCCTTTCGACCTCACCATCTTCCTCTTCAGCTCAACTCTCACCTCCTCGACCCTGAGGCATATTCCCTTCATCAGACGAGCATCCTGCAAAAATAAACAAATTGACCTCATTGATTAGCTCGAATCATAATAACAATGTCATCACAATACATGCTCAAACATATGAGCCTACCATTTTGCTTATCTCCTCCTCCCCATGGAGAGCTGCCAACCTGGCTTTTTCCCCCAACTTTTATAAATTGTCCTCCACAACAGGTCGATCTTCTACGACCTTCACCCCTGACATGTTAGAAGGTTTAGCCCTTCTCATTTTCACGGCCTCACCACTTTCCGTGGTGCCAAAGGTTGAAGGATGCTTCAGCATTTGCTTCTTGGGAAGCGTTTAAACTAATTTACTTGACGTAGTGGACTCAGGTAACCTTGTGTAGTCCACTCCAGGGGGATTGGACGAGTTGACTCAACTTTCCCTATCAGTTCCCTTCTTCTTACTGCCGTCAGCACTCGTCATTAGCCTCGTCGACTAAGATTTTTGAACATTTTTTACTCGACTATTAACATGCTTTATCCTGCTAATACCAAGTTCATCCAATACGGCCTCGAGCTCTGTCTCTTCTTGAGCAACTATATCCAACAACGACTCTTTCCTCGCCACCTAAGATTTGGGAGCTGTCATTCACAAAAATTTATCATCAACAGAGCATCATAAAAATTTCAACTATCAATCTCATATACTATACATTGCTATACTTACTCTATTTTATTACTCTAAACAGAAGTTCTATGGGATCTTCATCATCTCTGTGAAGGCAATCACCCTTCACCCATATAACATTATCATTCCATGGTTGACCAGCTGAGTTCAGATCAAAGAAGCGAAGCAAAGTTGAGCTCGCAAAAAAATATGTCCCTCCACTTGTAGAATAGTTTTTTACCCAAAAAAAATACAAAACATCCTCAGAGGATATCCTCCTCCTTCTCCCATCACCTTCCCACCATGTATTCAGTGATTCACAAACACTTATCACCTCTCACATGTTCTTGTTCATCTGAACGGGAGATGCCCCGATGAGATTCATAATCCCTTTCGCCAGATTGCTAAGGGGAAGACTCAACCCATACTTCAGCTAAGGCAGGTAACATAAAAAACCCTCTTAAAGTAAACTCTTAACATTCCCATCAAAATACTCAAAAGAGATTGATTCATCTATACCCATATCCCCTTTCTCCTTCGCCAGATCGGCCAAGAAATGAAAATTTTCCTCTCCCGTTGCTACAGTACAACCACTAAATTGCCTAATGGCGTATTCTATACAGTTATCCCATCTACCTCCTAAAGAAGCCTTAACTTTGCAAAACTCTTTGAATACATCCGAGCGAGGAGGAAAGGATACCAATATTTTAGAGAAATCTAGAAATTAATTAGCACCTATTTCTTCCTCACTTTCAGACATTTCAGTATCAGACTCAGCCAACGATACCTCATTTACAGGGGAACTCACCATATCGACTACAGAAAAAGATTATTATCCTACACAAACTCTCCTCATGATCAACCTACATACAGGTTCAGGTATCTATCATTATCTTTTGCATATACATTATTCACATACAAATATCTTTCATACATCATATACCACACGGGTTTTTCTAGATTACTATAAATAGTGAATTTTAGATTTTCCTAAATACAGAATATGATCTTCAAAAAATAAATACATACAGCACAAATCCTCTACTAACCTTCTATGTCAGAATACGAATCCGAGGCAGGGCCGAATCTTTCCTTCACAATGTCGTTGTATAACAACCTTTGTGACTCAGTCTTAGCAACTCTTACACACTTTGATTGTTGATCACTTACGATTAACTCCTCACGAGTTTCTCTGCTATTTTTGCCTTTTTTCTTCCTTCCTCGCTCACTGCTCTTAAAGATTTTAGAAGCTGAGAAACGCTTGAATGACGAAGATGAAGCAGTATTTGTTTATTCTATCTCTAACTGTTGGCAGTTATTGAGCCTCGCACGATCCGTCTAACACCTTTTCGGTGAAAATATTTTCCTATCATTGCCCTTTGCCTTATATTTTAATCTATTTTTATCTCACTTTTCCAAATCTCCCTCTAACCTAACCATACTTATGATGACTCACGCTTACACACAATTGGGTTTTTACAGCTTTTACACAAGGGACAAAATCAGAAGCTCCCTACTTTTTATTTGCATGTTTTTTCTACTTATAGCAGCAGTGACGTCATTTTTGAAGCTCTCATAACAAATTTTCAATAACCAAATTTCAAATATTTTTAAATTCTTTTTTCACAACAGTCACAAATAGCATTCGCAACAATAGAGGATCTATTTAACTTTTATTCTCATTTTACTTTTTTGATATTATTCAAACTCACATGATTACATACATGCATTCCACTCCAATTCATATTCTTTTTTTTCTTTCACATATAATTACACCTAAAGAAATCTTGATGACCTGGGAAACCACATCCGATTACATAACCTCCAGCAATCCTCACATCTTCCAATTTGATCACCTCTTTAGCGGGCTCTCTCACAAAAACTTTACGAGCTGCTGGATCCACCACAATTTCTCGGAACATCTTTTCATAAAAATGACGTTCATACTCGCGATCCCTCCCAATCCCATCTAAACCGTCTAGTTGTATCTCCCTCACTGGCAACTTAGTGTCATAATCCGACAATCTGAAAATTAGTTCCCGCACCTTGGGTATTTTTATCGCCAACCGCCCCTTAGCGGTATAATGAATTCTCTCAGATCGAGTCCAAACCATTCTTATTTCCCTCCCCTTAATTATAATTCATTCCCCACCTATTTATACATTTTGACAACCAATACCCCACAAATTGTGAAATAATCCTATTATCTAGTAGCAGTAAACCTAATATCTTGAGAAAAGTTATTTGAACATATCTCTCCCTATCAACCTCAGTCATTTCCTCGTCTTCCAAATAGAGTTTATTCTTTCCAAATCTAATATTCAAGAACGACCCCTCCGAGGTTGATTCTTCATTCTGAAACTTTTACACTTTTCTCTCCCCAACAATTTTGACACAAAGGTCGAATCGTATTTGACACTTACACAAATTTTTTCACGCTACAAGCAAATTTTTACAGTTCCATTATAACAAAATATAAAATGTACCTTCTGATCTCATGCATTTCATTTCATACAATATTAGAAAGTCTTCGGATCACACAGCTCAATTTTAAAAGTTATTCTATTTTATATCAACGCAGAGTTTGGATAATAAAATTTTATTCATCTCGAAATAAACTACAAGTGCTTTTATATAGAAAAAGTCTTTCAAGTACTCAACATCAGATACTTTACAGATAATAAGTTTTTCAAGTGCTTATACAGTTAAAAAGTCATTCAGGCACTAAAAAACATCAAATCCTTCAGTTCGCTCTACTTCAGTAATTTTTCACCCTGAAGCAAAGTAGACATTTGAAACAACAAGTATCCTCCCTCCTATAAGTTTGGTCGAAGTCCAGACAAACTTTAAATGTAAACTATGAGAGCAAAACACTGAGTGCTTGAACTAACTCTTTAAACTAAAGGTCTTCTCAGCGCAAAGTGGCGATTAAAGTGCAGAAGCAGACTTCTATTCATCATCTTCCTTCTTCACTACCATCACTGCCTCACGTATAACCGCCACCCTCGCAGAGTTGGTAGAGATGAAGAGGGCCTGGCCTTAGAATCTATTCGAGTGCAAGACATCAGTGCAACTACCCGGCAGTCACGTCTATCCTTGCATCTGCCCCCAACTTTATCTTCTGCAAAAGTGCAGAGACAAACCCAACATTACTCGTCTGGTAAGACAATGTGGTAAGGCCTCCATCTGCAATAAAACTCCTCCCCAGCTCCAGCCGCTTCCCTTTCCGACATTCCTTGATACGTCGGAGGAATAGGAACAGGAGTGGGATTTTCCAAAGGACTAATCCCCAAAATACTTTAGCTTCAACCTCTGCATTTTAGAAGCAATTCTCTCCTCAAGAACCATTCTACGGGTCTTCACCATCTTCAATTATCTCGAAGAATCTTGCATTATAACAAACGCACTTTGCCACAAACCTCGGTACAGGTACTATTTATATACCCTACATTTATTGTACAGGAACGTTTTTCGAAGTGTCATCATTCAATACAAACAAAACTCTTCAAACCCTAATCCTCGCGTATATCAATAGTCCCATCATTTTTCAATACACGTACATCCCCCCGTAACACGCGCAATTTTCATGCAGTCAAACACCATCATTACTTTCTTCATTATTCAAATTTCAAACCCGAATACCCATACACCCAAAAATTATTTTTCAACCAAAGCCACTCGTGACTTCGGTTATGAGGGGACGATTGTAAGGGCCTACCCCTCAATCTTACCTAAATCGAGCTATCTCCAGCTCGAACTACCTCCATAATAGATCCACGCATTCTCTACATGACTCTTCTATTCAATATTGCCACCTACTCCACGAGCTGATGAAAGATGTGGGTCGAGCTCAAATAGAAAATCCTGAACAAGTCAAAGCCAACTGTTTCTCATGAACTCAACAATTTCTCAGTCAACTGCTACTAACCACATTATTCGGAGAACGTGCTTCAGCACGATGAAGAACTGCGGAGAAGGCCTATATAAAGAAGAAGATTCATAGGAGACAAAAACGAGAAAATTATATGATAAATCACCAAGAAAACTATATTTTCTATATTCTTAAAAACTTCCAACATCTTATTCACAAGATCATGTATTTCTAAATCAAGATATCACTGGTAATAAGATATCAACCTCAAACAATAAACATCACTATTACAAAAATCCTCAACTCGAGGTCGTGGTATTTTTACCTATTCATATGTTTTCCACGCTAAACACCTGTGTCATATATTTTTTCAATTAGATTTTTGTCATAGGTACATTGGTGTAGAAGATAATTCCAAACCACTTCGAGCTTACGGAATTTTGCCATTACAACATCCATCAAATCAAAGATTCCATCTGCGTGCAAACTGTGAGATATGGACTCGAGTAGATCCCCTCCATGAATTATAAATGGATTGTAACACATATTTATAGCTCGAATTATCAAATGATCATACACTTTACCTTAAGACAAACACTTTAAGTTCTTACAATCTTTGCATGGACATTTAATTTTGTTCAATGTCGAACCATCAGAGTTTGATTTGGCAAAATCAAAAAAAAATTAAACTCCGTCTTGGTATTCCAGACTGTAGGGGCCTACCCCTCGATCTTAACTAAATCGAGTTGTCTCCAGTTCGAACTACCTCCATGTCATACCCAGGCATCCTCCACATGGCTTCTCCAGTCAGCGTTGCCACCTATTCCATAAACTGATGAAAAGTGTGGGCCGAGCTCAAACAGAAAAACCTGAACAAGTCAAAACACCTGTCTTTCATGAACTCAGCAGTTACTCAGTCAGCCGCCATAAACCACATTATTCGAAGAACATGCTTCAGTACGATGAAGAACTGCGAAAGAGGCTTATATAAAGAAAAGTTCCAAAAGAGACAATGACCAGAAAATTATACAAGAAATCACCAAGAAAACTATATTTTCTAGATTCTCAAAACTTCAAACTTCTTATTCACAAGATCAAGCCTTTCTAAGTCTAGATTTCACTTAAAATAAGATATCAGCCTCAAGCAATAAACGTCATTATTATAAAAATACTCAACCCGAGGTTGTGGTTTTTTACTTATTCATAGGTTTTCTATGCTAAACACCAGTGTCATTTCATGTTTTCCATTAGATTTTGTCACAGGTACATTGGTGTAAGAACTAATCCCAGGCCACTCCGAGCATACGGAATTAGACCATTACATTTGGCACCGTCTGTGGGAATGAAATCATTTCCACGATATCCTAAGGCATTTATTCACTTTACTTCAAATTTTAATCATGGTCACATCCTGGTGACCAGCAACCGGAGTTCAGCTCGATCTTTCAGCCGAGCCGGAACAACTAATAGAGCTACGGGAAAATCTCAACACTGAGAAGGAAAAATACAACGAGCTCGAACAAAAATAAACTATCAACCGAAAGCTCTACGAGAGGGAGCTCGATGCTGAATGATAAGCTCGTTTAACAGCACTCAAGCACCATGGAGATCAAATGACAATAATGCAAATTGCCTTGCAAGCTCTGCAAAATACTCAGCAGGCTCCTCCAACATGAGATCGTGATCAGGTGCCAGAAGCCTCTCAGATTTCAGTACGAAAAGATTGGGACCTTAAGGAGCCACAAGCAAAGCCATTTCCATAAATATTTAGAATAGACCTCAACCTTTCATTCATTTGGGTGGTAAAGTTCAGTCTAAAGTCAACCGAGATCACCGATGTTCCATACGACAAGAGAAAGAATATCGACCTCCACCTCGAGTTCCAGCACGAGATCGTTTGAGTGAAGATACCGGTACTCATAATCTGCAGCCTCCTCGTCAAGTCACCCAATTGACACATCATTATATCACACTAGAGCATATGGACCAGCGTATTAAGGAGTTAATTAAAGCATATTTTTTTACTACTACCGACGACCTTACAAAGTTACAAGGAAGTCTGATTGCCAAAGAACTATTCGATATGGAGATACCAAAAGGTTTCCATACTCCAAAATTTTACAAGTACAAGAGTACCATCCAAAGGAGCACATTCAACAATACCATAACTCATTGGGGTTATACACCAATCTCAACCACATTCTCTGCCATTTGTTCACCATAAGTCAGGAAGAGAAAATGCTCTGATGGTTTCTCTCTCTACCTGAAGACTCCATATGCACATTCGACCAGCTGCAGAAATAGTTCATCAAGACATACTCACAACAGAGATAAAGAAGAGAATTTATATTCTCTAATCAATCTCAAATAGTCATACGGAGAGAAGCTTGAGGCTTTTGTGAAGAAGTTTTTGGAACTCGCGCGTGAAGTAGACAATCTCGATCAAAAAATAGTTGTTACTGCTTTTACCAATGTACTCCATCTAGACTGTAAAGCCAAAGACCACCTCTTTCTAAATAAACCTGCGACCTTAGAGGATATGATCGCCAAGGCCAATAGTTACGTCGACCTGGAAAGGATGATGTCCGAAAGGTATAAATCTACTTAATCTGTCCTTCCAACTAAAAGTCCACCTATAGATCGAAACACTGAACCAAAGGAGGATAAGGGTAACCAAAAATGGGCCAAGGGAAGCACCGGTAACCCTAGAAAGGCCATTCGCAGGTCAAACCAGTCCTCCCAAAGATGAATGTTTGAATCTCCATAATTTTTCCAATCCTCTCAAAGGATAAGCTCACCCATCTCTCCCAACCATTGGAACCAATGGAAAACTGGCCATACTATATGCATCATAAGGTAAACCATCATTTTACTGACAATTGTTATGCTTTTCAGAGGTAGCTCGAATACATTTTCAAGGAGGGATGGATGTTTGAATATATTATCGACCAGGAATCATACAAAGATGGAAGCTATAAGAAGCAGCTTCAAGCTGTCTAGGTCGAAGATCAAGCTGAGGAGAAGCATCCCTACCATATGCGCCACAACAACAAAATCGAGATCAATCAGATCACCAACTCTAATAGATTCAAACGCTGGAGACTATCCGAATTCTACGATCTCACACCTCAAAATAAAGAAGCCAAACTTCTACCTGAGTTGAGCAATCTCCGGCTCGGGATATTATTCAAGGATTGTGATACTAGCCATGTCAAGTTCCCACATTATGATACATTAGTCATAATGTTCAAGATGAAAATTTTTGTTATGCATACAATGATGATCGATACTGGCACTGGTATTAAGATTCTCTGTTAGAACACTATCGACCAAATGGGTTTGGCCGATCAAGTCATTCAAAGCGATACCGACATCATTGGATTTAATGGTTCTAAAGAAGAGCGAGTAGGGAAAATCATCTTACCTATTACCGTAGGACCAACCACAATCGATGTCATCTTCTACGTGATCAACGCCAAATCTCATTATCTCGGGATTATGGGCCTTTACTGGATTCATAACCTGAAGCCAATTACTTCCACCTATCATCAAGCACTCTGTTTCAAACACAACGACGGTATCTATGAGATCCGGGGTAGTCAAAAGCTTTCTCGAGCTTGCAAAAATACTGTCTCTGCGATTCTAGATAGCTCTAAAAGGAATGCTACATTACAATTACAGAAAGCTGATCACCACGATGATCAGCCTTCCATCGAGGAACCCACCGAATACATCAACATTGATAGACCTAGAAGAGGTACTTTTATTGGTACTATGTTGTTTTAACACAAAAAAGATACTCTCATTCAGTTCATACGACTAAATCAAGATGTTTTTGCGTGGTCTTTCAAAAAGATGCCGGGGATTGATCCAGCCAAGGCATGTCACAAATTGGATATCAACATCAACGCCACTGCGGTCAAGTAGAAATAGCGATGCTTATCACCGCGACTTCAAGATGAAGTTAACATGGAAATCAAAAAATTTATCAAAGTGAGATTCATTCGAGAAGCTAAATATCCCGATTATATATCTAACATCGTAGTTGCCCCAATGAAAACTTGAAAGGTCTGAGTTTGTATAGATTTTACCGATCTAAACAAACATACTCCAAAAGACAATTTCCCTCTTCCTAACATTCTTCATATCCTTGAATCTACAGCAGGTCCCGAACTCCTATCAAGATGGATGTTATTTTTGTATACAATCGGATTCTACTCTTTGACGAAGATCAAGAAAATACACTTTCATCACTAAAAGATAACTTTACTGCTACAAAGTCATGCCCTTCAAACTCAAGAACGCAGGTACAACTTATCAACAGCTGATGACTACTATGTTCAAAGTACATATTAGGAAAGTCGTGGAAGTCTACATTGGCGATTTATTGTGCAAAAGCATACAATCTATCAACCACATCTCAAATCTTAACACAATATTCAACATCCTTCGATCTTACCGGATGCGTCTCAATCCTGAGAAGTGTCAATTTGGAGTATATTCAGATCAATTTCTAGGCCACCTCATTAGCAAGATGGGGATTGAGGCCAATCCAGAGCAGGTTCAGGTTCTCTTCGACATGCCATCTCCAAAAATGACAAAAGACGTTCAAAACTTGCCGACAAGATTGCCATTATCAACCGTTTTGTTTCAAAATCTTCAGACCACTATCGTTGGTTGTTTTTATTACTCCATGATTGTACCAAAAGAGGAAAATTTTAACCAAATATAGAGGTTCGATGGACATCAGAATACGAAACAGCTTTTCATGATCTCAAAACCTATTTGGGGAACTCTCCTATCATGAGCACCTCAGTAGATAAGGAGGAACTAATTATCTACCTAACAGTTACAAATACTTCACTCAGCTTGGTTCTCATTCGACTTGAAGGGAAAATTGAGAATCCAGTCTACTTCATCATCAAAACCCTCACTCCAGTAGAACTGATGTACTCTAAAATTGAGAAACTTCTTCTCACTCTTATTTATACTTCACGGAAACTCAAACACTACTTCCAAGCTTATTCAGTCAAAATCATGACGAACTACCGACTTCGGGAGGTTTTGTCCAAAAAAATCAAGGAGAGTACAGCAGTGGTCAATCAGTTTGGTATAACATGATATCAAGTTTGAACAACGTCATTCTGAAAAGGGTCAAGCCATTACCAATTTTCTTGCGGATTTTCCAGTAGATGATCCCGAGTGGAAGGAGCACAATCCTGACCATACAGAGGATGCTACAGAAAATCTATCCTCCAAAGTATTTGGCGAGTGAGCTGAATGGATTACAAGATGGATCAGCAAGACCCGCAGGGTCAGGAATTATAATCATATTAATTACCCATTCCAGCGACAGAATTGAGAAATCAATCCGCTTAGATTTTGAGGCCTCAAATAATGTCACAGAGTACGAAGCTCTCATCCATGGACTCAATCTCTCGCCCTTGAGCTCGGCGTCCCAAAACTTTTAATTTACACAGATTCGCTACTCATCGTCCGCCATTACTTTGAGCAATACAAGAAGATTGGCAAGTTGATCGAATACATAGCCTTCGTTATAGATAGGATGAGCAAGTTTGCGTAAACAACTCTCAATTATCTTCCTCGAAGCTCGATATCTCCAAATCGAGGTAATTTTAACCCCCAGCATTGATCGCATTTTTGTATGCACGATCAACACTGGGGCGATAAAGGGAGAAACGACGATTGGCGAAAGCCTATCTTAGTTTATATCGGTATCGACAACAAATGTGAAGGTGCACTTTCAGCAGATCTGAAAGAGCACTGACAACTGCTATACAACTCAAAGCGCTACACTAGTCAAAATGGTACTTTATACCGTCGTTCAATCACGGGGCCTTAATTCAAATGCTTCTCCAAACATAAAGCGGACGAGATGCTCCGCGATCTACATGAAGGGACTTGTGGCTCACATACAGCAGGTCGATTACTAGCAAACAGAGTCATTACACAAGGAGTATTTTGGCCTGATATGCGCAAGGAAGCAGAAGAATACTTACGCAAATATGACGCATGTCAACAACATAGATAGATGATATGCACCCCTGCTCTCGAACTCCATGCAAGCAAGGTGTTTGGTCATTCAAATGATAGGAACTCGATCTTGTCGACAAATTTTTAATTCTTCAGGTAACTGCCGCCACCTACTCCTAGCTACCAATTATTTTACAAAATGGGCAGAAGTAGTTCCATTCTATCGAACCAGAGAAGAAGAGATCATCTATTTTATCTGTAAAGACATCATCACTCAGTTTGGATTCCCCCACCTAATTCGTATAGATAATGGGCCCCAATTTGTTAGAAAAAAAGTCATAGTTTTCCTCAATCAGCACAACATCATCCACTCACCATCCAATCCCTACTATCCTCAAGGCAATGGCCAAGCCAAAATTACCAACAAAGCCATCATAGATGGACCCAAGAAAAGGCTACACTCTTAGAAAAATGGGAATTGGGTTTGGGAACTCCCTCATGTCTTATGGGCATATCATACCACTACACGACAGTCGACATGCTGCACTCCATTCCCCCTTACCTACGACACCAAGGCTCTCATTCACTCTGAATACCATCATCTAATCAAAGATTACGAGCTAACTGACAAGGAAAATGAGTTCGAATTGGCTTACAACCTTAATTGGATCGATGAAACCAGGGAACGCGTCATCGCTAGCCTAGGTTAATATCACCATATACTGGCTAGTTCGTACAATAAACGAGTCAAAAGCCATACCTTCCAAATCGATGATCTTGTCCTCAGAGAAATACCATAACACTACAAAGAGCCTCATGCCGGGAAACTAGCAGGCAACTGGGAGAGTACATTCCTTATCACAGGTCTCTCAGGCCTGGGATCATATTACCTCATAACATAAGAGGGAATCTATATTTCAAGTCCATGAAATACTAGGCGACTGAAACGGTATTATCATTAAGTCTATCACTACTCCATTTCACTTTCTCGCTTTTCCTATTCCAAAAGCGAGATTTTAATCTCCATCCAATGTACACCCTTTTCTATTTAATAAAACTTACAAGTTGTTTTCCCATACATCTCTCTACTTCGTAGACATCACATTGATTAAAGCATAGATAATACTAGCTTTTAATCGACCTCTATACTAGCTCGATTAAGGATAATACTTGGTTGCGATGACTCTACTAAATCTCTGCAATTAAAACTAATGTAATACTTGCTTTACATCAAAGACTCTACCAGATATAAGATAAAGCAAAGATAAAACTGGCTTTCATCTACCTTTATATTGTTAAGGCATCATACCAGTTAAATCAAGGATAACACTTGGTTTGGCTGACTCTACTAAATCGCTGCAATTAAAGCTAAGGTAATACTTGTTTTACATCAAAGACTCTACCAGACATAAGATAAAGCTTTCATCTACCTCAATATGGATGTGACATCATACCAGCTAAATTAATAATAACACTTGGTTAGGTTGACTCTACTAAATCTCTGCGATTAAAACTAAGGTAACACTTATTTTACATCAAAGAATCTAGCAGACTTAAGATAAAACAAAGGTAATACTAGCTTTCATCTCTCAACTTGTCTGCAATAACTACTTTTTATTTCAGGTCACATATAAAACCTCTACAATGGATCATTTTTTTCTTTTGGGATGCCAGCTATATTTTCTGCAAAAATAGGAGGTTAGTCAGCCATAAATTCTTGAGCTCCCCCTGCAATAGGAGGTCGATCAACCATAAATTCTTGATCTCGAGTAGTCATAATATTCCTGCCATGCTCTATTAATTCAGCAGGTCGAGGGCCTAGATCTATTTTTATGGACTGCATACAATTTTCTTGATCTACATCAGCTCTGCAAATATATCCCCTGTCTGGCAAACTGTTGAATAAGGTATCTCTTTCTGACTCTATCCTTTTTACCTCATCTACAAAATTAGGAATAACTGCCCTCAACAATTCTGAGTGCGATGCCTCTGTTACAACCAACCTAGAAAAATTAACTTTAGCCTTCTGAAGGAATTTCTCTGACCTCGCATACCATTATTTTAGCCATATCATTTCTCCATTTACCCAATCTATGAAAGCAATGTTCTCTTTTAATTTTTGGTTGGCTTTTGTTAATTCAGCTCGATTAATCGCTTCTAAATCAGCCACCAGAGCACGAAGTACCTTAATCTTCATGTTCAGTTCTTCCATATCCAGAATCTTTTGTAATATTCCAACTTTCTGTTGTATAAAAATATACTTGCCTCTGATAGTCCGCTCTAACCCTTGTTCCCTAGAAAGAGTAGCATCCAACTTCCATTGAAAGTCCCTTAACTTCTCATTTCCTTTTTGCACATGACCTTTAATTCGAGCCACATCTCTCTCAAGCTCTCGTATTCGACCTGATAGGCTGACAACATCTTTTAGCGCAACAGAGACCTTAGAATCATTTTTATTCTTCCTTGAGAGTTCTCCGGCCATGGCATGTCTAATACGTGAATTGTCCTACACCAATTCGGTCTTCAATTGCGCCACTCTTTCGTTCAACTCATCACACTTAGGGTGCATAGTTTGAAATTTAAAATCTCTAGCAGGTAAAGCTGTAGTCAGTTGGTCAACTGCAATTTCTAACGCAGATAGATCATCTCAAGATCTCTTCAACTCGTTATCTTTATCAACCAATTTATTCTTCAATTGTTCCAGCTCACTCCTGTTATTCACAAGATCAGCTCAATTTTAGCATCCTTCTCCTTGATCTTCCAAGCTAGGTCGACAGTAGTCCATATTGCCTCAACAAACTCGAAGTGGGCACCTTTACATGTTGATTTTCTCTATCTTCATTCGCTTCCCCCATCCTACCAAACTCCTCTGCGAATTCTTGGTTATATTGGAGAACATTGTCTTCGCGTAAGCGAGCTGACTGCGATTCGACCTGCACATTTCAAGTACACTATATCAAGTTTGATTCACAACACTCGGTCACCACATATGACTCATTTCTAACAAGATATCTATTTTTGACATCTACCGTATAAGACTACTTCTAAACTTAAGGTTAAAGTACAATCTCAGATGGATGTTCCATAACATATACTCCCAAGTCTAAGGTACACATTCATTATTTTTTAAAGTTATTAATACTTTGGAATTTCCTGTGTGCCATTTCAATTCCATTGCCACTAACCCGATAAAGGTTTTTGGTTCCTCTCTATGCTAGATTTATTATTTGTAGCTCAATACTAATGAAGCATACAAATCAAATATTTCTTGCTTTGTTCTAACTTGCAGCTCCACTTGCGAAGATAACAGGGATGCTAAGGCCTATCTCTCCTTAGCGAGCTCTGCCTCTAAATCTTTTATTCTGTGGCATATGTCTTTAAGTTCCTATAGCAAGGTTTACAGAAATACTAAGCCTACAGGCTTCAATCCAACAAAAAATATCTAATCAGTTTACAAACATTCCTAAATATTTATACAATCCCAAAACCATAACACAACTCTACCTTCTCATTTTCACCTTCTGGACACTCGTTGCCATCCCCTTGGTTATCTCATACCGTCTGAGGAGATACACCATCTAACACGTCAACAACGCCAACACGCCAATAATAACATCTTCAATCTCTTCATCTTCCTCCTCTTCCATATATATGTCTTCCCTAATGGCATCCACCTCATCCTCGAAATACCTTTTTGACACAAGGTGGCGCCCGAGTCTGTCACGCACAGCTACCACCTCTTCCAAATTCAGTCTTGCTTCCACATGAAGATTGTTGATCTTCTCCACTTGCGAAGCCTTCAGAGCCTCCAACAATTTTCCCGCCTTAAGCAGATCAGTTTTCAATCGAGTTACATTCCTTTCGAGCTCAACCTTCTTACTCTTCAGCTCAACTATCTCCTCCTCGACCCCAAGGCATATCCCCTTCATTAGACGAGTAGCCTACAAAAAGTCAAACAAAATCGATCTTATTGATTAGCTCGAATCATAATACAAAATTCATCATAATACACGATCAAGCATATGAACCTACCATTTTGCTCATCCCCTCATCCCCGTGGAGAGCAACTAACCTGTCTTTTTCCTCTACCTCTTTCAAATTGTCCTTCATAACCGGTCGATCCACTAAGAACTTCATCCCCGACATCTCAGAAGGTTTAACCCTTCTCTTTCTCATGGCCTCACCACTTCCCGTGGTTCCAGAGGTCGAAGGACGCTTCAGCATTTGTTTCTTGGGAAACATTCGAGCTAATTTGCTTGACGTAGTAGACTCAGGTAACCCTGTGCAGTCCATTATAGGGGGCTTGGAGGAGTTGACTCTCCTTTTCCTATCAATTCCCTTCTTCCTACTGCTGTCAGTGCTCGTCATTAGTCTTGTTGACTGAGATTTTTCAACTTTTTCAACTCGGCTGTTGACACACTTCTTCCGGCTAATGCCAAGTTCATCTAATACAACCTTGAGCTCTGTCTCTTCATGAGCAACTGTATCCAACAACGACTCTTTCCACACTACCTAAGATTTGGGAGCTGTCATTCATAAAGCATTATCATCAGTAGAGCATCATACAATTTCAACTATCAATCTCATACATTATACATTGTTATACTTACTTTGTTTTACATTTTTAAACATAAGTTTCATGGGTTCTTCATCATCTCTCTGAAGGAAATCACCCTTTACCCATATCACATTATCATTCCATGGTCGACCTACTGAGCTAAAATCGAAGAAGCGAGGCCGAATCAAGCTCGCACAGAAATACGCCCCTCATCTTGCAGAATAGTTATTTACCCCATAAAACTGTAGCACGTCCTCAGAGGATATCCTCATCTTTCTCATATCTCCTTCCTACCATAAATTCAGAGATTCTTAAACATTTATCACCTCCTACATGTTCCCGCTCATCTGAACAGGACATGCCCCGAAAAGGTTCATAATCCCGTTTGCCAGATTGCTAAGGGGAAGACCCAACCCGTACTCCAACTGAGACAGCTAACATAAAAAACCTTCTGAAAGTCTACTCTGAACATTTCCATCAAAATACTCTAGAGAGATCAATTTTTTTATACCCCTATCCCCTTTTTCCTTTGCCAAATCGGCTAACAAATAAAAATATTCCTCCCCCGTCGATACAGTATAACCCCTAAATTGCCTACCGGCATGTTCTATACAGTTACCCATCTACCTCCTACCGAAGCCTTGGCTTTACAGAACTCTTTGAATACATCAGAGCAAGGAGGATAAGATAGCAATCTTTCAGGGAAATTTAGAAATTGATCAACACCTACTTCATCCTCCCTTTTTGATATTTCAATCTTAGACTCAGCCGACTGACCAGAGGTCGATGCCTCACTTACAGGGGAACTCGCCATATCAACTACAAAAAATAATTTATTCCTACACAAACACTCCTCACGATCGACCTACAAATAGGTCCAGGTATTTATTATTATCTCTTCGATCTCTTCAATAGTAAGCTCCCTCACATAAACTTTTTGAGCTGCTGGATCCACCATAATCTCTTAGAACATCTCTTCATAAAAACGACATTCATACTCATGTTCCCTCCTAATCCCATCTAAACCTTGAAGTTGAACCTTCTTCACGGCAGCTCAGCATCATAATCCAACAATCCAAAAATTCGTTCCCATACTTCGGCGATCTTTATCGTCAATCGCCCTTCAGCGACATACCGGATTCTCTCAGATCGAGTCCACACCATTCTTATATCCTTTCCCAAATATTAAATTCATTTCCACCTTATTTATACATTTTAACTACCAATTCCTCGGAAGTCATGATATTTTCTTATTATCTAGTAACAGAAGCCCTAATATCTTGAGAGAAATTATTTGAACATATCTTCTCATATCGAACTCAGATATTTCATACTATTCTAGAACGAGCTCACTCTTTCCAAGTCTAATATTTTAGAACGACCTCTGCAAGATCGATTCTTTATTCTGAACCTTTTACAATTTCTTTCACCCCCACATTTCAGGCACACAGATCGAATAATATTTTCTACTTAACACATATTTTTATAGATAAATTTCTAGCAGCTCAATTCTTATAAATATATTAACTTTTTTCCCTCATATATTTCTTTTCATATAATATTTGAGACTCTTTGGATAATACAGCTTGATTTCTAGAGTTATTCTATTCCATATCAACACAGATTTTGGATAACAAATTTTATTCATCATAAAAATTACAAGGGCTTTAGAGATAAGAAGTCTTTCAAGTACTCAACATCACGTACTCTACAGATAACAGGCCTTTCAAGTGCTTAATATCAGGTACTTTACAATTACATGTTTTTCAAGTACTTTTAAAACTAACAAATCTTTCAGGCACTCTGAAGAGTCAAATCCTTCAGTTCGTTCTACTTCAGTGATCTTCACCTTGATGCAAAGCAGACATTGGAAATAATGAGTATCCTTCTTCCCATGAGTTTGGTTAAAGTCTAGACAAACTTCAAATAGAAACTATGAAAGTAGGAAACTTAGTGCTTGAACCAACTTTTCAAACTGAAGGTCTTCTCAGTGCATAGTGGCGATTGAAGTATTGAAGTAGACTTCCATTCTCTGTCTTCCTCCTCTACTACCACCACCGCCTCTTCTCTAACCACCACCCCCTCAAAGTTGGAAGAGATAAAGAGGGCCCAACCATAGAATCCATTCGAGCACAGGACTTCAGGGTAAATGCCTCGCAGTTATGCTTATCCTTACTTCTACCTCCCTAACCTTGTCTTCCGCAAGAATACGGAGACAAGCCCAACTTTGCTAGCCTCTCAAGATAACATGGTGAAACCTCCATCTACAGTAAAACTCCTCCTCAGATTCAGCCGCTTCATTTTCTGACATTCTTTGATACGTCGAAGAAACAGGAACAGGAGTCGGATTCTCCAAGGACTGATCTCCAAAATACTAATTCAACCTCTGTAGTTCAGAACTAATTCTCTCTTTAAGAGCCATCCTATGGTTCTTTACCATCTTTAACAATTTCAGAGAACAAAGCAGCAAAACAAATGTACTTAGCCACCAACCTCGGTACAGGTACTATTTATATAACCCTACATTTATTGTGTAAAAGCGTTTCCCCAAGCGTCATCATTCAATGCAGATGAAACTCTTCAAACCCTAACTGTCACATACATCATATTCCTATCAACATTCAATGCACGTACTTCCCCCTTGACACGCGCATTTTTTATGCAGTCAAACACCATCATTACTTCATTCCTTATTCAAATTTCTAACCCATATACCCAAAAATTCCTTCTTAACCCAAGCCACTCGTGACTTCAGTCAACCACCACTAACCACATTGTTTGGAGAATGTGCTTCAACACGATGAAGAACTATGGAAGAGAGTTATATAAAGAAAAATCTTCAAAAGAGGCAAGAACCAGAAAATTACACAAGAAATCACCATGAAAACTATATTTTCTAGTTTCTTAAAACTTCAAACTTCTTATTCACAAGATCAAGTATTTCTAAGTCTAGAGATCACTTGTAAGAAGATATCTGCCTAAAGCAATAAACATCACTATTATAAAAATCCTCATCCCTAGGTCATGGTTTTTTACCTATCCATAGGTTTTCCACGCTAAACACTTGTGTCATTTCTTGTATTCCATTAGATTTTATCACAGGTACATTGGTATAAGAGCTAATTCTAGGCCACTCCAAGGTTACAAAATTAGGCCATTACACTGACTAGCTCTTGGTAAAAACCTCCATGACTTATCCATAAATGTTTTTTTATTCAGAAAATCAATCATATGTTAGGAGTTCATCATAAAGTCAATTGAAAGGAAGGAAGACGATCCTAAAGTTCAGTAGTTAAATACCAGTAGATAATATATTGATGATTATTTGACAATGAGGGCAAAGTTGGGTGCTTACCTTGAAACTCTTAAGTAGGATTCTGGAGTTTTAGGATTAGGCGGGAAGAACTTTTTAAAGTACTTGATATAACAATATTTTTCAATAAGAATTACGATTAGTAAAAAATATTATAAGCAACCAAAACTCATATAAGATAAGCACATAGATGTTAAGAATACTTAAGCTCAAAATAAATGGTTTCATAACATTCTGGTTTCATCAATATTAGGTGGTTGGGTAAGCTATCCTCATCAAAAAGAGAATGGTCAATCTGGAGTTCAGCACTCATCCTATATTGGCTTGTCGTTAAGTTGTCTATGGCTCGTTCTTCTGTAGACTTAAACTTATGGAACAACCTTGGTCACATATCTCCTGAATGAAGCAATCTCGGTATGTGCTGCAGATCTCCTTTCCCTAAAAAAAAGCTTGAACTCTTTCTCCTACCAAGTGGGAGGCTAGGATATAGTGCTTCGTAGGCTAGGCATACATCAGAGATAGGGGAAGGAGTACTCTTCGGCAGTCTAGATCACGATCGCTAACCTAGTAAATTATCCTTACGACTCCCACTTCTCAATCCTTCCGCGCCTCTTGCAACTTGAAGGCAAGATCTGCTTCTTCTCTTTTGCCTTTCTCATCCTTGGACTTCGTACATAGATCAATCAATGAAGAACATGTAATATGAGATCTCTTTTATTGGGCCTCCAAGGTCTGTGGTTCACCAGCGAGAGAGTGTGAGGTAGTTGCCTAAAGGCTATAGCCAGAGGTAGTAGCGGCTAAGACAAAGCATAGGTAGGCAGTTAGATCGCCTATGTGAATCCTTCCCCTTAGAGAGATTAGAACGAGATCAAAGTCTTAGCAGCATGATCACTTACAATGGCTTAGACCATTAGTAGAAACCAACTTAATGGATAGGATGAGAGCCATATGGGGTCTTAGTCGCATAGAATCATTGTTTGCATAGGCTTTCTACCTTATCTTAATCAAGACTACAACTACCACTATAGGCGCTCCCACTTCCTTGCCATCTCCTTATATCGGCTTCATTTATCAACTTCATCTAGGCACTGCTAGATCTAGTCTAGGCATTAAGGTTTACTTAATTTAGTCCATCTTCACTTTTAGCCCTTATCTCCGCTTCACACCCCTTCTTCTGTTCCTTTCTTTGCGACTTTAGCAATCTTTTTCTTCGCTACTTCAGCAAAGAGCCATTATCCAAACCTACTATGAAATACAGATTTCAGTTCAATGCAGGTATACTTACAGAGTATCTTATAGATAAAAGTGAAGCACATGGCTTTAAGCAAAGTCATACAGTCGTAGAATCTACCGTTTCTCAAAAATCTCAAAGTGGTGTTGTTGAAGATGTGATAATGTTACCCGCTGATAAATGTTTAACTAATTCGGCCGATGATTTGCTAAAAAACGAAAAGGATAGTTCTTAATTGAGTGGTTTTAAATTGGCAAGATCTTGTCTGATGGGCACAGCCGCACAGCTTCAGAAGTATTATCAAGTAGGGTGTGAGTGAGAAGTTTTTACTAGCTCTTTTAAGCCATCTGGTTCTGTAGACCATTGTATATGATTGGAATAACTTCATTGCCATCAATATATGCAGGAGATCAACGGCTTTACGACAAAGAATGAGTTTTGTAGAGCATTTCTAACAAATCTATAAAACCATTAAAAATCTAAACGAATCTGTAATATCTTCCAGTTTTTTGAGTCCTGGATATTATGGGACTTCTTTGTCATAAAATAAAAAATTCTAGCTATCAATGAGATTTTTGAGAAGTACCTAACAAAAATTAAAAACTAAGGCATTTGGTTGAATTATCAGAGCTGAAATGGGTATTACTATTCACACTCCATGTTCTGGGAAATATTTATGAGACTATCTACAAATACCATTATAGGCATAATTACAACTCAATCGCCCACTGGACAAAGGTGAAGTGTGAGCTACGAAGTCAGCCACGGGATAGGATAAAGGAAACCATATGAGATAAAAAGAAGAACTGAAGTACCAAGACGAAGGACCAGACCAATCTGTGTATAATGAATTCCCCTCTTAAGAGCAGCTACGTACACCCTAACGTGGCGGGTAGATTTCAACCCAAATCGTCTCCCAGTAGATAGGTAAATACCTGACGTGGCATACACAAAATTTACCCGAGGGTGGATTTTCCACCCTGTGGGTGGATTTTGGGTAAATTCATGTCACGCTCTTTTAAACCGTGTGTAGCCATGTCGAGCCCTTCTTAACCGCGCGCGGCCTATTCACCACTGGGATGTTGCCACGTGTCAACAATCTAGTGGCTCTCCATTACCCACACTTCAGAACTGTACTAAACACGTGTCAACAATCCAGTGGCTCCCATTACCCTCACTTCAGAACTGCGCATAGAAACAACGTTCAAGATTAAAACATTAGTCAATTTCTTATTAGCCCAAGCTTGATGCGCGGTTTAGAAGTGCGCTTGGTGAATTCACCTTGATTTTTTTTAACAACTACTGTGGGGTGGATTGGATTCACCCTGCTTTTGGGCAAATCTATCCACCCAACTGCTGTGGATGCTCTAATGGTGGTGTTGAGCTGATGTACTTGTGGTTTATGCTTTAAAATTTTAAACTACTTCGTCTAAGTCTGTAACATTAATAGGGACATAATAAACTAGCTTCAATCAAAAAATTAGAGTTCTAGGTCATCTAGGATAGAAAATGAGGAAAACTACCCAGAAAAAAATCCTAACAAATAAAAACCTAACTTTCACCATTCCGTTAATGAATAACCTAACAAATAAATGCCTAACATTCACTAGATTCAGATTCAAGCCTAGACCCAAATTTGCCTAATAAGTGAATCGTGGTGAGTGAAGTGAAGTATATTATTACATGAAAAGGTAGTGGATGAAGGAATTTAGCATGATAGAGAAACAAAAAACATCCCGTGATCCCAAATAATAATCTAACTTTACCCATCCCTCATCACATTTAGAGACTGACATAAAATTAAAAACAAAAAGGAGAAGAAAAAGTTATAAAAAAGCTAAATTAGTATCGAAAACCCTAATCCTTTTTTTATCTCCCCCTTAAGGCTTTGTATGTAGTATTAAACCACTTCAAACCTTGAGTTGATTTTGAAAACACCTCCACTAAAGAGCGCAAAAAACTAAAGCAAGGAAAACTACATACCAAAGATAACATAGCATGATAGTGAACATTTTCTACAATTCCAAGAAAACTCAACTACAGATGGATGTCCCATGAAAACTACAAACCCAAATGACAAACTAAATAGACATAATTAATGGCAATCTTCTTCTCACCATCCCTCAAAACCCCAACTGCAACTATGCTCTCTATCTCAAGTTCTTAAGCTTTGTTTTTTTCAAAGTTTTTTTTTTCATTTGGGTATTAGTAATTGGTTAGTGTAGCAAACCAAATTAAGAAAACTTGAACACCAAATCGTGAGTATAATAAAATAATCTAAATCTCTTTTGATTGATGACCAAATTAGCAAAATAGTGAAATTATCTATTAGAAAATTTACCTAACGCCAATCGTTCTGTTCTTCACAGATTATGGCTGTAAACTGCTGAAATCAATGAAAATCGAGACTGGCATTAATCGAAACTTACTTTGATTGTTACTTTGACCACAAATTAGGGTTTCTAGCTAAAGAGTGTGGTGGCTGCAATGCCTTAACTTCTGCTTTTGATTTTTGTATCTCCTAGATCTTCTCCCGGGTTTGGTTCTCATCGAATCGCAAAAAAAAATTCCCCTACAAATCACTTCTACAAAAATTTTGATTCCCGCGACCACTCTATCGAGTTCTCTCGAGTTTTTTTCATTAGAAGAACTACGTCATTAGTAAAAAATGAAGTAAATGTTGCTTCAAAACAAATTAAGTCATTTCCCAAGTAACATTATTTTTATATTTTAACGTCATATTTAAAAAATGACGTCGTATATTAATAAAAAAAGGTCAGTAATGTCATGTTCAAGTACAATGAAATGAAATGTTAATTTAACCAGTTAACATTTGGATTAAAAATATAAATTAAACTAATAACATCAATATTATAAAAAAATGATGTCATTTAGCTGACATCATAGCCAGTATTTGTTGTAGTGCGGGATTTTTTTTTATGAAGATTTTGAATGTCGCATGATCTATTTCTATGCATTCTTTAGGGTATTTCAGAGTACGACTTTTATTTCATATACAAGCCTAATGCGTCAAACATAAAAGGATTAACGGGTCATCAAGAAATGACATCCATATTTTGTATGCTTGCATATGGCACTCCCAGTGATTCGGTGGACGAGTATTGTCGGATGGCTGATAGTACAGCCTTTGAAGCATTGGATAAATTTTACAAAGCGGTGATTTATTTATATCAAGATGAGTACTTGCAATCTTCTACTCCAGCCGACGTAACAAGGTTGCTCAAATAAAATAAGGCGAGCGGTTTCCCGAGAATGTTGGGGAGCATTGATTGTATGCATTGGGGTTGGAAGAATTTCCCTAAGGCATACTAAGGGGCTTTTAATAGAAAGAGTAAAAAATGGACAATCATACTTGAAGCGGTGGCTTCGTATAATTTGTGGATTTGGCATGCATTCTTCGGCATGCTGGGGTCGAAGAACGGCATTAATGTTATTGAATGTAGCAAATTGTTTAATAACCTAGCAATGGGAAATACCCCTTTTGTAACTTATAAAGTTGAAGGTCACGGCTATGATATTGGTTATTATCTTGCAGACGGTATTTACTCGAAGTGGAGAATATTTGTAAAGACAATTCCAATGCAAATCACGGTAATGGAAAAGTATTATGGCTATGCAAAAAGGGATTAGGAAGGATGTGGAACAAATTTTTGGTGTTTTACAAGCCCATTTTGCAATTGTTCAAAATCTCACACAGTTTTGGAAGCCCAAAGCATTAAATTTGATTATATACACGTGTATTATTTTGCATAATATGATTACTGACGATGAGCGTGATTGGGCAACAAATGATTACAAGTATGATGATGTGAAGGACCCATTCGTGTATCCAACAGAGTTTTTCCAAGGTATTTCTACGAATGATGACTTCGATAAATATCTTGGGGAAGATTTGAAGTACCGAAATGAAAATAAATATTTCAAACTCCAAGCCGATCTCGTGGAGCATTGTTGGAAATTTGTCGGACGTAATACTTGAGTTGTTATTTCTATTTTAATAATTTGTACTCGTAGTTTCTTTTCATGTCTATGTACGTTATTTCAATTTCACTAATATTCCAAACTTTATAATTTACAATTCATTCCAAACTAAAAACATTGCAATGCATTTTAAAGTAATCAACATATTTATTGAAAAACACAATTATAATTTAAACTGCATCCTTTTGATGATGCATATTATAACTACCACCACTAGTACTTGACGAACCCATGGCATTGTATTTTGCCATCATTTTTGTGATGATTTCGTTCTTCAATATTTTCCAATACATGGTGGTATCTCTATCCATTCCACACAAAAAAAATTCCATAATCTCCATGTCTCAAATTTATTGTTCCCTTTCTTGTTTTTTCTGGTATAGCTCAAAATGTTCCGCCGCCAAGGCCTTCTTTTTCAACCTTTCTTATTGCCTTAGCTTGACACCTTTCCAACCATCTCTGTTATACCCTCATGAGCCTTGATCACCTTTTTAAACATTGCCTTAGCTATCGGGTACCAGAGATAGCTTAGTTGACGATGATGACGAAGTGACAGACTCAGTTTATTGATCTCCGGGGTTAATGAATAGGCCAACGAGGGAAAAAAAAAGAAAAAAATGCAAAATAACCTTTTAGCAATGATACCCGCCTGATACCCGCCTGATACCCGCCTGATACCCGCCTTTCTTTTTGGTTTTGAACCCATTGAAACCCTCGAACTTGCATTTGAAGATGTTTCTTGTGCCTTAGAGTCAAACTTATAGCCGCCGCCAACTTGCATTTCATGGACGCTTCTATGGACAATCTGTAGATTATATCTTGGATGCTTCTTCATAATATGTCAAATATGTTTGAAACCAAACTTGTGTGGTTTTCGGTTGTTCTCGATTTTAAACAATTTCTCAAACATAGTATCTACACGGTCATACCACGTACAAAGAAAAAAAAATTAAACACTTAACGAAATAAATTAATGTACCAAATTTAAACAAACATGTCATATAAATTGAAACTTACATCGTGGTGCTCATTTCCAATCCCGCTATGATTCGACTTGCGAACTTTGATAACGCAAGACACAAAAAATGCGGTTTACAGTTGGATTTTCCCCCAACATTGTTTCAAGAAAACTCCTATACGGGTTTTTACTCTACTTGTTCCTTCATAGCCGTTTACAATTTTTCCCCCAAAGCTTGGATTCATCTTGTTGGTTATTGTTTTGAGCATCTTCCGAGTGTGCGACCCAATATTTGGCAAGCGTTTGATCCACAAGGTTGGTCCAGCAACTATTATCACTTTTCTTTTTGATGACAAACACGTTGGGTGGCGCAGAAAAGGAATGCGAGGGCATAGAGTAGCTCTGTGATTCCGGAAGTTGCGTTGATGGAACGTATTGAGAGTATGAATTTTGAGAAAATTTGTTATCCGTTTGAAGTTGACAGGGCCAGTGCTAGGTTTTTGGCTGCCTAAAACAAACCTATAAAATGGTGCCCATTATATATATTTTTTAAATAAATTTACTTCAAAAATTTTTTTAGCAAAATATGGTGGTTAATTTCATTAATAGATAACTGAATCAAAAGTTACATTCTAGAGGGGGAAAAAATCGTTTTGGTGCTTTATAGATTACAAGATCCACTTCACAAAAAAATACACAAAAAATTAAATACGTTGGTGTGCTTGAATCTTTCTCCTTAGCTTTTGAGCGGAAAAAATTTCAATGATGCTTTCGTATTCAAGTTTAGCGACCATATCATATTCAATTGATAACAAAGCTAATCAATTCAATCTATCTTGTGACATTGTTGACCTGAGGTAGGATTTAATCAACTTCAACTTTGAGAACGTTCTTTCAGCAAATGTAACCATAACCAGAATCGTTAATACCACTCTGTACGCAATCCAAGTATTTGGGAAATTTAATTTTCTATGACTGGAGTTTATATAATTAAGCAGATCAATAGCTTTTGTTATCTTCTCTGGTAAAAAAAGTTTAACACATCTAGTTCTGAAAATAACTAATTCCCATCAATATCAGACCGAATGTCATGTTTTAGATAATCTTCAAGCTTTAAACAATAATCCTTTAACTTTTAATCATTTGAAGATCTGAACTTCTTCAAATAAAATAAGAAACCAAACTTTTCTCTATACTCTTAAAATTGTTCAAACCGAGTCTTAAGCTTGTCGCCACCTTTATCTAAAATATACAAGAAGTAATTCACTCTAAAATCATCTTTAGCTGATAGTACCACATGACCCTCATCATTTCTAGTTTCATCAAATTGTACATTTCTATGAATTTTCCACTTTTCACGAAACATCGGTTCAACATTCAATTCAATTGCAATCTCTTTTGTTTTAGCCATGCAAGCTTGGAAACATTTTCTCTATAATTTCAAAGAAAATTATAAGTTCTTCTAAACGAGTTATATCAACATCAATATGCATGCCTTCGCTCTACAAAAATTTGCTTACAGCATTAACAATATTTAATAAATTAAACCAAATGCACAACCCAACCAAAAACTTAAAACTCTCAATTTTAATAGTAACCAAGTTATTTGCATCACTCTTTACATTAGAATCTTTTGTAGTATTTGATAAATGAACTAACGCATCTCTTAGTTTTGAAGTTTGAAATCTTACTACCCTAACACTTTCAATATGACTTTCCCAACGTGTTGCAGACAAAGGCTTCAATGACAATCCACTTACATGGTCTTTAAGAACATGCCACCGCTGTATAGATGAAGAGAACAAGTTATATAATCATTGTGTAACTCCAAGAAAATGTGATGCTTTAGTGCAACAATTAGCCATGTCACATATTAAAAGATTGAGACTATGACAACCACAAGGCGTATAAAAGGCCCTCAGATTTTAATCAAGTAATCTTTTTTGAACACCTTTATATTTCCCTTTCATATTTGACCTATTATCATATCCTTGTCCTCTAACATCATCAATGTCGAGTTGAAGAGTTCTTAATACCTCTTCCAATTTGTTAAAAAGCCCAAGACCCGATGTATCGTCCACTTTCAGAAATATAATAAAGAACTCTTTCACCTTAATTGGACTCTCCGAAACATCTGCATATCGTATAACAAGGGACATTTGTTCCACATGACTCATATCTGGAGTATAATCTAGGATAACCAAAAAATATCTCGCTTCTTGAATTTTTTTTATGATTGAAACTTGGATCTCATCTGCTAATATGAGTACCAACTCATTCTAGGTTTCATGACTCAAATAATGAGTATGAAGTTTTTCTTTTTTAACTTGTCGAACATGCTCTTTCATTATCAGATCAAACTCCGCAATCATTTCAATAAACTTACAGAAAAGTTAATTATTGCGTTCATCGATTTTCTCCTTCTTCCCACGGAAGGCCAAATTATTGCAAGCAAATATTTTTACCACCGTGATTATTCTCACCAATACTTGTTTCGAACATTCTATTTCTTGTTGAATTCGATCTTGTTCAATTTTTTTTATCATTATATTTTTCTTCAAGCGTATTTCCAACTCATTCCAAGCGCTCATATTAATAAGAGGTTCATTACTAGTCTCATGGGATTTAAGCTTGGAAATAAGATAATGGTAACTAGATTGAAAGAGGTAAAAAAAATTAATTAAAGGAGAATTTAAGAAACTACTCTTTTTATTTGAAGAATTTAGGTGAAATCTAAAAACTAGCCATTGGAGATGGAAGTTGGGGTCACAGGGTGTAGGTGCTTTACTGAAGAGCGCCAAGAGTTCAGGAAAAAAAAACTTACGCACGATGAACAGTTCAGTGCTTTGATAGTTATAATTAAAAGTTATTGGGGGCTGAATAGTTCAGCGCCTAGGCGTTATGCAAATACTCCTCGCCAAGTTTAGGTTTGGCATACTTTGGAGGGGTATGGGGGTGAGTAAGTTGAACCCAATACCTCCGTTGGATAGGGTTTTTGCAAAAGTATGGGAAAACCTTAACAACATACTCTTCTGTTAGAGGTGCTCTAAGAGTCAGCCTTTACAGTTTACATAAACCCCTGTCTAACTAGGAAAGCAGTTTTGGTAACAGTAAACTAAAAATCATTCACTCTTCTTTTCGAGTTGCACCTGCTATGTAAGGCATTTCCTTGAACAATGCAGTTAACAACTATGAGGGAACAATTTCCTGATCACGAACAAGCGAGAGGACTTGAGGAGTGCTTCAGGCTTTTAATAGAAAGTGTCATATAGTCATACCCATCAGCCCAGGTGTAGGTTTATTAAACTTAAAACTGGGAATTCAGATTCATGCCTACGTTATGAGGTTAGGGTATTGTGATAACATTCGAATAGAGACTACATTGATCAATTTATACGTGAAATGTGGAGTTATGGATGACGGGCAACTGATATTTGATGGAATGACTGAAAGATATGTCCAGTACTAAAACACCTAGGTTAGTAGATATGGGTAGAAACTAATACAAACAATAAGAGATTCGAGAAGGACTAACTTTATTATTATTCAATTATTACAATAGAAGAAGATCTTCTCCTTATATAGTTACAATTACTTTGGGCGCTAAGTAAGAATATCCAATATTTAAAAAATTATATATTTAGTATATATCCTATATTAGGTATATTCTATATTCAACATATATTATATATTCAACACTCTCCCTCAAGATGGAGCATAGATGTCAATCATGCCCAGCTTGTCAATCATGTCGTTAAATATTCATCCACAAACTCCTTTCGTAAGAATATTTACAAGTTGATCTTTCGACTTCACGAATGGAAAAGATATACACCATTTGTCAATATTTTCTCTAATAAAGAACCGATCCACTTCAACATGTTTCATACGGTCATGTTGAATTGGATTATGTGCAATCATAATCGCTGCTTTATTGTCACGGTGTAGATATATTACTTTCATGAGTTTAAATCCAAGATCCTTCAATATATTCCGTATCCATAGTAGTTCACATACTCCATGAACCATACCCTGAAACTCAGCTTCTGCACTTGATCTAGCAATGACCACTTTCTTCTTAGCTCTAAATGTCACCAAATTCCCACATACAAATATAAAATAGCCTGAGATTGACCTCTTGTTTGTCATATCTCCTGCCTAATCTGCATTGGTGTATCCCATTACCTTTCCGGAATAAGAGACATTTTCCCGGAGATTTATTTAAGTACCTTAGTATTCGAAAGACCGCCATCATATGTTCTTCACTTGGATTATGCATGAAATGACTTACGACGCTAATGGCATATGCAATATCCGGTCGAGTATGGGAAAGATAAATTAGTCTTCCCACTAAGCGTTGGTACCTTCCTTTGTCACATGGAACTTGACCGGAAAACATTCTCAAGTGATGATTCGCTTCAATCGGTGTATCTACCGGTTTGCAATCAAGCATCCCAATTTCTGCAAGAAGGTTTAATATATACTTTCGTTGAGACATGAAAATACCCTGACTTGATCTTGCAACTTCAATGCCTAATAAGTATTTTAACTGTCTCAAATCCTTCATCTTAAATTCCCGCGACAAATAGTTCTTCAGTGCCTCCATTTCTACTGAGTCATTTCTAGTAATAACCATATCATCAACATAAACAATAAGAGTGGTAAGCTTTCTTGACTTCCATTTTATAAACAAGGTATGATCATAATTACTTTGTCTATATCCAAATGCCTTCATGCTCTTCGAAAACTGTCCAAACCAAGCTTGTGGCAACTGTTTTAACCCGTACAATGCCTTCTTTAATTTGTATACTTTTCCTCTTTCAGAATTCGTGACTCTAGGTGGTAACTCCATGTATACTTCTTCTTTTAAGTCTCCATTGAGAAATTTATTCTTCACGTCAAACTGGTGTAATGGTCAACCTTGATTGGCTGCAAGATAAATGAGTATATGAATAGTGTTTATCTTTGCCACTGGGGCGAATGCCTCCTCGTAATCCATACCATACGTCTACGTATACCCTTTGGCAACTAGTCTGGCTTTATACCTATCAATACTTCCATCTGAATTCATCTTTACAGTAAAGATCCAACGACACCCAATAATACGATATCCGTGGGGTTTATCAACAAGTTCTCAAGTAGAATTCTTTTGTAATGCATTCATCTCTTCATTCATGGCTTTCTTCCATCGTGGATCTGATAGTGCTTCCTGCAAATTACTAGGAATAAATACCAAGGATAATTGATTCATAGTGCATATAAACGACTTAGCCAACCCATAGGTGGACATATAATCAGAAATTGGGTATTTGGCTTTAGAATTGATATCTGGTTCATAAGTAGATTTTGGAATACCTTTAGTAGGTCTTTTTGAACGTCTAGGTTGAATATCATTAACAGTGTTAGGATTATGTAATACCTGAGGTTCGACATTCTGTGGCAATGCTTCGGTAGATGGTATTAGAATGTTGGAGTCACGGGCAACTTCTACATTCTGCGGCAATACTGCGGTAATACTCTCCATTTATATGAAGTTTATCTTCAATACTCTGATCTCCCCCTGTCATCTGTTCTGCTTCACTTTCCTTTTCATCATCAGTTAGGTTACTACGCCTATTAAAATTACTAGTCAAATCCTCTAGTTCATTAAACATATCCCCAATAATATGGAACTTTCCTTCACCATCATTATGTTTCTCCCCCTGAAGGGAAGATCCCACAAAATATGCCTCCAATTCTCGAAACAAAACATCCAGAGAGATATACACCTTCCCCTCCACGGAATCATAACAACGATAACCCTTTTTAAAATTAGCATATCCAAGAAATACACACTTTCGAGCACAATGATCCAATTTTCCTCGCTGATGTTTAGGTATATGAACAAAGATAACACATCCAAAAACATGTGGTTCTAGGTTTGGCATTGCAGGGATGGTGATAAGATCATGAAGTTTTTAGAAGGGGTTCTGAAATTCAATGACCCTAGATGGTGTGCGGTTTATCAAGTAAGCAGCAGATTTTAACGCTTCTTCCCAATAATTCAATGGCATATTCATTCCAAAAAGAGATGCACGAACAACTTCTAACAGTTGTTTATTCATTCGTTCAGGTAACCCATTTTGTTGTGGGGTATAAACATTAGAGGTTTGATGTCGAATATCGTTATTTGTCAAGAATTCCGACATGTCATTACTAGTAAATTATCCTCCATCATCAGATTGATACACTTGTATCCTCTTTTGGAATTGGGTTAAAACCATCTAATCAAATTTTTTAAATACTTCAAAGACTTTACTTTTATGGGTAATTAGGGATACCCACATCATATGAGTACACTCATCAATAAAAGTCACAAAATAACGAGCTTCAGACAATGAAGAAATACGTGCAGGACCCCATACATCAGAGTGAATAATACTAAAAGGTTCTGAACTTTTATTAAAACTTGGAGAGTATGTAATTCGATGACTCTTAGCGAGTTCACAAATATCACACTTAAACTCTGAAATACTACAATTCGAAAATAACGACGAATTTAATTTCTGAAGATACCCGAAGGAGAGATGACCCAGTCGCCGATGTCATAACCACACATTAGCTTTTGTTTCTTCAATTCTTCTCACTTTATTTACCTGATGATTTTCTTGCTCTCTACTATTAGTCAGGTCCAAATAGTAGAGATTGCCTTTTCTAACACCACAACCAAGAACCTGCCGAGTCACTATGTCCTGAAAAATACATAATTGAGGCCAAAACGTCACAGTACGTGTAAGTGCAACAGTGATCCTACTGACAGATAAGATATTGTACTCTAGAGCAGGGACAATAAGGACAGAGTTTAATGTCAGGGATTCAGATATGTTAGTGGAACCTTCTCCAATTACAGGAGAGGAACCACCATTTGCTGTGTATATAGAGGTTTGGGTTGAAGGTGTAATGGATGATAATATGCTAGAGTCGTTTACCATGTGATCTGATGCACCAGTATCAATTAACCAAGTACTATTCAAAGAATTTACAACTAAAACACTATCTTTAGTTTTCATACCTGACTGGGCAACATTCACTGAAGGAGGACTTTTAGGAGCATCCTTCTTCGCAGCTACGTTCTTCTTTGGTCGCTTTGTAAAATCCTACCATTCTGGATACCCAATGACTTCATAACACTTCTGTTTTGTGTGCCTCTTCTCTCCACATTGGGTACACCCAAGATCAAGGCGGAGAGGTTGAGTCTCTCTATGAGAATTCCAGGAACCTTAAGGCTGTCCATTTTTATAGTTTGAGTTTGATGATACCATTGTTGTATCATCATTGGAACCCATTGGTCGAACTATTACAGCGATTTTCTGGTATCTGCTACGGTACTTCAAACTTCGTAACAGAATTAAGCTTCGTGACAGCAATTCGTAGCAGAATTCAATTCGAAAGAACCAGGTTCAATTATCGAACCCACTCTGACACTATGTAGAAACTAATACAAAGAATAAGAGATTCGAGAAGGACTAAATTTATTATTATTTGATTATTACAATGGAAGAAGATCTTCTCCTTATATAGTTGCAATTACTTGGGCGCTAAGTAAGAATATCATATATTTAGAGAATTTTATATTTAGTATATATCTTATATTAGGTATATTCTATATTCAACATATATTCTATATTCAACAATATGCAAAATGGGGAAATATGGAATATGGTAAGGTTATTGTTTCAGGGTATGCCGGAGAAGAATTTTTTCAAATGCATGGGAGATGATTACCGCGAATGCAGATTCAAGGAAAATGGATAAAGCTCAAGAGCTTTTTGTTGCAAGAAAGGGAGACTGAAAATGTTGTTTATCTACACGGCTATGATAACAAGTTATGCTAAATGTAGTAACATCATAGCTGCTCGGTTAATTTTTGACATGATGGTGGAGAGAGATGTGGCATCGTAGAATGCAATTATATCCTTATACACTCGTAAATGACTCTTTGATGAAGCGCTGGATTTGTTTTGTCTCATGTTAAAGATTTGAGGAGATGTAAAACAAACATGACCACTATTTCTAGCGTTGTCTTGGCTTGTGCTCAGTTGGAGTCAAGGGAATATGCAGATTGGATCGAAGACTACATTGACAATCATGGGAACAGGCTAATCAACAATCGTACTGTAGTAGCTCTCATAGAAATGCATTCTAAAAGTGGAGATCCGCATAAGCTTATATTGTGTTTAAGAAGTGGAAGAACAAAGACGTTGTTTGTTATGCTCGATGATAGCAGGATTCGGTATGCGCGGTCAAGGTAAAAGAGGCTCTGAATATTTTTGTTCAACTAAAAGAAGACGGGTTGAAACCAGATAGCTGTTTGTTTCATTATGGTTTTGTTTGCCTGGAGCCATCTGGGATTTGTGGACGAAGGGTGGAAATACTTTAACTCTATGAATAGCCAGTACTCCATATCTCCAACTGCTGATCATTTCATGTGCATTAGTACATGGTTGACCTGCTAGGCCGTGCTGGAGGGATGTTAGATGCATACAAGATCATCATGTAGATGATGCCTCCTATTTAACCACATTGCAGGAGTGTGAGGAGCTTTGTTGAGCGCATGTACAAGATATAACTATGTTGAAATCGGTAAGGTAGTAGTAGGGCATTTGTTAAGGTATGAACTCGAATCATGTTCGAGGAAGTTCATTGGAGCTCGTGGAACGAGCGAGGATCGAAGACGGTTTTAAAAAAGGTTTTTTCAATGTTCTGTTCGAACAGACTATTTGTCTGTTCGAACAAAATGGGCAAATGCAAGATTGTTCGAATAGACATAATTGTTTATTCGAATAAAAGCCATGTCTGTTTGAACAGACAATTTGTTTGTTCGAACAGAACACTCAAAATTTACTTTGTTCGAATAGACTGAGAGTCTGTTCGAACAGTCTTCGTAAAGTCAGTTTTAGAAGTTTGTTTTGGAGGTGTTGGTGTGTCTCGTGATCTGTAATTTGAGTCCATCTTTATGTAATGACATCTCATGTTTATAAAGGATACTTGGGTGTGTTTCTAATATCATCTTGGTGAGTTGAACTCTAGAGATCTAGGGTTTAAGAGAGTCAATTAGAAAGCTCAAGGAAGCTTTGAGAGATCATGTGTGTAACCTATTTGATCATAGTGAATTGTTCGTGGGAAGTGATTTTTCATCCGCAAGGGTTTTCCACTTCCCTCATCCAGGAAATATGTCTTCTTTATTGTTCTTGCTTGATTGTTCTCTTGTTAGGGTTATTCCGCGTATCATTCTTGGAGTTCTTGGAGCAGAAGAGAGATTAACTACCTCGATTCTCAATAACATTTACTAGAGCTAGAGCCTCACAATTCAGGTAAACTATGTGTTGCTTTCTAACATTTATACTAAGGAAAAGAAGTGGGAGAGTTTTGCAACGACTAAGGGCACCATGAAAAAACATACAAAGAAGAAGCCCCAGTTGTAGTTGAATTGAAATTGGTGGTAGGACCCGTGAACTCCTGACTGCGGATATCCGAGATAGTGCTATGGAGAGGCTGATGCAAGTTTTGATTGGAGATTTGATGGGTCAAGGATACTCCCCTGGCTCGGACTCGGACTCGGACTATGAAGAATGACAGCAACTCATACGAAATCATACATTTATCAGTAAAGTGGTAACTCTATCTCCCATTAAAATGTTATTTAATATCTACAACAAATCACATGTACATAGAGATTGTGAAGAAATAAATCCCCACCCACTGAAATTAATACCACGAAAAAACCACGGGATTTGGAGCATTTAGCTACAGTTCATCTTGCAGATACGTGGGTGACTGATAATCCATCCTCCCCTGAGAAATCAAAGTACAAATCATCGCTCTTACATAGTGTGTAAACAATATCTACCATATTAGGCCTCCTAGATGGATCCCTCTGTAAACACGCAATAGCAACTGTCATAACATTCACGACACTCTCTATCGAGCAAGATTCGTCAAAAAGAGAGGCATCCATCCAGTGCTTCATCCTCTGATATTTCTCACTTTCTTTTCCTTCTAACACGGCACTGACATTCATCCATAGTACCTTCCCTTCATCACTAACGGCTTCCTTCCCTATAACTAGCTCAAGTAAGACAACCCCAAAAGCAAAAACATCCATCTTTGTCGTTACAATCCCATCTGCAAGATACTCTGGTGCAATATAACCTTGAGTTCCAACAATGCGCGTAGTTATTGCATTACAACCTGATTTCGCCAGCCCAAAATTGGCAATCTTAGCCCTCATATTTCGATTTAGTAGAATGTTGCTTGTTCTGATGTCTTTGTGTACAACTCTCGGCCTCGTATGCTCGTGTATGTATTGAAGACCGTTTGCAACATCAATGGCTATCTTTAACCTTGCCTTCCAATCAAGTTTCTTCTTCATCTTTCTATCCCCATAAAGCCATGAATGAAGAGATCCGTTCTCAACGAATTCATAGACAAGATAAGAGTTCCCATCTTCAGGGTCTATACAGAAGCCTTGTATCCTCACTAAATTGCCATGATTTACCTGTAGTTTAACCAAAATTAGGTAAATGTGAACAGATGATCAAATAACTACAAGGTTATATCTTATATCAAATACAATGTCTCTATGATCGGTCCCAGCCAAACTCTAAGGTACTAGGGAAGTTCAAATATGTGTTTTCACTCGGGAGTTCGAGTTCGAGTTCAATTCTAATTCCTTTGCGTCGTTATGTAGAGTTGATTCTGAAATTGAATTGCATTGAGTACTGCATCTTCCCATTTTCCTATAAGCTTAGTCGATTTCGTATGTACTGCAGATTTCTCCCTAGTCTTTAGAGGGTTTCTCAGTACTAATCCATGTACAACCAACCCAGGTTTTTCTATCTCCCATTGAGTGTATGTAGTTTGTTGTTCTTTCCCGACATACTCAACCAGCTGTTAGGTTTTGGATTGGCTTCTGACGACAATATTTTATCTCATTTCATATATTATTTAGTCTAGATGGTATAGTTTGTTGGATAATAGAACAATTGATAGCAGCTAAAGGGATTCCTAACTACTGAAAGAGACAACAATAATATGAAAAAATAAATTTCCTTCATAACCAGATTGGTTTGTGTAATTCTATATATATCAATGCATACATCATACTAAAATTCAAAGCAATGCGCCATAAGACTCCCACTTGAACCTATTCTTTGGCATATTTCAAAATAGCATTTCATTTTAAAACCCTAAGACCTTAAAATAAGATAGTAATGATTACCTAACCTTAAGTTTTAGAATACATTAATGAGACATTACAAAATGCCAAATTTCATATTACACACCCCATGTATATAAAATACAACTTTTTGTGATGAAGTTGTGCTTTTTTCATTGGATCCAACTCATGAATAGTCAAGATCATAAAACATTGACTGTAACAACTCTAAGTGAGGATTTCATTCTCATGAAAGTCCAGAAAAATACCGCAGCCTAGAATTATTAACCCTGTAATAGTTTGTTCGAATTTTAACAAAATTAGGAGAAAAATATTATTTTCTTTTGAGCTAAGCGTTAGAGCTAGACTTTAGGCATGATTTTGAAACAGTGAGTCTGTTGCGCTCGCCATAGAAAGCAGACACCTAATACCAATAGTAAGTTGTCTGGTTAGAAAGTTAGTCTTTTGTAGTCTTAAACTAACTACACCCTTTGTAAAAGATGGCATAAGCCTTCAGAAGGGCATCCATAATTTGGCATAACGAGTTCATGAAGAACCCGTTTGAGGCCGTCTTGGGTGAGTTAGATAGAATTGCTCTAAATAGAGAACCAAAGGATCAATGAGATGTGGATTGAAGTGCTGAGAGTATATTGAATTGAAGACACTTAATGAAATGAACTATGGTTTGACAAACTTAAATAATTTCAAGAAGATGGAGTATGACCCTTACCTTTTGTAAGATCTTAAGTTCCTCACGAGCATTCCACTTCATTCTCTTAATGGCGTAAAATTCCCCTCCTATACATCCTTTATACACAGAACCTTGAATCAGACAACCTGGAGCGAACCCATTGGTCGCTTCCTTCACCTCTTGAACCCCATACACCTTATATTTATCCAAGCAATCTGATACATCTGCCATCAAAATCTCATCATCCATCGACGTCATAAAACCCTTCTTTCTCTCATCTTTTCTGTATTTCCCACTCTTCTTCATGAAATCTCTGTAAATCCATACACCCATAACAAGAATGAGGAAAATTAATAGAAAACACGAAACTCCCAATCCAACTATAACTTTGTTCGATCTTGACGCCGGAGAAGGTAAGTGAGGAGCAACAGAAGGTTGTACAAGTTGAGGGAGTCGAGACACGGGTACATAAATTGTTTTGAAATGACTAGTACTTTTTCCATTTATATCAACTATAGAGTGTATATCTGATCCAAACTTTGCAGCAATGGAAGATAAGTTATCTGATGGTTGAAACACATAGAAAATAAAAAAATTGAGTTGATTTGCCAACTGGATTTTGTTAGGACACTTGCAGAAGATTGGTAAAACAACGTTTTCGCCAACATTAAGAAGAGTAGGAACTAGAGACGGGTTAACAAGCTCGATTGCTTGATATGAAGTGAGGTTTTGTAAGTGATGGGTGGAGATTTGGTAGAAGGTATCACCATTATTGATTGTGTAGGTGAGGGTTGTATAGGACAGGTTGTTGTTGGGGTTGCAATAACAAGTTAAGGGGATAAATAGGGATTGGTCAGGGAAGAGAGGAGATGCTGGGGAGGAGAGATTGCTTGGCTGTGATATCATCAGACGGCTTACACCGAAAAGGTCCGCTATTGTTGACACGGCCCTAGCCGGGACCGACTCTACAGTGCCCGGAGTGCAGCGGAATAAGGGACCGTGCGGCGTACACGGACGCGCGGTCGGCGTGTACCAGCCATCTTCACGGGCGCGGCGCGCCAGTGGCATACAACCCACGGATGCTAGAGCGACATCCGGATTATCCTGGATACTCATGAGGGGTCATCGAATATGTATTCGGTATAGGCAACAACGCTGAAGGTTCCCTCAATAATCCCTACAGCGTAATCTCTCACGACGCGCGCGAGATACGGAAAGCACACCTGTCCTGTAGCGGATCAGGGTAGCTCAATATGCCAGTTTCCACATAAGGGACTCATATCTCAAGGGGCGACGAGCCTGGACTAATTATACTGTCCATCTGAAAGGGGCGGTGCGTCTCGGATAGCCCGCGGGGCATAGCGGCGCCATATGAAGCCCTCTAATGAAAACCGGCCCGCATTGCGAGGCAATGTCCCCTAGCCTACCCTAGGCCTAGGAGAACTCATAACTATCCCTTGTAGATAGTCCATGAGCCGGGGTCCTTGATGACCAAGCGTTAAAGCTCTTTTAGTCATGGGGAGGATCGGACCAAGGTTCCTCCTTAATATAGCTACTAAGTAAATAGTCAACTTCCAAAAGGAAACGTTAAAACATGAGACGAAGCGTACTGGACCTTTTCGCCCCCTTAACTGAATCCGATTGCGACGAAACTTGGCGTGCTGCTATATTAGAATATAGAGAACAAATACATTCGGACAGAACTCAAAACGCTCGGGTAAATTTGGCCGGCGTTCGGTAGGTCGTCACACCCTCCCGCACTTAAAATAATCTCGACGTCCTCGTCGAGGACCATCGCCAACACGGCTCTGCAAGGATTTAATCTTCTGCATCTTCAAGAAACCAACTCTCCCGCACTTAGTTCAGAGTACTATTCTTCTTCTGTACTAGCGGATACTGAGCCCAACTGCTAGTCTCGATGCTGACAACTGTGTCTTCAGAACTGAACCTTAACTTCGCCTATTCCCACAGAAGTGCGTAGTGACCGAACCTTCATACGACTGGAGTCTGCCTTCTCCTCTGGGTATTGTCTCTTGGTCTCGAACCTTCTGAAAAAATGTATGGGCGGTGCACTCTAGCATCGCGCCCTCTGAAATGCGCTGCATCCTGCTGCAAAGCGCCTTCTCCCCTGACACTGTGGAATGTCGCTCTTCTCGACAAACCAAGGGCGTCTCCTCCGAACAGCCCGACGAGGATATCTCCAATCCCGTCCAAAAGTGCGCTCACTTCCGAGTCGCACAATGCCTTCGCTGCTCGAGAGTTCAATCTTCTGTGAATCTCGGCTTCAAACTTCACTCATCATCTGCGAGTGGTAAGGAGCAAGTCTTCTAAAACCAAGGGGTAACTCTCCCTAACTGCACGGAACATCTGCCGCACACTGAATCTGCTTGACTGCCCTTCAATCTACTCTGCAAAGGTCTTCCAACCATGTCCGCCCTTCTTACGGACCATCGGGGATACAACATCAAGATGCGGCACTCTAGCCTTACCAGTATAGAACTGAACTGGTACTCATTGTTCACTTGGGCGAGGGAGGGTAGCTCCTAGAAGGTAGCATACTCTCAACGAGGCGCGGGTACTCTGTTCCCTACCGCCAGCTAACCATCGAGGTCCGCCATAAAGGCGTCCTGTGTGAACTTCTAAAACCCATGAGACATCTATCTGTGCAGCCGCATTTCTGCTCTACCACTTCGTAGTAGGCCATCATCTAACCCATGTAACGCTAAATGGAATCTGCACCTAACTTGGCTGCAGGAAGGGTGATCGCCACTCCGGCGTCTCCAAAGGTCTCTCCACTCCGAAGGACTCTAATCTGCCTCACTCTCCAAGGAGGACTTCTCAATGCCTCTTCTCTAACGAAGACTTCTCAATGCCTCTTCTCTAACGAGGACTTAACATTGGCCTCTGTACTTGCCAAACTCTGGTGGTAATGACCCATGCTGGAACCTGCGTACATCTGCGTCACAACTTACAACTCTTCCCACACTCGATAAGCTCGACGTCCGCGTCGAGAACAAAGCTGTGACATATAACTGACGGACTACTGAAGCGTTTCTCCATCTCTACATCCCTACTCCAACCTTAGTACTTGGGGAACTTGGGAACAAGATACTGTCACTGTACCAATCGCCCTGAGCTCGTTGGCTTGCCATGTCCAACTGCTATCAACCTCGCGGAGACCAACCTTCATACTATCGCAATCATCTTTAAACTGAAGCGTAGTCATTCTCTGTCTCTTGAACTAGCTTCAACAAACGCAGCAAACTCAAACCGGTCACGGTGATGTGGTCTTCTAAAGACACTCCATCGATACAAACAAAGGATGAGGCGCGGGAACTCTATCCCTACCGCCAACCACCAAGTGATCAGGAATTGGGAAACTGACATCCAATTCCGCTAGGATCTTTCATCCTAGAGCAATCTTCCATCTGAGATCATGTCTGAGGTAACCCGCACAACTGACTGAAGAACAATTCTATTCTGCGACAACCACGTAACTTACTAACCTTCGGAAATGTGAGTCTTCCCTCTGAGAGCTTAAAATGACCCAGAACCATCATGTGGAACAACATGGATCAACTCGGCTAGAGCACTCGAACGCCGACAAACCTGAAACTCACCTCGGAGCCAGAAAACAAACATCACTCGGCATCTTGCCTTCTTTGAGTGAGTAAGCAGGGTCCCATGTAACTGGGGGCCAACTGCGGACAAGCGACAACCCATCTGGGAGGTCGCAGTTCATGTCGCGTCATAGCGAATCACTCTGCCTTCGACGTCTACCTGACGATATCACTGTGTGCAAACTCGGGACCCAAACCATGTCTTCATCTCTTACTTCATGCCGCTTCATCTTCGGCTCATGACATTCACCTCCGGAATGTCTCAATGTCCAACTCAGGACAATCACAACGAGTATCTCTCAGGATTCTTCAATCTTCTGTAGACACTAAGGAATTCCAATCAAACCAAGCTTCGCGGCTTCCACACGAAAGTACTCGACAACGGACACTGACCATATCGATTTCTGCTGAGGGGCATCGTCCTTGATCACACCTGTTTCTAAACTTCGCAGCGCGGATACGGACCGAATGCAATAACAACCTGCTAGATCGCTCTATTACTATTCTTCATAGAGCATCTGCGATACTGATCAGCCTTCTAGAGACAACCAACGATATAGATCATCGCGTCCAACTCAAATCTCAATCCTCATCTTAGCGTCATTGTCCAAAGCACATTTTACTTGAGCAATCTCGCGCTCGGATATGGAGCCTTTCTCTTGCGTCCAATATCGACTGACATGTAGGCAACACACTCTACAAGCGTTCACAACGGTGCTTGGAACATCTCTAGGGAGCAACTACGGCTCTGGAGAGAACAACAGCCAAATGGGTAACCCATACTACCAACTCGGGAATCATTACTCCGTTTACTCCGACGGACGTAGGCACAACCCATCTACGCTCTGACAAGCAAACTCCCAGCAAGCCTTGCTCGGATAAGCCTAGACCCAACTCTGTCTAGCTCTGGCAGACATAGGCACAATCCATCTACGCTCTACCAACTCAAGAGCTAAGCTTCAACAAGCTATTCTCGCTCTGATACCAACTGACACAGCCCTAGCCGGGACCGACTCTACAGTGCCCGGAGTGCAGCAGAATAAGGGACCGTGCGGCGTACACGGACGCGCGGTCGGCGTGTACCAGCCATCTTCACGGGCGCGGCGCGCCAGTGGCATACAACCCACGGATGCTAGAGCGACATCCGGATTATCCTGGATACTCGTGAGGGGTCATCGAATATGTATTTGGTATAGGCAACAACGCTGAAGGTTCCCTCAATAATCCCTACAGCGTAATCTCTCACGACGCGCGCGAGATACGGAAAGCACACCTGTCCTGTAGCGGATCAGGGTAGCTCAATATGCCGGTTTCCACATAAGGGACTCATATCTCAAGGGGCGACGAGCCTGGACTAATTATACTGTCCATCTGAAAGGGGCGGTGCGTCTCGGATAGCCCGTGGGGCATAGCGGCGCCATATGAAGCCCTCTAATGAAAACCGGCCCACATTGCGAGGCAATGTCCCCTAGCCTACCCTAGGCCTAGGAGAACTCATAACTATCCCTTGTAGATAGTCCATGAGCCGGGGTCCTTGATGACCAAGCGTTAAAGCTCTTTTAGTCATGGGGAGGATCGGACCAAGGTTCCTCCTTAATATAGCTACTAAGTAAATAGTCAACTTCCAAAAGGAAACGTTAAAACATGAGACGAAGCGTACTGGACCTTTTCGCCCCCTTAACTGAATCCGATTGCGACGAAACTTGGCGTGCTGCTATATTAGGATATAGAGAACAAATACATTCGGACAGAACTCAAAACGCTCGAGTAAATTTGGCCGGCGTTCGGTAGGTTGTCACAATTGTTTCGAGGTTGAGAAAATCTGGAGCGGTGGCTCTGTAGAAGGCGTAGGTCTGACATGGATAGAAGGATTGGTTGGCTGAGCAAGTGTAGTCTGTGATGTTTGTCTGGGCTTGTAGATGATCATGTTGGAGAATAAACAGGAATATGAAGAAAAAGTAGATGTGCTTCATCTTCAAGTTTCCTTCTCTATTGTTTTTTCTCCTCTTTCGTCAAGGTATAATATGTAGTTATAAGTTTGTTCGACAAATACGGTTTTATAAAATATGGTTAAATATGGCTTTAAATATAGATGATACTTTGTGTTTTATCTCATTCCGTACCAACATGGGACTAAAGTAAAAAGAGAATATGAGTAGTTTGGATAACTAAGAGTCAATTTTATAAAATTATATTTAACCAAGTGTTTTGTTTAAAAAATCCAACAATCCCCCACTTATAAAATTTGGTGTGAAAAAGAACGGTTTCGAAGTGAGATATATAGTGTAAGGGCCTATTCCCACACTCGATCTCACATAAGTTTGGATGTCGACCTCCGTATAAACAGCTCGAAGTCATAACCACACGAGGTCATCCAAAGAAGCCGTTGCATGTTAGAAGAGTCAGACCATTATGCAACCATTATGAAGATCTATCAAAACCTTATTGTAATGTTTGTAATTAAAGATGATAATGGTCATAATGTGAGACCTATAAAGAGGACCAAAGAATAACAGATTAAAGGACAGATGATGCTATCTACAAATTCCATACAAAACTATTTAGAGCATTCGTTCTAATAGCTAGTCACTCAATCAATAAGATCATTATTTCTAAATCCTCAAGAGATGTCGTGGTTTTTAACTATTCAGAGGTTTCCACGCTAATTCTTGTGTGTTGGTGATTATATGTTATTGCTAGTAATCTGATCATATTTGGTGTGAGATACTAAGTTTGAGATACGAAATTAGGCTCTTAAATTTGGCGTCGTTTGTGGGAATTGCAAACAATTAGCCACAATTATCAAATACCAGACCATCATTACAGAATGTCGAGCACAAGCCAAAACCCTCCAATTGGGCAAACAGCAGTAGCAGACACGGGAGCGAATCAAATGGCAGAATTGTGCGCTACTCTGAACTTCAAGACAGAAAAATAAATGATTCTGGAACAATAATTGGCGGACGTGCAGGAAGTATTGAAAATTCTTCAAGGGCAACGGACGACGACATACAAAAATAAAGAGTCGTTACCGGCTACATCAAGAATTTTAGCTCGTGACAGGTTAGGACCTTCAAGAAACATTAACTAGGGAGCCGACATTCGACCTGTCCATAGCCAGCATAAACCCGAGATCATACTGATACCGACCGCTCAAACGAGGACGATAGAGTATTTACTGACCTCAGACAAGGAGAAGACCTACAGAAAGGAAGAAATTGAATCCCTGTACATGAACGGCTTAGTGAAGGAAGTAGATATCGCAACCCTCAGGAGGGACGTCTCCAGCATCACCAACCTACGGCTCGACAGTTTGTTACTCAAGAACACATGGACAAGCACATTAAAGAACTATTTGAAGCTCAAACGCGCACAAGCAAAAATATCTTCTGCAGACTACAGAAAAGCCCGATTACGCAAGATCTTTTAGACAGCGAGGTTCCAACCAGTTTTCACACACCACAAATCCAAAAATACAAAGGGACTGATCCCATCGAACACGTTCAAGAATTTTAAGACTCTTTGGGTCTGTATTCCACGTCAAATCACATCCTATGTCGGCTATTTCATATCAGTCTCTAGAGCGAGCCTTTGCGATCGTTCCATTAATTAAAGGAAGGTTTAATTCATTCTTTCAAATAGTTGCGAGAACTTTTTATCAAGAATTATTCGCACAACGGGGATAAAGAAGATAATCTCTACTCTCTTTTTAGCCTGAAATAGATGCCAGGAGAAAAGCTGAAAACATTTACTAAAAAATTCCTAGACTTGACAAGAAGGGCGGATAGCCTCGACCAGAAGATTAACATTTTAACCTTTACCAACGCTCTAATCATGGAGAGCCGAGCAAAGAAATATCTCATCCTGAACAAACCTGCGACTTTGGAAGATATGATCGAAAAAGTAAACAATTATATCGATTTCGAGATGATGATATCAAAAAATTAGAAGCCACAAAAAACAATCTTAACAACAAAAGGGCAAGCCACAAAACAAAATTTTGAGGACACTACAGATACCGGTAGGGATAGAAAATGAATCAAATCAAATGGAGATCGACCTAGGAAAGGTAACAACCTCCCAAAGCCATGCCTTCCAAAGTTAACCACTAAACTGGCCAATATTTATCCAATACTTTAGAAAGACAAGTTCTTTAGGAATGCCCAGCCACTCCAGCCTATTGACGGGCGACCATACTGCAAATATCACAAAGTTTGACATCGTGATACTGAACACTACTATGCTCTACAGAGACTCATGGAGTATATACTCAAAGGTAGAAGGTTACACGAATACATCGTCGACTTAAAAAGTTACAAAAAATGGGAAATACAAAATTCTTACTAAGATCGTCCAGATCGAAGGAGGAACTGAAGAGAGAAACATTTGTACCATATTCGCCTCAGTCATTTCATAGAGACACACAAAATCAACAGATCGGTTTGATTCAAAAAATATCGCCTCCTCCAGTGTCACGACCTGTCCATGATCGACAAGGAAACTCGGTTGCTTCCAGAATCTAATAATAGGATAGCATAAATCTCCTTCGAAGATTGTGACACCAGCCATGTTAAATTCCTTCATCATGACGTACTGGTATCATGTTAAAAATGAGAAATGTTGTTTTGCATACTATGATGGTAGATACTAGGAGCAGTATTGAGTTGTTGTTCCAAAGCACAATTGATCAGATGGGTTTAACAGATAAAGTCAAAACTAATGATATCGACATCAGCGGTTTTAATGAGTCTAAAGATGAACGAGTATGCAAGATCGTACTTCCCATAACAGTAGAACTAGCAACACTCGATGTAACATTCTACGTTATAAATGCAAAACACGTTATTTAGGAATCATGGGACGATGTTGGGTGCATAATATTAGGGTAATTCCTTCAACTCATTACTTGGCATTATGGTTTGATTGGAATGGCAGAATATATGAGATCAAAGGCAGTCTAAAGCTAGCTCGAGCTTGCAAAAATATAGTAGCTATCATGGCAGAACCTTCTGAAGAATATGCCGTATAGTAATTACAGAACACTAAGCCCACAGAAGACCAAAAACCAAACATAGAAATCATAAAATATGTCGAGATCAGTGGAGACAAGAGGGGCACATATATTGGAACTCTTCTACCCACCACAGAACGAAATGCACTTATTCAGTTCCTAAAAGAAAACAGTGATGTGTTTGCATGGACATTTTATGAGATGTCAGGTGTTGACCCCTCTTTGGCTTGTTATAGACTCTCCTTAAGAGATAAGGCTGAGGCGGTTAAACAAAAAATAGAGGATATTAGCATCCCGATTATGGGAAAAAGTTAACAAGGAGATTGGCAAGCTTACCGAAGTCAGATTCATCCGAAAGGCCAAATATCCTTATTGGATCTCAAATATCGTGGCAGTTCTGAAGAAAAATGAAAAGATTAGAGTATATATGGATTTTACAGACCTTAACAAACACACTCTAAAAGACAGTTTCCCTCTCCCTATAATTAATCATCTGCTCAATTCAACTGCTAGACACGAGCTCCTGTCCATGATGAATATTGCATCTGGATATAACCAAATACTACTGTTACCCGACGACCAGGAGAAAACAACTTTTATCACAGAGCAAGGGTTCTATTATTACAAAGTCATGCCATTCAGACTTAAAAATGTAGGAGCCACTCATCAAATATTGATGACCTAGATGTTCAATGATCAGCTCGGGAAAACTATGGAAGTCTACATCGACGACATGTTGTGTAAGAGTCTCAAAGAATAAAATCATCTAGCAGATTTTCATACAACCTTTGAAATTCTTCAGTCCTACAGGATGAAACTTAACACTGGTAAATGCCAGTTTGGAGTCCAATTTAGAAAAAATTTAGGACATCTGATTAGCAAGAAAGGAATCGAAGTTGACCCAGATTGCATCCGCGCCCTCCAATCCATGCCTTCACAAAAAATGAAGAAAAACGTACAAAAATTGGCTAGCAAAATAGCAACAATCAACCAATTTGTATCAAAATCTTCAAACTGATGTAGATGGTTACTTAACCTACTACGCGAAGGGATTCTGAAAGGCAAAACTAAAAAAGATACAGAGATCGAATAAAGCAAAGAATGTAAAACAGCCTTTCAGGATTTAAAATGATACTTGGGCAAACCACCAATCATGAGCACCCCTACAGAAGGTGAAGAGCTTACTGTCTACTTGGCCGTCACAGACAACTAGATCAGTTTGATACTTATTCAACTTGGATGACAAAATAGAAAAACCCATCTATTTCATCAGTAAGACTCTTACCCCGGCAGAGACATGATACGCTAAAATTAAGAAGTTACTCCTCGCCCTTGTCAACACATCGCAGAAATTAAAAAAATACTTCCAAGCTCATTCAGTTCTGATCATGACAAATTACCCCCTGCGAGAAGTTTTGTCCAAAAGGGATAAATCCATATGGGTATAGCAGTGGTCGGTCACTTTAGGAGAGCACGATATATGGTTCAAACCAAGACATTCTAAAAAGGGTCAAGTAGTAGCTAATTTCTTGGCCGATTTTCTAGTCAACGACCCTGATTGGGAAGGGGATGCCACCGATCTTATGGAAGAACAATTCGAAGAAAAATTGGACTGGGTATCCAAAAAGGGTGGCGCCCGCTAACCGATGAATCCGCAGGGCCCTCAGTCTCAGGAATAGATATTGTTCTTATCACACCCTTTAATAATAGAATCGAGAAGTCAATCTGACTTAATTTCAAAGCTACTAACAGCGAAGCATAATACGAGATGTTGATCCATGGAATGGATATGGCTTTAGAACTCAAAGTGCCTAAACTCTCCATATATACAGATTCCTTATTTATCGTAAATTATTTCACATAGCGATATCATAAAAATAGGAATATAGTTGATTATACAGCAGCTGTAGTTGACAGAATGAGCAGATTTAAAAAAATAATAATCGAGTACTTACCTCGAGCAGAAAAAACAGACATGCGGATTCCCTTACTTATCTTGCCAGAGTCCTTGGAATAGAAGCTCGATATCTACAGATCGAGATAGTATCTACCCCTAACATTAATATCATCCATTCAAATGTCATTAATACTGAGGTCGACGAAGAATCAGACAACTATTGGAGACGACGACCTTTCATATTGGACAAGATAAAAAATTTACTGGTGAACTCCACGACGATGTCAATAAAAGAAGAAGACTGATAGACAATGCTAAATGATACACTATTATTGGCAACTTTCTTTATAAAAGATCAATTACATGGCCTTATCTCAAATGTTTGTCTGACAACGAAGCCCTCGATTTTCTACGTGACTTTCATGAAGGCACTTGTTGATCACATGTGGCATGACGATCTTTGGCAAATCGGGCAATTACTTAGAGAGTATTTTGGCCTAGAATGAGAGTACAAGCCATCGAATATGCAAGCAAATGTGATGCCTGTCAGCGACATGGACCCAAAATTTGAGCTCTAGCCTTAGAGCTTCATACTAACAAAGTATATTGGTCATTCAAAAGATGGGCCCTCATACCTGAAAAAAGGAGATGCATCTTAGTAGCCAGTGACTACTTTACTAAATGGGTAAAAGCAATCCCTTTGTGTTAGACACGAAAAGAGGAAGTCATCAAGTTCATCTAGAAAAGCATTATTATCAGGTTCAGTTCCCCCATCTCATCAAAATTGATAATTGACCGCAATTTGTGGGTGCAAAAGCGATCGAGTTTCTCAGCAAACATAATATCATTTACTCTCCTTCGAATCCATACTACCCACAGGGGAATGGGCAAGCCGAAATCACCAACCGCACTATAGTTAACAGGATAAAAAAGTGTTTGACAAAAAAAATAAAAGATAATTGGGTTCAAGAGTTATCACATATGTTATGGGCGTATCGAACAACACCACAAGTATCCACGGGGTGTACACCCTTCCTGCTAGCTTACAAAATAGAAGCAGCTATCCCAACTCAGTATCATCACCCGGTATGTGACCACAAAATAACAGATAAGGAAAATGAATTCTAGATAGTATATAATATGAATTGGATCAAATAAATAAGAGATCGATCAATTATGAATCTAAGGAGATATTATCAGGCACTGGCAAAATCTTACAACAAGCGTGTTCAAAATAGAAAATTTGATATCCAAGACCTCGTGCTACGCAAAGTACCAAAACACATAAAAGAACTAAAAACCGGAAAAATAGAAGAAAATTGGGAAGGACCTTTCATTGTGGTCAGAAAAGCAACATCGGTTCTTATGATCTAATCACAAAAATTGGAATTAGCGTTCCAAATCCTTAGAATACAAGGAGATTTAAATTATATTGAAGATAGGAATGTGTCACAATCTGCGATTTGTTATCTTCTTCACATTTATTATGTATGTTGATCTTTCATCAATTAAATATTTATGTTTGACCGACTTACACATCTACTAAACATATTATTACTCTACTATACATATTACTCATCTACTATACAACCAAATGAACATTTATTATACATTTCTACATATAACCCAAATCTAATATAACACAGTTCATACAGAACCCAGAACGAATGAGCACATTATTTTCTCTTCATCCTTGAGGAACGAGGAGACTATTTTTTCATCTTTCCTTTCCTCGTTTCGAGCTACTTACCTGATCATCATCAACAAAATAGAAATTTATAATATCTTGCTGACACCGCGTCTGTCGAGAATGAGGAACTAGATCTTTGACTTCCTCCTCCTTCTCTAACCAATTTTGTATAGGTTCAGGAACTGGTTTTTCGAACCCTTTGTCGTTTTCATCTTTCATAAACCACTGATTTTTGTCCTTCTTGTTTTCTACATCAAAATCCTTGCCACAATCAATAATATACTTTCTAAATTCATCCTACAGTTTTGCCAGCTCGCTACCATAATAATCCATCACTACCTCTATATGACGCTCCTGGTCAGTTTGAGCTACCACTTGTGGTCGCTTGGGGTAAAAAAATGCCCTCATCCCCTTGCTCACCTCATATAAACATTTACGAGTCTCTTTCTGGCACACTTTTATGGCTTTCAATTCCTTTTCCACTTTCTGTCTCAATGCTATCTCCTTTGTAACTCGAGCTGCAAGACGTACGTTTTGTTCGGTATACAACTTCAGTGTTTCTTATGATTTATTTAGTTCGCATTCCAAGTTAGTTTGTGTCTCCCTCAGTTATTTATTAATGTTGAAAAATAAGATCATCATCCCCCTTCGACCTTACACAAAACCACAAGCATCAGGTAATACACCTATACTACCCCATATAATAGATACCCCAGCTCGAGCTGAACATCGTCTTACCTCTACACTATGACGATTTTTTGCTTATGCACCAAAAATTAAACTCGAGCTGGATCTGGCATTATACCCCTCTCTTTTAAAATATCTACATAAACATCTTTTAGCCCTCGTTCACAATCCACTTCGGCCTAAAAGTACAGTGTCAGAGATAACAACGTTCTCTAACACTTGGCTTTATCTCCATTGTCAGCAAAACGAACCTCTGTTATGGTTTTTTTAATAACCCAAACCTTCCATCTTCTTTTCTCTTAATCTCATCTCTCTCTATTTTCATTTTAGCATATCTACCCTGAAAGACATATAATTCACTAAAGTTCTTCTCTGATATAGATTTAAAATGCCTCCTCTCATATTCAATTTTATTTAGTACCTGTTAAGTGTGAGTCACAAAATCCTTAGCTCTACTCAACGTTCTCTCCATTGTGGTAACAGTTTCCCTCGACCGCTCTACATCCTACACAGATTATAATTTTTCTATTATTAACAACATTCAAAGTCACATAGAAAAATTATGTGTCTATTAAAACGCATAGTTTACCCAACAAGCAGTTACAGCCTCAACAAAATCAACAGTTCAACACAAGACAACCATACAGTACGAACAAAATAACTACACAGATAAACACTAGATCTAACTACTTCTAACATGCTCTACCTCTTGAGAGGACGTCACTCCATCAATAGTATCTCACGTTTGGCGAGCGTTTTGGGGGGGGGAATACATTTTCCAAGCCTACAGGAATAGTATTATCATCTGGCCAATCTCCCTTGAGCTGCTCCTCTTCAACATCTGAAGGAATGTTTATTATCTCTTCATACTTGTCTGCTAGTTCGAGAGAAATGTTGTTCTCAGTGAGGCCAAAATAAGAATAGGACTGGATCATGTTGTTCCTTCCAACCTTCATCGTCTCCACTACTTTCTCCATGCTTTTTTGGCGCTCAGCCATCTTCGTACGCAACTCCAACCTCACAACAGCTTTGGTAGCTTCCACTGCTATCTATTTTTTTTCTCAAACTGAGCAGCCAACTCACTTAACAGATTCTACAGTTGTACACTTTCTTCTATTTGAGCCTCGACCCTTTGGGAGAGCTCCAGATATTCCTTATTTCTCTTCAAAAGAAATTGAGAAGACCCCTTTACAAGCATAGATAGCTGCCAAAACAAATAGTCAAATCAGGAACCATAATATAGAACAGCATCGAGCAAGCAACATCAAATCGTGTTAACATTTACATGTGCCACCTGCTCTTGGAAAAGTTCTTCGAGCTTCTCCAGGTAATTCTCAGCACAAACAAAGCAGCGACTCTCTACTGACCTCAGCTTTGTCACTGTATCGGACCGAATTCGGTCTCTACCTTCGAGCTCATGTTATTTTCATTTTGAGGGCACAGTCTTTTCCTTCTCATACAAAATCAGCCCACCAACATTCTGTTTCTTCTACACTTCACCATCAGAAGCCTCATGTACTGACAGATTACCACCTTGACCTACTTTTGGAACCTCGGTAAAAGACCGAGAATGTTCATGAGTAGCTTTTCTCATCCTCGAAGCTTCCGAAAGCCACTCGAGCTTTCAGGAGGAGAGATACCAGTAAAGTCAGGAAGAGGGGGAGGTTCACATCCACAACATTTGCCAGTGAACCCTTTTCCTTCCCAGACTCCCCTCGACCTGCCTTGGCTCACCTTTGGTTAGCTCGTTATACCTTGGGAATCTCTAAGTTTACTCTTTTGCCTATTCGAATGTTCAGATCCCCTAGAACTTGCTTCAAATCTTACTGTTCCCGAGCTGCACGGTCAAACAAGCTTGAATCATCAGGAGTAGCAACAGCTGCGGGACCTAAAAAGTAAAATACATCAAACTGATTAGGAACTCACAGACAGTCAGATATTTACTCAAGATAGCATAAGTCACTTACTCGAATTAAAATATTTAAATTCCAACTCGAGCGCTGGTTTATCTGGGACTTGCATACAATTGCCCCTAACCACTACAAGGTGATCGTTCCAAGGTCGACCAACAAAATCGAAATAAAAAAACTTTGATCTCAAAGAATCATTATACAGGTAACAACTTCTACTGACTTTCACATACTTCATTTTGTAATACCTCATCACATCAGTAGCAATAAACTGCTTTGCAGTACCATTTGTTCTCCACCTCTCATTCAAAACATCATAGACCCTCATCATTTTATAGACATTCTCATTTAGCTGTGTTGGGCAGCAATGTAATAGATTCTTCACCCCTTTTTGAAAATGAGTCAGCGGTACCCTAAGACTATACACCAATTGGTTAAGATAACATAAGAACCCATCATTCGGGCCTAACTCTACAAACCCATTGTAGTACATTATTTCCGTATCGTCCTGAATTTTTATCTCAACCTTTCACAAATCGAGACTATGCATTTGGTAATACCCATTTTCCCCCCGAACTAAAAAAAAGTTCTAACCATAGACCTTCCTCTATTGCATAGTTCCCCCATCTCCTTGTTAATTTCCTTTTATATTTCAAAACAAAATTCCTGCATCTACCCCCTTCGAGTAAACATAAGATTCTATGTCATCAACCCTTCTTTACCTTTCAACCTCCTCCACTACTATAGGCTCGACCTGAATAGGCACGTTTTCCACAATGCTAATTGCACCTTCCCTATTATCTGCTACCTCTTCCATACTATCAAAATTGTCCTCCCTACCTGATGATGATGTTTCTTCCGAACTGGTTGACACTGCAAAATTACTCATAGGACTTAAATTTTTAGTACGCATACTCAACCTACAAATCAAAAATTGGCGTTTATTCAGTTCATCTCCATGATTTATTTTTTGCAGATCACACAATAATCTATAAAACAGATAAACGAGACCCTACCCACATTTTCTATTCTTATTACCCAACAACCCTCTAACAAATATTTCCCCATTTCAAAGTTCTAAGAAAAAAAAAGTATTCAAACTCTCCCCCTCCTCCCATAAATAGTTAAAGAACACAAAGACAACACACACAGGAAAATTGAGAATTCATACCCCTAAAATCAACATTGATTTAATAAATAAAGTTCAATACTAGCGGGTCCTTTCACTCAGTCTACCAATTAGGGAACAATAGTCCCCCAATTTCCCCCCACATTCTAATTTTCATAATGAATCCTAATATACAAAATCCTATTTACAACAAGCATACATACATAATCACAAAATCCCATTCACCTATACTAGAAGACCCATAATCTTGTGCTTTACCAGCAACCTTTGAAGTGATCACTCGTTTGTACTGCTTTTCCATCAAAGTTTTAACACCAGACGAAGTTTTTATTAATGGTGAGCAATACTTAGAGTTCAAATGATTCTTCTCCCCAGATAAATAGTTCACAATACTTATTTCTTTCTCTAGAAATAAAGGTAATTTATAAGAGAGAGAGAGATGGGTTTTTAGACTCTCCCTCAATTTTTAAAATGACGGCTCCCTTAGGCGCATGTTGGTCACCCTTGCTGCCTGTTCAGACACGTCCTTTCACCGTATAATTTCATCATTACCTCTTGGGAAGTGAGTTATGTTATCTCGTTTATCCCTCAAATTATCCATTAAAAATAAAATAAATATCAACTCCTCCTTCCAAAAAAACCCTGCATGACTACTCACTATTCTTTGCCTCGCAAGAGTTCGTTCTACAACCTAATCTTCTCACTTTAAATAGCTACATTTTTAAAATTCAAAATACACAAGTAAAGTTGTCACTCATTATAACTATCAATATCAGCGGCGTAACGCCCGTATTCGTCCTATCATTCAAATTGAAGCATAAATACATATTTATCACAAGAGTTCTCAAAAAGATTATTTATTCATATCGAGCTTACATTCAATGATAACTATATTTAAAGCTGCCCGGGTGGTTCGGTTTACCACAATAAATTATCTCCCTACCTTCTTCTCTTTCATCATCTTCAGTAAGTTTATCCAATATAATTTCTCGAACAACAGCTTCTCGAACTATCGCATCAAGGATAAGGTTACCAAAAATATCATACCAGAAGTAACGATCCAACTCTACAATCATCCCTTCTCAAAAATGCATAACTACTCACTATTCTTTGCCTCGCAAGAGTTTGTTCTACAACCTAATCTTCTCACTTTAAATAGCTACATTTTTAAAATTCAAAATACACAAGTAAAGTTGTCACTCATTATAACTATCAATATCAGCGGCGTAACGCCCGTATTCGTCCTACCATTCAAATTGAAGCATAAATACATATTTATCACAAGAGTTCTCAAAAAGATTATTTATTCATATCGAGCTTACATTCAATGATAGTTATATTTAAAGCTGCCCGGGTGGTTCGGTTTACCACAATAAATTATCTCCCTACCTTCTTCTCTTTCATCATCTTCAGTAAGTTTATCTAATATAATTTCTCGAACAACAGTTTCTCGAACTATCGCATCAAGGATAAGGTTACCAAAAATATCATACCAGAAGTAACGATCCAACTCTACAATCATCCCTTCATCGTCCAAACCTTCCAACTCCAGCGGCCACTCCGGCAGAATGGCATTGTAGGGTAGCAAGCGAAAATGCAGCTCACGCAGCTCGGCCACCTTGATGGCTAACCTACATTTCACTGCATGTTGCACACGTTGAGAGCGTGTCCTCACCATGATCACTTTTAAGAAAAAATGAATAAAGTTTTTTGAAGAATGCGATGAGAAATACCCAAAGATCAAGCCACTTATATAGCCAAGAAGAAAGTATTTTTTCACAATACCCACAAATCCTGCGAAATAGATTTTTTAGGAGAGTATATTCTAATAAATAGATTGTTAAGAACATAATATCCCTTTTACCAATCCTCACACGCACATATACCGACGCATATTTAGCATCAAAAGGGATGAATATTTGCCAAGTCAGCATCTACTTCCCGTAACAAGAAGAATAATATTTGACCAAGTCCCTGTCCACCATTCCTCACATAGTTTGAGCTCATACCAGTTTGAATCAATTCCTTTACAAATATAAATATAACAGTTTGAATTAATTCCTCTACAATGACAGTGCACAGCAGTTCTGCGTATGAATTTGCCGTATTACAAAAGGAAAATGCTGAAGGAAATGTGCACATTAGACAAACAAACACAAGGTGCATTTTATTTCAAAAAAGAAGAAGAAAGGTTACAGATAAGTTTGTCAATGAAAACCTATCTACAACCAATAGAACTACACAGATAGTCCTCTTCTGCGTTCATAACAACAAACCTGCCTTCGTGCTCCACAATCTCTTCAGCTAAAAAGTGAAGATTGTCCAACTGTTCCCCTTCTGTCAGGATGTTGTTGTGGATTTGACAGAGCTTGAAGAAGTCTTTCTCCACAAAATCTACTTCCTACTCACTCATCCCTTCATACGTTGGCTCCATTGATACGGGAGTATGGGGTCGGCCGACTATCGCTGGCCAAAATAACGAATCCTGAGCTCTTTAAATTCAACTTGGACATGCGTAAAAAATGCATTACAACGGGTCTGAGATCTGGTCCTCACCATGATGCAGCAAGGATGAATGAGAAAGCAAAACATTTCTTAAGCAGAGGATATTTATAACCTCCCAATTCTATGTTATAAATCCCAACAATAAAAAATGATGTCATCAGCGTACATTAGAAATTTGATAGACTGGTCAAGTCAAACCTGGTATTTAAGAATGAACGTATGAAATGATTCCACTGCATTTAATGAATCAAGACAAAGGCTGTTATTGATACCAATGTAATAGTCTGGGGCAATCCTACATGGTTCGCACGTCACAGTTTGAGTCATTATTCTGGATACCCCATATAAACAGCTTGAGACATTTTGCTACATTTCGCATAAACCAGGTCGAGGTAATTTCTCAACAATGCTTACCAGGTTCCATACTACACAAAGAATACAGAAAGCCAATTTAACCAACCAACACAGATAAGGACAAGAATACAGAAAAGATAAGTTTATTTCATAATGTAGAGGTTACAAATAAGGTTATTTCTAAACAACACCTAGTTACAACCAATACACCCACCAGAACAGCCCTTACAGTCGCCCCTCACAGCAGTAGCGTCTTTATCTTCAACTATCTCGTAGGCTAAGATATAAATACTATCCCTACGCTCCACTTTTGTCAATAGAACATAGTAATGCTAATAGAGCCAGAAGAAGTCTAATTTAATAACCTACGCTTCTAACTCGCCCATCCCCTGGTAGGTCAGCTCCACAAGTATGGGCATAGGGTCTGATAGAGACTGCTGGCCAAAAGATTGCATTTTTAGTTCTTCATATTTGGCCTCCACACGCTTCACAAATTCTTCATGGTGAGTCTGGGATCTCGTCTTCACTATGATGTAGAGAGAATGAGATAAACATTTCTTTCAAGAACAAGGTATTTATAGCCTCAAAATTTCAAATTGCAAATATCAACAGTCAACAGGAGTTTCATCAATGTGTTTTGGAAATTTGAATGTCTGATACAGTCAGAACATATATTCGATAATGAACTTTGGGAATTATTTCTGCGCATTTAATGCAACATTAATGACACTTCTCAACCAACATCACTTGTACTCTTGGTTGAGACGGGAGGTTGTAGCCTACTATCACACTCGATCTCACCGAAGTTTGGATGTCGATCTCCGTATAAATAGCTCAAAGTCATAGCCACAAGGTCATCAAAAGAAACTGTTACAATTCAAAAGAATCAGACTGTTACGCAACCATTATAAAGATTCATCAAAACCTTGTTGTAACATTTGTAATTAAAGATGATAATGGTCATAATGTGAGACCTCTAAAAGGACCAAGGAATAGCATATTAAGGGACAGATGATGTTATCTACAAATTCTATACAAAACTATTCAGAAGATTCGTTGAAATAGTTAGTCACTCAATCAATAAGATTATTTTTTCTAAATCCTCACAGGGAGGTCGTAGTGTTTACCTATTCAAAGGTTTTTACGCTAATTCTTGTGTGTTGGTGATTACTTGTTATTGCTAGCATTCTGATCGTATTTGGTGTGAGATACTAAGTTTGAGATATAGAATTAGGCTCTTACATATAGAACTACGCATAAGTAAAGGTGTCCGAAGACTTGAATCTCTACATAGTAAACAATCTTCAAAACATAAGAATAGCAAGTGATCTAAGTCTTGAACTCATTATCTAGTTTCATGTAGTAAAGGAAAACCACATACAATCCTACTTGGTGCAACCTCCAAAATAGGTAGTACATTACAGCCATCTGCTTGATCCTTGTATAGGCAAAAGCTTCAGAGAGTTTAGCTTCAATTCTCATAGAAAGCAGCCTTACTTACATAATCACTATAGTGAGTCTATAGTTCTCATTAAAAGTTTTTAAAAACTCAACCTGACTCTCGCTGCAGGATGTCATGCACATATAACATATACACATCGGGATGAACTTTTGAGTTATAAAACTCTTAAGTTGCATAATTAAAATATCATGATATAGCTTGCTTTCCCCGTTGAACTTATTTCTTGGAATCCCTAGTCATTTAGGTTGGGTCCCCACCATACCTGATTCCAAAATGGGCTTAAGTCCCATCCCTATCGATGTGTTCCACACTTTGTCTAGAGACAATCCTTTCGTCAAAGGATCTGCTAGGTTGTTCTCCGATCTTACAAAATCTACTATCACAGCACCCGATGTGAGAAGCCCTCTCACCGTGTTGTGTTTGTGAAGAATCGCTAACTTCTTACCATTATAGTAATTGTTCCATACTCTAGCTATCACAGCAGTACTATCACAGCGGATCAAGATCGACGGTATAGGCCTACTCTATAAAAGAACATTAGACAAAAGGTCTTTCAACCAACTTTCCTCCTCACTAGCTGTTGCTAGTGTCACTAACCCATACTCCATAGTCGATTAAGCTAAAATAGACTATTTCTTAGACCTCCAAGAAACTGTCTCACCAGCTATACTAAAAATGTATCCGTTGGTAGCTTTGGAATTATCCAAAAATGAGTTCCAATCTGTAATCCCTCAAGGACCACGGGAAACCTATGATAATATAAACCCAAGTTCATGGTCCTTTTCATATACTGCATAACTTGCTTAATAGTACTCTAGTGCTCCAAACTTGGTTTATTTGTAAATCTATAATAATAATAAACCCTACAACATAACTATATCAGGTCTTGTACAATCAGCAGCATATCTTAGACTACCAATAATACTTGTATATTCTTAGCATCTTCTATGTTTTTGAGTAATTTCACTTGAGGAGCTCAAGGAGTACATGTAGGTCTACGATCATAATAGTTGTACTTCTTCAAGATCTTCTCAATATCAAGAGAAGTACCATAATCTATACATGTGATCTTCATACCCAAAATTATGCTAGTCTCACCTAGGTCCTTGATATCAAAGTTTTCATAAAGCATGTTCTTGGTTTTTAATACGAGCTCAAAAGTAGAACTAAATATAAGTTCATCATCAACATACAAATAAATCATAGTACAAGAATCACCAGATACTTTATAATATAGACATTTATCAATAACATTAATCTTAAAACCATTTGAATGTAGTAGTTGGTCAATCCTGTCGTGTTACTGTTTAAGAGCTTGCTTTAGACCGTATAAGGTCTTCTTCAGCTTGCAGACCTTGTGTTCCTGACAAGGTAATACAAAGCCTTCAGGTTGATCCATATATAGCTCCTCCTCAAGCTCACCGTTTAAAAACACAGTTTTCACATCCATCTGATGGAGAATCAAATTATGCACGGCAGCAACGGCCAATAATACTCTAATGGTAGTAACACGAGTAACTGGGGAATATGTGTCGAAAAATCAATATTTTCCTTTTGCACATATCTCTTTGTTACCAATCTTGTATTATATTTATCAATAGTCCCATCAGGTTTAAGTTTCCTCTTTAATATCCATTTACAACCTATAGAGCGACTACCACGGGGTAACTCAACTAATTCCCAAGTCCTATTAGAGATAAGGGAATCCATTTCATCGTCAGTGGCCTCAAGCCATAAATCAGCATCACTCACCACTATAAACTCCCTCTTATACTACTTGTATACTAATTACAATTGTACCTTGGGTTTTATCTCCTTCCATATACGTTTATCTCACCAATGTAGGACTAAATTAAAAAAGGAGAATATGAATAGTTTGGATAACAAGAGTCAATATCATAAAACCATATTTAACCAAGTATTTTGTTTAAAAAAATCTTACATTTAGTAATCCTTAAATGGATGTGTAACATATGAAGAAGGATTTTTTTATTTTGAGTTGGGTAGAAATTTGAATAACGTCTTTTGTGTAGTTCAAAACAAAAAGCTTGAATTGATCATACGGCATAAAACCCTGATTATTCCAGCCCAAGTACTGTCTGCAATTGTTATGGCTAAATAAGAAAGACGAAGCCTTTTCTAGATTTAGAAGGCAACTAAGAGACAAATTGCTCTTCCTATAATATGATTGGCGAGTTATTTCAGAGCAATAGAGGGGCTATCTACTATCAAGTCTTTAGAAATGGCATTGTCAAAAACTCAACAAGCTGATATTTTTGTAGAGCAGAACATGTGATCGTAACTAATTCAAGCCAGGTTAAGCAGATAGATTATTAGGGCTTCACATTCACATTCACATTCACATTCACATACCGACCAGGCAGGGAAAGGCAACAAGTTAGCTTATTTTATAAAACCATAGAAATGAAGATAATTGAGGATTTCTGCTAAGGACGTTGTCGTTACTTATATTCGTAGAGTCATTGTAAATTTGTTCCTAAGATTGTAAATATGTTTTAATTCTTTATTAAAATATGGTGTGGGTCATTGCCTAACTCCAGCTTCTTTCTTAAAAACAAAACATGTCATATACCAATTTCTAGAATCAAAGGTTGTGCTTGGTTGGCTGCATTACGGTGCAAATGCACGCCCTTGCAACAATTTGGGTTCACCAACTGATTGGTTGATCTAACGCACGACGATGTATTGCACAACCTTCCAGGGGATTATAATTTTCTTAAGGAATTGTTTGCAGCAACTTGCAGCAGAAAATGGTCTGCAGTGGGTTCCAGCCACAGCTAAACCTATATTTTTAATCTGCAATCCCCGATAAAATATCTTCAAACTCTCCACAAATCTTTTTTTTCCCATTTCAGATCTATATCCCCAAAATTTCCTTTAAAAAACTCTTAGATGTCCTTAAATATCTTTCTTTTTTTTCTCTCTCTCCTTTTGGGAATTTAAAAGCTTACACCCACAAAAGTTATTAGACCAATCATCCTTTGTGATGTGCATTGCACCACATTGCGATCGCAACTCCTTGCGGAATGCAATACCGCGCTATAAACCAAGCACAGCCTAAGATCGTTTTATTATAGTGAAACTTCACACCAACTATTTTCAAATGACCGAAATGAGTATTTTTGTGATAGACAAAGCCAAAAACAAAAAAATGTCACACTTCAAGTATCCTTCCCGTCTTTCCGCCCTCCCAAATCAAACACAAATCTTCTCCCTCCTTCTATCTCCTTCATCTTTTGGCGGTTCGCAGAGCCTACAGTTGTGTTTCTTTCACTGCTAAATTTTTTTTTAGGAGCTGAAAAAAAAATCAGTAGTGGGTTTGGTGCTTTTTTTTGTGCTGAAAAAAAATTCAGACTAAAAATTCAGCAAAAAAAGATTAGCAGTTGTGAGAAGCTTATTATTTTTTCAACAAAAAACAGGCCTCTTGCTGACGAAAATACCCTTCTCTCAACCTAAAATTTCTCAGACAAAATTGAGAGGGAGAAAGAAATTATTGCTAAAGAGAGAGAACTCTTGGGGAAGAAGAGATTGTTTTGAGGATAATTATCAGGTAGCTTTCTTCTTTGTTGTCATTTTTCTATTTTTACCTTATTCTCTATTTTGTGGGTTTGTTTGTTTGTTTTTTTGATTTGATGGAAGAATTGTTGCTAATTTCTGATTGGAGGTGTTGGGATTTGTAGAAATCGTGTTTGGGTTATGGTGGTGAAGAGGATTTTAATTTTGGTCTAGGGTATGAAAATCCCTAATTTAAATCGATTTAGGGTTTAGGGTTTAGGGTTCTGCATAGATTCATTGTATGAATTGGGTACAAGGAGATGCAGGTTATTGAAGCTTTATTTTTGGGTATGTGATGTTTGTTTGTAATGATGATTGCTTGGGGTTTTGGGTTTCTTTGGCATTCGGGTATTAAAAAGTGAGTTGTGTCTGAACTTGTATATGTTAGAAAAGCATGTCGTATCTTGTAGAATGTTGTGTTTATCTTGGTAGTTGATCTTAAGACTAGTTTCTCTGATATGGAGTTTTAATTTGGGGTATTGGGTTTGATGATAAACATTGTCTTTGATATAGGATAAAAAAAATTGGCTAAAGGTGTACGGGGGAAAGTGTATGTTGTGCTTGTTGGGCAACATCCTGGTATTTACCAAACATGGGCAGAGTGTGAAGTAGAGGTTTTGAGATATCCATGTGCTATATATCAATGTATGGATACAATAGAAGAAGCAGAGCATGCTCTTGCTGAATTTCTTGCCCTCAAGTCATGCACTGAACCTAAACCAGGAGCAGTTCCCACTTCTTTAGTTGCGAGGGAGGAAGCAGAACATGATTTTGCTAAACATGAGCTTCAATTCTCATATCTTTATCTTTTAGCTATATTGGCAGTAGTTGTTGTATTTATAGCATTTATGTTCTCTGATTATGTTTGAGACTATTATGTATGGATATTAAAAGTGTAATATGTAGTGAACTATATAATCTATCTTTGAGCTATGTTTGGCATTCGTAATTAATGAGTAGTATATAATTGTTGTATAAATTATTTTACTGCAGTGAACATGGATCCTAGACAATGGACCATTATTCGGTTAACGACATTAACATTCATACTTAGGATGTTAGTTAAAAAACAAATAGAGAAGTTGTGTGTATCTATCTTAACGGGTAAAGAACGCATCAATGGGAGGCCACATAATGAAGCATAAATATCAACATTCAGAAGTAACTATTAGTAGGTATTTTCACGAAGTGTTGAGAGGAATGTTTCACCTTAGCAAGGAGATGATAGTGCCTCCTAATTTTTAGGAACCATGAGAAATTTGTATTCATAAATGGTTAAGAGAAGGGTCATTCAAAGGGGCTATTGGAGCAATAGATGACACCTTTATTAGTGCACAAGTTCCTAAATCAAGCCAAATTTCGTTTAGGGCAAAAGGAAAGGGTGATTGTTTTCAGAATGTGATGGCAACATGCGATTTTGATATGAATTGCATCTATGTCCAAGCCTGTTGGGAAGACACAGCTCATGACTCAAATGTCCTGACTCAAATAGTTAGAGACCCAGCTAACAAGTTCCCTCTGCCTCCTACTGAAGGTAATTATCTAAATTGAAGTTATGATAGTCAAGTATTTGCTAATTTATTGTTTTATTATAACTAGAGTTTGTTAAATGTTTTGTAGACATGTACTACTTGTGTGATGTAGCATACATACACAACAAGTACTTTATGTGTCCTTTTAGGGGAGTGCGGTATTGGCCTAAAGAATATCAGAGGGGAGGGCGATCTAAGACTAAGGAAGAACATTTCAATCGTGCACCTGCAAAGTTAAGAAATCTTATCGGGAGGACATTTGGTGTTCTTAAAGCAAGATTCCCTATATTGAAGGCAATGCCCAAGTACAAGTTCTCAACTCAGAGAAACATAGTCATTGCATGTATGGCTATACATAATTACCTCTGCCAGATTTCTTTGAATGATGAGTTGTTTGCGGCATTTGAGAATGAAGACTTGGATCTTGGAAATATACAACCTCAAATACATAATGGTGACCGCTTCCAGGAGTTATTTGGAGTAAATGAGCAGCGCTTTAAGAGAATTAAAAGAATTTGCATTGGAGAGGAGTTAGCTGCTTATTATGCGTCGCAATCAGCTGATGAAACTCTTGTTGTTTAGTACTTTATATGGCTACTACCTCTTTTTGTTGTTTAGCTTTTTTGGATATCTGTATATGGCTTTTTGTTGATTGGTTTATTTGTTTATGATATTTCATTAAGAAGTTGTGATATGAACTGTCAACTGTGATTTATATGATCTGTACTGAACAAATTAATAAATGAGAATGCCTATTTTGTATGTCCATTTTGTCATTTTTTATCCTTTTGTATGTCCATTTTGTATGTCTATTATTCATTTTGTATGTCCATTGTCCATTTTGTATGTCCATTGTAGCTATATTGGCAGTAGATGCTCTTTCTTCAACTGTTAAATAGATGTTCTTTCTTACCATATGTATACTATTATGTTTTTTAGCATATGTAAACTATTAAATAGATGTTCTTTCTTCAACTTGAAGATGACTCCATATGCATGTCATAAAAGGCATTGAAGGCATTGAAGAATATTGAAGAGTGTTATTGTTACAGTAGATTGCATCAGCATTTTTAGTTGGGAGTTTAGGAACAATTCATTGACCATCTCCTTGTACACAGTGACACTGCTAGCACTGTATGTCATTTCTTTAGCAGAGCTTGTGATGCCTAACCAATCTTTTTGGGTAAGGAAGTTGGCTGTTGGGTGCTAGCAAGAATCTCAATTAGAAATCATCATGGGTTTACTGCCTTCTTTCTTAAGTTGGGAAATATGGAAAACCGATGCTCACATAGGTTTGATAAGGTCTCCATTATCTGCTCTTCAAAGCATTATATAAGGATGTTCTACAAACACCTCCCACTTTACTACCTACTGAAATACTTTCCATTATCCTCTACAAGATGAAAGCAAACATTTCTAAGATTCATTATGATTTTTCTTAGAATAATAAAGTGTTAATAAAGGGAATTCTACAACCAAATCGTGAACTCCAAGAATTTACTTCCAATAGTTAAAGTTTGATTTACTGAGCTAATGATTATCTAATATGCTAAAGGGGGTTTGCAGTCTATTTTCATCGTATCGTACAAGTATTCCCTTTTGGCTGAGGTTTCAATTTTCACATTTCCTTTCTTAAGGTTGCATTCTAGGCCCTGCTAGTACCACCACAAAATCCTCCAAATTACTGATGCATAATGACTGAAAGAGAGAATCAAAGAGAAAAGGAACTTGTATAATAGACCAACTTCCATCTTTGCTTTGTAAATGGTATCTATTTCAGAACCATATCTCCTTGACTATTTTATGGAAAAGTTAGTTGTGTTCAGAATGATGTAGTCTGGTTGGTTTTGCCTTTTAGATGGATTGGTTAAGATTGTTCTTTATGATGTTGTTCTTGAGACTATCTATTTTGTTACCATATAGCAGTTTGTCCTAGTGCCATTCACTTGAGTTGTTCACATATTCAAATTATCTTGCTAAAAACCGAGATTCCCTTTGCCCACTGCCCATGATGTGTTGACCTCCACAATTTCAAAAAGCCCTTGCATTTGTTTCCATTGTTTAGAGTAGCCCCTGATGTGTTGGAACTTATTTAATTTTGCTTGCATATATGTGCTTAATTTTGTGATTCGCATGCATATATTTAATTTTGCTTGCATATATGTCCTAACATAATAGTATACATATAGAGCATATGCATATCCCCATAGATCTTCCTATAACAATCCTTTAGGGTATGTCCATTGTCCATTTTGTATGTCCATTGTCCATTTTGTATATTCCTGCAAGTAATAACAACTTTTATGTTTTCTTGTTGAGTTGTAATATAGACTTCATGCTCAATTGTAACTGTTATATGAATTAGAAGACTAAAGCAGTGTTATAATCAGGCAGAGCTAAAGCTAAACTCAGGTGATTATAGCTTTGCTTTGAGCTAAAGCTAACACCGAGGCAGAACCAAACTTTCAAGTAAAGAGCACTGATTTCATCGGTATAAGTCCATTTATGATATGCACTGAAATAACAAAAAACAAAATCACACAACTTAGATAAGGGATAGCTTACCAACAGCATAAGAAATACCCGACTTTGTATTAATAACTGTGGCATCAACATTTACATGCAATGTTTATTGAAAGAAAAAAAACAACAAAGAAAATATGGCTTAAGAACCATATACCTTTCAGGTGGACCAAACCACCCAGACTTTTATGCTCTAAGTACTTCAACATTGATGGAGCTCTTATAAATGTCAGGATCATTAAAGTACTAAGAGACTGTAATGGTGCACCTATTGTTGCATGTGTTGGATATAGTAGACCTTAGACTATCATAGTCAAAAAGACATCAAATGGACAACAACTTATCCCAGCTTCCTTGTTATTTGCAGTGCTAGCTTTCTTATAAAGAAGATCACAGCCTTCTATTAGCTAAGCTCAACAAGATACAGAAGATAACTGTGTATACTGATTTAGAAAGAGCTCAACTACTGTTAACCACAAAAACTAGGCCTCTATGGGAACCAAAGAGACTAGTAGCCACTATAAAAGACATTAAGAACAGTTTCGAAGATTATGATTATCAATGTATATAGAAAGACTAACAAGGGTACACTCAGACTAGATGAAGAATATGCTATCATTATTCTTAGTAATTTTAGAGCTGATCTTCAAAAATAGACTGATAACACTTTTGAGTTGTTGCCATTCTCAAATCATTAATCTCATGATCAATAAAAACCTTTAAGCAATTTCATTTTGTGCAGTTGAATATCTTAACTAACAGATCATATAATTGTGGTTATTTGGAGTCCAAAAATCTTGATACATTGGGATATACTCTATGTGGAATATATTGTTGACATTTTTATTTTGATTTGTTCATCAGGTTTTACCATGCCTCCATGAATAAGAAGACTCAGTAAGAAGTGACTGGTAACCCAAGCCAAGATACTCCCAAACAAGCAAAGAAACTTAATGGTGAGATGTTGCACACTTTTCTTGCATTATGCAAGTGTGAACTTGAAACAACTAAAGATGTAGGGTTTGGACTTTCAAAAGACTCTTGGACCAAGATTAGGGAGGAGTACAATGCAAAATTTTACCTAACTCGTGGACCTAAATATTAAAGTAATGTCTGATTTTACCAAAGAATGAAGTACAATGCTTGGACATGGCTTTTGAGAAGAACTATGAATGGTTTTAATGCAGAAACTCGCACGTTTCATCTTCCACCCGAAGAGTGGGATGCCTTTATTAAGGTATAATAGTCTTTCTATTATTATGTTCATACGTGTAGTCATATTATAAATTTCTGAATGTTTGCTTTCTTGATACACATCAGATAAATGAGAACATCAGTACGTTTAGGAAATGTGGGCTACCTTATGAAGACTTGCTAGAAGCTATTTTTGCCAACAGAGTGGCTATTGGTCAATATGTAACTGGTCCTGCTAAGGATGATTTCATTGATACGGCTACTTCAGATGTCGCCCCCGATTTTAATATTGAAGATGAGAATGATGTGCCCACAGACCTCGTAGAAGAAGATACTGATACAAACTTTACCGATCATCATTATGAACTATCTGGGGGTTCATTTCGTACTTGGTCTGAAGTTGAGCCCTTCATCCCTCAACTAGAGCAATTTACGCCTTATCATTTTGTACAGTCTGCACCACAACCAATGTCATCCGTTTCTCAGTTAGAAAGTTATCGCCGCAGTGGAAAGAACAAACGAAAAGCTGAAAACACTTTGGATAAGTTAGATGAGCTGATTGAGGTTATAAAGACGCAGGGTAAACGAGAAGAATTGGTAAAACAAGATATGCGTGGAAAAAAGCTTTCGGAAGTGTTGGCTATTCTTAAAGAAATGGAGCTTTTAGGGTATTTGACGAATACTGAAATGACTAAAGCATGTTTGAAGTTTACTGAACACATAGAATATACTGGCATATTTATGGGCTTGGATACCCTGGAATCAAGAAAAAAACTACTGTACCACTATGAAAACTCTGGCCGTTTCCCCACCGGCAACGGTATAACTGTCCAACATATTTTGGAAAAATAAATAAGAAACACGCTCAGAGAGGCAAACAATGGATTGGGGTTTCGCTCATCGAGCTTGGGAGAGATGGGCATCTACTAATATTGGTTCTTCTGGTAACAACCTCTCTCTCTCTCTCTCTCTCTCTCTCTCTCTCTCTCTCTCTCAATCTTGAATCTTGAATTGTGTTGTGTTGTGTTGTTTGATTAGGTGAACCATTGAAGGCAGCGTTGCTACTAAACTATGATCCAAATGGGCCTTCTCGGTTGCTCTCCACTATGTAAAACCCCTCTCAACTCTTTTCTCTCTTTCTCTTTGCATTTTCGTAATAAAGTTAGATTTTTGTGTAAATCTGTATTTAGGGATTTGGGGTTTGCATTGTTTAGTTGTTACTCTATAATCGCAATCTTAACTCTTACGAGCCCTTACTTTTAAGCGATTAGTTGGTAGTTCTAATCAGCAAAGTATAAGAATCACTCCTAGTTATAACAACTTTGGCAATCATCCCAATGACCATGTATTCAACCCTGAATATTGGCCAATTTTTACCGGTAATAGTATATGCCGTTGTCGGTTCTAGACAACCCAATACGGTGAATGTAGCATGGTAATGCCTATCTTAATTAGCATTATAAGGACGTGGCTGGCTGGACCATTGGAGAGGGAAGGAGAAGAGAAAAGAAATACATTTACGACTCACTTAACGTAACTTTTATCAAATTTTCTCCTATTCAATAATCTCGAAGATCACCTCCTAAGTTATTCCTTTGATGATGGCCTTATCCCTTACACTATCCGGGATTCTGAATCACCAAAGCCCCTAACGTTTTATTCTCAAGAGTGTGTGTCTTAATATGATGTGCATCTCCCTCATTTTAGTGTGCACGTCACCTTTTTATCACATACTTTCTATTCGGCAATTTTACTCTTTTGAGTGTCTAATTAATCTAACACAATGGACTAGTATAACACTGAATGGGATATAAAAGAAAACTCTCTCGATATATTAAAAAACGGTTTAAACTCTAAACATTAACTTAACTCTAAGATTATGAAAAGTAAGCCACAATTTCTTAACTATTGAAGAAAGGAATATGGTGTGTCCGTCAAGTTGATATAAGAGAGATGCTGATTCCGTGAAAGACCAGTCTTTGTAGTTGAAATCTGGCTTTGTAGCCTGAAGGAAAGTAGAGAAAAGAGTTGTTACATTTTGGTACGTTTTCCTTTGTGTAGCCAGGGGTGAAGGCAATCAATCTCAGCTCGAGTCTTCCAAGAGTACCTAGTTCCAACCTCAAGGTCACATATGTTGTTATTCTGACCTCTGAGTAACCAGGGATCCAAGTCATTAATTGCAGATTGAGGAATCCCAGTGTAGCCTGCCCCAAACCCTAGATTACAGAGTTCTGAGGTGTTGGCAGTCCCGACCCAAAGGTCTTGCAAAGGTGTTGTAGCAAGATTAGGGGGCTCTATAACCTTGCCTTTGTGTTTGGCGATAACTTCATAACATTTGTTAATCTGTAAATAAGCTAGATGAGTTAGTTTTTGTATAAAGGAAGTGAGAAACAAGAATATGCTATCTTTTGATCCTATATTTCTACCTCATCCCGAAGGCGTGAGTTCTCTTTCCTCAGATTGTGTTCAGCTAATGTCATATCTTTGTGAATAAGTCCTTCGCCACAGTGCGGACATGTAGAGGTGTTGAGCACATGTTTTAACTTTTTGTTCTCTATCAGTATTTTCTCTTTCTGAATGAGTAGAGTTAAGAGATCAATTCTAGTAACCTGTGAGTAAACAAGATAACACGATCAGTAAAGCTAAGTTAAACAAAATTATGTTATAATATCTTGTAACGTTACCTTCATTTTGGTACGCCTGCTTTGGAACCAACCCCTCACTTGTTTAAGAGATAACCCTAAATGGCTCCCTAGCTCCCTTATTCGGTTTCAATCAGGATAGGAAGTCTGTACATATAGACTAAAACAAAAGAGAAAAAATTGAAAATATAACTACCAGTCTGCCATTAGTGATCATTAGACTTCTTAGTATAGCAAACTTTGAATATGTAAAGTTTATTTTATGCTCATGGGAGACTATAGGGATGGGGAATCTGTTCATAGAGATTGAACCAAAAGGGGAATCATTATAGGTGCTAGTATAATAAACTTTGAATGTATAAGGATTGTCAGGAACTTACGATTCCATCTCCTCGATTTGTTCTTGGGTATGACGCACTCGTTTCTTTTTAATGTTCTTCCCTTTGCGGCTTCGGTCAGATCTGTCTTTGTCTGTTTTGTTCTCCCTCATCCTTTCAACTATATTGCCATCGGACTTATCGCTGATTTTGAGTTCGCTTGTTTGACTTCCAATTATGTTATTCTGCAAAACAATACAAAAATCTTATATGATATGATTATGAGACTATATTATACCAAAATGAAGATGACAAACTTTCTTCGTATCAACAGAACGGCTGAAAGGGTTTTACTAGACAAGGTTAAAATCAAAAGATGTTCTTATTTCACATTCCTGTTTCTCACATCCTATTCTTCGCGCGTTTTTTCTTTTCCCTCTTTCTCTCACTCCTATTTTTACATCTGCTCCTTTATCCAGTTGTTTCACATTCTTCGAATCTATGACCATGTCAAGCTGTCCGACCACACAAACTCCAGCTATTTTCCCACCCGTAAAGGTAATAGTTTTGTAAATAGAAACCAATAACCATTTATGCTTGTCTGATGAGGGGTATATTATCTTAAAATCATTCATGCTAGGTTTAAGTGTAGTGATACTCAGGGTAAAAGTGTCAATTTAGGGGTAAAATCGAAAAAATAACACTATGGGGGTCAATCACTAATTTAGGGTTGGATTGTTCGGTCCAACTTGGGATCACCCGATCCAACTCAGGATCGACAAGTGGGCAATCCGGATCTCGGTCCAAGACTTTGAACCATGATCCACATAAATAATTTATTTTCTCAGCGAACAAATTGATTTTTGGAAATCTATCCAATTAAGACATTCAACCTCCAACGGTCAAATAATCAAAGTTGTCAAAAATAAGTTATTTTTTCCAAACCTATTAATCTTCTATAAGAAATTTAAACCATAAACATATTGTCTAACCTTAATTAAAAAATTTGAATTTTTTTTCTGAGATTATGAAAAATAAAGCAACAAACACGATAGATGAAGGGTAAAGCGAAGACATATGAAGGTAAAGATTAACATACCATTTTGAGGAGTCTCTCAGTCTCTCTAACACACACACAGAGTCTAATAGAAGTATTGTAAGTGAAAGGAAGAAAAGTTGGGAATATTTATAAGAAAAAATATTGTATTAATACTTAATTGTATGCAAGTCAAGAATATTAAGATAGATATTATTTTAATATGACATATATTAGTGGATTTCTCAATCTAGTCGTATTTGTCAACATTGAGTATTTTCAAGTATATATAGTATGAGTACTAAATATTTATATAAAGTGATAGAAAAATGATACTGCATCTAATATTACCTTATACACCTTACTACTAATAAAATTTGTATTAAGTGGTATCTTGTTAAAAGTGATCTTTGACGAGATTTGCGTTGTCAATCTTGTAGTGAAAGTAAATTATTTAAAATCACGAAGAACATAATGAAGCATTATACAAATTTCAATAATTATCCATGTTTAATGTATAAATTTTGCCTTAGCATTGATAAAAGCATTAAACATGATGAAATAAAAGTACCACATTCAAATTAAAGTTGCCACACATTTTTGATAAAAATGATACATGAGATGTAAGAAGATAATTTTTTTATATTGCAATGTGTTAACAGTGAATGTGCTCAAGAAAATCTTCCAAATATTGAAGACATTAATATTATTACTATTTGTAAAAAAAAAATAGTTTTTAAATAATTAGTTAATGTGGAAAATTATTTCGAGCGTACTGTAAAACAAATGATTATTACATGGAACCGTTTTATTTCGCTTGACATTATCTGCCAAGCCAGTAAAAATTATGAATTATCAGGTAAACACTTCTTTAATTTTTCGAGTTTCTAATGGTTCCACCAAACACGCAAGTCTTATAAAACTCAATTTTTAAGAAAATTTGATAACTTCATTTGTTTTTAGACATTTAATATCTTTAAATAAATTTTATCTTTTCCATTTCTAATCAATCTTGTATTATTTTATGCAATCATAAACACTTCTCATAAAGAAAGAGTTTATGGGCTTAAAATCATAAGGTTGGAGTAGTTGCCAAAATCTGTGTACTGGAAAATCATGGATATTAGGGTTTGCCATATGATTATTACTTCGCTCGAATAAACAGCCTTTGCTTATTGATAAGTTTCCAATAATGTAATGATGTTGTGTATCAATCGACTATGTTAATATTAGATAAGCTATGTAACATTTACACGAGTACGTGAGTCGGTGTTCGATATGGGTACGTGATGTCAGACGCGCCGACTGCAAATTAGGTTAAAATAGGGCTGTCAATGGGTCGGGTCGGGTCGGGTTGTCTCGGGTTCGGGTTAAGAAAGAGCCAACCCGACCTGTTTAAAAAATTGAATCCGAACCCGAGCTACAAATTATCGGGTTGACCCGACCCGACCCATTAGACCTGCGAAACTATTGGGTCAACACGAAAATCTGGCAACCCAGGTCAACCCGACCCATCAGAATTCTCATAGTTCATAATTCATAATTCATAATTTCATATAAAAGATATAAAAGACATCAGAATTTAGAGTCATACTCATACATAGTTCATAGAAGTATATAATCATAATGATACAAAGACATCACTGATATCAGAATTCAAAAAACTTGCAAAATTGCAAATACATATGATAATAATATCATAGAAATTAGACAAACTACTCATTTACTCAGTAGTCTAGTCAGACAGTTAGTTCACATAGTCTTATACAGTCATACTTCAGTTCATAGTCTCATTACTTATAGACATAGTTCATAACTTCATATACAAATTACAAAGATATTAAAATTCAGAAAATCAGAATTCAATCCATCATTACATTACATCACTTAATAAGAAATCAAAATATATATCAGAAATTCATAATAGTTCATACTTCATACTTCTACTTCATCATAAAATGAGTTAATGTATCATACTTCATATTTCATAGTTTATAGTTCAGAAGATTATCAAAGAATTCAGTTCAAAAATCAGAATACACACTACTCACTTACACAAAGTCACAAACATGAAAAACCACTCAGACTCATAGTTCATACTTCAAAACTTTATATAAGGAGTTCCACTTCCATCACTCAACTCAAACATTCATTACTTGCACAAACAGTCAAACACCACTTCCACTTGGTCCATTGCCACCATTACTTGCACTCTCCAGTGATTTTTCCACATCGTCACTAGCAACTCGATGAGCATTTTGTCCTATACAGTATATACATATCAAATAAAATATTTTGAACACAGTTAAATAGGACTAGGTCATAAAAATTATATGCACTCTAAAATATCAAGTAGGTCAAATATAAATGAATAGTCAAGACATTTGATGATTCTCATATGATATGATTATAATAGCTATCTATAAGACTATAAATTATAAATTTTATACTCACATTTGATCTAATAAAATGATGATATGCAATTGCCACATCATGTAGTTCTATACATCATCTGATATACAAATGCAACTCCATGAGCATTTTCTTCGTCCATACTTCTATACTCCATACTCAATGCCTCAATGGCCACAACCCACAGGCAGGTAGTGTCTATCTATACTAGTAATACATCTTATTTGATATGCAACAATAATGTCTAAAAGTGTAAAACAACCAACTCTTGCTATGTCTTTAATAATGCACCTTGTTATATTGTTGAGTTTTTCATCTTTACTACATCAAGAATGGCAAAAATGTGATATTTCTTTTTGAAGTTCCAAACTTCCAGTGATGCTATTTTATGCTTTATATATACAGTCATATATATATATATATATATATATATATATATGTAGACTTATGACATTAAATAAAACTAATCATAAAGTGATAACTTAGAGTTCATTACTTACCAACATCCAAAAGTGACAACTCTTCACCAAGCTTCTCTATAGCCAATTCCACAACATCATCAACTTTTGAATCCCCTACAAAATTTATTTATAAAGTAAATAATTAGATCACTCCCAAATAAACAACGATTATTAAAATACAACAAAAGAATACATAAAATCAATGTAAAATGAGATTACCTCTCTCTCTCTGATATAACCAATCACGGGTACAAACTAGAGCCTCGACACACGCAGATTTTAAAGCACTACAGAATGGATCTATAACTCTTCCACCAATGCTAAAAGCAGACTTAGAAGTTACAGTGGATATCGGGATGGCCAATACATCACGAGCCATCAAAAGAAGCTCGGGATATCTAAATTGGCACGACTTCCAAAAAGAAAGTATATCGAAATCCCTGCTTGAGCTAAACTTAGGCTCTTCCAGATATTGTTGTAGCTGGGACTTGATTGGGGTATGCTCACTCTTGTCAAATATCTTAAATGTCTAAAATGATATAATTCATGGCAATATGGCAAATTCATGGCAAATATGGCAAATTCATGGCAAATATATTAACTTAGCAAACATATCATTACTTACAGAGTATAGACTACAGAGTATAGAGTCATAGACATGCTATTACAGACTGCAGTGAATAGTTTACAGAGGCATGCTATATACAGAATCACAGATTACAGACTACAGTACATTACAGAGGCAGATATAACAGTCATACAGTCTACAGATACAGGCTAAAGTATTAAAAACAAATGGTACAGAGGCATGCTATATTAGCAGGGTCAAACTTTGTTGCCCTCAAGGACATGGAAGACTCGGATTGAGACAAAAACATTTGCCCCAAATCACGTGTTGTAGTCTTCTCATATGTTTTGAGATGGCGAGAAAGATTGCCAGTCCCATGCGAACTAGCAGACTAATAAATAGCACCACATTTCTTACACTTAGCCCTTTTTTCTTATCCTTACCAACGAAGATTTCAAAAAAAGGCCAAACACGAGAAGTTAATTTTCGTTTACGATTACCGGGTTTCCTAGCAAGTGTGCCAACACTTCATCTCCAGCCTTTGACAATGGGCCATCAATCCCCTCCATCTCCATATCATCTCTATCAAGATCAATATTGATGTCATTATCATTATCTAACTTAACAATTGGATCCATCTAGAAAAAAATAATTCATATTCAAAATCATATCAATTCAAGAACATGGTAGATTAACAATTAACATTAAATCAATTATCGAATATGACAAACAAAATAAATAACTCATCATGTAAAAATTAACTTCTAATTTATTAGTAAATGTTGAGGCAAACGCCATTACAAATAACTTTCAAGTCTAATGAAAAACACAAATATAACATTTACTTACTTAGCTAAGAGTAATGCAATTACAATTAGAAGTGTTGCCCAAATAAACACATACAAGATTACATTCAATAAAAACATAGGTGAGATAGTTGTCCCTAATCCTAGATTTCACAATCTCAACTTGTTTATATTCATTAACTTGTTCACCCCCTTGTCCTAGATCTCCTGCCCCAAGGCCCCTAACAAGAACATCTTCCCATATAAATGACTTGCATTAATTTTTGAATTGGAAACAACGATAAAAATAACGACCATTGTTCTTCTTAATGTTAGCCCTATAACGCTTCATTTATCCAGCCCCATAAGTGCAATGAGGTCCAACTTGTACCATTTTTGCATGAAGTCTAAAAATAGCCAAATTAACATTTAACTAGCAGAGATCACCAAATCACTAACCAAATTTTAGAAATTTGATAAATTTGTGTTTAGATAATTTTTTTCATGAGCTCAATCCATTCTTCTTATACAATGTACATTGTATGATAGATTGATTTCTAAGTAAATGTCTCATTGCAGCACACTTTATTTTCTGAGCATCAACAAATGCATGTGCTCTCTTTTGTTGAAGCCTAATATTTTGGCATTAGCAATTGCACATGTTCTTTTTTTTATGAAAGTTATATTTTTTGGGCATTGAAAATTGCATTTTCTTTGTTAAAGAAAACCTTATTACAGTTTCCATCACCAAAAAAATGTAGCTTCTACAAAAAAAGTATCACAAACAATTGATAATGCCGACATCCAGCCTGTAGAAAAGAGGGAGGCATGCAATTGCTGCCCACAGGCTTACAAGTATTCATTTACATACTAATCAACCCATTAAAAATATACACAACACGAATTCATTAAGATTATGAAGAAAAGTTACGAAATTAAGAAACCAAAACCTCTATATTAATAATTTGATATAAAGTAAAGTACAAAATTGAAAATACCTCACTTTTACTTATTTTCTAAGATTTATCTTATAACAGTCCAGAGGAAAAAATAGGACTTTAGAGAGAAGTAAAATCGGAGAGATATCATAATTCATATAAGAAAAATTAAAGATATCATACAAGATTTACAATGCGCAACTCTAATAATGAGGTATCATACACAGTAAAATCAGAGATATCATACAAGATTACAAGATTACAAGGTAAAATCAGACAATCAGAGATATCATACAAGATTACAAGGCATAACTCTAATAATGAGAGAGATCATACACAGTAAAAAAATAAAATCAGAGACATCATGATCATACATAGTAAAAATATAAAATCACTGTTGAGACTTGATAGAATATTAGAATTAAAGTATATTAGAGAGATATCATACGATACTAGTAAGTAGTAACGATACATGGTTTTTCATGAGTAAAGTTGCCTACAATTTGACCTCAAAACTCAAAAGTAAAGACAGAGAGAAAGAGTAACCTGTTGAGAGTGATCTCCAAAATACCTCAAATTGATGAACTGTTGAGACTCGGGATAATGATCTAAGTCCAAATCGAACAATAAGAGTGAAGTTAAGAAGTTTTCACAGAGACTCACCACAAAGTCCCAAACGATGAATTAAAGAGAGTAAGAGACTCACCAGTCAGTGCAGTCACCACAATCGAACAATCGAACAAATTGATGAATTGAGACTCACCACAAACCGAACAATAGAGATTAGAAAGTGAAATTGTCATCGAGAGAGTGAGAGACAAACACAAGTCTCACCTCACTCACTAACGGCGGTGAGACTTGAGAGAGAGAATGAAGAAGTGAAGGAAATGAGGAAATGAGGTTTAGGTTTAGGTTTAAATACTCTGTGAAAAATTACTAAAATGCCTTAAAACCTAAACAAAATTACATAAGAGTAAACGGGTTAGCGGGTCACCCGTGGGTCAAATTTTGAAACACTAACCTGACCTACTTTGTGATCGTGTCTAGTGTGTCAACCCGTTTACGACCCAAACCCCCCAATGGCGAACCCAAACCCGTTTATAGCAGGTCGGGTTCAGGTCGTGTTATCGTGCTCGGGTTGGATTGACAACCCTAAGTCAAAACACGTACACGACTTATTCCTTTTTTCCCCATTTCTTATACTCTTATATAATTTTAACTACATATGTAATGCGAATCATTATATTTAAGATGTTAGAAACAACAATAGTGAGTTCTATTGAGTAACATGTCTAAAAAGCAAAAAAAATTAACTCTGTAAAAAATGTGGTTATCTGAGCAAAAAGTATCCATTGGTGTGTCCAAGCGAGTGTCGTATTGTTCGACACTTTTGGACACGGATTTCTCACAAGCAACTAGTATCTGGCTTGACCAGCAAGAACCCAAATATTCTACATCTTGCACTTTTGGATGTGTGGTGAAGGTGCGAAATGTCCGAGTATCGCCTTGGTGTATGAATAAGTTTTGGTCTACCTCTCACCACCCCAATTGTGCAATCCACATATGTGTCAGCCTCTAAGCTTGAAGTGTGGTAGTCCATTTGGATTCATATTAAGGACGTTGTGTTCAATAACGCCAAAATGATCAACGCCTAATGATGTAGTCAGAGCACCTCTCCTCATCAATAGGAAGAAAGTAGCTACCCGACCAATGTTTCCATACAGAAAACTCTGTCACGGCACATGTACATGAAAAACATGAAGATATCTCGATCAATAATTTCACAGTTGAAAAATGGGATCGCACTAGAGCAGTTTTCGGCAACAAAATACGTTCAACCACTACTTAATGAAGGGAGATCAACCTAGCTATAGTGGGAGAAGCAATCTAAACAGAGCTTGACTAGCTCAGTAATCAAAAGTGAAGTATACGGACTGTCCGGTGGTGTTCGATACCAAAACCGATTGGGGTACAATTAAGTGGTTGTATACGAATATGTAACAAGACCGGATAAATTCTTAGCTACAAGGAGAGACTAATTGTCTAGGCTTTTAGCAAAGACCTGACATCGATTACGATAAAGATATCCAGTTATGAACAGAATCACACCACATTTTCTTATGAGTTTGTAAAGACCTTGAAGGGAGTGATATGATTCTAATGAATAATTGCTGTAAGTTAAATAGTCCAATTCCAGAAGTACACAATCAATAAGTTAGAAAAATCCTCATAGATTAAAGCAATCACGGCTCCTGTGGCATACTAGGTTGAATGAGTATTCGAAAAATATTGGGTTCTCAATTAGTTTAATCTGCACATGCAGGGGCGGAGCTAGAGATTTAGGAGTGGGGGTGCCGGGGGTTCGGGGGCGGAGCCCCGAAATTTTTTATATAGAAATTTAAGGTGTATTTTTATATAAATTCTATAGCAATATCAGATAAATTCTCAATTGTTGAAATCAACCAACCCCTAAATTAGACAATTTGAAATTGGAAAATCTGAAATATGAAATTGGAGCGGTGAAGCCGTGAAGGTCGAAGGTTTGTGTTTGATGAAGAGAGTGATGAAGAGAGAATGGAAATCTGATATTACAATCAAAGAGAGAGGTGTTTTTTTTTATGTGGGTATATAGAACTATATAAGAGGGAAATTTGAAAAAGAAAAATGCCTCCCCCCCCCGCCCCCCTAAATCTGCCCCTGTGCACATGCATCTCCATCAAGAAGACAAACATTGATTTACCATCATTCTCGTGAACATCGATGGCTTAGAGATCATCAGGATATCTGAAGGGATTATGAAAGTCGTTGAATACCTTGATCGAGAATTCAAAATGAAACACCTCGGAGAGACTAAGCACTTGGTACCGACATATTCGTACAACAGTCTATATCCATGTAAAAGTCTTAACACGTTTTCTCGGTGATGTCACTTACCCGTTTAGCATACCAATGGTCACAAACTCATTAGAAGTGAAATTGGACCCTTTCCACCGTCTTGGTGACGTTGAAGAACTCTTAGGCCTAAGGTCCCCTACCTATAAGCTATCCATACTCTATTGTGTCTTGTGGGTTTTACCGCACCTGAGATTCCTTTTGCTGCGAATCTATTAAGGCAACATAGTTCATCCCTTTTACTCCGATATTCTTGGATAAAACTAAGATTGTACTTCATCATGTTCGCTGAACTATAGATTTGGATTATACCATCAGAACTTCGCAGGTACACTATTATAGATTTGCGTTGTCACGAGCTCTTACAGTGTCGTGGCATTAATATCTAGCAAATACGATCTCATGGGAAGCTGGTTGACCCGTTATCCTAGAGCAAGACTAGAAATAGCCTTATGAGCTAATTCATCTTAATACTGAAATGCAAAACGTTACAACTGCCTTAGTAGACTCTCCAGCCCTAGAAACTTTGGACATCCTGAGTACATTATATTCATTCCCCGTCTTCTTTGCTTTTTTTTCCACGGAGTTGAGCGGCGAGATTTTAACAAGACAGATAGGTGCATTCTACTACAACTTGAGATCTGTAAATTATATTTCTTTTCCCTGGCCCACGTCTTTTCTCATTTAGTGTTTTTTGGCAAGGTTTTGATGAGGCATTAATGTTTTTTGGTTGGTGGGACCCCAAAATGAGGAACATTATGTATTGGGCCAAATTCCAGATAAGGGTTTGCTAGAGCATCAGGTGTAGCCGAGCTAAAGTATAGCTAGCAGATGAGTTGGAAAATGATATTTTAAAAAGTCAAAAAAATAGACTCTCCAAATGTCAAAAGAAAATATAACGTGTAACAATAAAAAGTTAAAAAAAAGGTTAAAAAAAGTAGTTTTAACTTTTTCAAACACTTTCTACTCCATGTAAAAAGAAAATATAACGTGTAACAATAAAAAGTTAAACAAAAGGTTAAAAAAATTAGTTTTAACTTTTTCAAACACTTTCTACGTATTACTTTTAGTTAAAAAAAGGTTTCCACGTAAAGTTGTTCTAGTTGGCTACCTAATTTTTTTTTCTCTCTCCTCATTGTTGAGGAGAGAGAGTATCGAAACCTAAAATAACTAACAACTTGGGGAGGCTAAAAACATGGTTTTTAGCACTTTCTACTCTTTATTTTAACTCTAGAGAGCCTACACTAGATGCTCTTACAACGAATAATCTCTAGAGGGATTTGACCCTCTCTTAGGGAGGAATCATGCAAATAGTGGGATTCCAACTTCTTGTATTATTAGGTCTCATATAAGCCTTATTATACAAATGGATGTAACCTCAAAGTTTGATAATACATCACAATCTCTACTTCTCTTGTACTTATTTACTACGTAACATGGACACTCCATATTTTTTCAAAAATTTGTGTTCAAAAGTGTCGGACGCACCGACTCTTGCATGGGCACACCAATGTGTACTCCTTGCTCAAATCACCACCTTCTTGTCATAGAGTTAACTTTTTTTGTTCTTTAGATATGTTACTCAATAGTACCAAGTTCTATCGTTGTTTCTAGCATCGTAATTATAATGATTCACACTGCATATGTAGTTAATATGACATAAGAGTATAAGAAAAGTGGAAAAGGCGAAGCATAAGTTATATAGAAAAGTGTTGTTACCTTTGCCTTTTAAGTAATAAGGGATGAAGACCTTCTGGTCGAGTCTTTCTATCCTAGCTACTTTAAACCTCAAGGTCACAGACTTGTATCTCTTAATAACCAAGGATTCAACTCATCCACTGTGGGCCATGTCTTCTTAGTGTAGCCCGTACTCTCTCCTTGTACCTAGCAATTTATCCAGTCTCGTTACATTTACATTATACACCCACTTAATTGTAGCCAATAGGTTTTGGTGTTGCACACTACTTTATGTCGGTAAACTTCTCTTTTGATGGCTAAGCTAGTCAAGCTCTCTTGGATCGCTTCTTCTCATGTTAGTCAGGCCGATCTCCCTTCATCAACAAATAGTCAGGATCCTCTTCATGGAAGGTGAAACAACGACATAAGGTATTTTATTACATAATACTACTTTAACGTGATCCCATTTCTAATGATCGAGATCTGTTGATGTGTTACGTACATGTGAGACATGGGCTGTCTAAGGACATACGTATCCACTGTTGACTGGGCTCGCTAAAGTGGCGAGCTCAACTATCGAGAGTCACTAAGAAACTAACTATTAGAATGGCACTACAGACCTGCTTCAAGGTTGTCGCTAGTGTTAACTTGGCTCCAGGCAATCAAGTCATTCATTGGTAAGGGAGAAATGCTTCTGAACGGAGGTCATTGCTCACGAGAGAGGATATTCTTCTTCATTCTCAACTTGCAGCTGCCTCTAACAGCCCCCAAACTCCTTATCGAATTAAGAAAGTCTAGCCTAAAACCTATTTACATGGTAGACATGGATAGGGTAGTTACTCTCTCCGTGTTGATGTGTTGGTACCGGTACCGTCTTCAAGGTTGCCAACTACACCATTAGGCATTGATCCTCCTTGTCATTTCTTAAGAACAACGTCCTTAATTTAGATTCAGAAGGAATGCCACGCTTCAAGCGTGAAGTTTGCTTTATAGGCTTCACTGCTCACACAAATGGGGATTGTCCAATTATGATGATGAAATGTGAATCAAAACCTATGTATACACCAAGGCGGCGCTGGGTCCAATTACACCTCTACTGCGCATCTAAAATTGCGATATGATATACATTGGGCTTGGGCTTGATATTAGTTGCTTGTAGGAAAATTTGGTGGTCTACAATCAGTCTCGGACTTTCGGAATAATCGATACTGAGGTACTTTACCTCAGGCATGTGCCAGATGTTGTATATACCAATATAGTGGCCGCACATCATTGGGAGGTGCATAATTAGGGACACTGTCCGAACTGTGGGGGTTTGTACAAGGGGTACTCTATGCCCAACGCCAATCTCGACCAATATTCAATAGTCATCAAATGTTTGTCAACTAAACTCATGTGCACCGTCAGTCTGGGACTTGAACCGATGCGTTCGTGACGTTAGACTTGGGTCTTTTGTTAAGTGATAAACCGTAAATTCCTTGATTTTAGACAAATTCAGGCAAATACGGGACTGTCAGTAAGAGGCATCTGCTATGACTTTTAAAGATCAAAATGTGGCACAAGGTGGTGTTGGAGTATATGGTGAGACAATATGGAGCACAGTAGTACGGTGAAGCGTGTTATATCGGATCAAATCAATGAGGTTACTTGCTATGCAAGTTAATGTCTAGAATAGACTAGATTATATTCTATTTTCAGTAATAGTAGGTTTCTCTCTCTATGAGACTTTCTAATTCAATGAGGCTCTCTATCATCTATATATAAAGATACCTCCTCTCTTTGTAATTATCAATTTCTAATAAATAGAATTTCTTTATTTTATTTATTTCATCATGGTATCGTAGCGGTTTCGTTCTTGAAGACGACCTAGCGCTTTGTTTGCTTCCGCCGATGACAGCAATGGTCGCCGCCGGATTACTCCAAAAGTCCGATGAAACATAAAGAAATTGGATCTACTTTTAAATCTGCCCTATCTTGCGGTTAGAGTTCTTGCCTATAAGACTCCATGTTGCAGTCTACTCTTATTTGTGTGTTATTCTAACGGAGAAGGACTTGGTGTTTGTATGCTGCAATAATGTTTTTGCATACTTCTAATTCATCAAAACTTGTACTGGGATTTGTTGATTTGGTCTCAAATTTGAGACAATATTCAATTTGCGATCTTTGTGGTGGTGAAGATCGGAACTTGAATCGTGGGTTGGGTTGTTTCTTATGGTGATAAGAAGACTTTGCTGGTGATATAATCTGAACAACATCGAACAGTGGTCCAATAACTTGATGGGTTAGTACTTCTTGTGATGCTCCAAGTTTTGCTTAAGTTTCCCTTGTGATGAATCCGTTGGTGTTGAAGGTTGAAGAGATGTCATTGGGTTGAAGATATTTAAAAGAGTATTCCCTTCTTTTTTGTTGCGGAGCAGCTATTGCTAAGTTGATGCTACTTAAGACTTTCTGTGACTTTATGTCAAGATTTTCTTTCTGCCAGATGTGGCATTGTGGGGTCAGTAATTCACGGTACTGGGAGTTTGAAAAAAGATCAAACCGGATCAACTCAGTTTGACTTGGTGTGACTAGTTAAAAGTTAAGTTTGACCTTCATTTCCTTCTTCGGGTATTTTCTTGTAATTCCCTTTTAGCGATTGCTATCGCTTTCTCTAGTAATTGCTCTTTTTTTCCACTATGATTCTTACCTCTTTTATTTTATTGTCAATGCGGTTGAGGTTTTTTTGTTTGCCTGTCGTGAGATGCGATTTTCTCTCTTTAAATTAGATGAAAATGTTATTAAACTAGCCTTCCACCTCGGTCATGAGTTTATCTCTCTCTTTGGACTGTATGAAGATGTTAGACTACGTTTCACCTCAATCATGAATTATTGGTTTTGTTCCTTGAGTGATTTTCTTTTCCTCGAGCGATTCTTTCCTAGAGTGATTATCTTTTCCTTTAGTAAGTATCTTAGATCTTTTCTATTGTTTCCCTTCGCGAGACGCGATTTCTTTCTTTAAATCGGGTGAAGATGCCGAATTCCTTCTACCACGGTTATGATTTCATTATTGTTAAAGTGATTTTCTTGTCTTTGAGTGAACTTCTCTATCCTCGAGTGCTTCTTACTCGAGTGATAATTTTCTCTTCGTTGAGTGATTTTCTCTTTCCTCAGTTGATTAACTATCCTATACATTACCTCGAGTAATCTTTTTCCTCGACTAATTCTCTTACCTCAGTGTCTCATTTTGATATTTACATTACTCTCGAGTGGGAAAACTGGCTAGTCAGTATGTGTCGTCGATTTCACGAGTACGTGTGATAAAAATGGCAAGTCGGGATATTACTGCCGCCGATTTCACGAGTACGTGTGAGAAAAATGGCAAGTCGGGATATTATTGCCGCCGATTTCACAAGGGTAGTATGAAGCTTTGAAGCGTTTTTGCTGATCCAAAATGATTGTCTAGAATAACTTTGATCAGTTTTAGGGGGAGTTTTAATTTTCTTTATATATGTGAGAGAGTGATTGTATCCTTATGAGGGACTATATATATATATTTTTTATTGTAATCCACCTTGACACGAACATCATATGTTCACATCAACGTGAGGGGGGAGTGTTGGAGTATATGGTGCAACAATATGGAGCACGGTAGTACGGTGAAGCGTGTTACATCGGATCAATGAGGTTACTTGCTATGCAAGTTAATGTCTAGAATAAATTAGATTATATTTTATTTTTAGTAATAGTAGGTTTCTCTCTTTATGAGACTTTTTAATATAATGAGGCACTCTATCATCTATAAATAGAGATACCTCATCTATTTGTAATTATCAATTTCTAATCAATAGAATTACTTTTTCTTATTTATTTCATCAGAGATATGTCAATCAATGCGCTTAAGAAAAATCGAGATTCCTGACTGAATTTTGTCAAGCTAGGTTCATAAATGAGTATAAATTGAGAATAAACTATGCATTGATTGTCTTTCAAAAGAGGAATCTTTTGGTCCCTCAGGGAGTGAACGATCAGTTCTTGACAGTTCTTCACACCATCATTAACTCAGGATGACCATGTCTATCATCTGGATGGGATGATTGGAAAACGTTTCAAGACACTTTTCTGATCCTAGCGGGTTGATTTTGAAAGGTGTTCTTTGAGCTTATCCAGCCATATGCATAATCATATGTCAGGATCGTGCCAAAGCAGAAATTTGATGGTGCCTCAACTTGATCCCTCCAGTATATTTATAGAACCATACACATTTATGGTTATAGAATCACCAAGCTTTAGATACGAGAAATAAAGAAATATCATTTCTCTTGAAAAATAGAGTGAGTTGTCCCTCTGATGATGAGACAACTATTTGCACACTCTACGCTATTCAGAGCCTCTTATGAGTGGAAATGTTGATTTTCTGGAAGATTTGGGTCAATTTGAGATTAAGATCAATACAGATGGAGCAGCTAGAGGCAATCCTGGTAAAGGAGGCATTGGCTGCATCTTCAGAGACAGTGATGGTAAGGTGCTTGATACTCTTTCAAAAGGCCTATGGCTGGCTACCAACTACACGGCTGAATGTAAGGCTATTATTCAAGGGGTTGAATCGGCTGCTTCCAATGGTTGGCTAATTACTTGGGTGGAATCAGACTCCAAGTCTGCAGTGGAGGCTTTTAACTCAGAAAATATTCCTTGGGTCTTGGAAGCTGACTGGGAGAATGCAAAACAGAATATGAAGCAAATTAGAATCTCTGCCAACTGGAGAGAGGCTAACTTTTTCAAAGCGGGGAGCTAATCTACAGGACGGCTTGTGCGAGATTGGTATAGGAAGACCTGCTTTTCTTAAAAAAATTGAAGTACCCATGCAAAAATATTTTAGATTATGTTAGCTTTTCTTTGTTTTCTCTTTGTAATCGGGCTATAGCTAGCCTCTTGTAAGATTCGGGTTTTTCGGCAATAAATTTCTCTCACTTAGCAAAAAAAATCATAACAGTGTACTAAATGATTTGAATACCATTAGACCTCCGAGGGAGATCACGAGAGCCGCCGAATACCTTGGGAAGAAATTTAAAATACAAGACATTGAGAAATTAAGAGTGTCTCGATTTGCAGATCAAGCATCATGATAGTGGCACTCATTTACCAAGCAATATCTAACAAAAGAGTTATCTAACACTTTGATATGGATGTAGTATATACGGTGCCAAGTCGTTTATTACGCATCCAGTACTTGGGTGTTGACAATGACAACTTTTACCATCCTAATAGGGGGAGAAACTCCTAGGGCTATGATGCCATAGCTAGGAGGTGCTTTACTATAGTTAACTGGGTATACTAACCCAATGAATCATTCACAGTGAACTGCTTGGCTTGCCATTGTTTTGTTCCTACCCAAAGGCATAAGATTGAGATTAAGCACATTCTGAGGTATCTGGTCGGTATGAAAAACTGGGGTCTATTCTACTCGAAATGGTAAATGGTAAAAGTATAGAGTACACCTATATAAATACTTCTCAGACCCACATAAAGACCATTGTCAAATGGATTATGTATTTATGTATGGGGATACATAAAGATTTTTGGAGATCGATGAAGCAGACGATGGTTGCTACATCATCGAACCACACAGAGATTCTTGCACTTCATGAAGCTGACAGAGAATGTTTTTGGTTGTGGTCCACGATCAACTACATCAACGAAATGTGCGATCTAAGTTCTATTCTAGATAACCAACCACTCTCTATGAAGATAACGCAGCCTGTCTAATCCAAGTTAACGGCAGATTCATTGAAGACGACAAAACGAAGCATATTTCACTAAAGTTTTTTCACATACATGAATTGCAGAAGAAAAATGAGATAAATATTGTTCAAGTCCATTCAGAAGATAACCTGGTTGATCTATTCAGGAAGGCTCTTGCATATCTTACGTTCAAGAGATTAGTTTATGGAATCGGCAGGCGAAGTTTACAAGATTTATTATCTCAGGGAGATAGATTTCAAGGAGATTGACGTTAAGGGAAGTTGTCCCAGTTTGACGTGGACACATGCGTATTATACTCTTTATCTTGATAGCACAATTTTTATCCTTGGAGGTTCTACTGGCTTGAGGTTTTGATGAGGCAACGTATACGCGTCCACAACCCATATAGGGTACATGATTGTTCTCTTTCCCTGTACAGTTTTTTGCCAAAGGGGATTTTGCTAGGCAGAGGTTTTAATTAGGCAAGACGTCTTAGTATGGAACACCCTAAGGGGGAGTGTTAGGAGTTGTGTCCAAGCCCAAGCAAGAAACCCAATAGGGTTGGGGTGTCCTTTACGGACTCTTAATAAGTCCATAGGTCCGATAGGGTTATGGGGAAAGTTTGAGTAGATTAGGTAACTTATGTTGTAGGGTTACCTATATATATATATTTATATTATGTACAGAGAACACAATTACGATGAATCAATCTAGACGTTGGTAATACTCAGAACATTGAGTACTTCCCATACTGTAATTTTTATTTCAGGTACTAATAAACTTGACCTCTATGGATATTAAAATTCATCTGCTATTGCAGAATCTGGAAAAGACTATTATTAAGAACAATGAGTCTCTAAATAACAAAGTATGAGCTTTGTTTGGTACCCTCGCTTCCATATTCAGGAATCTCTGATATTGGATTAACTTATACTATGATAGTATTATAGGATTGCGGCAAAAATTTTATTCGGCGGTGCAACTCCACTATAATCCCACATGGAAAAATAGTTGAAGTAAATAGAGATATTATGAATATTCTATTACAATTTCTACGCTTCAAATATTGCGTTTCTGAGGCAACATTTGATAGATTACTGTGCACGCAGACCAAATTTATATTTTTCTTATTTATGGGCAAAACAATGAGCTACTAGATACAAACCTCAGGTTTATGCCTACTAATTGTAAGCATGTGACAATGTCACACAATGTTGTGTCTAGTGACATGGGAAGTTGCAGACTGGATTAATGAGAGGTGGTAATAACGGCAAGATTCAATTCCAGCCATCAGTAACCTAAGGCAAGGGGAACAAGAAGTTTACCAATGAACCACAATGAAATAGGAAGAATTCTAAAATGGATACGAGATAGTCGGGCACGGGATTGCAAGGCACCCCAGACGATCCTAAGTGATCAGCCCCAGAATTATCACGTGATCGCAACTAGTACAGACCACACTACGGCAGAGTCTACGGCTTTAGATTCCTCCCATGATACTATGCATCATTGAATCAAGTTCAAAGAATGAACAGTAGTAAATTCTCAATAGATGAATGATGTCACCTAGAGGGCATTGCAAAGTAGTAACTTTACTTTTTGAAGTAGTAGTTTTGTTTTATTAGTTCTACCATTGATTGAGTTGGGAACTCTTCAGTGTTTTGTTTAATAGAATGCTCGTGACATGCACTGATTTGGTATCGTATCTATGTGATCTTGTTCTTTGATTTTATTTTGTGAATTTAGTGCTTGGGAAGTAGTTAAATTCCATATATGATAATTGATCTACTATATATAACCTGTCTATGGATCTAATTACTCATTGAGAATGACCGCTAATCGGATAGGTGGCGACATATGTCTAAGAGACATTAGTACCACACTCTTGATCCTTTTGACATATGCATATATTTCTTGTATAACCTTGTGCATCAGGGATGATACGAATATTATTGGCATGGCCAACATGATAGAACGCACTAAGTGCGTTACGCTATTACTCTCTAACAGTATGATACGGGGTATCTAATCCAATTTATAAACTAGTAAATCCGGCTGAATTTTACTAAGTTTAGGGAAATACATGATAATGCTTATTACATAATGACTATCAGAGCAAATAACAGACAAGGTTATGTGCATTTACTCTATGTCTAAAGGTTAGAACACGCTATTGAAACGGTTTCCAATATACTCCTCATGGCTCAGATAGTGAGAAGGATTATCGGGATTACATCTCAACTTTCCTTATATCCGAAGAATGTACGTGTAACGATTGCTTTCGAGGAAAGTCTAGTATTTCATCCTAGTATGACCAAAGTGGAGTGGGATCTTTAGCCTTTGTTCCAAACGCATGAAGACACATGTAGACCTATACAGACTCCTAACATGCCCATAGTCTCGATAGGGTTACGGGGAGAGTTTGAGTAAATTAAATAACTTATGTTGTAGGGTTACCTATATATATATCTATGTATTATGTACAGAGAACAAAATGATGAATCAATAAGAAATCTATCTTTCTCTCTCTCCTTTTGTTCATTGTTATATTGCTTTAGATTGATTATCTTTCAACAGGAATGTCATACTAATTTTTTTTTTGAATAAATTTCTACGTGAATTTGATTTTCTAATTAGTAAGTTAGAACCTTCGTTTGGAAAATTTAGGTTCCAGCTACAATGCTATGTGATTAGCTCATATATATCTAAACCTCGACTGCATCATACATAAACTAATACATGTACATAAAATTTAGCGAACTATAGTAGGCATATTTCTCAAAGATCATGGACTAGGAAAACCACTTTCAAGCTAGAGAAAGAACTAACTTTTTTGAAAAATAGAAACGGGGATGTCTTTATATAATAACAACAAAATTCTAAATCTTAGAAGGGGAAATTACTTACTTATAAGTTATAATTGCTTTGTAATCACGATCCTTGGTACCACTTTCTGGAGCATCCTCAACGAGTACATTAGACCTTCTAGAGAATAAACATAAAAGATTACTAAGCTTATTAATAGACAAGGTATTTTAGGATTCAGTATGTGCCTGAGAAACTGAAGTTTTTTAACGTTAGAAACCAGTATGTCTTTCAATCTTTAAAGCTCAATAATTTGTGGAGGTACATGCTTCAACCTTTGTTTACTACTAGGGTTAACAACAAATCTTAAATCCATTTTCAAGATATAATAAGGATTTCAAGTTTAGCTACAGTTCCTTTCACTCTTTCCACCACTTCTTTTTATGTCAGCGTTCCCTTTTTAGTTACCTGCACCAACCAAATCCAACTCAATCATACGCAGCAACACTTTGTGTTAGAGCTTAAGGTTTGTACAAATCAATAGATTTTGTACCCATGATCACAGAGAACTGGCTGCGAATGTGACCCTTTCTACCGTCTTTTTTACCTTTGACAATCAATCTAGTATGTAAAAGATGAAAGAGACCATATGATCACGTTTAGGTTAACTATGTGCAGTATTATTCTCCATTTTTGTGACAGGTTCAAAACAGGGATTGTAGAAACTTACACGGAGACGCTCAAGATCGTCATGTGATGCTTGTCCATTAGGTTTATAGTATTAGATGCTACATCCATGCCTAGTGACTTGATCATTTGTTTCACATAATGTAACACTCCCATTTCCTTGCTACAACTCTTCTTCAAAATGAAATGCTCTTTTTTTTACCATATCAACCTCTATCTAATCTCCCAATATGAAGAAAAAAACTTCCTTGAGTATTTTTTTTAGAGAAACAAACAATATAGTTAAGTACAAAGAAGAATTGATCAAACCTGTGATATTTCTGGGAGTTCACGTTGTCTACATTGCTCTGTTACCCCTAGGTTTCATTGATACCAGGGACCAAGTACCGATCTTTTGTTGCTAATGTGGTAAGTATCGCTTCTTCCTTCTTAGTTTATTCAACAATACCCTTTAAGTACACAATTGCATCGAAAAATATTGCTTTATTATTCATTTGTAAACGTCAAAGTTTGGATTAACTGAAGTACAAAAGAGATATACACATGAATTGATGGGAGTAGTACTAACAAAAAAAAAGCTTACATTCATGACATGGGGAACTATTGATCTTAAAGCACCGAGTTGCTCATTCAACCTCTTTAGCATAAAACTAATACCTTATTTATAGATAGGTTTGACACATGGAAGAATCTAAGTTATATGTTCACCATGGGTCTTCATCACCAATAGATTTGTACTCTTGTAGAAAATCTATATCATTAAGTCCATTAGTAAAGTTTTCGAAATTCCAAACTTTCTTCTGCTCAACTTGAATTGTTTCCTTCGGCAACAAAACTAATAGTGTCTACAAGTTCAAGTGATTTCTAAACTACTTATGGGCTGAAGTTTATCGAAGGATCAGCAAAAGTATAAAAACTATAGAAAGTAGGACTCAAATCAACATGGCAAAAAATGTTGGATTCAAAACAGCCGGACGCAAAGATGACAAGTAGCCATTCATAGGAAGTTTAACATCCATAAACTTGAATTACCAATGGATTCAAAATAGTCTACAAACAGAAAACTCATCCCCAATAACCCACAATGCTAATAAACAAATACTTGAGTAGAACATTAAAATATCTTAAAGTGAGTAAGGTAAAACTTACCATACCATTTTGCAAGAGAACTTATTTCCATGCCCTAAGTTAGCATGATGTCTTCACAAGCAATAACCCAAAATCCAATATGAGTTCGAATTGCATAACTAATTGGTATGTATACCAATCTTTTCCCTATAAATCTAAAAAATTGTTTGACAAATTTGATTACAATACACCAAAATTATGAATTTGTCACGGTCTGATTTTTGATTTGCCACAGGCATTAACTATGGTAAATTTGACACGGAAATTTATTGTGGCAAATAAATGTTTATCTGTGGTAATTTTCTATTTCCTTTACTTCACCTTGAACTAGAGGCCTAAATTTTGATTTCGTGGTTCCCTCTCGGATATATTTGTTCCTTCTTAAATTTCCTTTAATTTGCCGCTCTAAAGAATTATCGATTTGCGATTCTCAAAGCTATGAGGTTCTCAATCCATTTGGATTTCTCAATTATTGAGTTCTCTATCACTGAAGCTTCATAGTCTACAATTTGGATTTCTCAATTGTTGAATTCTCTATCACTAAATTTCTCAAAGCTATGGTATTGGGAAATCAAAATTTCTCTCGAGTTTAGTCTCAATTCTAAGTTTACAATTGGTGTAGGGACATAAGGAGCTTGAAGGTCATCATGAAGGGTCTGATTTGGGATGTTGCTAACCATTCGTTGAGTTTCTCTATTCATTGAATTTGCCTTTTGTGATGTGTTTTAGATTTTATGTTGAATTTTGAAAGATAAAAGTTACTTTGAACTTAGTGATTTCTTGTTAGACATATCTAAGAATATGATGAACTGATTTCCTTCTCTCAACTATTCTCAAGGGTTGTAATGTCTATTTGGAAAAAAAAATCCACTTGATCAAAACCCCAGTTACCTCCACGCTTTGCTCTTTAGCACACCCTTTTTAAAGTAGCAACTACGCTACTCCACGCTTTGCTCTTTCCCCGTACGCAAGTTTTTTTAGCAAGTTTGATCTAGACTTGTGTACAAGGATCCTCCACTTCCCCAGTTTCCTCCACGCTTTTATCTTTCCACTTGCGTACGTTGAATAGCTCTTCTTTAAGCAGTGAGAAAGGAAGAGGCGTTAAGAAAAAGAAGTGGCAAGCAAGAGAAAAAGACCTCTAAATGCCTCAACAAGGGTTGTGGAAATCTTGAAGCTTTACATTGTGTGATACTAAAACATGGGTTCAATGTAGTTATGATTGTGATGACTTCCCTTGTTGTTATGTACTCAAAGTGTATTTGTATCAAAGATAATCACCGAGTGTTCGATGAAATGACCGAGAGAGATGTAATAGCAATGAACACCATGGTTTTAGGGTTGTGTCGATGTGGGTTGACAATGGAGGCAATGGGGTTGTTCCGAAACATGTTGAATAGGGATATTGGGCCTTAGAATTTATTGATTTTTGGCCTTGCACGAAATTCTGAGGGTGCGGGTGCTCTTGTTTTGTTTTGAGAAATGCAAGTAGAGGGGGTGAAGAGAATTTTTTAACTATGGTTAGTGTACTTTCGGTTTGCGCGGATTTAGGGGAATTGGTTAATGGGAAACAATTTCATGGGATGGTGATTAAACATGGGTTCGGGATGTAAAGGAAAAGCAAGTGCGAGCTTTTCCTTATATCGGACGATCTCCCAAGATAGGTATAGATGCGTCTGATCTGCCCTATAGTTGTGGCAGTAGGTCGAGTCGTAGACAGATTCGAACTTCAACTTCTATTCGATTACTAAAAGAAGTTGTGCAAACAGGTAACATAGGATATAAACCAGAACAAATAGTAAGCGTAGGTATTTGTAGGAGTCAAAAGAACAACAAAAGATGTTTGGATTGGACATCAGCCGTGGATGAGGGGTGAAAGGAGCGATCGTGGTGAAACAAAGACGAAGAAGGACCAGGTGCTCGACCATCAGACCACTCCGGGGAAGAAACCAACCAAAGCGTCACTACTGCCGATACAAGACCCAGAGGCCAACCACAAAGCGTCACTGCTACTGATACAAGATAGGCTAGCGAATGTAAAGCAGGAAGGTAAAAACCCTGAGGTAGCCAGATAAATAGTGAAGGATCCTTGTAATGTCTAGTACTGATACAAGACAGGCTGGCAAATATAAGGCGGGAAGGTATCAAGCCAGAGTGAAGTATCGGTAATATATCCATATAAAAAGGAGTTTTATATTCTTAAGGTAGCCGAATAAATAGTAAAATAATGACTCCTTATCCTTAGTGTTGAGTGAGTTGCTAGCTGGGTCTCCTGCCGGTCCTAGCTTGATGGATATTCCCACAAATCGATTTGCTGTGAATGCTCTAGATCGAAACCGTCGCCTTCCTCTTTCCCTAGGCGCACACGTCTACATAAAACACCTTCCTCTTTGGATAGGCCTGTTCTAAAATACACTACCAGGACTGACTGGCTGACTGAACTCACTGACCATTAGACCTGCAACTAAGTTGACGTCGACCATTCTCACAAAAAGGCCTTTATCAAACCCCCGCCGAAGATCATGAACAACTAGATCCTGACGTATTAGTAGCGGTAGGTACCCGTAGGAAAGAATCGTTCTTTGGTAGCCCAGGCCAGGCCCATTTACGTCCTTATTGTCATCGAAGAACCTGTAGCGCTTTGTCAACACACTACTACGCCGACTCCGACTCAATGTAGTTTAGACCTAGGTAGAGCAATAGCAAACTATTCGCCTAGGAGGGAAGCAGACTCGAAGAAAATAGCCACTAACCCTTCTCCGTGTTCTAGCTTCTTACTTTTCGAGGGTAGTTTAAGGATGGGACCAAGAAGCAAGAAGAGGCGAGTTTAAAGCCGTAGCGATTTGCAAGAAGATGTTTAAAAGAGGTAGCCTAAGCTTCAACTACTCCGAGGCCAAATCAAAAGCGCAAATAAAGAATACCTGCCAGATTTTCTTAGTCAATAATTTTTTTTCGCCTTGGTCTGGCAAAGTCCTGGGTAATATGCCTATAGAGTCAGTTTTTTTTGCCTAGTAGTGAGGTTGCCTAGTAGTTTAGGAACAATTTTCACACCTATGATGAAACATTACACATGTATGGTTGATCTACTTGCGCGATCTGGTTATCTTGAACAAGCACTTGAGTTCATAGAGAAAAAAATGCCAGTCAAACCAGATGCAAATCTCCTTACAGCTCTTCTTAGTTCATGTTACTTTCACAAGAATGTAGAGCTAGCAAAAAGTGTTAGAAAGAGACTACTTGAATTGGAGCCTAGAGAAGCAGGAGCTTACATGCTTTTATCTAATTTTTATGGTCAAATTGGAGATTTGGATGGTGTGGTGCAAGTAAGAAGGTCAATGATGGATAGGGGAATAAGAAAATAAAAGGCTTGTACTTGGATTGAGATAGATAGAAGAGTCCATGCCTTTGAATCAGGAGATAGATCACATCCTCTCCATAGATACATCCATAACTACTTGGAGGTTCTAATCAGAAAAATGAAGGCTAATGGGTATGTACGGAGCGGACCCCTACTATCAGCTTGCAATTTATCCAGGAAAAATAAACCATGTTGATCAAATTCATTCCCTTGTTGTTGTTGTTGTTAAATTTGGTTATGTAATGTCACTTCTAGTTTAGAAGAATCATTTTCACCCATTTCTGCATTGACGACTGCCTAGTTTAAGCTTGGAACTAAATATTGTTGTTGGTGGCATATCGCATATCCAGTACTCGTGGGGGAGCCTACCAAGAAATTTGATATTAGCTTATCAGAGCCAGTGTGGTTTATGGATACTTGATCCCATTAAAGGTTTTACTGTGCTGCAGGCTTAGATAAGGGAAAGGAGGAGCATCATTGTGTTTAGGGTTGCCATTATGAAGAAATTTGTGGTTGATCACAATAAAGGTCTTACCGCCCTTTCCAGGGGAGGGGTTCCAAATAGGGTTAGGCCAAGAAGGTACATCGTTGTTGATTACAGCAGCTGCAAGCGGTGAAAGAGACAATGGAGGCTGCGGAGGTTTCTTATTGCTGATTGGGTTTGGCCCTTGAGGAAGTTTATGGTTGAATCCATTGTTCAATGGAAGCACACTAGAATCCTTTCCAGTCTCAAATCCTAGGAAAGAAACATGGGCGACTACGACAGAAGAACCAAAAACAAGACTGAAAATAATCACCAAAATCAAACTCAAGAACCCTAAAAAATACTAAAAAAAAATGCAACTACACCCATAACTTTATAGTAGAAGAGAATACATGTAGCATTAAAAACTATTTAAGTCCTTGCATCTTGGAGATTTTTACGCTAGTACGAAATTAAAGTAAGAGATTGAGTAATTTAGTTTTTAGGATTTGAGAGATCCTTCTGCTACTATTGTAAATAAAGAGATATCTGTCATAACATTCATAAGCATTATTATTAGAAATTGCAATGGACTTGGACATATATCATCATAATAATGACATCTTGTTTAACATCCTTACAAGATTTACAGCTAATTTGCTCGAAGAAGGTTTTAAGTACCAATGCAGACAGAGACAGTATATAATTTTCGAGCCGGTTTTAATTAACACACAACTTAATAGATTAAATGTCGATTTTATTACTTTATAGAGGGTATCGATACACCATATTTATACATTTTATGGAATTTGATGGACATGAACTCAAGGTAGAGGAAAACCTAGCAGCTATCTTGTTATGTTTTGATATCAAGTTTTTCTGTAATGGCTTGGTTTTGGTATGTATATGGTTGCATTTGTGGCAGGTATTTGTATGTTTGTGATATAAAGATCAAAGAGAGGAGCGAAAAAAGGAGAGGTTAGGGTCGAGTCTTCTCATGTCAGCAGTCTCGTCTCACAGAAAAATAAATGTACATAGTTCTACATTTATACATTTGCTTTACCATTTCAAATGCCTCCCGTTGTCCACTTCTATGTTTTTCGCTTCATGATTAATATTTAACTGCAAACATTTTATAGGCAAGCTGCAACACTATCAAAATGAAGAAGCAATATTTGGTGTATTTTCATTAATCTTTTGGACATTGACATTGAAGCCTTTGCTCAAGTATGTCATCATCGTATTGAGTGCAGATGATAATGGGGAAGGTAGAGTACATACTTCTAATGGTTGAAATCTAATCGTCTTTAACCAAACTTGTTGAGGATCTGATCATTTTTTTCTATTCGTGAATAGGTGGTACTTTTGCTCTTTACTCATTGCTTTGTAGCCATGTGAAGTTTAGTTTACTTCCGAACCAACAAGCAGCTGATGAAGAGCTATCAACATACAACTATGAACATTCGTCACTGACTATTGTAGCTTCTTCACCACTGAAGCATGTAGATCATTACTCCAGGTTCCCTTCTTCTCTGAACGCCTAGAACATCATTTGTTAAGGCACGCTCGTAATACTCCTCATAAGCCATTTCTTTGGTCCACCTGAATAAGTTGTGAGAGACCTTCAACATGTTGTAAGTAGTGCAAGATTCTTCATTTTCTATTTTAAGAATGTTTGCCATCCATTTTGGCTCAGACCTAGAGTGATTACCAAAACTTATCGACTGATGTTCCTCTTATTGCATAGCTGTGAGATGAATTAACAAGCTCCATAAAAAATGTTCCTATTGATATTGTAATGAGAAAAAGCAGACTTCATTTCTCAAGTAGTCATATTATCCCCTTGAGCTGAACACACTCCCCAAATGAAATCACAAATGACTGGGGCAATCCTGTACCATTCAGAGGACTCTCCTGCCTCCAACCCCTGTCTACTTTGCCACAACATACCACCAAAAATTATACCTAATAACATGATAAATGAAACTTGGTTACAAGTTCATTATATTTAATACTTTTTGTCTTTGGATCTTATAGTTTTAGTATTGAGTTTCTTCAATTTTATAATCCTTATATTATGTGAATTATTTAATCTGTTTTATCAGGAGAAAGATGGTTGCTAGACATGGAAAAAGCCTTCACCGCATAGTAGAAAATCTACAGATAATGGAAATCTGGATGATATTAGAAGCACAAGAAGAGGAAGGAAAGAGAAGATTCTTTCTGTGAGGTAAAAACTATTGAAAGGTTCTATTATTGCATATTTATATATGTTGTTCATGAAACATATCTTTATCACACATAATGCTAGAGTTTTTTCAAATATTTTGGATGGGTATTTGTGCAGAATTCAGCTGTCTAATCTATTGGAAAGTGATGACTCTGCCTCTTACGATCCCTTGTGGTCACAACTTTTGCAAACCTTGCTTGGAAGATGCATTTATAGGCAAACTTTTGTAAGGGAAAGAACGTGTCATAGGAGTCGACAACCTCTTCGAACGCAGGAAAATGTAATGAAGTGACCTTCTAGCCCCACCGACATATCTGACTTTCTTCAAAACCCACAAGTAAGGACATTCATCTTGTTTGTCAATATGGTTATACCATATTACAGATCGTGTTATTGAAATAATAGGATCTATCATTATTTGATTTGACAGATCAAGTACCCTTGTTAGCAGTTTCATATTTAGCAAAAATGGGAGCAATCCTGAATGTCAACTAAATATATTTTTCGACACACTCAGTGAAACTAATAAGGTTTCCTTAAACACGTTACGTCTAATTCATGAAGTATGCAAAAGTTTGCTAGCAAGGGCTCCATAGTACATTTTCATGTCATTGTATAGTAAAACATTTATAGAGCAAGCGTAAAAAATAATTATCTAGTTAGTTCTATTATTCATAAACTCCTTGTTATTATTTTCGACGCATAACCAATACTATATAGACAAACAAGTATACATTTTGGATTTAATAAATTCGTAATGCTATCTAGACAATTTAATGCTACTTTGTGTAGTTGTGCTTCTTAGAGTAGTTTTCATAATCAGCAAATTGAAACGACACTTTGTAAAAAATATGACGCTTATAATTATTCCTCGAGAAGGTTGTCCACATAACGACATAAATATTTGACGTAAACTGCTGCGCGTTTACGTCGTTAGTCAGCTATTTTCATGTAGTGTTGGTGATGTATATCGAGATAGGATCCAGCTCAGGAACCACATCAGAGCATATGCAGTTATAAATAAGTTCTATCTACACCACATTCTGTGCAACGAATATAAAGTTGTGGTATGTTGTAAAGCTCATAACTGCTCATGGCAGATCTACGCGGCGAGGTTGCTTGGTTTAGCCTTCTATTTAGTTATGACTTATTGTTCTGAGCATACCTGTATAATTGTGCAACAAGATGATGGAAATGCATACAAGGCATTTTCTAGCAATTGGGTTGCTTAACTAATCAAGCGAAAGCTAAGAAATGACCCTAACTATAAGGTAAAAGGGACTATTACCGATTTGTTGTACCATGCTGATATGACATAAAAGGTTGCTTGGGCAACCAAAGAAAAAGCGAATACTGAGGTAAAATATTATGATTTTTCTGAGGATAATTTGTCATTGTTTCTTTTATCCCTAATCATTATTTTAATACTATTACATTATTTGACCAATTCATACTAGGTATTTGATATTATATCATCATGTATTTTACGCCCAATCTGTGATTTGTTCACAATATTTTATCAACTATTTAATTTATTTCAGATGCAGAGGAGCTTCAGTCACTCCTACAAACTTCTTACAAGGTACTTTGCCGAAGTTAAGTTGGTTGATCCTGATTTGGTATTTGATATACAAACCACCAGTTACAAGGATAAGAGATTCATAAGGTGTTTTTGGTATCATGGTGCTCAAAAAAAAAAAAACGTATCAACTACTGAGACCCGTTGAAGTGAACGACGAAACTTTTTTGAAAGGGAGATAAAAAGGATCCCTACTAATAGCCCTTTCTATTGACCAAAACAATCATTTGTTTCCACTTACTTTTTCAATAACAGATACAAAGAACATCCAAAGTTGAACATACTTCTTGAAGATGATTTCCACGGATTTTAGACTCGATTTGTCATCATCTTTGATAAGAACCCAAAAATTCTTAATGCTGTACCCAAAGTGTTTCTATTGACAATCCATAATTTTCGTACCTTTCACATATTGAATAATATTAAAACTAACCTTAATAGTACGAGGATTTCATTTAGGTTGGTAGCAGAGGCTTTAACATGCATTAATTTTAATAAACATATGAATTCAATCTGAACAACAAATCCAATGGGTTTCCAATTCATACTAGGTATTCCTAAGGAGACATGGTGTAATTTATATGTTCCTATGAACAAATATGTTTGTCATTTTTTAGCCCACATTTGTCACTTATTTGTTGAATACTATCATTTCTCCTTTTTTGTCCTCTTTTGTCAATTATTGTTTTAAAACCTGTCATTATGAGTACGTCATTTTTTCAGGAATGGGGTGGCATACACAAATCACATCGAGAGCAAGAATAATATGATTATCTTAGTGATAGGTCTCCCTATCCAAGTATTTATCAATAAATTGCATAGAATTTGCGCTGAAGCGCCGTTCACGTGTAGAGAGGAAGCTATCAAGAATCAAATTCGCTGAACAAAATCGGTAATGAATCATTGTACGAGCAGAAGGGTTGTGGTAGACACATAAAACTACAAGGCTCATACTGGACGTAACCATTTCTAAATGACTAGCTATGGCATGACTGATAATGTAAATATTGGAGATGGTAGTTGTTCTTGCCGTTGGTGCCATGAGGATACCTTGTGAACATAGAGTGCCTGCACTCGATATTGCCAAGGCTGATCCAACTTCACGTGTATATGAGTACTACAGTAATAATACATACAAGGCAGTTTATAAACCAGGTCATCCTCACACGTGTATATGAGTAATAGAGCAGTGAAAAATTTAAAAATCAGACCCACGTGTTCGTGCTCCTATACCAAAGGTAGCACCAGGTCATCCTCACACACAAATAAAAAGAAGGGAAAAAATGGTAAGTTCGGTGACTCACATAGACTTTTTAGTAACTGCCAAAAAATGAACACGACCGTCGTTCCTGTAAGTTTTTGGCAGTCCCATCTGATGACAGTACACGCCCGACAATGGCTCCAGCTTTTATAATGAGCACCGACCCAGGAACAATACAAAATTTTCCAACAATTAAAGATGATGACATTGCAGTCAAGTTGCTTTGAAGATGATTATTTTGGTTACACAATATTTTGGGAAACGATGTTACAAATGAAGATAATATTTGCAACCCAGTTTGCATTGAAGAGAAGTTTTTTTGGTTACACAATATTTTGTATTTTGGGAAATAAGTAATAATTTTAGTATATCTGGCAGCTATTTATGTTTATCCTATCATTTGTTGCCGCAATATCTATCAGTTGTTTGATTTGTTTTGTAATGTCTCAAAATATCATTTGAAGCAACATGATTAACATGTAAACATGGCATACATATCATTTAACATACGTTATTAGTCATTTGTTCAAACATCATACTATATTTCTTCATAGCACATAAAAGGATTATCAGCAACAGATGATGTACAATACGAAAAGAGGAAATACCATTAAATACCTCAGAAAATGAAGAATGATTATCAACTACTTCAACCGTCCCTCTTTGATAAAGACCTTGAATTTCTATTAAGGTCTTTCTGTATAGCAACATGGTTGTAATCCGATATTCTCTTTTCTATGCTTTCATTTATCCTTTTCAGATTTCTGATCTCATCTCTCAGTAATGCAACATTATTTCTCAACTTCAATGCTTCATTTGCGGGCTTTGAAACTATCTTCGTGTATCCTCTCCTCAAATGGGACGCACCTGATGACGAAGGGTCCTTTCATGGATTGAAACCTTTGAACCATCTCCTGATTGCTTCTGACTACCAAGTCATGAAGTATAAGTGAATCACAAAAGTTGGCATAAACAAGTCTAAATTGAAATGATTTATCTTGGTGAAGAGTATTAGTATTTGCGGTTTAAAACAGAAGAAAATTGATTAAAAATGGAAAGATCTGATTATGGTAATCAAGGCGTTAGTCCAATATAAAATTTCAAAGAACAAAAGTTGTAGGTCTCATTGATACAAAGATAGGACAACTGATGGATCAGAAATCAGACAGTTGGATCAAAAATTATAATCAGTTTAATCTGCTAGTGCGGAACTCGAGGCAGATTCGGGCACCAAATTTGAGTTTGAGTTGTACTCGAAGTAGAACTATCTTTTGGACATTGTTGGCTCCTTTTGGGAGTGTTTTCTTGTTTTGGAATACTTCTACTTCAAGTAGAATAAGTATTAGAAACTTCAAATTCATAGATGAATAGGTTTTAGGTTTCTTTGGTTATAAAAGGAACCTATGAGGTTTGTAGAAACCTAACTTGAAATCTAGAAGAGATGTAGCCTCTATGATGGACCCTATAAAGAGTTGGTCTTTACAAGGAAGAAGGTGGAGGGTGTTCTTTTGGGATTTGATGGTGAGAGGGGAACTACCTCTTGGTTGCTAAGATGAGAAATTAATAAAGAGAGAAGATTAAAGGGTTCAAGAAGAAGGTATGCAACATGGTCTTTATTGAGGTAATCTTTTGGTTCTTGATGAGACTAGAGAATTCCATGTTAATTAGAATCTCTTGAGGGTTTGTAATTGAACTTGGATACATAGTAGATTTCTAACTTAGTGGTGGGGAGTAGCCTTAGGGTGAACTTCTGGTAAATATTGTGTTTTGTGTTTTGTATGCATGTTAATTGTGTTTCTAATTTCTTGATTGATTATTTGTATACCATGAGAATAACGGATAAAACCAAATTGCGCATGGGGGATGTATTCAACACGTTCACCACCAACAAAGACCTTCTTGCCTTGAGAAATTATTCAGATTTAACAATCTATAATCTTTAAATTCTTCCAGTCCCATTTTTTTAAACCAGCCTACCATTAGTTGAAGCAACCCTGAAGAATGTTAATGTTGTAGTGGAAATTGTTATAGTAAATGTTGCACTTGAGCATTTATGGTTGAGATCAATGGTGACAGAGGCTAGACTTAATGTTGTAGTTGAGATCAATCGGGGCAGTTGGTAGTTGGGAATTGTGGTTAATTTCTTGAACATGAATATGCGATGAAATGGAGGAAATGTAATGAAATAGCCAGCATACACGTCAGACTAACTTTGAAGATGCAATGATAAAAAATTCTAAGCAATGAATACAAAGTAAAGCAATGTAAATTTTGGCATCCTGTCGTGTCTTCATCCTGTAAGCTAGTTTGCAACGTCACAATTATTCTCATCTTATGAAATGTTAGATTCTATTTCTGAAATTCGACGCAACAACAATCTTCTCATATTCATTTCTGATAAAGTGATCAATAACAACTTATTTTAAAGTTCTTTATAACGGTTGACTTCATCAACCATCATATGTGTCCGTTGTTGAAGGTTGAGTAGTTCATCCTCATGAGCGGCGTAATGCTCTTCGAGCTGTCTCTATTTTGCTACGATTTTAACTTTCATTTCTTTATTTACAGCGTAGATTGCGTCTTTTAGAACCAATGATTCTTAGAAATTGTTATATATCTCAATTAACAAGGACGTCCTTAGATTGTCTACTCCACCTCTTTCTAAACTTAACAGGAAGTTTAAGGAATTTAACCTTCGGTCTGGTATCTCTTTACTTTCTATCTCTAAAGCAGTTGCAAACACCTTCCAAACAATTGACAAGTTTATAAGGCTCTAGACTTCTCATTTGTCATTAAATATATACTAATATATACATATCATTTAAGTTGAATTAGCTATATCATTTGTCTATTGACATGTGTCATTGGAAGAGTGCCATTTGTCTATTAATATTTGATATTTATCGAAGGTAATCTTCAATTTCAAGAGTAACATATGTACTAAAGCTGTGTGAACTCTTGGCAGTCATTATTGGCCATTTGTTGACATAAATTTATCATTCGTAACTCAACATTTGTCATTTGAAGAGTGTAATTTTTTATGATTATTTGGCATTATTTAATTAAGAACAGTCATTTGTTATTTCATAATTTGTGCTTTGATTTATCGTCCTTTTTTATTAAAAGTCTAATCTATGCAATTGCATTGATTGACGAACACGCATACAAGAAAACTAAAATACATATTATAAAACTTAAAACTAAATGTAAATTACTTATTGGATTACATATTAAAACCACGTTCTATGGCCATGATCTTTTGCTCGAGGCAGCTAATTTTACAGGCTGCCTCCTCCCACTGTCATTTCTGCTCATCTCGCTCTATTGTCAGGGCAAACACCCAATCTTCCAAATATCGGATTTTAAATCACAGGCATCCTTCTGTTTGCTCACTTTCTCTAGTTCGTCCACTTTTCTTAATTTTCCCCTAAAGTCTTCGTAATTCTCCTTCAGTAGTTGTGCCTTATCTATGAAATAATCCTTTTCTATTCCATAAATTTTGTTTAATTTGAAGTGACATCCATAATCTCTTCCATCATCATATTCTCTTTCATCATCAACCCCAATCACTTTAAACTAATCAGCATTAGTACTGTTTGAAGAGACGCGACTGAATCAAGTAGATTGCGCCATTGGCATTTTCTTTGATTTTCTTATGTATTTAAACTTTGAAAAAATATAGTTGTTATTGATTGTAAATGGGACTCCAATCCAATGAACCTTGAATATATAGGACAGCAGATTACCATTGGGAAGATACTTTGAATGGGCATCGGGAGGATATATTTAGTATTAATAATTTGGTATTAATTGTAACCGCACCGCATTTCGTCCTTGTTTGGACAAGCTTAATTTTGTATTCATTGATCATAGGGTTAGGGCAGGGTTAGGGCTAGGGTTATGATAAGGGTGGGGGGTGGGAGTTAATAATGTTAATTTATCTCATGTATTTCATGTTATTGAATAGAAGGTTACTCAGTCTTCACGCAACAAGCATGTACTATTTTTTCATTTGTCTAGGGTTGGTTGTATCAGTTATAGATACCAGTGGAATCAATGCTGCTACATCAATCACCTTTATTTAAATATTGATTTGTCACATCTTAATGATGCACTTCTAAAGAATTTGTCTGATTAAGAAATACTTTGATTATTTTTAATTTGTCTTTTCTAAGTTGTCATTTTTCATTGGTAATAGTCAAATTTATCATTGCTTATATAAAGCTTGAACGTGCTAACATTTCTCTATATTCATTTTGTTTTGAGATATTTGTCTGATGATTCAATCTTAGACAATGATGATTTGTATAAAGGTAAATTAGACAAAAATGGAAAGGTTGTTTAAGGTAAGTTTTTGCGAATGCAAAAACAAGAATATGATGACTGCATGGAATTGCATAGGAAGAGACATCATTTCAATAAGCTTCCATGCTGGACGAAACATATAAGAAATTTGATACTATTGTACACTGAGTTTATTCCTAAGAGGCATACAATTAAAATGCCTACAAGTACCTTAAAGGAGTTAAACATTGTAATTGCAAGGCAATAGAAGGAAAACACTAGGATGGAGTTCTGAGAAACTCGTGCGGAGGTAATGGCATACTATAAAGATACTGGGTGGGATGGTGGTTTAAATGAGTATAACATTAAAAATCATGATGTTATGTTTTCACCTGACGTAATGAGCGACGATGATAGATGCATTTTTGACTAGGAAATTAAGATATTTTATTTGTCCTTTGTATCAACAATAGAATCATTTGTATTGTATCTCCAGTCATTTGTTTGGCCATTACTGTCATTTTAGCCATTGGTTTTCTTTATTTTTCATTTGTATTTTCATTTCCTATCATTGGTTTGCTTTGTTCTTCTTTGTCATATTATCGTTTACTTTTGTCATTTCATCAATTGTATAATATTCAAAGGGAAATTATTTGTTATTTAAATTTGATTTTGAACATAACCTTCGACATTATTACTCATCATTCAGCACAAGCAAAAAGAAAACCTTTAATACTTGCTCACTTCTCAACCCTATCACTCATCATTCTTCACAATCAAATGGAAAACCTATTGGAGATGCAATCACATGTATGTTGGTGTGGTAAATTTTCCAAGATACGTCTTTCGTGTACTGACTGTAAACCTAATCGCTGGTTTTGTCAATGCCCATGAATGATGGGTGGCTGTGGATTTTAGGCATGGGCAGATGAGGTAAGAACGTATAATTGTGGTCTTACTCGCAGAGTTTCTAAACCATCCCGTGGGAGATTCTACTATTATCCTAAAAATCGTAAGTTCAAAATGTGGTTTCGAGAAGCGACTGCATCTCATGTTCCTAGGGGACCATCAAGCAATGCAGAGACCTCCACTTCTGGACAGGGGAAGCGCTAAACATTAACAAATATTAAAAACAAAACTTATACACATCTAAAAATGTCTAAGGGAAGAACTGAGATGCTTCATGATTTCATGAGTAAGTTAGAAAAAGTAGACATTAATAAAGATTAAAGTATAAGTGCTATGTAATATGTCTTTACAAATGGCAATAATTCTCCTAACAAATGATAAGTATGTTATATTGTTGAAGAAACAGTGGGCGGTGAAAGTAAATATGTAGTTGACAATAACTCTTTTGTGCAATCTCTAACTTATCATCGAATGCTTCCTTCCAAACGTGGTTGGCCGTTCACAGGGGGGGGGGGGGGGAGGGGGAGCCTAGCCATCATATGGGTTAATCCTAGTTTGCATTTACATATGAGCATCACAGGGTATTCGTACTTTTATAACTGATTCTTACTCATGTGCAAATCAAAAATGTGTTAAATTAATGAAAACCTGGTAAATATCTAGTGACAAATTAGCGATTACAAATGATAAATTGGCCCGTACAAATACATTTGCTGAGAATAGAAAACATTGTTGAAACTTTATTCGACTTCTTTTAAAATGGACAACCTTTCCTTGATTAGTTCTAACCTCTCCTCCAGAGCATCAATGACATCAACAATGCGGTCAACCTTCCAAAAACTGCTTGAAGAACCTAAAGCCATATTATCTCTAAGGTTTTCCACAACGGATTGAAGTTTACTAAGAAAATAAAATACCCTCATGAAGAAGTCATCATCAGTATGGTCCTCTACAAGCAGGGATTGTACCTCCTACTGTGGTGGCTGGCTGAGATGATGATGTAGCTAGTATTCAGTGTGTTGCCGCCCTTCAGTGCTCCTGTAAAAAAAAATCTATGCGATCCATTTTTGCTTCTGCGATGAGTGCAGCGTGCTGGAAGCTCTTAATTATAGACAAATATGCATGCGTCTTAAAAATATATTTGCACTTAGCATGTTTAAAATAGTATTGTCAGCTTGATATGACAGCTTGAAGGGACAATACACAATACTTTTAAAATTTCAAAGTGTCACCGTCACACATATCTTAAACCGAAAATAAAGAATAATTTACTGTATTGCCATATTGTGTCATTTTAAATGGCAAACTACATGACTGAAGAATATAGTGGCACGCTCAATGTTACAAATAAAGGATTATGAAACACAAATGATTAATTCTTAGTTACAAATGATAACTATAATAGATAATAAAGTACCAATGGTATATAAGACCATGATGCGTGATAAAACCACTCGTTACAAATGTCAAAGTACTATGAATCAGTGATAGTTAGTCAAAAGTGTCATTCAGAACCAAATAATCCCATGTTCTATACTTACATTATTAAATACTAGCATTATTAATCAGCCAAAAGTATAATTAACAGTTAACAACAAGATTACAAAAAAGACAAATGATTCATTAACGACGGTATAACGACATATCGGCGTCGTCCAAGAGTCCGAGCTTTAGAAAGTATTTAATGATAGTAAACCGACATTCTATACCATCTACTACCATGTACACTAGTAATGCCCCATTCCTTATGATGGCATCCAAAAAGATTTGGAGATAAATACCACAGTTGCAATTGTTGGGCTATTATGAACACTCCACGAAATGGGTTGTTCATTTTCATGAAAAACTATACTTACTAACCTCTTGCCCCATAGGAGATTGTTGCAAATCTTTAAAATTAAGCCACAGGAACATCAACGATATTTGATTTGCAATTAGCTGATGACCCGGTGATAACTTACTTGCATTCCCTCAATTCCGCATGACAAATAGAGTCATAGATCATAATTTCTTTCTTGTTATAACACACAACAAAAGGTACCCAATAGTTGCCATTCAGATGCTGCAGGAGAAGTATCATCTTGCAGTCCTGCACTTTATACTCTTTTTTGAAGTAATGGCTTACTAACTGATCCAATTTTAATGTGGAGGGTTGAAACCAATGGGACTTGTTCTTAAATTCTTTGTGGCTGCCATTTTTGTGGTATCTTTAACCACGTATTATGCTCCCCATTTATTGTATGGCATGCGTAGACATCTGTAGCTATAATCCTCTCCTCTATTGCGACCTCTAAATTCTTATCAAACATTTGGTTAAGAGATTTTACGTAAATGTTGATAACATGTTCAAAGAATAATGATAAGTACCTTTGAAACAAATGACAAGATTCAACCAAACAAATGACATATTAAAGTAAACAAGTAGCTTTCCTTATCTGAAATGAAAAATGGGAAAGCACAATCTAACAACTGACAAAAGATTACCAAAGAAATGACATAATATTAAAAACAATAATTAAACACTGACCTCATTATCCACCCATTACCTTGAACGTAAAGTTTCAAGAACATTCAATGAGATTGTTTCTTCCCCTATCCTCTGGAAAATGCTACAGTTGAAATCACCATCTTCCTAGGATATCAAATCTTTCCCGAGTGCCCAAACATTATCCACTTCAATTTTCTCTTCTTTAGATATGGATCATTCTGTAAAGGGGGTGTAAAGCACATTTGGAAGTACTCGGTCAAGGTAAGCATGCAATAGGCTCTGTTTTAAAGCATATTTAATTTCATTGTCAGTATTATCCTCTGCTATTTTTTGAGTCCGTTGAGATAACAAGCTGAACAAAATTACAATATTAGGTTTATACAAATGACTAATCTCAAACAGATAAATGATAAAAGACAACCAGTTGAATGATAAAGTACATAATTCCAACAAAAAACATACTTTCTCAACATGCTCATTCTCCCCCTTCTCTTGAACTGGGATTCCCACCTTAAGTATTGAATCTTCAGTGTTTCCATCAATATTCTCCTCAACAAGATCTGATGGTAACTCATCTGTGGCTTGTCCCACACCACTCCTATCATCAAGAACCTTGAAATATTACAAAAATAATATACTATTAGATACTACTAGATAGATTTTAGTGTGTGAACATTGATACATAGAAATGGTTAATACATAATTTCAGGATGGACTCGGACTCCATCACTTTTTTATCTTTTTCCAATCTCTGACTCCCCTTTTCCATTTTCAACCTAATCATTTTCAGGATCTACCCCTACACTACTCTTGTCTATATTTTCGTACTCCACCCTAGTATTCTCTATAAGTTCTTCTATACTCCCCTTCTCTAAATTTTTTTTCACATTCCCCTCTATTATGAACTAGTATAATGTCAACTTGCTATAGAGCATCAAGTTCGCTATCAACTTTATCTTTATCTTTATTTTTAACTTTATCCTCATTGATTTTGTTTAGGTGATTACACAAATGAGTAATCTCAAACAAACAAATGATAGAAGAGAACCAGTTGAATGATAAAGTACATAATTCCAACAAAAAACATACTTTCTCAACATGCTCATTCTCCCCCTTCTCTTGAACTGGGATTCCCACCTTAAGTATTGAATCTTTAGTATTTCCATTAATATTCTCCTCAACAAGATCTGATGGTAACTCATCTGCGGCTTGTCCCACACCACTCCTATCATCAAGTACCTTGAAATATTACAAAAATAATATACTATTAGATACTACTAGATAGCTTTCAATGTGTGAACATTGCTACATAGAAATGGTTAATACATACTTTTAGGATGGACTCGGACTCCATCACTTTCTCGCTTTTTCCAATTTTAGACTCCCCTTTTCCATTTTCAACCTCATTATTTTTAGCATCTACTCCTGCACTACTCTTGTCTATATTTTCGTCCTCCACCCTAGTATTCTCTATAAGTTCTTCTATACTCCCCTTCTCTAAATCTTTTTGCATATTCCCCTCTATTCTGAACTAGTATATTGTCAACTAGCCATAAAGCATCAGGTTCGCTATCAACTTTATCTTTATCTTTATTTTTAACTTTATCCTCTCTAATTTTGTTTAGGTGTTTACACAAATGACTAATCTCAAATAGACAAATGATAAATGACAATCAGTTGAATGATAAAGTACATAATTCTAACAAAAATCATACTTTCTCAACATGTTCATTCTCCCCTTTCTCTTGAACTGGGATTCCCACCTTAAGTATTGAATCTTTAGTATGTCCATCAATATTCTCCTCAACAAGATCTGATGGTAACTCATCTGTGGCTTGTCCCACACCACCCCTATCATCAGGTACCTTAAAATATTACAAAAATAATATACTATTAGATACTACTAGATAGCTTTCAGTGTGTGAACATTGCTACTTAGAAATGGTTAATACATACTTTCAGGATGGACTCGGACTCCATCTCTTTCTCGCTTTTTCCAATCTCAGACTCCCCTTTTCCATTTTCAACCTCATCATTTTCAGCATCTACTCCTACACTACCCTTATTTATATTTTCGTCCTCCACCCTAGAATTCTCTATAAGTTCTTCTATACTCCCCTTCTCTAAATCTTTTTGCACATTCCCCTCTATTCTGAACTAGTATTTTGTCAACTAGCTATAAAGCATCAGGTTCGCTATCAACTTTATCTTTATCTTTATTTTTAACTTTATCCTCATTAATTTTGTTTAGGTGTTGAGTTTGGTCAGCGGCTAACTAATATAAGAGTGCAAACAAATGATTAAATATATGCAAACAAATGAAAATATATGCACAAACCAACCAAAATAAAGATAAAAAAATTATAGTATAATATCTTTCAAATGATATATAAAATGTAAACAAATTGTAAGAAATATAATATTGAAATTTTTACCAAATAAAAAACAAGCCTGAAAATACCTCCTGAATAACACCTTCCTCGTCTTTTCATCTTTATTTTCTTCTACTTCAGGGTTTTGGGAAACCGTTAGGGAAATATCAGTGCGGTGGTCTTTGTTATGGACAACAACAATCTGTACAATAATTAGGATAACACAAGTGATATACAAATGATATATGCGAACAAATGGTAAGCTAGATGCAAACACAATGGTATTACACCTCCTTGAAAATAGTTTGGTTTTGGGCCACAGTCATCTATAAAGCAAATGAAATGATCTGGAGAGATGCAAACAAATATCAACAACCAACCAAGATAAAAATATGATACTTGTGTAAAGATTACCAGCCTCAAGGTTACCATCGTAATCGGGAGATATTCATAATGATATTTTCATCTATGTCTCCCTCATTATCAAAAGTACTATTCTTAACTTTAGTGGCCTCCTTAGCCTCAAAACCACCATCGTTATTAACTTAAGTGGGCTCCACATCCTTCCCAAATTCATCTCCCTCCAAACCTTTATCTTTAATAATTTGGCGTGCACCAACACAATCCAACAAATCCTATGAAAGTATATGGAACATGATTAAATGATATGATGAATACAAACATATACTAATATAATTTTTTGTTTCACAAGGGACTTTACCTTAGTTTTTGACATGGGTTTCCCCTTAGGGCCTCTTTTGGGTTTCCTGGTGATTAAAAACTTCAGGGGGATATTATCGATAGTGTCTTCAGTTTGAGCTTCTCTGGTCTGACCCTTTTTAGGTTTAGCCTTCTTCTTCATTACCCTTTTCCTTTAAATTCTTAAACTTTTTCTCTTTCTCTCTTCTTTTTATTCCTCTCTTCAAGCTTGAGATTTTTTTTGTGCATCTATTTTCCATGTTCTCTTAATATCCGTGTACTTTATGTAATTTTCTTTACCTTTATTCCCATCATTTTTTTAGCATTTTGCTTATGCTTTTATTTTAATGGTTGTGAAGTGTTAGTCCAAATGATGTCTCGCAAATTCATAAAAGCAAGTATAGAGTACCGCTTTTCTATATCAGGAGTAGTATTAGCTGGTTAAAAAAGTTTTGTAAGATGTTCTAAAAATCTATTTTCATCTCCTATTCAGTGGTGTAGTAGAACCAACAGATGTTATCTTGTAAGTGACAACAAAAATTAAATAAAAAATAATGTCTTTCAGACATACCTCGACCATGCATTTACAAAGAGCCATTCCAGTATCTACTTTGATTGACCTACAACTATTCTACTACTCATGTACTGGTTCGGCTTACAGTTCCTAAGAAGGTAAAAGAAGAAAATAAAAGACAAACATATGTGAAAACACATTTATACAAGTGAGAAAACATATCAGAACAAATGATAAATAGGAATACGGTGACAACTAACACAACTAATATTTATCAATGGTAAATGTGATATAGACGAATGATATGAATCACAAATAATGAGGAATAAAACTTACCATGGCCTCTATCACAATTTCATGCGCCTTATTTGATTCATAAGGCTCCAAAGGTTTTTAAAAAATAAATTAGAATTAGATAAAATCTTATAGAAAGTGAAAAACCATTTTAGTTGAAAAGATGATATCCTTTATCCCTGTAACCAAGGGAAGCTGGCTTTTAGTTCATGAATTCCTGGAAACTTGAGGATATGAATACTCAGAAACCCCCATAACATAAGTACCCATGCAAGGACAATGCCCTGTCAGACTTTTTACCTTTGGCAAATCGATACTCAGGCTACTCAACTAAATACCACAATAATAAATTGTAGAGCTGTTGTCCTAGGGCAATTTGTTAAAGTCATCCAAATTATCCACTAAATCAATATACCTCTCCTCAACATTTCTTCCCTTGTTTAGGAGGAAAAAGGATTAAATAATGTCAAGCAAATTTAAGCAAAGAACATCAGCTATATAACAAAAACAACAATCAGGCAAACAAGTGACAAAAAACTCAAGAACTAATGACAAGCACAAGTTAATGACAATAGGTGCCTAAACAACTGACAATATATTTCATAACAAAGGACAAATATTGAAACTTAGCATGATGTTGGTTCGTTCTAGCTTGCTTTCTACTGTCCTCGATTTACTTGAACCCGTAAGTCTATTTTTACTTTGGGAAGAGCCTCTTTCTGAACTTTGATTAATGCTCAAGATCAACAAAAAAGAAATTATGTGGTACATTTAAAATACGTAGCCCAAGAATGAGAACAACATCTTGGGGTTTCATCTGAATTATTCTCCCTCCAAATTTGAAATGCATATCATCGACATAACGGTTAAAAAGTTCAACAACTAGTCTTGAATGCGTCATTATCCTATCGATTAACAACAATGGTGCAAAATAGGTATTATCAATAACTTCTCGTTCTTACGGACTAATCGCCTTTGGTAACAATTTCTGCAAAGCATAACCTGAACAGTGAGATGTATTATTATGCTAATTTGGGTTACTCGTTCTCTTCTTCTTATTGTCAACCTCCTCCAATTTTTTGCTCTCCTTATCAATCTAAAATGGTTCAATAGGTTCGTCTTTTTCCAATGACTTGAACACTTTCTTTCTCACCATTTTTTAATACTCTTCTTCCTCAACAAAAAAAAAGAAAATATTATTTCATCAGACATTTGGTGGGCTGGGAGAATGCAACAATATTATGAAATCAACATTATCATATTCAAATCAAATATACATATACAAGATAGAGAAAGTGAGAGAGAAAAAGAGATAGAGATAAAGATAGATAGATAGAGATTTTAGTACAAAGTGGGAGATAAGGGGTAAAATAAAACTTACCAGACAAGTGACAGAAGGATTCCTAAGATTCTTAAACCAGTACAAAGCAAGAGAGGAGAATATTGATTGAAGTACTTAGATGTTAAGAATCGGCAATACAAACAGAGGGTTGATGAAGGTTTCAGAAAGGGTTGATGCGGGTGGTTTTAAATAAGACGGTACCAGTCTCGATGTGGTTGTCTCTTTTGTGGAGTATTTAAATGATTACTTCTCTCGATACACATAAAAATAACGGCCGTTGTTTTATTAAATTTTCCTTCATTGATTAATACATCGAATTTTTGATATTGTTTGGCACCAAAATCTATTGTCCTGTATACATGTAAATCACACATGGACAAAGAAACCCAGTTCCGTATATGCTTTATATATGAATAAATGACAAGGATAACTAGCGTCAAAACAAATGAAAAATATATGCACAACAAATGACCAATTTTTGGATCAACACATTAAAAATTTTTACATTACAAATGACAACTTGAGTATTACAAATTGTTCACGAATAATATATGTGAGGTTCTTTAAAATACATGCCACATTTACAAATCGCCATGTACGCTTGTTGATTTAAGATAAACATGTATAGATCAAATGTCATTACAATTTAAATTTGAGTTATATTATGACAAATTATTGACAACTTGGATCAGTTATTACTATTTCTCAGCCTAATGTGATGACTCGTACCCGCTGAACCCACTTGTATGCAAAATCAGAATTTTTAGAGTGGTTAACTGCTATAAATTTTAAACTTTAATAGGGGTCAATATGGGAACCCATGTCCAAAGTATCGATTTGGGAATTTATTGTTCTCTGGGTCTGATCAGAGGAAGTTTGTATTAACTTGTATTTATTTGGTCAATTGTTGTTGAATGAGAAATCCTCTAAATAATACCTTCCATTTTGCATAAAATATAAGAGTTTTAAAACCCCCTAATCCATGCCTTAGCCCATGAACAAAATAATATGGCTTGATAATTTCCATCAATGCCTCTTCAATGCTCTTTATTAGACTTTTAGTTGACAACTACACGACATGATCAACTGCTGGAGTACATTACTTTATTTTATTTGCTGAGAGCTACAAAAATGTACGATTTTTTTATCATGCGACCAATTTCTGTAAATACTAGCAAAAACTCTATTAGTATCACATTTAATTAATAAATAACAAGTTAAATATAAATTTGGGAGATGCAAACATAAATATTACGTGTTTATCAAATACCCTCAAAAGGTTTAAGTGAGATTAAGTAGTCATTAGGAAGGTGGGATACAAAGTGAGTAAATTCACCCAAAGGAGTTTGGTCTATGAAGTTGAACATTCTACTAATTTTGGGACTTTCAAGTATGGTCTTATTAAGACTACTTTGCGCTAATTAAACTTGAATTTATTAGACTACCCAAAGGAGGCTAAAAAACTTCTAATTGAATAATGGGTTAAGATAGGCTACACAATATAGGAATATGAGGATAACTTGTAAGGGCGTAATTCTTAGATAGCCCAAAATCAACCTTACAATGTAATGATGATTATTGTGGATTGAATTACAAAAGGAGATTACAACGTATATGTGTGAGTTTCTATTAAGCTGATTAATCACGACCTCCTTAGACGATTTATAACCGTGATGTAGTTTATATATCTTAGTAGTTATAACAAGGGTAATCTGTACTAAATCGTCGAGCTCTATCTCCCTTTGGTCCTCCCTCTTCTATTTATAGGTTTATAAAGCAGGCCTCTAGGTATTTTGGAGTTATTACAATATCACCCTTTACACAACTGGTTACTACTTGTTTATTCTACTTTACAACTATCTTAACTTTAGGTTGTACCCGCCGTTCACTCGATTGTTGGTCGACGTCGATCTTGCATCCTGATGGAGGCCAAACTCAAATACGGGTCTTGTCATGTGTGGCTACTGATAATCGATATGATAAAGTAGGCTATTATAATTGCCCCTCTCAATTGTGATCGAGGAGCGCGTATCTTTGTACGAGTAGATTACTGTTGAGAAGAAGATGAAAAGACCTTGAAACTGACAAAATTTTATGGTCCATGGATAACGAAGGCATTAATGCCTTGTACAGATTATGCCGTTTGGGCATTTAATGCCTAAACTCAAAAATCTCTATAAATGTTATTCCTTGTGTTTAGTTTCCTTAATCAATTCAAGCATTTTCTCTGCCCTCTCTTATCGATATGGTAAGGACTCTCTCGCAAAGACGTCAACATGCAGTAGAAGGGAGGCTCACCATCAAAATTACTGACTTAAGGGAAAGGTATTTTAGGAGGATACCCTTAATTGCTCACATTCCCAGGCCTATATAGAAAAATTTGGTGGGCATGTCCATTGCTGAACATCTGTAGACTTTGACCAATTAGGCGAGTGTTGCGACATATGGACTATGTATTTAGCAATGCTATCAAAGAGTAATTTTTCACCTGAGATCGAATATGTATAGGTACTCTCATGCAGGTTTTGTAAGCCAGTGCTACCTTGTTGTCCTCTGTGTGTGAAGGAGTACTCTCAAATTTGATATTTGAGGAAAATGCCAGGGTTAAAATGTGTGATTGATGCTAGGGATGCAGACCGACATTGTGCTATAATGATTGACTATAGGTTGACTGTTTATAAGTGTGACAGTGTAGTAAGTATAAGTAGGCGTAAGATGTGGTGAACAAGAGGCCGCTTTTGAAACCAAAGTATGCCTAGGGTTAAAGGTTATGAGGAGAATATTAGCAAGGGGGCAGTTGATCCATGTTTTGATGGGCTTACCTTCAAGGATTTGTTAGTGTACTATAATAATTGATTGGTATTGGAATTAGGAAGGGGAGATTTAATGAAGGGGGGCATTGTAGATATAATAGCCTAATTCCGTAAGCTCAAAAGTAACTTGAAATTAACTCTTGCACCAATGTACCTGTGATAAAAATCTAATAGAAAGCATGAAATAAAACATGTATTTAGCGTGGAAAACCCATGAATAGGTAAAAGAACAATGACCTCGAGCTGAGGATTTTTGTAATAAGGATGTTTATTGCTTGAGGCTGATATCTTATTACAAGTGATCTTTTGACTTAGAAATACCTTATTTTGTGAATAAGAAGTTGTAAGTTTTTAGAATCTAGAAAATATAGTTTTCTTGGTAATTTCTCGTGTAATTTTCTGGTCCTTGTCTCTTCTGGAACTTCTTCTTTATATAGGCCTTCTTCGCAGCTCTTCATCGTGCTGAAGCACAATCTCTGAATATTGTGGTTTGTGGCGATTGACTGAGTAACTGCTAAGTTTGTGAGAAACAGGTGTCTTTAAATTATTCGGGTTTTTTTGTTTGAGCTCAATCGACCCACGCCTATCATCAGTTCGTAGAGTAGGTGGCAATATTTACTAGAGGAGTCATGTGGAGAATGCGTGGATTTGACCTAGAGGTAGTTCGAACTGGAGATAGCTCGATTTAGGTAAGATTAAGGAGTAGGTCCCTACAATCGCCCCCTCGTAGCCATAGTCACGTGTTGCTTTGGTTGAGAAAGAATTTTTGGGTATATTGGAATTAGGGATAGAAATTTGAATAATGAAGGAAGTAATGATGGTGCTTGACTGCATGGAAACTGCGTGTGTTATGAAGGGACGTAAATGCATTGAATGCTTGATGTGACTATTGATGTACGCGACAGTTAGAGTTTGAAGAGTTTTATTTGTATTGAATGATGATGCTTTGGAAAATGTTCTTGTACAATAAATGTATGGTTATATAATAGTACCTGTATCGAGGTTTGTAGCAAAGTACGTTTGTTCTATTGCAATATTATCTGAAATTGTTAAAGATGGTGAAGACCCGTGGAATGGTTATTGAGGAGAGAATTTCTTCAAAAATGTAATGGTTGAAGTTAAAGTATTTCGGGGATCATTTCTTGGAGAATCCTACTCCTAATCCTGTTCCTCCTACGTATCAAGGAATATCAAAAAATGAATCGGCTGAAGCTGAGGATGAGTTTTACTGCAGATGGAGGTTTCACCACGTTATCTTAATAGGCGAGAAATGTTGGGTTAATCATCGCACTCTTGTGGAAGACAAAGTAGGGTAGACAAATGCAAGGGTAGGCGTGACTGCGGGGCTATTGCGCTGATGCCTTGCGCTCAAATATATTCTAAGGTCGGGCCCTCTTCATCTCTACAAACTCTGCGAGGGTGGTCGTTATATGAGAGGTAGCGATGGTAATAAAGGAGGAAGCTAAGACGGAGAATGGAAATCTACTTCTGTACTTCTATCGCTACTTTACAGTGAGAAAACCTTCAGTTTGAAGAGTTGGCTCAAGCACCGAGTTTTTGCATTCATAGTTTCTATTAGAAATTAATCTGGACTTCGAAAAAACTCATGGGCGGGAGGATACATGTTGTTTCCAATGTCTGCTTTGCATCTGGGTGAAAAATTACTGAAGTAGAACGAACTGATGGATTTGATATTTCGAAGTGCCTGAAAAACTTGTTAGTTGTAAAAGCACTTACAAAACTTGCTATCTCTAAAGTATCTGATGTTGAGTACTAGAAAAACTTGGTATCTTTAAAAGTACTTGTAATTTTTTTTGAGATGAATACAATTTTGTTATCCAAACTCTGTGTTGATATATAATAGAATAACTGAAAAAATCATGCTATATGATCCGAAGACTTTCGAATATTGTATGGAATGAAATGTATAAGATCTGAAAGTACATTTATTTTAGAATCGAACTGTAGAAATTTGCTTGTAAAGTAAAAATATTTCTGTAAGTGTCAAATATGATTCGACCTTTATTCTAAAATTATGGGGGAGAGAAAAGTATAAAAGTTTTAGAATGAAGAATTGATCTCGGAGAGGTCGTTCTAGAATATTAGATTCGGAAAGAATAAACTCGATTATGAATTGGAGGAATTGACTGAGTTTGATAGAGAGATTTATGTTCAAATAATTTTTCTTATGATATTAGGATTTCTGTTACGTGATAATAGGATTGCATCACGACTTATGGGGGATTGGTAGTAAAAATGTATAAATAAGGGGGGGAATAAATTCTAAGGGGAAGGAAATAAGAATGATTTGGACTCGATCTAAGAGAATTCGTTATGCCGCTGAGGGGCAGTTGGAGATAAAAATAGTCGAAGTGCAGGAATGAATTTTGGATTGCTAGATTATGGCGCTGAGTTGCCAGCGAGGGAGGTACAACTAGAAGGTTTAGACAGGATTGGGAGGGAGTGCAAGTATGAATGTCTTTTATATGAAGAGATGTTCCGAAAAATTGTGGTAGATCCTGTAGTTCAAAAAGTTCATGTGAGAGAGCTTGCTGTAGATGAGATTGAATTGGATGATATGAGGATTGCTGGAGGATATTTAATAGGATATGGTTCCCCAGGTCATCAAGCTTGCTTTAGGTGTAATTATATGTGAAGAAATGAAAAGATTATAAATAGGAGCAGAATGCATGTATGTAATCATATGAGTTTGAATAATTTCAAAGAAGTGGAATAGGAATAAAAGTTAAATAAATCCTCTATTATTGCGAATGCCATTTGTGACTGTTGTGAAAAATGAATTCAAAAATATTTGAATTTTTTTTATTGAAAAATTGTTATGAGAGCTACGAAAATGACATCATTGCTGCTATAAGTAGAAGTAGCAAGCATAAAAAAATAGGGAGCTTCTGATTTTGTCCCTTGTGTAAAAAGCTATAAAAACCCGATTGCGTGTAAGCGTGAGTCATTATGAGTGTGGTTAGGATAGAGGGAGATTTTGAAAAGAGACATATAAATAGATTAAAATATAAGGCAAAGGGCCATGGTGGGAAAGCATTTTCACCAAAAAGGTATAAGACGTCTGACATGGATAGTGGAGGGGATGCCTCAGTTCTAAAACCAAGGATGGCTCGTTCGAGGCTCAATTACTGCAAGCAGTTAGAGAGAAAAAATACAAATACTGCTTCATCTTCGTCATTCAAACATTTCTCAAGTTCTGAAAACTTAAAGAGCAGTGAGAGAGGAAGAAAGAAGAAAGGAAAATATAGCAAAAAAACTTGTAAGGAGTTAATCGAAAGTGATTAACAATCAAAGTGTGAAAGAGTTGCTGAGACTGAGTCACGAAGCTTGCTATGCAGCGGTATTGTGAGGGAAGGATTTGACACTACCTCAGACTCGCATTCCGATATGGAAGGTTAGTATAAGATTTTTGTTGTACGTATGTGATTTTTTATGATCATACTTTGTATTTAGGTAAATCAAAAAATTACTATTTATAGTAATCTATGAAAACCCGTGTGGTATATGATGTATGAAAGATATTTGTATGCTGATGATGTATATGCAAAAGATAATGATAGATACCTGGGCCTATATGTAGGTTGATCTTGAAGAGAGTTTGTCCAGGATAAAAATCTTTTTCTGTTGTTATTATGGTGAGTTCCCCTGTTAATGAGGCATCGACCTCTGGTCAATCGGTTGAGTCTGAGATTAAAATGTCTTAAAGTGAGGAAGAATTAGAGGTTGATCAATTTCCAGATTTCCCTGGAAGATTGGTATTCTATCCTCCTCGCTCAGATGTATTCAAAGAGTTTGGCAAATCCAAGGCTTCTGTAGGAGGTAGATGGGGTAACTGCATAGAATAGGCTAGTAGATAATTTTGGGGTGGCACTGTAGCAATGGGAGTGAAATATTTTTATTTGTTGGCTGATCTGGTGAAGGAGAAAGGAGATATAGGTATAGATTAATCGATCTTTTTAGAGTATTTCGATAGAAATGTCCAGAGTGAAGTTTTAGAGGGTTTTTTATGTTACCTGTCTCAGTTGGAGTATGGGTTGAGTCTTCCCCTTAGCAATATGGAAAAAGGGATTATGAATCTCATCGGGGCATTTCCCGTTCAGATGTACGGGAACATGTGGGAGGTGATAAGTACTTTTGAATATCTGAATACACGGTGGGAAGGAGATGGAGGACGATATCCTCTAAGGATATTTTGTAGTTTTATGGGGTAAAAAACTATTCTGCAACTGGAGAGGCATATTTCTTTGTGAACTCGACTCGGCCTCACTTCTTTGATCTGAACTCAGCAGGTCGACCATGAAATGATAATGTGAAATGGGTGAAGGGTGATTGCCTTCAGAGAGATTATGAAGAACTCAGCATTCCATGGAATGATAATGTGAAATGGGTGAAGGGTGATTGCCTCACTTCTTTGATCTGAACTCAGCAGGTCGACCATGGAATGATAATGTGAAATGGGTGAAGGGTGATTGCCTTCAGAGAGATTATGAAGAACCCATGGAACATTTGTTTAGGACTGTAAAACAATGTAAGTATAACAATGTATAATATATAAGATTGATAGTTGAAATTATATGATTCTCTGCTGATGATAATGTTTTGTAAATGACAGCTCCCAAATCTCAGGTAGCGAGGAAAGAGTCATTGTTGGATATAGTTGCTCAAGAAGAGGCAGAACTTGAGGCTGTATTGGAAAAACTTGGTATTAGCAGGAAGAAGCGTGTTAACAGTTGATCCAAAAATGTTTAAAAATCTCAGTTGACAAGGCTAATGACGAGTGCTGACGGTAGTAAGAAGAAGGGAACTGAGGGGGAAAGGCGAGTCAACTTACCCATTCCCCTGGAGTGTTCAGCATAGGGTTACATGCGTCTGCTATATCGACAAAATTAGCTCGAACGTTTCCCAAGAAGTAAATTCTAAAACGTCCTTCGATCTCTGGAACAACGGGAAGTGGTGAGGCCGTGAAAAAGAGAAGGGCTGAACCTTCTGACATGTTAGGGTTGAAGGTTGTAATTGACCTTTTTTGGAGGATGATTTGAAAGAGGTGGAGGAGAAAGCCAGGCTGGCAGCTCTCTACGGGGAGGAGAAGATGAGCAAAATGGTAGGTTCATGTGTTCGAATATGTATTGTGATGACTCTTTGTATTATGATTTAAACTAATCGATAAGGTCGATTTGTTTGCTTTTACAAGCTGCTCGTCTGATGAAGGGAATATGCCTCGTAGTTGAGGAGGATAGAGCTGAGCTGAAGAGGAAGAAGGTCGAGTTCGAAATGAAGGTAGCTCGATTGAAAACTGATCTGTTTAAGGAGGGAAAATGGATGGAGGTTCTAAAGGCTTAACAAGTGGTGGAGATAAATAACCTACACGTGGAAGCGATAACGAATTTGAAGGAGGTGGTAGCTGAACGTGACTGACTCGGGTGCCACCTTTTGTCAGAAGGATATTCTGAGGATGAGGTGGATGCCATCAGGGCAGACACCTATGTGGAGGAGGAGGAAGATGAAGAGATTGAAGATGTTGTTGTTGGCATTGTGGATAGCCTGGACAGTGTCTCTCCTCAAACGGTGAGAGACAACCAAGGGGATGACAATGAGCATCCAGAAGGGGAAACTGAGACGGTAGAGTAGTACGATGGTTTTGTGATTGTAGGAATATTTGGGAATATTTGTAAACTGATTAAATATTTTTGTTGGATAGAATTATGTAGGCTAAGTTGCTTTTGTAAACCTTGCTATATGAATTAAGGACATACGCCTCAGAATAAAAGATTTAGAGGTTGAGCTTGCTAAGGAGAAAGATGCCTCAACATCCCTATTGTCTTCCTAGTGGAGCTGCAGGTTAGAACAGGGCAAGATATATTTGATTTGTATGCTTCATTAGTATAGAGCTACAAAGTAATAAATAGAGCGTAGAGATGGACCAAAAACCTATTATCGGCTTAGGGGCAATGGCTCTGAAATGTCGTATAGGAAATATTAAAGTATTCACAAATTTAAAATATAAAGAATATATGTTATGGAACATCCATCTGAGATTGTACTTCGACTTTAAGTTTAGAAGTAGTCTTACATGGTAGATGACTAAAAATAGATATCTTGTTTGAAATGAGCCATATATAGTGACTGAGTGTTCAAAATCAAACTTGATATAATGTATATGTAATGTGTAGGTCGAATTAGAGTCAGCTCGCTTGTGCGAAGGTGATGAACGTCTATGTAACTAAGAATTTTTAGATGAGTTTGATAGGATGAGAGAGGCGAATGAAGATAGAGGAGATCAACATGTACAGGTGCACTTCAAATTTGTTGAGGCAATATAGACTACTGTCGACCTAGCTCAGCAAATCGAGGAGAAGGATGCTAAAATTGAGAAAGGGTAAAAAGAGTTCGCAGAGTCAAAAGATCATGTAGCAAAACTTAAAAGCCAGAATGATGCATTGACGGCAAAGAGTAGGGAGGCTGACATGGCTCGTTTTCGTATATAGGCGCTAGAAAAATTAGAGGAAGGTTTAAATCGGTTGGTGGCTAATTTGAAGAATGACTTGATCAATAGAAAGAACATTCAGGAGCAAGTTAGATATGATCTAGCGAACAGTAGGAGCGAGCTGGAGTGATTGAAGAAGAGATTGGCTGACAAAGATAACGAGCTGACGAGAGCTCGAGATGATCAATCTGCGTTAGAAGTTGCAGTTGAACAATTATATACAGCTTTACCTGCTAAAGATTTTGAGTTTTGGACGGTGCAGCGTAAGTGTGATGAGTTGAACGAAAGAGTGGCACAATTGAAGACCGAATTGGCGCAGGTCAATTCACGTGCCAAGCACACCGAGGCCAGAAAGCGCTTGAGGAAGAATAAAAATGATGTCAAGGTCTCCCTTATTCAAGGAGATGTAGTAAGCCTATCAGCTCGAATAAGAGAGCTGGAGGGCGATATCGCTCGAATTCAAGGTCATGTATGAAAAGGAGTTGAGCGGTTGAGGGAGAGCAAAAGGAAGGTAAATATTGCTCTTTCCAGGGAACAAGGGTTAGAGCTGGCTATTAGAGGAAAGGATATTTGGATACAGGGAGATTAGGGTACTTCTTGCTCAGGTGGCCAATTTGGAGGCGATTAATCAAGTTGAATTAGCAAAAGCCGATAAAAAATTGGAAGAGATCATTTCTTTCACAGATCTAGTAGATAGAGAAATAACATGGCTAAAAGAACGGTATGCGAGGTTGGAAGAACGCCTTCAGAAGGCTAAAACGAATTTTTCTAGGTCGGTTGTAACCGAGGCATCGCACTCAGAATTGTTGAGGGCAATCATTGCTTATTTTCAAGAGGAGGTAAAATGGATTGAGTAAGAAAGAGATACCTTGTTCAATAGTTTGTCAGTCAAGGGATATATTTGTAGAGCTGATGTAGATCAAAGAAATTGTATGCAGTCTATGGAAATGGATTTAGGCCCTCGACCTGCTGAATTGATAGAGCATGGGGGGATTGTTATGACTGCTTCTTGAGAATTTATGGCTGATTGACCTCCTATTGCAGGGGAGCTCAAGAATTTATGGCTGATTGACCTCTTATTTTTGGGGAAAGCGTAGCTGACATCCCAAAAGTAAAAAAGGATCCATTATAAAGGTCGTATATGTAACCTGAAATAAAAAATAGTTGTTATAGATAAGTTGAGAGATGAAAGCTAGTATTACCTTTGCTTTATCTAATGTTTGTTAGAGTCTTTGATGTAAAACTAATGTTACCTTAGTTTTAATTGCCAAGATTTAGTAGAGTAAGCCAAACCAAGTGTTATCCTTGATTTAACTGGTATGATGTTGCAGCCATATTGAGGTAGATGAAAGCTAGCATTACCTTTACTTTATCTTATGTCTAGTAGAGTCTTTGATGTAAAACAAGTGTTACCTTAGTTTTAATCGCAGAGATTTAGTAGAGTCAGCCAAACCAAGTATTATCCCTGATTAAACTGGTATAGTGGTCGATTGAAAGCTAATATTATCTATGCTTTAATCTATGTGTTGTCTACGAAGTAGAGAGATGCATGGGAGAAAATCTTGTAAGTTTTATTGAATAGAAAAGGATGTATAGTGGATGGAGATGAAAATCTTACTTTTGGAATGGAAAAAGAGAGAATTTAAAATAGGGCATTGAGGGACTTAACGATAATACCATTTCAGTCACCAAGTATTCCAAAGAATTGAATTGTGAACTCCCTCTTCTGCCATGAGGTAATATGATTCTAGGCCTGAGAGACCTGTGATAAGGAATAGACCCTCCTAATTGTCTGCCAGCATGAGGCTCTTTGTGATGTTGAGGTATTTCTTTGAGGATAAGATCATTAATTTGTAAGGTACAGCTTCTGACTCATTTGTTGTATGAACTGGCCAGCATATGGTGATATCAACCTAGGTTAGTGATGGCGCGTTCCCTGATTTCATCAATCTAATTGAGGTTACAAGCCAATTTCCTCATATTCCTCATCGGTTAGCTCGTGATCTTTAACTGGATGATGGTATTCAGAGGGAATGACGACCTCGGTGCCATAGGCAAGGGGGAATAGAGTGCAACCTGTCGATAGGCGTGGAGTGGTACGATATGCCCATAAGACATGAGGAAGCTCACGAACCCAATTCCATTTTTTCTTTGTGTGTAGCCTTTCCTTGAGCCCATCAACGATGGTTTTGCTCATGATTTTGGCTTGGCCATTGCCTTGAGGGTAGTAGGGATTTGATGGTTAGTGGATGATATTGTTTTGATTGAGGAAAGCTATGACATTTTCTCCAACAAACTGGGTCTCATTATCGATACGAATTAGGTGGGAGCACCCAAATCAGGTGATGATGTATTCCCATATAAAAGAGATGACCTCTTCTTCTCTGATTTGACAAAGTGGAACTGTTTCTACCCATTTTGTTAAATAATTGGCAGGTACGAGTAGGTGATGGCGGTTACATGGGGAATTCGGGAATTTACGGGTAAAATTGAGTGCCCATCTTTTGAATTGCTAAAACACATTGCTTGCATGGAGTTCAAGCAGAGGGGCGCGGATCATCTATCTATGTCATTGACATGCGTTAAATTTGCATGAATACTCTTCTATTTATTTGCCCATGCCGGGCTAAAAGATTCCTTGTAAAATGGCTATGTTTGCTAGTGATCGACTTGCGACATGAGAGCCATAAGTTCCTTCATGTAGATCGTGGAGCATCTCGTCCGCTTTCTACTTGAAGAGCCACTTGAGTCAAGGCCCCGTGACTGAACAACGGTATATGGTACTATTTTTAGTAGTGTAGCACTTTGAGTTGTATATAAGCTGTCGGCGCTCCTTTGGATCTGCTGGAAGTGGTCCTTCACATTTGCTGTTAATTCTGTGATAAACTATGAAAAGTTTTTGCCAATCATCGTCTCCCCATTTATCTCCCCCAGTGCTGATCGTGCATACAAAAATACGATCAATGCTAGGTGTTGAAATCACTTTGATCTGGAGATATCAAGCTTTTGTGTCTAAGACCCCAGTAAGATATGCCAAGGAATCGGCGTGTCTATTTTCTCCCTGCGGAAAATAATCGAGAGTTTCTTACGCGAACTTGCTCATCCTATCAGCAACGAGGGCTGCGTATTTGATCATCTTTCCATTCTTCTTATATTACTTATAATAATGGTATACAATGAGTAGTGAATCTATATAAACTGAGAGTTCAGGGACGCCGAGCTCAAGAGCAAGGTCGAGTCCGTAAATGAGAGCTTTGTACACGGTGACATTGTTTGACGCCTCAAAATCTAAGCGGATTAATTTCTCAATTTTGTCGTTGAAAGGGGTAATCAATACGACTCCAATTCCTGACCCTGTGTGTCTTGCTGATCCATCTGTAAGAGGTCTCTACCATTTCCTAGTAATCCATTCAGCTCGCTCGTCAAATGCTTTGGGGGTGGATCATCTGTAACTTCTTGTCAAGGCTAGGATCGTACTCCTCCCACTCAGGATCTTCCACTGGAAATTCATGAGAAAATCGGCAACGGCCTGACCCTTTTTGGAATGATATTGTTCAAACTTTATATCATGTTCTCCCAAACTGACTGACCACTGTTGCACTCTCCTTGATTTTTCTCTCTTGGACAGAACCTCCCAAAGTGGGTAGTTCGTCATGACTTTGACTAAACGAGCTTGGAAGTAATGTTTCAGTTTCAGTGAAATATAAACAAGAGTGCGTAGAAGTTTCTCAATTTTTGAGTACCTCGTTTCCACTAGAGTGGACAGGTTTCTCAAATTTTCCTTCGAGTCGAATAAGAACCGAGCTAAGTGAAGTATCTGTAACTACTAGGTAGATAATCAGTTCCTCATTATCTATTGGGGTGCTCATGATGGGAGACTTTCCTAAATAGGTTTTGAGATCCTAAAAAGCTGTTTTGCATTCCGATGTCCATTGAACCTCTACATTTGGCTATACTTTCTCGTTTGGTATAACCGCAGAGTAATATGAACAGCCAACGATAACGTTCTGAAGATTTTAAAATGAAACGGTTGATAGCGGCAATATTGCCGACAAGTTTTTGAACATCTTTCATCATATTTGGAGATAGCATGTTGATGAGAGTCTGAATCTGATCTGAATCGCCCTCAATCCCCATCATGCTGATTAGGTGGCCTAGAAATCAACCTGAATATACTCCAAATTGGCATTTATCAGGATTAAGACGCATCCTGTAAGATCGGAGAATGTTGAATATTGTGTTGAGATCTGAAATGTGGCTGATGAACTGTATGCCTTTGCACAAGATATCCTCAATGTAGACTTCCATGACTTTCTCATGATGTGTTATGAACATAATAGTCATCAACCGTTGATAAGTTGTACCTGCGTTCTTTAGTCCGAAGGGCATGACTTTGTAGCAGTAAAGTCCTTTTTCAGCGATGAAAGGGGTCTTTTCTTGATCTTCATCCAAGAGTGGACTCTAATTGTATCCGGAAGCAGCGTCTATCATAGATAGAAGTTCGTGACCTTCTGTGGAATCAAGGATCTGATAAATGTTGAAGGAAACTATCCTTTGGAGTATGTTTCATCAGATCGGTGAAATCTGCACAAACTTGGACATTTTAATTCTCTTTTGTACAGCGACGATGATGGATATCCAATCTGAATATTTGGCTTCTCGAATAAATCTTACTTTGATCAAATTTTTGATCTCCATGTTAACTTCATCTCAAAGTTATAGTGATAGGCGTCGCTGTTTTTGTTTGACCGCCGTAGCGTTGATATTGATGGCCAATTTATGACATGCCTTGGCAGGATCGACCCCATACATCTCTTCGAAGGACCACACAAAAACGTTTCTATTTAGTTTTAAGAACTGAATGAGAGCATCTTTTTGTACTAAACCAGCTTAGTACCGATGAAAGTACCCTGCTAGGTCTACCAATGTTGATGTATTTTATGGGTACCACCTTGGAAGATTGATCATCAAGGTGATCAACTTTCTATAATAACTATACAGCATATCTGTCTGAGGTATTGAAAATTGCTGAGACAGTATTTTTACAAGCTTGAGAAAGCTTTTGACTACCATTTATTTCATAGATACCATTATTGTGTTTGAAGCAAAGTGCTTGATGATAGGTGGAAGCGATTGCTTTCATGTTATGAATCCAGTAGCAGCCCATAATCCCGAGATAACGAGATTTGGCGTTGATTATGAAGAAGATGACATCGATAATGGCTGGTCCTACGGTAATAGGTAAGATGATCTTGCCTAGTCACTCATCTTTAGAACCTTTGAATCCACTGATATCGATGTCGCTTGGAATATCTTGATCAGCCAATCCCATTTGGTCGATAGTGCTCCGAAAGAGAATCTCAATACCACTGCCAGTATCGATCATCATTATGTGCATGACAAACTTCTTCATCATGAGCATTATGACTAATGCATCATGATGTGGAAACTTGACATGGCTAGTATCACAATCTTCGAATGAGATCCCGAGCCGACAATTACTCGACTCAGGTAGAAATTTGGCTTTTTTGTCTTAAAGTGTGAGATCGTAGCATTCTGATAGTCTTCTGCGCTTGAATCTGTTAGAGTTGGTGATCAAATTAATTTTGATCATGTTGTTGTGGCGCATATGGTAGAGATGCTTCTCCTCGGCTTGATCTTTAACGTGGACAACTTTAAGCTGCTTCTTATACTTGACATCCTTGTATGATTCTAGGTCGAAAATATATTTGAACATCTGTCCCTCCATTAAAATGTATTGGAGCAACCTCTATAAAGTATAGCAATTTTCAGGAGAATGATGGTTTACCTTATGATGTATGCAGTATAACCGATTCTCGATTGGTTCTAATGTTTGCAGGAGACGATAAAGCTTTTTCTTTAAGAGGATTGGAAAAATTATGGAGACCTGAACATTCATCTTTGGGAAGACGGGCTTGACTTGCGAACCACCTTTTGAGGGTTATCAGTATTTCCCTTGGCACACTTTTGGTCACCTTGATCCTCCTTTGGTTCAGTATTTTGATCTGTAGATGGACCTTTCGTGGTAAGGGCGAATTTAGTAGATTTTTGCCTTTCATACTTCATCCTTTCCAGGTTGAGGTAACTATTTACCTTGGTAATCATATCCTCCAAGGTCGCAGGTTTGTTGAGGTAGAGGTGTTCTTTGGCTTTGCAGTCGAGTAGGAGCACGTTGGTGAAAGTAGTAACAACTGTTTTCTAATCGAGATTGTCTACGTTATGCACGAGCTCCAAAAATTTCTTCGCAAAGGCCTCAAGATTCTCTTTGTGTGAATGATTAAGACTGATAAAAGAGTATAAATTTTCTTCTTTGTCTATGTTGTGAGCATATGTATTGATGAATTGTTTCTGCAGCTGGCCGAATGTGTATATGGAATTTTCAGGTAGAGAGTGGAACCATCAGAGCAGTTCCTTCTGTAGGCTTATGGAAAACAGACCGTAGAGAATGTGGTTGAGATTGCAGTACAGCCCCAATGAATCACAGTATTGTTGATTGTGCTCCTTTGGATCGGTACCCTTGTATTTACAAATTTTTAGAGTATGGAAACCTTTTGGTACTTCCATATCGAATAGTTTTTTGGCAATTAGACTTTTTTGCAACTTGGTAAGGTCGTCGGTAGTGCCCATAAATTGTGCTTCAATCAACACCTTAATACGCTGGTCCATATGCTCTTGTATTCATAATGATGGGCCGGTTGAGTAGTTTGACGAGGAGGTTATAGATTGCGACTACCGGTACCCTAACTCAAATGATCTCATGCTAGAACTCAAAGTTGAGGCCACTGTTCTTCCTCTTGATGTTTGGAACATTGGTGACCTCGGCTGATCTCAGATTCAACTTCACCGCCCAAATGAATGGAAGATTGAGGCTCATTCTAAATATTTTTGGAGATGGCTTTCCTGGTGGCTCCTTGAGGTCCAAATCTTTCCTAGTACCTGATCACGATCTCGTATTGGAGGAGCCTGCTGGGTGTCTGCCGAGCTTGGCATTGTTGTCACTTGATTTTCATGTCGTTTAAGCACTATCAAACGAGCTTGTCGTTCGGCATCGAGCTCCTTCTCACGGAGCTCTCGATCGAGAGCTAATTAATGCTCGAGCTCATTACATTTCTCTGTCTCGGTGTTAAAATTTGCCTGTAGCTCTTTAAGTTATTCCAGCTCAATTGAAAGATCGAGCTGGATTCTGGTTGCTGGTCGCCTGGATATGACCATGACTGGAATTTGGAGTAGAATGAATGAATGCCTTAGGATATCATGGAAATGATTTCTTTCCCACAGATGGTGCCAAATGTAATGGCCTAATTCTGTTGGCTCGAAAGTGGCTTGAAATTATCTCTTACACCAATGTACATGCGACAAAAATCTAATAGAAAACAAGAAATGACACAGGTGTTTAGCGTGGGAAACCTCTAAATAGGTAAAAAAACCACGACCTCGGGCTGAGGATTTTTGTAATAGTAGTATTTATTGCTTGAGGCTGATATCTTATTACAAGTGATCTCTTGACTTAGAAATGCTTGATCTTGTAAATAAGAAGTTTGAAGTTTTGAGAATCTAGAAAATATAGTTTTCTTGTGTAATTTTCTGGTCCTTGTCTCTTTCGAAACTTCTTCTTTATATAGGCCTTCTCCGTAGTTCTTCATCATGCTGAAGCACATTCTCTGAACAATGTGGTTAGTGGCGGTTGACTGAGTAACTGTTGAGTTCATGGGAAACTGGTGGCTTTGACTTGTTCATTTTTTTCTATTTGAGCTCGACCTACATCTTTCATCAGTTTGTGGAGTAGGTGGAAATGTTGACTGGAGGAGTTATGTGAAGAATGCGTGGACCTGACATGGAGGTAGTTCGAACTGTAGATAGCTCAATTTAGGCAAGATCGATGGGTAGGCCCCTCCATTAGAGTTGTTAAAATTTTAGGTGTCTAGGTTGGTAGATGTAGGGAAACATAAAATATATAAGAGGAAATAAAAATTGAAGAGGGCCAAACGAAGGCGGGACAAAATGTTGAGGGTAGGTATTTTGAATTTAATAATTAGAGAGATAGATAGAAAGAGAGAGAGGTAACAGTGGGGCATTGGTAACCACCCTTTTAACTTGTCACTCCTTGGCTGTGCTAAAGAATACAAAATGCTCTCTTTACTCAATAGTTCTGCAAACCTGTGATGAGGGCTATATTGCTACTTTCGTGCATGAAAAAGGTTCAATCAGTCCAGACGCCTTTGAAAAAGATTTTCTTAACATCGAGAAGTCTCTTTCTCTCTCATTATGCTTCTGTTATGAGTTTTTCACCATTAAAGGCATCCTTGCAACTTTGTTTAAACAACATGAACTTTAATGATTGATATGTCATTAATGGAGGATCCTAAAAATTAAGAAAACACCTGGTAAAATCTTATAAGTTGATAGGGCTTATAAAGAAATGTGGTATGAGCCCTTGATTCCCAAGTGACTTGATTGTTCTTTGGGAGGTATCGAGCTAATATTTTGTTGAGGTCGGTGAGATTAATGATAAAACCATTGCTTTTGACATGAAAATATCATGTGAAATGTTATACCCGAGTGGCATGTAACAGGTTGCTAGACTTTGACATAAAAGACTTAGACATGAGTGGGTTATCATCATCTGGATGATGTAACCCATTCGATAGTGACAGAGATATGTCGATGGATGATATTATTAGCATTGCCCCTATCGTGAAAGCATTTAGGGAGGGTAGCTCGAGACCACCAATATCTCGCAAAGACGAGGTAGAGGATAGTGAGGCTACCGAGGACGATGATCGAAGAATATAGGATAGTGGAGCGGTCGATGGTGAGGGGGAAGACGACACAGATGAAGGGGAGGAAGTTCCTATTGAAACATTCTACGTGAAACAACTGAGGTTGTATCATGATAAATACTTTGCCAATTCACAGGCGAATATTACACTTTACGATAGAGATCTACGTGATCACATCAATTCTGATGTGCTAGTGTTTCACAGTCAGCTGAGGCTCGGGATAATGATCCCTTTAAGTAACTTGGTAAAAAAAGTTTTAAACTTCTTTAATGAAGTGCCATGCCAGCTGAACGATAACTTTTATGAAATGATGTGGTTAATAGAAGCGTTGAATAGGGACTTGGCTCGAGCTAGAAAGCCGACTGCCTTTTTGCTTGATATTATGGCATATTATGAAATAGTTTGTAGCCTGAGGATAATCACAGACCATGTAAAAAGTCAGAGTAGTCGTCAGTGTTTTTATGACATGAGTACCAATGGTCAACACAAAAATGAGACCTTGGTATTGGTCAATGGTGCCAAGGAGCAGAGGGCTCTAGAACCGGTGTTAGCTATTACTAATCATGTATATAAACATGGTAGGTTTGTGAACTAGATCCTGTGGTATGTATTTTGATGTTGTATTCGTCTAACTTGTTGTTCAATTTGTTTATGCAATTTCATGACTACTGGATATACCTTTGGAGTCGAGTTATCATGACACCGTGTTGCAAGAAGACGATGAAAGGGTGAACAAAATATTTGCCTCGCTCGAGCTGCCAAGCATTAGAGTGAGCAATAAAGATGCTAAACTGATGGGGGTTGTGCCTGGGAGTAAAAGGCAAGAAATGGTATCAAAGATAGGAGCCCCTTCGATCAAGTAGTAGCCTACTCGATCATATCGATCATCAGCAGCCACACATGATAAGACCACGTACTCGACTTTAACTACCATCAGGATGCAAGATCGACCTTGACCAACAATCAAGCAAACGGTGGGTACCACCTAAGTCTTCACATCATGTCGTACCACATCTTCTATCGATTTTTCCCATCTAGCATCTCTGATAGTCCTCTAAAATGATACCATAGCCTCCTTTATGGCTTGATACACAACTTTGAGAACCACTCCAAGCTCTTCATTACCAACTTTGCACATAACAAAGATAGAGAAGTACGAGTCAATACTTAGTACAACATTAGGCTGTCTCAGGATGAAACCATTGAATCTTTTACCTAACAATTTCACAATGAATCAAGAAAATTTGAAAATTTCGAGTCTACCAATGCCCTCCTAGCATATTCCAATGCTCTCCTCGAGAATAGTAGAGTCAAAGAGTACATTGTCTTACACAAACCCTCTTCCATCGAAGAGATACTTATCAAAGTTAATGGGTACACCGACTTAGAATGAATCAGAGTAAATAGCCAATAGGCACTTCCACCTTTATCTCTCCCTGCTAAACCAAGGACCTTGATAGTTTATATTTACATAGACCATGAGTCACATAAGCGATCACATCTGGATCAAAAGCCGAACGAATGTATAGAAGGCCCCCCTCCTGGCCTACCCAAACTTAAAGTTGAACTCACACAATTATTTCACAATGACAAAGCCGACTCAATTTGGATAGCCCATCAACCAATTGAAGTTAAACCCGAAAAATCCTACTGCCTAAACCACAAATGCAAAAATCATTCTACATAAAGATCCTATACCCTCAAGAGATCATTGGAACTCATTTTTAAAGCCGGCCGAATGCACGAGTAAATTGTCGCCTTACTAGGCAACCTCAATGGTGAGTACATTAAACCCCAACAAACTATACTGGAGGGCAACAAAGAGCTTCACATTTACCAAGTCCACAAGATTGAAGTTAACAATATCGATAACGGTCACACTACAAGAAAGGGAAAATGTGTAGGTGACTGTGTAAAGTTGACATATGAGAAAAAATTACCCATCCTTTTACCAGAATATAGCCAATACCTTCGACCAGGGGGTATCATTTTCGTCAACTATGACATTTTACATGTTTGTTTCCCACATTTCGATCGCCTGGTCATCACACTCTAAATCGAGAACGTTATCTTACACATAATGTTAGTCGACACAAGAAGTGTGGTAGAAATACTTTTCCTCGCAGCTGTACGAGACATGAAATGGAAGATCACATTACTCCTACCAATTTTGAACTTAAAAGCTTTAATTGTTCTACCTTGGTAACCGTCGGAAGATTAAGCATTCCCGTCGCTGTAAGACCGGTTATACTAAAAGTCAATTTCTTCATTGTTGACAAAAAATTAGAGTACTTAGAAATTGTCACTCAGAAATGGCTATACGCAATGAAAGCAATCCCATCAAGCTACCACCAAACTCTTTGAGTTACAACAAATGATGGCACATACGATATGAAAGAATCGCAATGAATAACACGTTCATGTGAATATCCCATGATCAAAATGACTTGCAAGTTGGTGAGGCCTAGCAAATGCAAAACATGGGGCCACTCGCAACCACAAAGATAATTTCGTGGAAACCCTCGCAGAACTTGTTGTGTGTGTCAAGTTAGACAGAGCCACACGCGGTACATATATTGGTATATTTTTAAGTAATGATGAAAGGACCAAACTCATCGATCTCCTTATACTCATCAATGATGTCTTTTCGTGGAATGTCACTGAGATGCGTGACATCAAGGTAACCCTTGCATGTCATAAACTTGACCTCGTCGATAACGTAACAAACATAAAAAAGGAACCTCTCCTCCAAGTTACACGAAATCGTCAACGCCAAGATCGAAAAATTCTTTGATGTCGTGTTAATTCATGAAGTCAAATACCCCAAGTGGATCTCCAATATTGTGGGGGTCCCAAAGAAAAATGGCAAGATTAGCGTCTTTGTCGACTTTACCAACCTTAACAAATACACGCCAAAAGACAGTTCAGACCATCCTAGATTCTACACCAAAACAGAAAAGGCTATCTATGATGGTTGCCACCTCCTGCGATAACCAGGCCCCACTCGCAACAACCGATTAAGATAAAACAACTTTTCTTATAGAGCGCGGCCTCTATTACTTTAATTAATGCCATGCCATTGGGACTAAAAAATGCGGGAGAAACATACCAGCGGCTCGTCACAAAAATGTTTAAACCACTTTTTGGCATCCCAGTTAAAGTCAATATCGATGATTTACTATGTAAAATTAAGAGAAAGGGATCGCACATAAAAGATCTGACTTAAGTCTTCCACACACTGCGATCATATCACATGGGACTAAACCCAAACAAATGCCAGTTTGGTGTGCCTTATGGAAAAATTTTGGGTAACTTAATTAGCAATAGAGGGATCGAGGTTGACCCTTAGCAAATTTGAGTCTTCATAAACATGCCCTCCCCTCACACCAAGAATTACATACAAAGGATAGCATGAAAGATAGCCGCGATAAATTATTTCATCTCGAAATCATCAAATCGGTGCAAATGGCTCTTTGCCCTCCTCAAAGTCAAATCAATCAAAAATTATAACAAGAAGAACCTGGACATCGAGTAGAACCCAGAATGCGAGTTAGCATTTCAAGATTTAAAAACATTCCTTGGTTGACCCCTAGTCATGAGCATGCCAGTAGAGGGCAAAATACAATCAAACTACCTAGCCGTGACCGAAGAGTCGATCAGCTCTGTCTTAATCAAGATTGACAGCAGCATAGAAAAGCCCATATATTTAATCAACAAAATTCTTACTTCTGCCGAAGTTTGCTACACGAAGCTAAAGAAATTGATTATCACCCTCATGTACATCTCGTAAAAACTGAAACCATATTTTTAGACCCACAATATCAAAATCATCACGAGCTACCCCCTCCGGGAAGTCTTAACAAAAATGGTGAAGTCGAGAAGAGTACAATAGTGGTCTATCTTTCTAGCCAAATATGATATCTCTTCCGAAAGAAGGTCTCAGAGAAAGAATAAGCCGTAGCAGATTTCTTGGATAATTTTCTTGTCGAGGACCCCAATTAGGAGGAGCATGATGAAAAATTCTTGACGATAGACTCAGGCCCCTCGATCCATAGAACTAATGTACCGGTTGACGACTATTCAAAGATTGATTTACGGGTCCCAACGGTTCAAGAATTGGAATAGTGCTAGTCACCCCCTCTAACGACAAAATTTAAGGTCGGTGAAGTTGACACAGACGCCAATCTTACTATTTTTTTTTGGGACAACCACAATATTAGAGATTTACTTGGGGTATTTGACTTTACAAATTAATCTGGTACCTAAGAGTTTGTTGATCTCGACGTTGACGGCGTCGCGTAACTTGGGGGAGAAGTTCCCTTTTTTATGGTGGCTGCGTTGTCGATGGCGTCAAGTTTATGACAGGCATGGTTCAGGTTGATGCCACGCATCTCAGTGACGGTCCAAGTAAAGACATTTTTGCTGAGTATAAGGAAATTGACGAGTTTGGCTTTCTCATCAATACTTAAAAATGTGCCAATATATGTACCGCATGTGGCTCCGTCTAGCACGACATAAACAGCAGGTTCTACGGGGATTACTCAATATTATCTTCATGGTTGCGAGTTACCCTCATTTTCTGTAATTTCTAGGCTTTCACCAACTTGTGAGTCATTTTGATCTCAGGATGTTCACATGAACGTGCTAGTCATTGTGAACCTTTAATACCATACGTGCCATCTTTTTTGTAGTGAATCGAAGAGTTTGGTGATAGCTTGATGGGATAGCTCTCATTGCGTGTGCCCATTCCCGGCTAACAATTCCTAAGAACTTTGGTTTTTTGTTAACAACAAGGAAATTAACTTTTAGTATGACCGGCCTTATGGTGACGGGAATGCTTAATCTTTCGGCGGTTGCCTCAGCAGAACCATTGAAGCCTTTAAGTTCAACATTGGCACCCCGCACTTCTTGTGTTGACCAACATTATTTGTAAGATAACATTCTCAATTTTGTGTGTGAAGACCAGGCGGTTGGAATGTAGGAAATGAACATGTAAAACATCATAGCCGACGAAAGAGATACCCGCTGGTTGAGGGTATTGGCTATATTCTGGAAGAAGGATGGGTAATTTTTGGCTAGTATGTCAACTTAACACAGTCTCCTACACTTTTTCTCTTATTGGCAGTGATGCCGATATCGATATTGTTAACTACGATCATGTGGGCTTGGTCAATATAAAGCTGTTTGTCGCCCTCTATTATAGTTTGTTAGGGTTTAAGGTACGAGCTGTCGAGGTATCCAACTAAGTTGGCAATATACTCGTGCATTCGGCCGGCTTTAAAAATGAGTTCCAATGATCACTTGAAGGCAGAACATCTTTCTATAGAATGATTTAGGCATTTGTGGTTTAGGCAGTAGGACTTTTCAGGTTTAACTTCAATTGGTGTGGAGGCTCTCCAAATTGGGTCGGATTCGACATGGTAAAATAATTGTGGGAGTTTAACTTTTTATTTAGGTTGGATGGGAGGGGGGGGGTCTTCTACGACTTTTTTCAACCTGTTGATCCAGATGTGGTCGATATAAACTGGGGTAATCAAGGTCCTGGGTTTAGCGTGGAAAGACGGAGGTGGGAGTGCCTGTCGGCTATTTTTCTTACTCGTTGTCGATGTACCCATAAAGTTTGATAAGCATCTCTTCGAAGGAAGAGGGTCTATGAAAGACAATGTACTCTTTGACTTTACTATTAACGGGGAGAGCGTTAGAATACGCTAGGACGACGTTGGCAGACTCAAGATTTTCAACTTTTTAAGATTCGACGAGGAGGCATTTGGTAAAATATTCCAGGTTTTCATCTTGAGACTACCTGATGTTAAACAAAGAGTGGACTTGTACTTCTCTGCCTTTGTTATGTGCAAAGTTGGCAATAAAAAGTTTTGAGGGTCCTCAAAGTTGTGTATTAAGCCATTAGGGAGGCTGTAGTACTGTTTTGCAGGACTATAAGAGAGGCAGGATGGGAGAACTCGACACATGATGCAGTCGGACGTGGCCTGAAGACTTAGGGAGTTTTGGAATTTGGGAATGTGAGATTTTGTGTTGGTATTCTTGTACTTACGAATTTTAGGAATGTTAAAGTTTGATTGTACTTCAATAGTGAGGAGCTCTCGCCATTTGGGTTGTAGAGGTGATTCCATGGTGTTGGTACTCGGGTTGAGCTGATGTGTATAGCTTTGCATGTTTTTCGATCGAGTTTTCTCTGAATGACATACATGGATCAAGGGGGATATCATTCAGCGGGATATGCATGCCGTGGTCGATGTCTTGCTCAATGGTCACCCAATTGGTCCCTCGAGGTTCTCTATGGTATTTCGTCGCCGATGTCTAAAGTGGACCCACTGGAACCTTCGGAAGTATCCATTTCGAAATGGAGGGACACGGCGGGAGATGTTCCACATTGTATGGGTATAGGCTGGGCAAAAATCTTAGTGATTACCGGTTCGTTGAGGTTAGAAGGGTGCTCGACCTATTGAGTATCTTGTAAAGTGCAGACTGTAAGATGCAGATCTTCCATGTCTCTTGTGTGTTGGTAGATATATTCATTTTGTCGATCGCATTCTTCCCGGAGTGTGGTGATGTATAGCTTAGGCGAGCACGTCTCTCATCTGAGCCAACTAGGCAGTGACATCAACCTATACATTGCCCCCAACGATCGGCAAGGTAGTGCAGACAGTGGTTGCCATGTCATTTACTATACTGGTAGAAGTATAGTTTTGCGTGATGTGGATTGTTGAGTACAGACGACGTCAATTGTAAGGGCGTAATTCTAGAATAGCCCAGAATCGACCTCACAACGTAATGATTATTAGTATGGGTTGAATTACAAAAAGGAGATTATAACATATATGAGTAAGTTTCTATTAAGAGGATTCCAAATGACCTCTTTAGAAGATTTAGAACCGTGATGTAGTATATATATCTCTTAGTAGTTATAATAAGGGTAATCTGTACAGAATCATCGAGCTCCCCCTGCCTTTGGTCCTCCATCTTCTATTTATAATTTTTTACGGGAGGACCTCCTGGTATATTGGAATTATAAAAATATTACCCTTTACACAACTGGTCGCTACATGTTTATTATACTTTACAGCAATTACTACTCCAGGTGGTACCCGCTGTTCGTTCGATTATTGGTCGACGTCAATCTTGTATCCTAATAAAGGTCTAAGTCGAGTACGGGGTCTTTTCATGTGTGGCTACTGATGATCAATATGATCAAGTAGGCTAATACATAACCCTCGGCCCAAAGGTTAGTAAGTAGTCAATCTAGTCTTGAGCCAGACCGATCACCAACTTGGGGGCATTGTATATCAAATTACCACAAAAAAGAGGGATTTGATGATACACCGCTGTACCCATAGAGTAAAAACCTAATATCTTACATACAATCTGCATTATGACTTGACCATCCTAACCCTAGATTTGATCGAGATTAAAGACATCAAGTTATAGATCTTTTATAGATCGAGTTAAAACTGCATAAAATTTATTTGTTGCATGTGTTAATATAAGTTTTTAGTTCATGCAACTTTGGGCCCTATGATTCAGAACCAACTAACTAATACTGAGACCTTAACGAACTCTAACTACTCTAACTGGAAGCTAAAAATCCAGATTGCCCTAGGCTACCTTGATTTCGATTTCGTTCCCACGGTAACCAAGCCCACGGAACTCACGGCTACCACTTTTGATGCTGAGAAAATGGCAAATCTCATCATTCATTCTTTTGTTAAATCCTATTTTGCGAGGCATTAATAAACAGTTCGAGGGTTCCATCAAGAAAAGGCAGTATAGTAACTTATCTCAGCTTCTATCACTGAAGTATGATGGTAATGGAAATCAGCGCTCGCACATTCTTAAGATCTCCAAGTTAGTTTTTTCTTTGAAAAAAGTCAGTCTCACCATTGATGATATATTAATGGTTTACCTGGCAGTTTGGTATCTTTTAATTTTTTTTGAGATGTTCCAAGTTCACTACCAAAATCTGGATGAGACCTGGAAAATGAATGAGTTAATTGTAGTATTGGTCTCTGAGAAAGAATAGCAGAAGAAAGGTAAAGCAGAATTAACTCATCTGACTACATTCATGAAGAGTTTATCCATCAATTCTCAGGGAAAGAAGTAGTTCAAGAATTACGGCTCTACGAAGAAGAACTTTTCCAAGTCTGGTCCAGGGCAAAGTTCTCATTCAATAAATGGAAATGGGAAGTAGAATGTGACTTTGTCAGTGACTACTTAATCAGTTATAGTATGTTTCTTTTGTAAGAAGAAAGGTCATATGAAGCGGGATTGTCGTTCTTACAAAAGCAGGTTGATTAAGATAGAAGGGGTTTATTAGTAGGCAGCGGGCAAGGCCTGAGGATGCGTGATGCTTTTCCCTTGAGTTCGTTGGTACTTTTTGCTTGGTTTTAGATACGGGTGCTACTTTAGATTTGACATGTACCTTTTATGTTCTATCGATGAGACTGTAGGAGCCTAACTTATTTTAAAGGGGAAGTAGGCTCTTACAATATAGAGTTAATCCTCTACCAAAGGAAGACAAACAAATGGTCTAAAGTAAGAACTAACTAGAGAAAAATACTTGCATAAAGGCTCGAACGTGACACTCTACGACCTTTGATGAGGATTTTTAAGATGGATTATATTACTGATGAGTAATTCGAAGGTTAGAATACTAGGCTTTACAGAGGGGCCGAAGGTGGCCGGGGACCATTCTTCTAACCCCCTCTTGGTTTCCCATCTCTCCCATTTATAGAAGTATAGGAAGCTGAGTCACCAAGTATAGGTCAGGTTTACATGATTACTATCAGGAAATCCTGGCGTAGTATATGTACTGTCACTGTGATAGCTGTCGGATGTGTCTCTGTAGTTTGGCACTGTGGCGCAGTGGTCGGCCTGTCACTGTAGCTGTAAAGACCAATCATTATGCCGGCCTGTCTGGTGAGCAGGCTGCCTGTCCCGTCGTATTTCGACCTTATGCAAATATGGTCGAAGGATACCTATTACGGTGCGATATTTCATCCTCGAGGCTTTGTCTGGTGTCGAAGCTTCGTCTTCAGGGGATCTCTGGGAAGTCTATTTTAGGGATCGAGTAGGCTTCGATATATTCGGGTAGGTTGCGAAGTGGGCTTCGAGTATCTGAGGTGGTCGAAGGCTGTAAGTAGGCTACTACATTGGCTCCCTCTCAGCGAGGGTCTCAAAGCCAGATAGAGAGGCATTCGCTGAGAAAACTGTTCAGTCTTTGAATTTGAGTGGTTTGACTATTGGTTTTTGGGTAAATAATAAAATAGGGTAATTAAGAGGTATAGGTGGTTGTAGGGTAATAAATGAAGCAAAGGCTATAAGTATGGGGTATTGTGTGGGGATATGGAGTAACTTGCTTCTTTTCATTCTTCTCTATTTTCTCTGCAAAATTTGAAATCTTCATAGATACCACGCCCAATATACGATATAAAAAAAGAATGGTGTTCGCCCAGGACCGTCGTGTCAGGCGGAAGACTGGTGAGCTTCATATAAAGTTCTTCGGGCATCATGATCTGGACTGGGACATGCCCGAAGCTGGAGAGATCATCAATGGGCAGACTTATGCTTACCTTTGGGATCGTCTGAAGTATAATTTTACTACTGCGGAAAAATGCTATCTCTTTCTGTTGGCGTTGGCCGAATGTCTTGTCTGTGTAGAAGAGATCATCGAGGAACAAAATTTGGCGACTGAAGCTGGACCTTCTGGAAGTAGGACTGATGGTTGATGTGGTGAATATTTGTATCTTTATTATGTATTTTGGGGATTTTTGCTTGGGGGTGATAGTTGCAGTGTAATTTATTTTTTTTTCAATCAGATAATGGAATGGAAATGCTATTTTCAGAAAACTTGTTTTGCTGTGCCTGATTGATAATGTAGATGAATGTAGACGAACACTCTTATAGGCACACTTAGCACATGAAGGTCATCGAAATGTTAATGGTATCAAAGGATATGATGATCGATGGTTATGATGATCGAAGGTTATGATTATCGAAGGCTCAGTATTGGGGGTTTGCTCGACTAGAAGTCCTCGAGAATGAGGTTTGAATGCAGGTTCAAACGAATCGGTTACGTCTAGGAAGTTGGAAAGGTTGGTTGTTGCATTTTCGAGGTAGGTAATTTGAAGGTCACAATTAATACGGCTAGGGAAAGGGAAAAGTTGAAGTAGGTTTACAAGTATAAAAGGAACTATTGTAAAGAGAATTTCTCACCATGCTTCATACTTTCTTTGCTCTTCTTCTTTGTTGCTCGGATTGAGATGGCTGCAAACATTCCAGTTCAGGAGGACCCGGCGGTTGTTAGAATGAGGCGAATACAAGAGGCCCTAATGGGGCAGCGGCGAAGGTTTGGTCTTGAAGCAGACATTGATGCGGAAATGCTGAATCTTTTCGAGATGGAACCCGGGGCACCTATTCTTGATATGCCCTTCGCATACTGGTAGGAAATATTGCAGATAATGGGGCCATTACCCGGTCAGCGGTTTCCTCTTCTTGATGGCTTGCAGAGGATATAGTGGACCAAGAGGATGCGGATGCTGTAGCCGTAGTTGAAGAGGAGCATCCCGCTGATAATTAGGAACCTCTATCTCTTGTTGTCTTGTTGTTTCTTTCATTTTTTCCGTCTTTTTTTATTTTCTTTGGATGAGGTTTGTAATATTTTCTGTCTTTTTGAATGAAATGTTTTCTTGGAATAACTTGATTTGTCGAATTGTAAGTAATTGTAGTATAATCTGAATTCTGGACATAGTATCTTGAGCCGTCAAAGTGATAGTATCACTATCAAAGTATATTGTTTGTGTTGTTCGAAGATAAAACTTAATTTTTCAATGTGAAGGTTATAATATGTCGAAGCTGAAAAGATTAAGTCGTTGGTGCAAAAGGTTAGGTGTGTAAGCATGAACATTTGAATGGTCAAAATGTATGATTTAATATGTCGAAGGGTGGAAGTTATCTGTCGAAGGAAAGACAAAAGGGGTATTCTGCTAAAATAAGGGTGGCACGAGGTTTTTAATTGAGGGATGTGTGTATGTCGAAAGTCGATATATTAGATAAGTAAATTTTAGACTATATGTTGGTGATTCTTCGAGATGTAGAATGGTCAGACTGGTACGTGCGCCTGGGGCAGTGTGCCAAAAAGTAATCATGATGTTTTACTCGTATTACGAAAAAGGTTATTACGTGATTGTTTGGATATGATTGTTTAGCTTCGAGTGTGGGTAAAAGGGGTTCAAGAGGCTTCAACTTTTATAGGCAGTTTGAAGTGAGTGTGTTGTTCGCACGTGGGAGATACGAGGGGTAAATCGGTCAAAACACATTGTAGCCGAAAAGCTAGGGTAGTGGGGTCGTGGTAATGATAATGGTTAGAAAATCAAGGCGGTTTTAGTTTTTTCGAAAGATATATAAGTGTAAGGAGAGTAATTACAGTACGGTTAACTGATAAAAACATAGAGTGTGAGGAGAAGAGAATGTATGCCATTTAGAACTTGGGAGTTGCTGCTGCATTTGTTGTGTTGATCTTGTTGTTTCGAGGATATTGCTTCTAACACAGGTAAGTCGCTTGACCTCTACCACTTTTACTTTGTTTTCCCCTCTGACTGAGTGAGTAGGACATTCTGGCTTTAAAGTTGAGAGGTTATCTTCGAAGATAAGGAGACTTGGTAAATCTGGGTTTTGACCCATTCTGGGATTTTGGGTGTTTTGGAGGAGGAATAGGGTTTAAGATCAAAGTTTCAATAAATTTCTGGAGAGGGTAGATGGGATAGGGGTTAGAGACACGGAATTGTCAAATTTATCGATCTAATTGTATGCTTCTTCTTCTACAGGCTAAAATGCATAACCACTAAGCTTCGAGACAGAGACTGATAGATGAAAAGATCAAAGAATTTGAAGCTAGTACATCTGGCTGAGCCCCAATGGATGAGAGTGGCAATTTAGAAGTGTTGGATGTGATAACCGAGGCCCCTCCACCTATGGTTCTATCGGCTGAGGAGGATCCAGTTACGAGACGTCGTAGGACGATAGTGATTGAGGATAGTAAGGAGGAAGAGACAGTATGGGGGGAGAGGGGTAATATAAGGCCTTCTGATGGTGGAAAAGGAAAATAGGTACAGAGTGACGATAGTGGGGATTTGAAGGTGCCGTTTCTGCTAGAGATAAGATTAGGTTAGATCGATTTACTGCCAAATTAGAGTTGTCAAACGTGGGGGTGTATTTGAGTGTGGCGGGTGAAGGGTTAACCTTCAAATCGGATACTGGAGAAGAGATAATGGCTTATAGAGGCCAGATTCGATTGGGAATGAAACTTCCTCTTCGAAGGCTGGTGAAAGAAGTACTGAATTTCTGGGGAGTGGCCCCGGTGCAAATGAACGGGAATTTTTACAAGATGATGATGGTTATAGAGGGGATGAATGAAAAATTGACTAGTGAGGGTCGAGGTTTGATTAAGTGGTTTGATATTATTACCTTCTACTCGAAGAAGGTAAGTCAGAACCCGGGTACCTACCACATCCAATGTTACCCAGAGAAGCCTTGGTTTTTTTATCTGTGTTCGACGGGTCAAGGATGGAATAAGGATTTATTGATAGTAAGGGGCAACTACGAGAATTTAGAGAAGGATGATCCTTATAAATTGCATCATTGAGTGTATAATGAATGTAAGTTTGTTGTCGAAGGGTTATTGTTGGCGTATGCTTGGGATAGGTGATGATTATTTTCTTATTTTATTCTGTAGGTCCGAAGAGCTTGTCTTGGAAGAATCCGGTAAATTATATTAATACTTTTATTGAAGCTAGTGAGGACTGCGTAAATTATATGTTTGACAGTCTTGGAATCAAGAGGCAAAGGGGTTTCGAAGGGTCAAAAAGAAATGGGAGGGGAAGAGCTATCAAGGAATTACCAGTATGTGCCGAGATCGCGAAGGGAATAAAGCAAATAACGCCAGTGCTCAAAGTTACTGGTAATGCTTCGAGGTTGAGGCCGAGGCCGGTATCAACTCAAACTGAGAAGGGGAAGGGCCGGGTAGCTCCCAAATCCCAGAAGGTGCATCAATTGAGGGTTGGTCAGCATAAAAGGCGTAGGGCGCTGGGGGAGGATGATATTGTGGAGTAGGATGAAGAGATGACGGAAGCTGAATGGCAGGAGTAAGCAGTGGCGAAACAGGCTTCGATGGTTGAGCTCTCCGAAGACGACCTAGACGAGGCCTCGATGGAATTAAAGAGGCATATGTTTCAGGTAACTATATATGGCTTTCTGTTATGATATTCTGAGGTTTCTTTCAAATTCTTTGAGTTTCAAGGTGTACTGACTGCTTGAATATTTTAGCAGACGGAGGCTTGGGTGTGAGCATACAATAAGGCGATGAAGTCTATAAGCGGGAAATTACGGCAAGCAGAGGAAAGTCTAGATCCTTCTCAGAGAACTGAGGCATTATTGCTGTCCAAACTCAAGAAGTTGAATCAAGATCTAGAGGTGCTTACTGACTCGAATGATGAGAAGCTCGAGCTTCAGCGATCGAGGCAGGGGCGGGAGTGGTCAGCAAAGCTTGCAGCAAAAGAGATGGAAAAATATAACAGAGTGTAACTTTTTAGCGGCAGTATGTTAGGTTGAAATTTTTATAGACGATAAGTAGTATGATCCCGATATGTTGGTACCTTACCCCATTTTTCCAGAACTTGTTGATGGAGATGAGTTGCCAATGAAAGAAGGAGTGGCGAATGTTGTTGATAAAGCAGCTGGAAGTACTGTTGTGGAGACTTCTCTTATTGGAGTGCCCAGTGGTGGAACTTTTGATGGCTTGGTTGTCGAAGGCTCGACTGAAGCTGCTGATGGTGTGGGCGCTGAGGGAGCAGAAGGTGTAACCGCACCGATATGAGGTATTTGGAGCTGGGGTTCCATGTTTTCCTTTGCTGACTATGATGTTGAGTTGTAATATTTGGAACTATGTAGGTTTTTTGTTTGGTCTTTGAACTTGGTAAGCTTTTGAGTTATTGTTAGCTGTTGAACTTCAAAAGTTGATTCACAACATATTGATGCGTATTTTTTTGAAGTAAATTCTGCACATACTGATTCTGAACTTCTGATTTCTAAACTTCTGAATTAATGCCTGATTTTCTGATTGATTGTGTTATCTTGCTCTGGCCTTGAATTATTGAAGTATTGAAGCGCATATTGATGACTTTGTTTGTATTGAGTTTTTGATGACTGATCTTGAGTTGTACAGCCACTGTTTTTCAGATGGATGATACTTTGAATTTTTGTTGCACTTGATAGAATTGTAGATAGTATTTGCATGTACTGTTGCCGTTTATAAATCTATAGAATGTCGAATATATTTAGATTGATCCCTGTATGTTATGCTGGACATCAAAGGCCGAAGCCACAACGATGTTGGAGTTTTGAAAAATTCCCAGGTCGCCTCTGAGTATCAATCAGGCCGAGGGGACGTGATACCTAGAGGAAACCCAAAAATTTACTGGACTTCAATGGCCTAAGCCACAGCGAAGCAATATGTGTTTGCCTCCAACGCATTCCCAGAGGTCTGGTCTTTCGACCATTCGCGCTACTCGAGTTTGCCAGAATGTTAGAAACTAGAGAGTTTCAAGGTCGCCCCCAAGTATCAGTCGGGGCGAGGATGGACATGAAACCTTTGGTAATCCAAGAAATTGACTGGACTTTGACGGTTTTAGAGCCTAGTCAAAGCATATCTATTCGACCCCAATGCATTTCCGAGGGTCCGGTCTTTTGACCATCTTTGCCCCTCGAGTTTGCTCGAAATTGGAGACTTGAAAATTTTAAGGTCGCCCCCAAGTATTTGTAGGGTCGAAGGGTTGACGTGATACTTAGAAGAAACCAAGAAATCAACTGGACTTTGAAAGCCTTAGCCACAGCGAAGCATAACTGTTCACCCCCAATGCATTCTCGAGGGTCCGGTCTTTCAACCATCCTTGCCTTTCGAGTTTGCCCGAAATTGGGAGCTTGAAAAATCTCGAGGTTACCCTCAAGTATCAGTCGGGTCGATGGTTGACATGATACCTAAGTTAAACCAAGAAATTCAAAAAGAAACAGGAGATGAAGTATGGGTAGAAAAACTTGTTTATTGATTTTTCTGGATTACATCAATTGTACATGGTTAGGGATATGGCTTGTTATATGAGACTTTCTGTATTATGTTCCAGGGGTTCGGTAAAGGTTCTTCGTCTTTTGTTATTAAGTAGTAAGAACCCCTGTCTATTTTATCGTATACGACATAAGGGCCTTCCCAAGATTCGGCTAGCTTGCCAGCATTCTGAGGTTTTGAAGATTGATTGACACGTCGAAGTACGAGATCTCCAATGTTGAAACTCCATGGTCAAACTTTCTTGCTGTAGGATTTCTAAAGTGATGTGTGGTAGCGACCAAGGTTGGCGATAACTCGGTCTCTGGTTTCATCGATCCATATCATTTTACATGCGAGCTCAAACACATTATCTTTGTCTGGGAGGTTAGGGTCTCGTGAGGGTACTTTGAATTGAGTAGGGAGTACAGCTTCGGTACCATATGTTTGGAGGAAGGGGGTGCATCCTGCAGATTTTCTTAGGGCTGTATGATAGGCCCAGATGACGTGTTGTAACTCTTGAACCCATCGTCCTTTCTTGGCATCGAATCTCTTTTCCAGACCGTCGACAATGGTTTTGTTGATCACTTCGACTTAACCATTGCCCTAGGGATAGTAAGGTGTAGAGGGTGAGAGAATGATGCTGTGTTTTTTGAGAAAGTTTATAAATTTACTGCCAAGGAATTAGGGACCATTGTCGCATCGAATCATATGGGGGTAGCCGAAGCGAGTGATAATGTTTTCCCATAAATGTGTGATAACTTCTTCTTCCCTGGTTCGGCATAAAGGTACAGCTTCAACCAATTTGGTGAAGTAATCGGTTACAACAAGGATGTTATCTCTGCTGCCCGAGGCTTTTGGGAAGGGACCGATGAGATCGATGACCCATCTTTTGAATGGCCAAAAAACTTGACTGAAATGGAGGTCTTAAGAGGGGCAATGGATGTCATGAGCGTGACGTTGGCATTTGTCACAGTATTTTGCATATTCTGCAGCATGTTTTTTCATATCTGGCCAAAATAATCCTTGGGTGACAGCCCGAAGGGCCATAGAATGACCAGCAGTGTGAGCATCGCAGGTTCCTTCGTGAAGTTCAGCTAAAATTGTTGAGGCTTCAGCTTGGGATAGCATCGAAGGAAGACGCCATTTGGGGATTTATGATGCAATTAATATTTGCAGACAGTATACCTGCAGCAATTTTCTAACAACGACTGTCTGGCTTTGGGATCATCTGGGAGGGTGGCGCTGTTAAGGTAATGGATGAACGGTGTTCGCCAATCATCAGGATCGAGACTCTCGCCCCAGTATTGATGGTATTTACTTCCATCTGGTCGATACTTGGGCATTCAAGTACTTCGATATGGAGGGTCCAAGATTCTGACTTTCTGAGCATTGCTGCTATGTAGGTGATGGCATCTGCATGTCTATTTTCTCCTCGTGGGTAATGAGTGATGGTGGATTTTTCAGGAAATCAGTCCAAGCGCTGTTGTATTAAGAGAGCGTAGTCAGCCATGCGACCGTTAGCTTGATTTTCTCCTGTTTAATGTCTCTGAATATGTTAGAAATCTGTAAAAACTACAAGTTTAGGAATGCTGAGGTCGAGTGCGAGGTCGAGGCCATGGATCAAGGCTTCATACTATGCTTCGTTATTGGAACATTTGAAGGTAAGTTTGACAGCTTTCTCTATTCGGTCATTAGTGGGTGTTACCAAGATAATACCAATTCCTGAGCCATTAGGTCCTGCAGATCTATCTGTGAATAAATGCCATGTGAGTGTCCCAATGATATGTTGTTTCGGGTTGGTCTTCTGATAAGCCATTTTCGTGTTCTTCCCAATCAACATCTTCGACCGGGAAGTTGGCTAGAAAGTCTTCTACTGCTTAGCCTTTCAAGGATATTTGCTTCTCGAACATAATGTCATGTTCGCTAAGGTAGACAGCCCATTATTGCACTCGTTTAGATTTTTCTATTTTATTGAGTACTTCGCGAAGGGGATAACTTGTGATAACACGAATGGGGTGTACTTGAAATTATGGTTTGAGCTTGCGGGCTAAATAAACAAGTGTCAGGAGAAAATGGTCAAGTTTCAAATATCGAGTTTCGGTGGGGGTTAGAGTTTTGCTGATGAAGTATACAGGTTTTTCGATGTAGGAATCGAGTCGAATAAGTACTGAACTGATAGAAGTTTTTGTGGCAGCGAGGTATAAAGAGAGTGTTTCGCCTTCGATAGGGGTGCCAATAATGGGTGGACGACCAAGATAAATTTTGAGTTCAAAGAAGGCTTGTTCGCACTCGGATGTCCAGTTGATCTCGGGATTGTTTTTCTTTTTTGCTTTGTGGACGCCTGGTCGCGTAAAAGAGAAAAGAGCCAAGCACATCGGTCTGAGGATTTGGAGATGAAACAAATGAGGGTTGCTATCCTGTTAGCCACTTTTTAGATGTCTTACTTAGTTCGGGGCGAAGGCATGTCTATGAGGGCTCGAATGTGGGTGGGGTCAATCTCTATATCTCATTTACTGATAAGGTGGCTCAAGGATTTTTCGGATGACACGCCAAATTGGCATTTGTCTGGGTTAAGTTTCATGTTATATGTGTGAAGTATTGAGAATATTTATGTTAGGTCTTGGATATGGGTGTTTTTCTGAAGGATTTTGCATAGCATGTCCATGATGTAGACTTCGACAGACTTGCTAAGCAAAGGTTTAAATATGGTTATGACAAGGCGTTGGTAGGTGGCTCCTGTATTTTTAAGGCCGAAGGGCATAATATTGGAACAGTAAAGGCCTTGTTCAGTCATAAAGGAAGTTTTAAGTTGATACTCAGAGAGGAGGGGTACCTGATTGTAACCCGAAGCCACGTCCATCATTGATAGGTACTCATGTCTAGTAGTGGCATCGAGGAGTGCTAAAATTATCGGGAGGAGGAAACTATCCTTCGCTGTATGCTTGTTGAGGTCTGTGAAGTCGACGCAGATTCTGATCATTCCATTTTTCTTAAGGACTGCCACATTGTTTGATATCCAGTCAGTGTACTTTACCTCTCTAATGAAACCTACGGCTATGAGCTTGTCCACTTCAAGGTTCACTGCTTCTCAAAGTCGTGGTGCCAGGTTACGCTTCATTTGTTTTACTGCTGAGGAATAGGGGATGAGGTCGAGGCGATGGCATGCCAGGATGGGGTCAACACCGAGCATCTCCTGAAATGTCCAGGCAAAGATATCTTTGTTTGTTCGAAGGAACTCTGATAGTTCAAGGCGTTCTAACTCATTGAGAAAAGTTCTGATGAATGTACCTCGACCAGGACCGTCGAGTTCGATATAAATAGTGGGTTCGATGGGTGAGGTAGTATCTGTCAAAGTTGAAGGGATAGAAAGAGCCAGTCATTTCTATGGGCAGGTTCTGAGTTTCTGGGTCTGATCGATCTTCAGGTGCTCGCATGGGCGGGCAAGGCATTGAGAGCCTTTAAGATTCCAAGTTCCTTCATAAGTGTTGAAACAAAGGGCCTGATGGTAGGTCAAAGGTATAGCTTGCATGGCGTAAAGCCAACCACGTACAAGTATACCAAGGTATTCGGACTTCTTGTCGATAATAAAGAAGCTGATTTGAAGGGTAATGGGGCCTGTGGTGACGGGTCGACTGATACGACCAACAATGAATTCGGTTGCTCCATTAAAACCATTAATTCAGCATTTGCTGCGGTTATGAGGTCGGTTTTCTTCATGGTTTGAACTGCTTGGAGAAAGAGGACATCAACTGCGTTCCCTGTGTCTATGAGCATTGTATGAAGGACGAGGTTCTCGACTTTAATCATGATGACTAATGGATCGGAATGGGGGAAACAAACTTGTGAAGTTTCACAATCAATGAAAGAAATACCCTCGAGGTGATGGTGATGGCTTATTTCTGGCAGGAGGGTAGGGAATTTCTCTTGATAGGTAAGCTTGTAACATTCTTCGACGCGCTTTCGTTTACTTTTGAAACGTCTACTATCTATGATGTTGACTTCGATGAAATTAACTCTGTAAATGTGTACCTCGGCTGGGTCAGCAGTAGGGTTGGATAGAGGTTTAAGGTAAGGCCCATCAAGGTACCTTGGAAGATCAGCACTATACTGGTGTAGACGCCCTGCTCTGAGGACGAGTTCAAGAGTGCGCTGAAAGGCGAAACATTTATTGGTGTAGTGATAGTTGCATTTGTGATTGGCGTAATAAGATTTGCCTGGTCTGACTTCGATGGGGAAAAGGATATGCCAAATGGGGTCTGCCCGTATGTGCGGTTGAAGGGTACTGAGGGGGGGAATTGAGTAGAGGCAAGACGGGTTTTGGTCGCTTCTTGCGAGCTTTGGCACTGTTATCAATGTTGGGGCATTTGCGGCTCTCAGTCTCCTGTGAGACGGGAGTGACCAGGGGTGTTGAAGTAGAATGGGGGTACTGCTGAGGTTTATTGAAGTTTGTGGTGTATGAAGGCTGGCTCTTCTTGCAGGATTCTTTAAGGCGCTCGGGATCGACATAACCATTGACCTTCGAGAGCATCTCTTCTAGTGTTTGAGGTTTATGGAGAACTAGGTGTTTTTTTACTCGATTGTGATCAGGCAGAGCATTTGAATATGCCATTATAGCATTCGCGCAGTCAAGGTTATCTATTTTCTGGGATTCGTCGAAGAATCTACTGGTGAAGACTTCGAGGGTCTCATTACTGGATTTTCAAAAATTAAACAGAGCGTCAACTCTGACTTCTCTGCCCTTGTTGAAGGAAAACTGGGCGATGAGAAGTTGTGATAGTTGCTCAAAGCTTCATATCGAGCCATTTGGGAGGTTGTGAAACCATCGAAGGGGGCTGTAAGTAAGGCTTGATGGAAAAAGACGACATAACAGGCAGTCAGCCATGGAGTAGATGGTCAGGGCATTTTGCAATTCGAGAATGTGAGATTTAGGGTTTGTGTTATTGTATTTGCTGAGTTTGGGGGCACAAAAGTTGGGGGGTAATTCGATTGCCAAAAGCTTGGGGCAAATCGGGTTACTGAGGCGGCTCCAAGAGTTGGTTGTTGTGCTCGCACTTACGCGAATAGCTGGTTGTATTTTGTAGTCGAAGTCCTGCTGTGTGACATATGCAGGATGAGGGGGAGATTGGGGAATTCGAAGGTTGTGAGGTCGAGCATGCGGTATATATTCATCACTGTGTTCCCCAAGTCCTTCTCAAATAGGACGGCGTCTGGGGTGTCCGGAGGAGAGGAGGGTAGAGTCAGAAGAGTCTTTTATGGGGTAAATTCCAAGGTGGATAGAACCGGTTAGGTGAATAGTATGGGGAACGCCTTCGGCACTGGTGTGAACTGGGGGTATCTCGAGGTTTGGTGAGGGTCCTAGTCGGGCGCGGGCAGATAGGCGCGATGGGTCTGGTGCCTGGGATGGGCGAACAGCTTCCAGAGGCTGTAATCTCTGTAGCTCTCGGACGGTGTTGCGCAACTCATCGATTGCCCTATTCTGTCTGCTTTCATCGTCCAGGTGGCGATTCCGTTTAGTTTCCAGCGTCAGGCAGTAGTTTTTACTCGCCTGGTTTAGTTGGGTCGGGTGGCGCTCCTCTGTTGAGCGACTTGTTAAAATAATAACATTATTTGGGCAGTTACTCCGTCAATAGAGTTGTCTGCCTAGGTTAAATTGGAATGGCGGGTGGGTGCCATTGAAGAGAAACAGTGGATGTTTGAAAATAAAGGGAGGGGGAAAATGAAAAGGGATTGGTAGGGTAGGAAGCACGGACGACGCCAATTATAGGAGCCTAACTTCTTTTAGAGGGGAAGTTGGCTCTTAATACACAGAGTTCGACCATGTGCAGATTTGCTCAAAGGATACCTCTTACGGTACGATATTCCGTCCTTGAGGCTTTGTCTGGTGTCAAAGCTTCGTCTTTAGGGGATATTTGGGAAGTATGTTTTAGGGATCGAGTAGGCTTCGATATATTCAGGTAGGCTGCAAAGTGGGCTTCGAGTATTTGAGGTGGTCGAAGGCTGCGAGTAGGCTATTACAGAGACGATTTCAAGTTTCAGTTTCTCGGTTGTACTCTTTCAATTATTATAATTTTTTTTAGACATGGTGGTTTTGATATTATTCATCACGATTCTATTATTGCCTATGGTTTACTAGTTGATGGGCTATATCGTCTATCTTTTAATCATTCATTTGAAACCTCGTTATTATGTTTATCTACTGAGGCTAGTACTTCTTCTACTTCTAAACTATTTTTAGGAATAGCTTGGAGATTATGCTTCGGGATGGTGTTCTCGATGCTTTAGGCTTCTCTGATTTTCAGACTTGCGTTGGTTGCATTCGTAATAAATTTACCGAGATTTGGAAATTTGACTCTATTCGTAGCACAAACCTTTTACAGCTAATTCATACAGATATATGTAGACCTTTTCCTATACCATCCCATGGTGGTCATCGATATTTTATCACCTTCATTGACAATTTCTCTCATGACACCTATATTTTTCTTATCCATCAGAAGTCTTAATTACCAGATGTATTCAAGACTTTCCTGTTAGTGGCTGAGAAACACTTAAACCGAAAGATCAAGGTTGTCCGATAAGATTGAGGAGGTGAGTAATATGGTAAGATCGATCAAGATGGTCAACATTTAGGATTATTCTATCAGTATTTAATAGATTAGGATATTATAGCTCAATACACTACTCCTAGATTACAAGAGTAGAATGGTGTTTGTGAACGCTGTAATCAAACTTGTTGAAATATGGTTCACAATATGTTATGTCATACCGATTTACCTATGAATTTGTGGGGAGAATGTTTAGGTTATTCCGTCTATAATCAGAATTGAGTTCCTTCTCAGTCTATTTTAATTAATTGCTCTCATCTATGGACTGGGAGAAATCCAAGTTTTAATCTATAATGGTATGTTTTCCCTGATGGAAATCTTCATAATTATAGCGATCTATCCCTTGATCTAACCCAAATTGAGTTATTCTAGTTTGAACTACCTCTATGTCAGACTCACGCATTCTACACGTGGCATCAACAATCAACATTGAAACCTACTCTACCAACTGATAAAGAACATGGGTTGAGCTCAAACAGAAAAACATGAACAAGTTAAAGATACATGTCTCTTACAAACTCAATAGTTACTCTGTCCACCTCCACTAATTACATTATTCAGAGAACGTGCTTCAGCACGATGAAGAACTGCGGAGAAGGCCTATATAAATAAAAAGTTCCAGAAGAGACAAGGACAAAAAAATACATGAGAAATCCCCCAAAATACTACATTTTATTGATTCTTAAAACATCAAAACTTCTAATTTACAAGATCAGGTATTTCTAAGTCGAGAGATCACTTATAATAAGATATTAGCCTTAAACAATAAAAGTTACTATTACAAAAACTATCAACTTGAGGTCATAGTTTTTTTACCTATTCAGAGGTTTTCTATGCTAAATCACCTATGTCATTTCTTATTTTATGTTAGTTTTGTCATAGGAACATTGGTGTAAGAGCTAATTCCATGCCATCTAAAGCTTGCAAAATTTGGCCATTACATTTGGCGCTGTCTGTGGGAAAGAAGGCATTTCTATGATATCCTAGGGCATACATTCACTCAACTAGAAATTCCAATCATGGTCACTTCCAAATGACCAGCAACTGGAATCAAGCTCGATCTTTCAGTTGAGCCAGAATAACTTACAAAGCTACGGACAAATCTCAACACCGAAACAGTGAAGCGTAATTAGCTCGAACGCCAATTAACTCTTGATCGAGAGCTCTGGGAAAAAGAGCTCGAAGCTGAGCGACAAGCTTGTTTGAAAGCGTTCAAACGACATGAAGACTAGAAGACAACCATGCAGAATACCTTACAAGCTCTGTAAAATAGTCAGGCTCCTCCAACCATAGATCATGATCAATTGCAAAAAACCTCCCGAGTTTCTGTGCGGGAAAGGTTGGGACCTCAAGGAGCCACCAGCAAAACTATTTTCAGAAATATTCAGCATGAACCTCAGCCTTCCATTTATTTGGGCGATGAAATTAAGTCTGAGATCAGCCAAGGTCAATGATTTTCCTTATGTCAGGAGGAAAAACAATGACCTCAACCTCGAGTTCCAGCACGTGATCGTTTGAGTGAAGGTACCGGTACTCACAATCCTCAATCTCCTCATCAAGCCACTCAACTGACAAGTCAATATGTTATGCAAGAACATACAGATCAGAGTATTAAGGAGTTGATCAAAGCACAAGTTTTGGGCACTACAGACAACCTTATAAAGTTACAAGGAAGTCCAATTCCTAAAGAACTATTCGATATGGAAATACCGAAAGGTTTCAATACACTAAAAACCCGCGAATATAAGGGCACCGATCCAAAGGGGCACATTCAACTGTACCGTGATTCATTGGGGCTGTATTCCAACCTTCACCACATCCTCTGTCGTTTGTTTACAACAAGTCTACTGGACGAACCGCTCCGGCGGTTCCACTCTTTGCCTGAAGGCTCTATACGCACATTTGACCTGCAATAAAAATATTCCATCAAGACGTATGCTACCAACAGAGACAAAGAGGAGAATTTATATTCTCTTATCAGTCTTAAATAGTCACACGAGGAGAAGCTTGAGAAATTTGCAAAAAAGTTTTTAGAGCTTACGCATAAAGTAGTCAATCTTGATCAAAAAATAGTTGTTACTACTTTTACCAACGCGCTCCAACTCGACTACAAGGCCAAAGAACACCTCTTCCTCAAGAAACCTGCGAGCTTAGAAGGTATGATCCCTAAGGTCAATAGTTGAGTCGACCTGGAAAGGATGATGTTCGAAAGGCATATATCTACTCAATTTTTCCTAACCACGAAATGACCATCTACAGATTGAGCCACTGAACCAAAGGAGGATCAGGGTGATCAACAGCGCTCCAAGGGAAATACTGGCAACCCTCAGAAAGGCAATTCACAACCAAACTGGTGCTCCCAAGGATGAATATTTGAATCTCCATAATTTTTCCAATCCTCTCCAAGGATAAGCTCTACCGTCTCTCTCAACCATTAGAACCAATCGAGAACTGCCCGTATTGTATGTATCATAAGGTAAGCCATCATTCTACTGACAATTGTTATGCTTTACAGAGGCTGCTCAAATATATTTTTAAAGAGAGACGGATATTCGAATACAGTATTGACCTAGAATCATACAAGGATGGAACCTATAAGATGCAACTTGAGGTCTTCCAGGTCGAAGATCAAGTTGAGGAAAAACATCTCTACCATATGCACCATAGAAATATGATCAAAATCTATCAAATCACCAACTCTTGCCGATTTAAGCGTAAGAGACTGTCAGAATGCTGCGATCTCACACCTCAAGACAAAGAAGCCAAGCTTCTGCCTGAGTCAAGCAATCGCCAGCTTTGGATCTCATTCAAAGATTGGGACATTAGTCATGTAAATTTTCTACATCATGATGCATTGTTCATAATGCTAAAGATGAAAATTTTTGTCATGCACAGAATGATGACCGATACTGGAAGAGGTATTGAGATTCTCTTTCGGAGTACAATTGACCAAATGGGATTGGCCGATCAAGATATTCCAAGCGACACCGATATTAGTGGATTCAAAGGTTCTATAGAAGAGCGACTAGGCAAAATCATCTTACCTATTACCGTAAGACCAGCCACCATCGCCGTCATCTTCTACATAATCAGTGCCAAATCTTGTTATCTCGAGATTATGGGCTGCTACTGAATTCACAACGTAAAAGCAATTGCTTCCACCTATCATCAAGCACTCTGCTTCAAGCACAATGATGGTATCTCTGAAATCAAAGGTAGTCAAAAGCTTTCTCAAGCTTCTGAAAACACCGGCTCAGCAATTTTAGATACCTTAGACAGATATGTTTCATAGTAATTATAGAAAGCTGATCACCTTGATGATCAGCCTTCCACAGAAGAGCCTATAATACGTTAACATTAATGGACCTAGTAGAGGTACTTTCATCGGTACTAAGCTGGTTCAGCAAGATAAAGATACTCTTATTCAATTCTTACGAATAAATTGAGATATTTTTGCGTGGACTTTCAAAAAGATGCCTAGGGTCGATCCGGCCAAGGCATGTCTCAAATTGACCATCAACATCAACGCTACAGTAGTCAAACAGAAATAACGATGACTATCACCTCGACTTCGAGATGAAGTTAACATGGAGATTGAGAAACTGATTAAAGTAGGATTTATTCGAGAAGCCAAATCCATATTGGATATCCCACATCGTCGCTGTCCTAAAGAAGAATGGAAAAGTCTGACTTTGCTTAAATTTTACAGATCTAAACAAACACACTCCAAAGGACAGTTTCCCTCTTCCCAATATTCATCAAATCCTTGATTCCACAGTAGGTCACAAACTTCTATCAATGATGAACGCTGCTTCAGGATAAATCAAATTTCACACTTGGAAGAAGATCAAGAAAAGAACACTTTCATCTATGAAAGGGGACTTTACTGCTACAAAGTCATGCCCTTCGGACTCAAAATCGCAGGCGTGACTTATCAACGATTGATGGCTACTATGTTCAAAGCACATCTTAGGAAAGTCGTGAAAATCTACATTGATGATCTCTTGTGCAAGAGCATACAGTCAGCCAACCACATTACAGATCTCAACACAATATTCAACATTCTTTGATCTTACAAGATGCGTCTTAATCCTGATAAATGTCAATTCAGAGTACATTCAGGTCGATTTCTCAGCCATCTCATCAGCATGAAAGGGTTGAGGCCGATCCATATCAAACTCGGGCTCTCCTTAACATGTCATCTCTAACTACGATAAAAGACGTACATAAATTTGTCGGCAAGATTGCCTCTATTAACCGATTTGTTTTGAAATCTTTAGACCGTTGTCGTTGGCTATTCCTACTACTCGTGGTTGTACCAAATAAGGAAAAGTTCTGCCAAATGTAGAGGTCCAATGGATATAAGAATGCGAAGCAGCTTTTTAGGATCTCAAAACCTATTTGGGGAGGTTTCCCATATTGAGCACCCCAATAGATAATGAGGAACTGATTCTCTACCTAGCAGTTACAGATACTTCAACCAGCTCGATTCTCATTTGACTTGAAGGGAAAATCTAGAAACCCGTCTACTTCATCATCAAAACCCTCACCCTAGTGGAAATGAGGTATTCTAAAATCGAGAGACAATTCTAACTCTTGTTTATGCTTCACAAAAACTTAAGCACTACTTCCAAACTCATTAAGTCAAAGTCATGACAAACTACCCACTTCAGGAGGTTCTGTCCAAAAAGAAAAAATCAAGGAGAGTACAACAATTGTCAGTTAGCTTGGGAGAACATGGTATCAAGTTCGAACTTACCAAAAGGTTCAGGCCGTTGCTAATTTCTCACAGTTTTTCCAGTAGAAGATCCCAAGTGGGAGGAGCACGATCTTGACCTTACAGAGGAATTTACCAAAGATCCACCCCCCAAAGCATTTGACGAGCGAGCTGAATGGATAACAAGGAAAGGGTAGAGATTTCTAACAGATAGATCAGTAGGACCCGCAGGGTCAGGAATTGGAATCGTATTGATTGCCCCTTCCAACGGCAGAATCAAAAAATCAATGCGCTTTGATTTTAAAGCCTCCAACAATGTCACCGAATATAAAGCTCTCATTCATGGACTCGACCACACACTGGAGTTCGATATCCCAAAATTCTTAATTTACACAGATTCACTACTCATCGTCCACCATTATTCTGAGCAATACAAGAAGAATTGCAAGATGACCGAATATGAAGCTTTCTCTCATTGCAGATAGAATGAGCAAGTTAACGCAAGCAACTCTCGATTATCTTCCTCGAGGTGAAAACAGACACGCCGATTCCTTGGCATATCTTGCCGGGGACTTGGGAACAGAAGCTCGACATCTCCAGATCGAAGTAATTTCAACCCCCACCATTGATTGTATTTCTGTATGTATGATAAATACTAGGGCAATAAATGGGAAGATGGCGATTGGAAAAAGTCCTTCCTAGCCTGTCTCGGTATCGACAACAAATACAACGAACCACTTCCAGCAGATCCAGAGAAGTACCGACAGCTGATCGATAACTTAAAGTGTTACACAAATTAAAATGGTTCTTTATACTACCGTTCTGTCATGGAGCCTTACTTAAAGTGCCTCTCCAGAAAGAAAGCGGATGAGATACTCTGTGATCTATATGAAGAGAGTTGTGGCTCCCACGCTGCAGGTCGATCACTCATAAACAGAGCTATTATATAAGGAGTATTCTGGCTGGGCATGTGCAAGCAAGCAGAAGAGTACTCAGATAAATGTGATACATGCTAATGATATGGACAAATGATATGCCCCCCTACGCGTGAACTAAATGCAAGCAAGGTGTTTTGGCTATTCAAAAGATGGGTGCTCGATCTTGTCGTTGAATTTCCAAATTCTCCAGGTAATCGCCGATACCTACTCATAGCTACTGATTATTTTACAAAATGGGTAGAGGTAGTTCCACTCTGTCAAACCAGAGAAGAAGAGGCCATCTCTTTTATCTGGGAACACATCATTACTCGGCTTGGATGCCCTCACCTAATTTATATCGATAATGGTCCACAATTCATTAGAGAAAAAGTCATAGCTTTCCTCAACAAGCACAATATCATCTACTCACCATCTAACCCCTATTACCCTCAAGGCAATGGGAAAGCCGAAATCACCAATAAAACCATCGTGGATGGACTCAAAAAAAGGCTTCACACTCAGAAAAAAGGGAACTGGGTTCGAAGACTTCCTCATGTCTTATGGGCATATCGTACCACTCCACATCAATTAACTGGCTGCACCCCATTCATCCTTGCCTATGGGATCGAAGCCATCATTCCCTCTAAATACCATCATCCAGTGAGAGATAACGAGCTTACTAACGAAGAAAATGAGTATGAATTGGCCTACAACCTCAATTAGATCGATGAGACCAGGGAATGCGCCATTGCTAACCTAGGTTGATATCACCACATACTGGCCAGTTCATACAATAGACGAGTCAAAAGCCATACTTTTTACATTAACGATCTCGTCTTCAGAGAAATCCCTCAACACAAAAAAGAGCCTCATACCGGGAAATTAGCAAAAAATTGGGAGGGTCCATTCCTTATCACAGGTCTCATAGGCCTGGGATCATATTACCTCATGACAGAAGAGGGAGTCCACATTCAAATCCTTGGAACACTAGGAGACTGAAACGGTACTATCGTTAAGTCCCTCACTACTCCATTTTAAATTCTCATTTTTTCCGTTCCAAAAGTGAGATTTTCATCTCCATCCAATGTACATTTTTTTCTATTTAATAAAATCTTCCCATTTTTTCCCTCACAACTCTCTACTTACACGTAGAAAATACATAGATTAAGGCATAGGTAATACTAGCTTTCAATCAACCTCTATTCCGGTTAAAACAAGGATAACACTTGATTTGACCGACTCTACTATACTCCAAGATTAAAACAAAGGTAATACTACTTTTCAATCGAGGAACTCTATCATAAATAAGATAAGGCAAAGGTAAAACTAGCTTTCATCTCACTCAATATGGCTGCGACATTATACCTGTTAAAATAAGGATAACACCTGATTTGACCGACTTTACTATATTCCAAGATTAAAGCAAAGGTAATACTAATTTTCAATCGAGGAACTTTACCAGACATATGGTAAAGCAAAGATAAAACTAGCTTTTATCTCACTCAATATGGCGGCGAAATTATACCAGTTAAAATAAGGATAGCACTTGTTTGACCAACTCTACTATACTCCAAGATTAAAATAAAGGTAATACTAGCTTTCAATCGAGGAACTCTGCCAGACATAAGATAAAGCAAAGGTAAAACTAGCTTTCATCTCACTCAATATGGCCGTGACATTACTACTCTACGATTAAAATGAAGGTAATTCTAGTTTTCAATCAAAGAACTCTACCAGACATAAGATAAAGCAAAGGTAAAACTAGCTTTCATCTCTTAATATATCTGCGATAGATACTATTTTCAGGTTACATATACAACCACTACAATGGATTCTTTTCTATGGTTGGGAGGTCAGCCACACTTTCCCCTACAATAGGAGGATGACCAGCCATAAATTCTCAAGCTCGAGCAGTCACAGTAATCCTGCCCTATTTTACCAACTCAGCAGGTCGAGATCCTAACTCAGTTTCCATGGAGTTCATATAATTTCCTCGATCCATATCAGCTCTGCAAATATATGCCCTTTCTTAAAAGCATTCGCGCAAGGTATTTCTCTCTAACTCAAGCCTTTTTACCTCCTCTACAAAATAGGCGATCACTGCCATCATCAATTCTGAGCGCGATGCCTCGGGCATAACCGCCTTAGAAAAATTTGATATCGCTATCTGAAGGTGATTATGCAGCCTATTATACCGTTCTTCTTGCCATTTTATTTAACTATTTATTTGAGCCGTGAATACAATATTCTCTTACGCCTTATTATCGGCTTTAACTGATTCATCCTGATTAATTGCCCCCAAATCTGCCACCTGAGCACGAAGTTCCTCAAGCTCCCTATTAAAATCTTCCCCAGCCGGAGACTACTTTAGCAACTCCTCTTGCTTCTTAATCAAAATATCCTTACCCCTGATAGTCCGTACTAGCTTTAATTCCCTGGTAAGAGTAGTATCCAACTTACTTTGGTACTCCCTTAACTGTTCATTTCATTTTAGCATATAACCTAAAGTTCGAGCTACAATTCTTTCCAGCTCTCTTATTTGAGCTAATAGGCTAACTACATCCCCTTGAACAAGGGAGACCTTGACATCACATTTATTCATCCTTGAGCATTCTCTAGCCTCGGTGTTTCTAGCACGCGAATTGGCCTATGCCAATTCGGTCTTTAATTATGCCACCCTTTTATTCAACTTATCACACTTCCATTGTACCATCCAAAACTCAATATCCTTAGCAGGTAAGGTTGCATTCAACTATTCAACTACAACTTCAAAGGTAGATAGGTCATCTCGAACTTTCTTCAGTTCGCTATTTTTCTTGACCATTTTCTTCTTCAATCGTTCCAGCTCTTTTATGGTACTCACTAGATCAGCTTGAGTTTTCTCTTGATCGTTCGTTTTACTGATCATTTGGTCCTTCAGACTGGCAACAGAATGACTTAGTACTTCCTCTAATTTATTTAACACCTGTATATGGTATCAAGCCATGTCAGCATCCCTACTCTTTGCCATCAGCACGTCATTCTAGATTTTGAGATTCGTTGCATGTTTTTTCATATTTGCGAGCTCTTTTTGCCATTTACTAATTTTGGCATCCTTCTCCTTGATCTTCTTAGCAATGTCGTCAGCAGTGTGGGTTACCTCAACAAACTTGAAGTGTACCTTTACATGTTTATCTTCTCTGTCTTCATTTGCCTCTCTCATCCTATCAAGCTCCTCCGCAAATTCTTGGTTACATTTGTGTATCCCATCTTCACGAAAGTGACCTGACTCTAATTCAACCTACAAATCAAAGATATAATATATCATGTTTGATTAAGACATTCACTCGATACATCATTTCATTTCTAACAAAATTTCTATTTTTTGACATCTACTCTCAATTGGACGAACAACAATACATACTTCCAATTCTAAGTACACATTCTTTATATTCTAATTTTTTAATATCTTACTACTTTCTATACACTATTGAGTGCCAATACCCATAAACTGATCGCAAGTTTTTGGTCTGTCCTTATACTCCACTTTTTACTTTGTAGCTCTAGTCTAATGAAGTATACAAGTCAAATATTTCTTGCTCTTTTTTAACCTGTAGCTCCACTTGCAAAGACAACTAGGACGCTGAGACATCTCTTACCTTAGAGAGATTAGTCACTAAATCTTTTATTCTGAGGCGCGTTTCTTTGCGTTCCTACAACAAGGTTTACAAAAGCGTCTTAGCCTATAGAAATCTATCCAACAAATAATATTCTAACATATTTCAACATTCCAAACCATTCATATAATCACATAGCAACATTCTACTCTACCTTCTCATTTCCTCCCTCCAGACGCTCATTATCATCCGCCTGGCTGTCTCATACCATTTGAGGAGAGACACCATCCAACCCGTCCATAACTCTTACAACAATATCTTCCACCACATCCCCTTTCTCCTCCTTAACATAGATGTCCGCTGAAAGATCGTTAATCTCCACCACTTGAGAAGCCTTCAGGGCCTTAAACCGCTTCTCCTTCAAAATTAAGTCAGCTTTCAGACAAGCTACCTTCTTCCCAAGCTCGACCTTCCCCTTCTTCAGCTCAGCTTTCTCCTCCGCGATCCCGAGGCATATCCTCTTCATCAAACAAGCAACCTACAAAATCAAATAACACTGACATCACTGTTAGCACAAATCACTATACAAAATTCATCACATATTTAAACAAATGAACTTACCATTTTGCTCATCTCCTCCTCCCCATTGAGAGTTACAAACCTCGCCTTTTCCTATACCTCCTTCAGCTCATTGCCTATAACAGATCGATCCTCAATGACCTTTGCCCCAATTAGTTCAGAAGGCTCGACCCTCCTCTTTTTTGCCCCTCCTTCGACCTCCCCACTTTCTGTTATTCCCGAGGTCGAACCACGCTTCTTCATCTTCTTCTTTGGAAATGCCCGAGTTATCTTGCTCGACATAGTAGACTCTAGCATACCCACGAAGTCCACTTCAGAGGCCTTGGGTAAGTTTACTCGCCTCTCCCCATCAATTATCCTCTTCTTGTTACCCTCAACACCTGCCATTAGCCTCGTTGATAGAGATTTTTGAACTTTCACAGACCGGCTGTTATCATATTTCTTTCTTCTAATGTCGAGTTCTTTCAGCACAGCCTCAATCTCAGTCCCTTCCTGTGCAACAGTATCCAATAGAGACTTCTTCCTCGTCACCCTTGGTTGAGGACCTGTCAGTCAATAACACACTATCATCAGCAAAGCAACATACAGTTTCAACATATCAATCTTATATATTATACATTATCATACTTACTTTGATTTACAGTTCTACACAGAAGTTCCAGGGGTTCTTCATCATCTCTCTGAAGGCAATCATCCTTCACCCATATCATATTATCATTCCAAGGTCGACCTGTTAAGTTCAGATCGTAAAATGAGTCTGAGTCAAACTCAGAAAAAAAATATGTCCCTCCACTTGCAGAAAAGTTATTTACCCCATAAAATTGCAAGACATCCTCAGGAGATATCCTCCTCTCAATCTCATCCTCCTCCTACAACTTATTCAAGAATTCACAAACATTTATCACCTCCCACATATTCCTGTTTAACTGAACAGGACATGCCCCGATGATGTTCATAATCCCTTTCACCAGAATACAAAGGGGAAGACTCAACCCGTACTTCAACCTAGAAAAGTAACACAAAAAACTCTCCGTCAGGTCACCCTGGATGTTTCTGTAAAAATACACCAACGAGATCGATTCGTCTAAGCCCCTATCTCGTTTCACCCTCTCCAAATCAGCCAATAGAAAGAAATATTCGTCTAAACCTTTAAATGACAAAGATGAAGCATTCCTTAAATTTTATCTCACTAACTACTGGCAGTTATTATGCCTCGCATTAGCCATCCTTGATTTTGGAACCAAGGCATCCCCTCCACAATCAATGTCAGACGTCTTGCACCTTTTCGGTGAAAATGTTTTACCATCATTACACTTTGCCCTATATTTTAATCTATTTTCATCTCTCTTTTCCAACTCTCCCTTTGACCTCCCCTCACTCATGATGACTCACACTTATACGCAATCGGGTTTTCCCAGCTTCTATATAAGAGATAAAATCAAAAGCTATCTTTTTTTTTTTCTATTTTTGCTTATTCTACTTATAGAAGTGTTGATGTCATTTCCAAAGCTCTCAAAATTTTAAAAGTATTCAAATTCATTATTCATAATAGTCATAAATAGTATTTGCAATAATAGAGGACAAATTCAAAATTCATTCTCATTTCATTACTTTAAAAAATATTCGAACTCATATACTTACATACATACCACCCCTATTTACATTCACTTCATTATCATCCCACTCTCATCACAATTCACTCTCTCACATATAATTATACCTAAAACATCCCTGATGTTCTGGTGAACCGTATCCAATCATTTTCCCTCCAGCAATCCTCAAATCTTCTAGTTCGATCTCTTCTTCAGCAATCAATCCCACAACATCTTTTTGAGCTGCAGGTTCCACCATTACTTCTTTAAATAGCTCCTCATAAAAAATATGTTCAAACTCATGTTACCTACCCTTCCAATCTAATCCTTCAAATTAATACTTCCTCACTGGAATTCTACATCATAATCAAACAAGCCAAATATTCACTCCTGTACTTCAGCTATCTTTATCGCCAACCGCCCCTCAGCGGTATAATAAATTCTCTCAGATCGAGTCTACACCATTTATATTCTCTTCCACCATTTTAAAGCTCATTTCCCCTATTTATACATTTTTGATACGAATCCCCTACAGTTCATGATATTATCTTATTCTTTCATAGCAGAAAACCCTAGTATCTTGACAAAAGTTATTTGAACATATCTCTCCCTATCGACCTCAGTCAGTTCGGCCTATTCCATATTGAGCTTATTCTTTCCAAATCTAATTTGTCAAAATGACCTCCCTTAGCTCAAATTTCCCATCCTCAATATTCTACTGTTTTTCACTCACCCAATAAATCACAGTCACTCAGTTCGATCTTTCATTACACATATTTCATGTTACAGCCATATATTTATAGCTCGATTATTATAACCAGGTTGTAAGGTCTAATTTCATACATAACATTTCATCCTATATTTGTAAATCTTCGAATCATTCATAGCTCGATTTCTAGAGTTATTCTATACATATATCAGCACAGAGTTTAGATAAGAAATTTTATTCAGCTCGGATAGAAATTACAGGTACTTTAAAGATAATAAGTCTTTCATGTACTCTAAAATTAGATGACAGGTCTTTCAGGTACTTTGAGTCATCAAATCCTTTAGTTCATCTAACTTCAATAATGTTTCACTCCAAGAATCCTCTTATACAAAGTAGGAATTGGAAGTCACCATAGGCCCTTCTTCCATCACACCATCTTACTATGACTAGAAACTGGGTTTGGAGGATGTCTGGGCATGAAACCAGATGACTCAGTACTTGAACCAGCCCTTCAAATAAAAGGTCTTTTTAGTGCCAAGTAATAATGGAAGTACAGAAGCAGACTTCTATTCTCCATCTCCCTTCTCCACTACCACCATCGCGTCCTCTAGAGCCACCACCTCTATAGAGTTGGTAGAGATGAAGAGAGCCCGACCTTAGAATCTAGTCCTACGGAAGACATCAGCGTAACTACCCCGTAGTTTGGCCAAACCCTACATCTGTCACCCCAACCTTTTCTTCTACAAGGATACAAAGACATATCCAATGTTGCTCGCCTGTTAAGACAACGTGATAAAATCTCCACATACAATAAAAATAATCCTCAGCTTTAGCCGCTTCTTCTTCCGACATACCTTGATACGTCGGTGGAATGGGAATGGGGGTAGGCATCTCCAAAGACTAATCTCCAAAGTATCTCAACTTTAACTTTTGTATCTCGACAAAAATCCACCCTTCGTGAACCATTATCCGGGTCTTCACCATCATCAAAACTTTCAGAGAATTTTATAGTAAACAAGCAAACTTTTCTACAATCCTCGGTACAAGAACAATTTATATAACCTCAATATTCAATGTACAGGTACTTTTGCCCAAGCGTTATCATTCAATACATACTAAACTCTCAAAACCCTAAGCATTGCTTACTTAAATATTCCTATCAACATTCAATATACAAACGTCCCCCTATAATACGTACATTATCCTTGCAGCCAAATCCATATCATTACTTCCTTTATTTTTACACTCCTAACCCAAATACCCTTATACCCTCAAAATTATTTCTCAACCAAAGCTACCTGTGACTTCGGTTGTGAGGGGGCGATTGTATGGGCCTATGCATCGATCTGATACAAATCAATATATTCCAGCTCAAACTACCTTCATGTCATAGTCAAGCATTTTACACGTGACATCAACAGTTAACATCGACACCTACTCCACAAATTGATGAAGACCATGGGTCGAGCTCAAGCAGAAAAATATGAACAAGTCAAAGATACATGTCTCTCACAAACTCAACAGTTACTCAGTCAACCACCACTAACCACATTATTTGGATAACGTACTTCAGCACGATGAAGAACTACAGAGAAGGCTTATATAAAGAAAATGTTCTAGAAGAGACAAGGACCAAAAAAATACATGAGAAATTACTAAGAAAACTTCATTTTCTAGATTCTCAAAACATCAAAACTTCTTATTTACAAGATCTGGTATTTCTAAGTGGAGAGATGACTTGTAATAAGATATCAGCCTAAAGCAATAAAAGTCACTATTACAAAAGCCCTCAACTTGAGGTTGTGGATTTTTACCTATTCAGAGGTTTTCCATGCTAAATCACCTATGTCATTTCTTCTTTTATGTTATTTTTGTCACAGGAACATTGGTGCAAGAGTTAATTCCAAACCATCTCGAGCTTATGGAATTAGGCAATTACAGCCAATACTTTACAAAGGAGGTTGCAACTCTAAGCTATAACATACTAGATTTTATGTAGAAATTTAGCAAACCTGCAAAAAACTACGACCTCAAGGAGGGTTTGATGGTGAGATCCAATATGTGTCGTTATTATAATTATTGAAAGATAGAGCAAATGTAAATAGTAGATAAATATAGAAATCCCGGATCCCTCTTATCATAAGCTCTACCAATATTTATAATGGATACGGGAAGTTACAAAAAATTGGTCTCTTATCTTATAGATAGTTGGCAAGCTTTACAGATCTCTAGCAATGGCTTTATTTGACCAAGTGTAATGGCGACTGTAGAGGATAGAGATTTATAGTTGTGGATTTGACATCTTCTTAATTGGCCATGTATCTTTGACTTGGTTTTGCTAGCTTCTCCTTGTCGAATATGGGGAGCATGCTACCATAATATCTTCTGGAATGATTAGTAGTTTGTCCTTATCAAATCTAGGGAAAATGTTACTACATAATCACTTGCATGCTTGGAAGTGTCTTTGAGAAGGGTTTTGAGACTCGGAGTCCAACTGTTAATCTGATCAGTATTGCTATGCTACCATATTTATCTAAAATTAACACTATGATGAGTACGGTCCCAGACTAGCTATTGTTTCAGACCCAATTTTGTTCCATCTCCAGCCCAGCCTTTTGCCCCTATTCGGAAATCCTCAAAAGAAAGGCGTTCAGCTATTTCATTAGATTACCATCTTTATTCAGTTGAAGGAGATTAATATGTACCAACCAAAAGATTTTGAAACCAAAGGGAAGGTGTGACTATTTTGCAAACTAATCACTCTATCTATGGTATCAAATAAGTATCTAGGAAGTGGTGCCAACATTTTCATGAGGTGGTTTAGAACCATGATTTTGTCAAGTGCAAAATGGATCCTTGTATATATACATCAAACAAAGTGGAAGATATTTTGCATTTACAGATTAATTTATAGGAGATCGGATGAGCTCATTATTTTGGGCTATTCTGATTAAGATTTTGAAGGGGACAAAGGTGATAAGAAGTATACTTCTGGTTACATTTTTATGCTTGCTCATGGCGCTATCTCATGGAGAAGTGTCAAAAAGTCTATTGTAGCTTCCTCGACTATAGAGGCGGTGTATGTGGCTTGTTATGAGGCTTCCCGATAGGCTATATGGCTTAAGCAGCTTTTTTCTTAGATGAATGTTGTTAATTCCATTTCTAGAATGTTACGAGTATTTTTTGCGGTAATGAGTCTATCATCAACTATGTTAAGAATGATAATGCGACTATGGATAATAGGTATATTGACATTAAATATGATGCTATCATTGATAAAGTATAGAAACAGATAATCGATATTCCCCATTTGTTGACACTAGAGATGATTACTGATCCGCTTACTAAGGGACTTTCGAGACCAGCCCTCAGGGGACATGTTATGCGCATGGGATCGCTGGAATCTCTTTTAGGATCACTTTTTTATATGGGAGTAGTTATTGATTTGTTTGATTTACTATTATTGTATTAAGATTCTTTATCCCGGTAGAAGTTGTTCCCAGTTATTATTTTTGTCGATATTCAGTTTTTATTTTAATTTTTTAGCTGTTATTATATTTGGATCCGTTATTATATGTGTACATATTCAGTTTTAATTATAGTTATGCAATTGTAATAAAGTTTTAGATACAAGTGATTTTATCACATGACGATTGTCCAAGTATCAAGTGCCTATAGAGAATACTAAAAGGTTTCTCAAGTTTGCTTGGGTTGGATATGGGTAGGCTCCACATTATTTGGCCTATATTTTAGAATAAGCAATCGTCTTCGCATAAGGGTTTGTCTAAGTATTAAAATGACATATGTCTGGTAAACACATGTAACAGGATAGTAATAGAAATCTACCATCACATCATTAAGGTGTGTATTTTCCATTCATATACTAAACTCTACTAGTAAATAAAATATACTTGAAAGCTATTGAGATTACTAGCCCGACGTCCATGCTACGAATTAGACATATATTCAAAGGCCTGAAAAAAAATTATCTGAAAACCATGTTAGGCGTCTTTTTAGTCGTAGAGTAATAGTCGATGTAACATTTCCTTCGAATAATTATCATGCGTGTTTTAAAAAGCAAAGGATAGTCATCCATTTTTCATAAAACCATGAATCAGATTAATTATTTTTTATTAAAAAATTGAGTTAGCGAGCAGGTGGGAGATCGCTGGATTTTCCATCTATACCTGCATAAGTCAATATTTTTTTCTTTCGATTCACGAGTACACATATTAATAGGTCGCATAGATGTTATTAGTTGTGTCCAATTATTAAACCAAGTTAAAGGTTGGTGAGACCTAATATTACCCTTTTTAAGGTTTGAGGGTATAATGGAAAATCTACTCCAACCCTATTAGGTTAAATAAAGGGGAAGTCCTTCTTGAAGCCTATAACACAAAAAATTATCCCGTTAAGGTCTGTAGCCAATCCAAGGGAAGACTCTACTTAAGTGAAGTACCCACAACCAAGAGTTTCCGTCGATAATCCCCGCCAGTTTGCTAAGGCTGCCGGGGTTTTATGCCAATTCTTGACATAGACCTAGGATTCTTAGAAGTAATATTTTTCATGCTTTTTCACATAGTTCATGGTCATACCCGAGATTGGTGATAATTTTTCCTCTTTCAGTTTTTAATCATGCGAGTATGCCTTATAAAGCAAAAGCTTTTTAGAGCAAGTTTGGCTTTTCTTTTATACTTTCTGAAAAAACTTATTCTTAGGTAGTTGTCTCCCTTAGAGTGAATTATTTATAACATAAATGTTAAATTTATCTTATTCTAGGAAAAAGCTTTATGAAGATATTGGTAATATAACTTTAGTGAAATACAACTTTTGAAAATATATCGAGAACAATTTAATTTTTTTGCTAATCACAAAGTAGTACATCGAGTTTAAGAGCACAATAAATGAATATTCTAGTGTATACTTGGTAAAATATCAAAGTTTTTTTGGGTTTTCTAGTCAGCATATCATTTTGCCTAAATATATTTAGTTTAAGTGCAGGAAATTTGCCAAAACTATATCATAAATTGTCGAACTATCAATATTTTACTTTCTTTAAAAAGTATATAAAAAATAGTATTTCTACCCCCAAACTTAAATGAAACATTGTCCTCAATGTTAGTGAACAAAATTAAATACATCCAATGGGAAAAAAAAACTTGAACTTCTTACCAGAATGTGTATTGGGTTGCCTCTCAGGAAGCGCTAAGTTTAACAGTCTTCAGCCAGACGAATATGCCCCCAAATTGAATGTTGTGAAATGGGTCAAAAGGGTTACAATTAAAGTATAGGAATTGATAAACTATCTAGGTTGCAAGTTATCCTTGAATAACCAAGGAACACCAAAATTGTCCTTATCCTTCTATAACTAGATAATAGAAAAATAGTGTTTTTCCTTATTTGTACCTAATTATTTTGATGCAATCATGATACATATAAATAATTCAGAATCTAATCCTTCAAGATAAAGATTTTCTTTATTTAATTTATAGGGGATATGACTTTGAGATAATTTTTAAGGTATAGCCCATATACAAAAAAATATCTTGATATTCATCATTTATCAAAATATGATTTGAACCAATAAAGTGATGCCAATCTGTTGGTTGTGGGTCATGATCAAGTTTGTATGACTCACTATCAGGTAATAATACTTGTACTATTTTGTGGATTACAGTGTCATCCCAGTAATTGAAATAATTAAAAAATTGATCAATAGTTGTAATATACCATAAAGAAAGGCCCACTGCTCATTAGTTTGTAACATCACGATTTGTGTTAGGTAAACGCAACTCATGGCTAGACTGGGGTGACTCATAAGTTGGCTAGGAAGGAAATGAAAAGTTGATAATATCTATAGTAGGTTCGGCATTTTCCACTTTTTTAACCTTCGTACAAATATCATCACCTATAAACTCCTTTTGTATTTTTGTATGATAAGTCGGTGATTCCATATATTCATATACTATCTCGTCATCATCTTCATAAGAGAAATCATTAGAAGAATGGGAAATTATTCAATCTTAGTCATAGTTTCCTTCAAAAAAATTGTTGGGTTGGTATATGAAATGATGGATGGTGACATCGATGGTTGAATGTTGAGGGCTAAATTTGGAGGTGACTGAGAAATAATTTTATTCTATATGTTAGCTGCTTCTTCAAGATCTTTTTAAGACATAGGATCGTCGACCTCAATATTGTCGTAATGGCTGACAATTGAGTTATCTGAGTCTCTAATCTAGAGTTAGATTAGGTCGCAGAAGTTTGATGTAGCAACTCATTTTGCTAAAATTAAAACATTTCCTTTCATAAATTGTAGATCTTGTTACTGACTTTCAATTACTTATTACATGAAGAGATATGACATTATCTAAGGACAATTTGGGTGGAGCAGGTGAAAATTGATTGGATGACTCAATAATCATATGAGCCTGCATATAGGAATGAGGTTGGATAGGTTCCACATATTATTAATTTTGGTAGTCCCTTCATTGAAAATGATTTTGAGGTTGTTGCGAGATATCGAATTGTGAGATGTATGGATTCTAAGGTTCTTGCATGTATAAGATTTTGAGATAAAAGCAACACCTAATATAAGAAACAACCAATCAAACCTAGACTTTAATACTTCAACGTTTTTTAGAAGTAATAAATAGGTCTCCCCTATATTCTTTTATATATGTTCAAAATGGGTAAGATAGCAAAAGGCTTTGGTTCCTATACTCCCCTATATCACTATTATAATATTTGCTTAAAGAAGATGTTCAGTCCTTACGCTCGAGCGGGTCACTTTATTGTATTTCAGCACTCGGAAAGGTGATGTCGCAAACCTATAATCATGATTTTGCAATGCTAGGCTAGGGCCGTATCCTATGAACCCGTGTTTGTACCCCGGTCCAGTACACATATCTATTAGGTGATGAAATCTTATAAGAATTGTTCAACTCTTTCTTATTATTAGTTATTTTGAGGCGCAGGACGTTCAATTTTTGTGTGATACAAATTTCTTCATAACCCTAATAGGTGGTCCTACATGTTAGAAAGTTTTTCGGGTGATGAAATCCCATAAGTCTCTAGCAGTTTTTACCTTTGCAAATATTAGAATGAAAAAAAATCTAAACACGTACACGGTCAATCTAAACACAACAAAAACTTTATTAGAGCATTGTGTATTTGCACAGTTCACACGACTTTATATGTCCTAGTTCTGGGGCAGAGCGGATATGAACCCCTTATATATGTCAAGTTTAGAGATACTACCTATAGGAACTGTTTCCTGGTGAAGCTGTGGCTGCCCCTTAACATAGAAAGCAAAAGAAGGAAATGCCCCTTCACTTTAGGGGCACAAGATGGATTTTGCAATAGCTTGAAGCTTTTCGTAGATTCAGATCACCGTACCTTTTCCACTTTCTATTCCTTTATCTTTTTATCGATGCCCCAAAATAATCAAATTTAATCGAAGTGCTTAATCGAGATTAGAATAGTATTTATCTGAGATTTATATGCAATGGTTCTAAGAAAGTTACAACACAATAAAAATAGATTAAGTACGGCTCAATGAAAACTTGCACAAACAGACCATGCAACACTAGTATAAAATACAATCTTGTATCACAGTTCCTACAACATAAAGAATATTAGGTTTATTCAAACAGAACTTTTACAAGTAGTTCGTGCAGGAGTATAAAAGAAGTGAGCTCATGTAAATTTAAATGGCCAAGCACGTCAACTTTAAATGATGTTTGTTAAGCACAAAACAAATGAGTTAAACTAATTGAGTTGAGGCATTATTGTCTGTTAAACCAATATTTCAAACTAGTACTACTTTCCCTCCAAAACAAAACTCATCTTTGTATTTGGTGGTTAGTAAGGGCTGAGATTAAACACATGAATATTTTTTTGAAGCAGTAAGAGTGAAACAATTATAGCCCCACTAATCACGCCTCTTAAACAGTAATGCAGGATCAAGGTGGAAGAAAATAACAAATACTCAGACCACAAAGTAGAAGAAAAAATAACAACCATACAATAGTCCTTACTCATGCAACTGTACGCCTAAGGGGAAAAGAAAACATCCACCAAGGAAAGATCACTTGTTGTTTATGAAATGGACTTGACAACCAAGGATTTTAGATTTGAGTCCTTACTGTTGGTATTGTCGCAACACCACATGTTCCGAGCTTCAGAAAATGTTATTGTTTGTACCAAGTGATTATGGTTTCAAGAAGAAAAATAAAGAGAGAGGAGAAATAAGAAAAAATGTCTTAAAATTAATAACTCAATATTAAAACGCACCTTCACAAGTCCCCGACAATAGCACCATTTCATGAGAGGATTTTCATTTCCTCTAGAAAAATACCCACTCAAAATAGGATTATTGAATTGTAGATGAGTGGGATCGAACTGACAGGGAGGTTTGGGAAAATAAATACACCCTATGTCGAATTGAGATTTTATAAAAGATTGATTAGAATAAAAGAAACTAAAGTAACAATTAACAAGAGAATAGTTGCGACTAGAATTTGGCCCAACCAAAGCAATAGTAGTAATTATATAGTTTTGCTAGGTGGATTATTCACATCCAATATCCTTGGTAGGGTTTGGTCGAATCTCTTCTAACGGGTCATTTATGTTTTTTCCTTAAAATTTAGTTTAATGGTTATAACACCAAATTTTGGCTAAATAGTTTAAATCCACTTACTAGCTAAGGTTAAGCCTTAAAGTAGATTTAACTAATTTAGGAGATGTGGGCAAAGAGAACTAATCCTGGAACTATACCATAAATATTGTTACTTGGGTAAGGGCTTTATTCTAGTCATAACTATAAAGGATTAGCCTTCTATTATTCCCGAGATCATTACATTAAACTAGTCTATTTTCAAAATAGAGAGAATAGAGAAGAAACCAATAAATTAAACTAAGACTTTATTTCTTCTAAACTTGCTCCAATATGAGATAAAAATTACAATGGGGAAGGGTTCCTTTTATCGGAGAATGAACCTAAATCTGCAAGAATATTGCACAAATCTAGAATATTACTATATATATTATTACAATCAATCACTAAGATACATGAGAATATCCTCACATCCTTTCCTTGGTGAGTAGAGAAATCATCTAACCATGGATATTCTTGAATATATCTTTGTTGTAGAATATATCCTCAATATAATTCTTGGATCTTGAATGTAATATCCCTTTATATTATACTCTAAATATATTTGTGCATATATTTCTTGCCTTTTGGATATCCTTTGCTAATAAATTTTTGGAGATACTTGTATTTGACTTTTAAGTGCTCGGTTTCAAATATTCATCTCCAATAGCTGCAATCAAACAAACACGCATAATTACCCAAAATTAAATATAATGCACGACTAAAATACATGTTTAGGTATATTAAAAATGTCATAATTACTCTCTCATCAAATACCCCCAAACTTGTATTTTCCTCATCCCGAGTAAAATAAAATAATAGTCACTTTTGCAGGGAGCGCGATTGTATTAGTATATGCAATAAGTTGTTAAACCCCTAGATTTACCTAGGTGGACGAGTGTTGTCTCGTGAGAGTTTGTAGTTACTATAGCCCCAAAAGTTGATAATTATACTTTGGCAACTTTATATTCAAATTTTAGCTTGCAAAGAAAGAAATTACTTTCAAATTAAAGCTACTTCTATTACTAGGTTACACTGGGATGGAGCTTCCTCAAGCCTTCACTAAGAGGTCTAGCTACTCATCTCATCATTCATCGCCATATTACTATTGCCACAATAAAAGTAAAAGACAAGAAGAAGAAGTGAAGAACAAAACTGTATTGCTTATTGAACTTTTATTTTACACTCTCTAAGATATCTCAAATGGGTAAAATTTCCCTCCTATTTATATAGTATATGAGGGGTTACAAAATATCAACATAAATGAGAAATCCCATAAACAATGCCTTTGATTATGCACAAAATATAAATAATTTAAAACCCCCTACTTCATGCCTTAACCCGTGCAAAATATAATATGGCTTGATAATCTCCATCAATGCCTCTTCAATGTTCTTCATTGGACTTTTGGCTGACAACCACAAGGGATGATCAACTGTTGGAGTCCATTACATCATTTTCTTTATTGAGAACCGCAAAAATGTATGCCTTGTTTAACATAAGAACGATTTTGCTAAATACAGGCAAAAATACTATTAGTATCACATTTAATTAATAAATGACAAGTTAGACATAAATTTAGGAATTACACACATAAATATTATGTGTCTATCAAGTCCCACATTTCTTATATAATAAAAATGGCTTTAGATTCTTAGCTATAAAAGAACCCTCCCTTAAATTGTAATTTCATTTTTTAAAGGAATAAAATTCAAGAGAGAGATCTTTGTTTAAGAGTAAAATATTTAGTTTAAGGCTTGCTTGGGCACAAACCCTGGTATAGTCGGCTAAACTTCTTAACTATGACTATGGAGGAAGCTAGCCTACATGAGTAGCCATTAGCTAATTTTATTTATTGGGTCACCTTCGGGTCTCCCCCTCAATAATTTGAAGGAGGATCTAGGAGGGTTAGTACTCTCAATTGAGTCTTGCTCCTATTCCTGGTATCCTTCCTTAAGATCTCAGAGATATATTAGTATGTCGTTCTATGAAAGGGTACACTTGAAGACCTAAAAAGTTCTCCACCTCAAAGGTTTAAGGGAGGGACTAAAATGATTAACACTCTTAAGTGAGACTAATCCTTATTCATTGCCACCTTCTAAGGACTAACGAGGGATAGGGGTACGCCTCTCAAAGAGGGTGCAGCTAGTAGATTAGCTGGGCTTTGAACTCTTTTGAAGTAGAAACTAAGGTGGGAGGTACACTTTGTATACTTGTCACATGTCCTAGTTCACTCAGTTGATAGGTAGTAGTGTGAGTTCTTAATAGGATCAAATCCAAGGATCGGGGTAGGGTATAAGATGAGCCCAAAGCCTAAAAAGCGGTATAAATTTGGCAACACTCATTAGGGCACAACAAGGTCCTAGAGCCTAATAAGCTTAGGACTGAGTTGCCCTATTTTCTCTATGCTAACTACTAATGGTGAGGCCTTGCCCCTAAAAAGGAAGGTCCAAACTCTATCCTAAATAAAGAGGATCTTGACATAAGACAGTTGCAAGCCGTGGCCCCTTAGAAGGGTAGTCAAAAAGAGCTTGGGAAGGCAACCCCATATGTAGATTTAGATAAGAAAGAGTCAAGTAGGGGATGCAAAATCGCGAAGTCATAGTTTCTCTTCTAGAATATTTGTCTCCTCTCAAAATAATCTCTAACTAGCTCTAGGAAATAACCAAAATCCTCTATTCTTAAATTGAATAATAGACACCAATCCCCAGCATAGTTTGACCCTGCTTACCGGTATACTACGGCAGTAGCAAGAATTTATTGAAGAAGAAATTCTAGTGCATAACAAACTCAGCCTTTCTTTTCTTCGACCGTACCTCTTCCGTAACGCAAACCGTTATGAGTTCACTGAGATCCCATTTCCTCTATTGAGCACTGTAATTGATTTTAAATGCCTCAAACCTTACTAGAAGCATCGTCACAATAAGATGTACCATCAGATCATCCTCAAGTGTCAAGCCTAATTCCCGTATGGTTGAAACTAGCTTCGACACCTTAATAATATGCTCCCTCACACTACAATACTACTCAGAGTTAACAACCGAACAAGAAATTTATATCGCATGTTCCTCACAAACCCTAAAATTGTTTCTTGATCAGTTCAAGAAGGTCATACACCATATCTTTCTATGCAATTCCCCGTTAAATTATGTCAGAAATCAAAGCCCTAATAAGCTTCATAGAAATCTTTTTAGCCTTTTCCCACTTAGTATACCAAGTTGTCTCTACTCTGGTGGAATTATTAATGGTTCCTCTAGAATGTTCTCGTTGAGAACAAAATTGTTGTGGTCCCCTACATTTACCAAGGGGACGACAATACGAGAAACATTGTTTAGGGCCTGACACGCTTCACCAGAGAAGGCACCACTCAACTCTCTTTGGGTCTCTTCTCCCTCTTCCTCTAGAGCTGCTACAGTTTAGTAGATGGAGGAGGAGGTTTTCTAAAAAAAACCTCTCTTAGGTTCCGTTCCATCCCTCTTTATTGGGAGGGCTTTAGACTTAGAGGTGCTCAGGCTCATGTAACCTATGTAAAGTTTAAATCACCCCTACGGGGTTTTAGGCTTCACCTTTCTACGCGGGCCTGACATAAAGTATTCTTGTCTGCATAACAAATTTTCACATGGCTTTTGGGTGGTTAAACGAGCTCTCTCTTGAGACGCTCTTGTTTGGGGATGAGGGAGCCTTCCACGACCCAATGGCCTAGGGGTAACGGGAGCCTGCTTCTATAATCGCCCCCCATTAGCCCTTGCTCTCAGCGAGGATGAGGGAGGGGCTGAGTTTACCTATCAAGGTCATGGGCCTTGGTAATATACATGTGGCTTTATTAAAAGCGGGGATATTCACCTCATTTTTTTATAATGTTGATCATTTAATAGAATTTATCACCTTTGAGCGGGTATCAACTCCTAGGGTGACAAGGCATATGCTCATACAAGTAGAAAGGTTTCGAACCATTGCTCCTAGGTATCTGCAGCTATTATTATTGTGTCTGTTATTAAAGTAATCAGCTTTGCGTGTCTCATGCCATATACACCAGCTATACAATAAATAATGTTCTTGATAGACATGTGTTTCTCACACGTGGGAGACATTTTTTCAACTTTTCGCATTATCTAAAAGTTTTAAGATCTTTATTTTATTTCTTCTCTCTGTTGTTCTCTATTCTTTCTCACTCACTTTTGTTATACCATTATTGCTGCATGGAGCTTTGAGTTTCTGGTCCAAGAATTTGATTTGTTTATACATCACTTTTCGAGAGTTGTATTGTTGTACTCGGTGAGTAGTATTTTACTTATTTCTATTGTACAAAACTATTAATTGTGATCTCCTGTATTCATTTCTCATGTAATCACTGTGTTATGTTCCCCATGAGACTATTATTAGTGGTCATACTAGGGGTGCCTTAGAGGCCTTTTGACCTTACCCTAGTCTGTGGAGGCCACGTGCTTCCCTTACTAAGTATGAGACTGACAAGATAAAATTGAATATCTAGATGTTGCCAATGAGCGTGCAAGGACGAGTGGGAGTGATGAATGGATTTTCCTGATTGGCATACTTTGGCACCGAACGAGTGTATCTACTACTTTTGGCAGTTCGATACTAGTCTTTGGATCCCTTTGGACGATCTGACAAAGTAGTATTTAAACTTGGATGAGCACCCGGTCAGATGACTAGGAACTTTTATTGAGTAATGATGGGTTGTCAGCTAATTTACCAGTCGGTGTTGTCTCGTTACATCATAGGTGGTGCAGATGTCATGGTGGCTTCTAAGACTGGGCGTTCACTACACTAAAAAAGTAAATTTTACACAGTCTCTTTTCAAATTTACCGCAGGCATGTACCTTACTACGTCAAGTGCGGACATTACCCATAGAAAATTTAGTTCAAGTTCATGGTAATTTTTATTTTCCTTTATGATCCTTTTTTTTAACTCTCAGATCCCTCATTTTTATTTTCAAGTCTTCAGTCTTCAAAACACAAACTAAAAAGCTAACCTTACACACAATCTTCAAACTAAAGAACTAAGGACTATAATTGACTCTACAAAGATACAAAGAGAATATAATCGACTCTACTTGATTTTGATGGAATCGTAATCCAAAGGTGCGAGAATATTTCCAATTTTTAGTTCAAATTAGTATCTGAAACTCCAAGTCCAGATCTCTGTAGTTGATCTAGATTAATTGGTAAGCTTTTTAAATTCTAGCATTTAGATTGGGGGAATTTCGTATTAAACTCGTTTGATTTGAAATTAAATTCATCGTTGTAGAATTTGGGCTTCGAATCGAAATGGGGTTCCTGAAATTAACCCTAATTTACGCTTTGGTGGGATTCATAGCTTCTGCTTTTCCTATAATTTGTTGTATTTGAGGTCCTTCTAGAAATCGATGTGTGCCCATTCTCTTACTCTTGCATTTGTTTCATGCTTATTTTTTTATTTTGAATTATAAACCGTTTAATATGTAATTAGTTTATTTGATGCCTAGTAGCGTGCAAATGATTATTTTAGATTCAAGTTTGAGTTAATGGATGCATATAATTTACATCAGCAGCTTAAAAGGGTAGAAACCTCATGTTAGATACTTCAATCGCAGATCAAAGTTTTATTGGCCTAAGGAAATAAATCAAGATGTTGACTTGTAAGTCCTTATTATACTTCAATATATGTCCTTATTTCTTAAACATTAACATGTTAGGTTATGTTATGTTTATTTAACATTGACTGGAATAGAAGAATAACAAGTTAGTAATGGATATGTAGCAGCATTTGATGTCGCTCAACATACTTGGAGCATAGTTGCAAGACCGGATAGGCCTTTGATCAAATGGCCTAAATTGTTGGTAGAGTCGGAGGGAGAGCTTTATATGTCTTATTCCCCTTCTTGTATTTACAGGTTTAATTACTCTCGGATGAGTTGGGTCATAGTTGATAACATATGAGGAAAAATGTTGTAGAATTTGGGACATTTCCCACTTTTTTACTTTTGAATCTGTGGTACCCACAAGTAGAAATAGAAGAATGGGTGACAGAGTTTACTCTTTTGGGATGCTAAGTTGAAGTCGTACTCATGCAAAGCTAGTAAAACATGTTCGGGCTTTGCCACTTACAAATGGATCCACAATTGGAACATGTCACATCTTTCAAAGAAGACTTGAATTGAACCTCCATTTTAAGGGTATGAAATTAATTCTTATATATCATAATCATCAGCACTGGATTTTGCATTGCTTTTATTGTTATGAATATTCTTGTATGATACTAATTGCATTTGACATATTTAAACTTCCCCTCATGACATAACATAAATTATTAATTTTCACAGAGATATTTAAAAATATAGTTTATTGGGTTATTTTTGTGCATGCTTATTTGTTTTTTGGACTTTCCCCTTGTTAGTTGCATCATTTGTTCTTCTCTATAAACCATCAACCCAAAATTTGAACATAAAGTGGCAGGAAGTAGAGATAACAAAAGGCAAAGATTATGGCTTTAAAGATGACATCCATAAATGCCACCATACCACTGACGAACAATACGTATCACATGACATAATACATTACTTTCTATTGTATTTTTAAATGATAGTTTCTTCATTTGAAAATCAATTAATCAAATTGTTGTGTGCTTGCATTTGCTCACTTTCCAAAGCTACATGGCATACCTAAAGAGCAACAGTCAGATGCACCAGAGTATTGTACTAGGCGGAAATGGGGTTTAAGTATTACTGAACGGACCGGTGCTCGTGAATTGTTGAAATATAGAGAAGCATTTGATAACAACAAGGTTGAAGATGTAAGTAACCTTCCCATTTTGTCTATATAAGGCCTACTACATTTAAATTACTTCCTTCATAACCTCTTTTTTTAGGGAACTAAAATAATGTTGTATTTGTATAGGTTGTGTGGGACCCATATAGGGCATAAAGAAGGTCTGACCACGACTTCAACGAGAACACCTTCTTTAATGGGCTTACATCTAGTCAAGACCATGTAGAACCCATCTACCCCTAATAGGGTAGGCAATTTGCAAGGATACAATCAATCCCTAAGAACCTAAAATGTGTTAAAGTGTCGGGGTTGAGAACATGGGATGGAGATGAGCCGAAACAATACAAACCTAAGTATGGCTGGGTTGATACATTTTCAAAGGGATTGTGGAAGGAATGGATAGTGAGGAGTCATGATATAGGAAGGAGGCTAAGGGGGATATCTACACAATGTGTAGAGGGCTACATGCAGTGGTTTCAGTCAGTCTCCTGAACCAAAATCTGTCCACCAACTGTAGACCTTTTTGCCGATCACAATTCAGGTTACTGGTGTGTGACCCCATAGGATGCGTGCAAGGTAAATAGATTAATTACAATATAACGGTAAGTTTCACTAAACTAGATGGATCATTAAACATTGCATGAACCAAATAATTGTTTTTGCATTATTTATAGAAGTTTTTGTTCTAAATCATGTAGTTATTCGGTGGTTCTATAAATGGAAGTCCCTGGGGAGGTCACTAATGTTTGTGAGCGTGAACAATATCTCATGCGGAGGGATGAAAACAAGTTATTTGTGGAACAGATATCGGCTTTGATGGAGGAAGTCCAGAAGATGAAAGACCAGAAAAGCCAAAGCATGAGAATGAAAAGGAAAGATATGAGATGATAACAGAGAAATTAACTGAGAAGGTTAGTAGTACTTAACAGAAGTCTTTTTAAAAGAATTTTTGGTATTCTCGATCTATAGATTAAAATCATAAATAACATAAGTCTTCTTAATCAGAGGCAATTGAATGCAAGCAACTGAGGAATGAAAACAAAGCATTGGTGAAACATATATCGGCTTTCAAGGAGAAAATCAAAAAGGTGAAAGAGCAGAAAAAGCAGGAGACTATAATGGAAACATATAAGATGAACAAATTAATTGAGAAGGTTAGTATTAACTGAGAAGTCCTTTTCGAAGAATTTTTGGAATTGTCGATCTGTGGCTTATAATCTACAATTGTTTATTTCCTAACATATATTCTTAATCACAGGCAACTGAATGCAAGCAGCTGAGGGCCAATATTTAACAAATGAAACAGGACAGAAAACTCAATGATGTTGTTCACGAACAATATGTGAAATCAATCAAAAAGCTACCGGCAAAGTTAGAAGAAAAGGTAACTATGTTTGACTGTGTTCTTCATTTGGTTAAGTAATTTATCTGATGATATTATTATAAGATGAGACATCACTCATAAATAGAATGCACACTAATGATTATATACAGGCCAATTTGTGCAAAGTTTTGAATGATTGTAATGAAAGCATGTCACGGGAGTTGGCAAAGAAGGTATCATCCCAACCTTTACTCCCTTACAACTTTGTTTAGGTTTTTTATTCGAAGATCATATCACTTCAAAACTGTACGACTTTATTTTTGCATCAATTTGGTTTTTTATGCAGACAAAAGAGTGCCAAGTTCTGAAAGTGGAAAATACAAAGTTGGTAGAGGATATGAGAATAAAAATAGGTGTTGATGCTTCTAATACAAGGCTGGCAATAGAGTTGACAAAATAGGTAACATCTTAACCATATTTACTACAATTAAAAGTCTTCATAACCCTGTCTCCGAGTTTAATTATTTATCCCGTTTATGTTATGGGAAATTATCTTCAAAGAAAAGAATGCTAAGTTGGTGGAGCAATCAGAAAGACAACACCCAGAACCTATCCCTGTGAGTATTTAAACCTACCATTTCCCAATTTATTGCATAATGTAAGCTTATGTGGTAGAATTCCTCTTTGATAGAATATACTTGCTGCATTTGAACAGCTTGCTATGATTCCAAAAGGAGAGGCAGTGCCTTCACGTGATTTGTAGAAAAAGATTTTGTCAAGTATGAAGAGGTTGTGAAGAGGTTAAAAGAGAAAGAATCGTTTGTAAGTTGGTTTGGATGGAAGTAGAGACATATTCATTGATTGTCGCATACTCGAAAGTATTTATGCGTTTCTGTTTAAGGGTTTAAAACTATTTTTTGTACTTTTATTACAACAATTTTTATGTTTTAAAGTATGCTCTCTTCCCCTATTAATATTACTTTGAGGGATACTTTGATTGATGGATATGCTATAGGGCATTTGTTAATAAAAGTATACCAATTTGTCGATCAATGTTCTCTCCGACAATTTTGTTATCGACCACGATGCCTTCGTCGACATTTTTACTGTCGGTTGATGCACTGATCGACCTAAGATGTTATAAAGATGTTATAACTAGTCTTTATCCTCAATTATTTTGCATGCTACAACCAAATATTCCATTATTCAGCTCTTTTAATGCTTTTACATAGATAATTGCATCAAATTATAGGTGGGTAGCCAAGTGCAAGGCCAACACTATGATACATGATACGAAAATCCAAACCCTCGTAAGTTACCAAGCTTAAGGGTTTGTTTTCAAATGTTGTACTTCAATGGATACCTAATCCCTTGTTGGTTGGTATACCGTGATTGTAGTGTTGCTAACTCATCATTGTTGAAGAGATGAAGAAGAAGCTTAAAGTTGAGCACTATGAATGGGTATCCCCTTTAAATAAATTGAACGTTCACAATACATTACTATTTTGCCCCCATGCATTTTTAATAGCTGCCATCCATTGTTGTGCAGGAGGCTTAGCGTCAAACAATGAAGAAAGAATTTTACAGCGGAGAATTAGCAGAGAAGGACAATCCAACGCTCATTAAACTATTTGATCAATACGATAGATTCTACACTATAACACAATAAGGGCCCAAAGGTGACTATCAAGAAGATTTCACAGTGATGGGGGGAAATCAAGACAAGCTTATGGACGTTAGGAGGGCAAATGTTATATTGAAGAAGAAGATAAATGAGACACTGTTCTAATTATATGTAAAGTATCATCTAGATGTGCGTGGTGTCCAAGGGGAAGATGGCAATTCGGCTTTTAGGGTACCGACAACAATTAAACATCAAAGTGAAAACCAATTTAAGAAGGAAATGAATTCGTTGGAGTCTTTGTTTACATAGGATTTAGCATTTTAGAAGACTGTTTTCAACCAGTCTTTGGATACCCATTTCAGTTCGCGAGGTGAGATGGTGTATGAGCAGTTGCATTGTGTTTGTTCATATGGTGGTCAACATGTAAAATATATGCACATGGGACATTTGCTTGTTACATGTTATGAAAAGGTTGTGGTCTTTATCAGCAATTGTAAGGCATACACATTTTTACCTCTATTTTGGGTTTGGAAAAACAACCACATATCGAATGAGAAAAGGTTTAAAAACCTGGTTGGGGACACTACTAAGTTTTGGTGGGTTGGATTGGGTTCAGACAACCAATATGTGAGATTGTTTACGAGGTACGGGGCACCAATGCCTCCAGTTTCTACTCTCTGGCTTGCTCATGTAAATTTGGGGCTTCGTGGTGATTTTCAAAGGGATATAGTACAAAAATGGTTTGGTGTAACAAATAAGCTATTCAAGGCTTGGCTCAAATAGAACAACGTCAAGGGGTACAAATTAAACGAACTCATCGAATAAGCAAGGGGGGGGAAGTGTATGGTATGTTTGGGTTTTTTTTTGGGGCAATAACCACTACATTTTTCGGGGGGATAAACAATTAGCCATCAACTAAGCAAGAGGGGAAAGTATATAGTACATTTTTTTGGGGGGGGAGATAACCACTACGAAAAAGATTTTTTGTTGTAACACTTATTGATGGTGGCCAATTTGGTTGGTCTGAAATCCCTGTTGTATGTAGTTGATTATAGGGATCACTTGTTTATATTGTAAAACTTTTGGGAGACTGATTAATGTGAATACACTTATTTATATCTTAAAATTCTTGGCTTCTTGTATTATGTGTATGTTCTTACTAATTATCTTGTGGAAACTGTTCTCATTCAAGATTGTCGGTTAGTTGGCGTAAACGACAATTTGAAATGCTAGGTTAGACAGATGCATTTTAGACAGTGCTGCATGAAGTAGACTTATTAATGGGAACCCCTGATTAATATATTTGGCTTGATATGAATTATCTGTTGCCCAAGTTGTCCACCTATGGTGCAGTCTGAACTCCCATTGTCTGTTTTGTATTATCGATCAACTACACCTCCGACGACATTGAAATTCAGGATTGTCGTTTAGTTTACGTAATGACGATTTCAAGTCTGTAGAAGACTCCACAATACCTAGCCAAAGGACATGGTCAACTAAATCCAGCATTCCATAAATTATTATGAAAAGTACAATTCAGTAATATTATTACAATGGACGGATTCCAAGTCATAGTACAAAACAATCACACTTCATAAACTAAGATGAGTGAAATCACTGAATTTTAACTTAGTTTAGGACATGGCACTAATGACATACATTGATAATAAAGTGAAAAAGAAATAAACTTGTTGTCCATGCATGGTTGGCTTCTTCTTCCCCTAGTTGTTGTTATTCTCGTGGTTGTTGTTCCTCATGGGTCCCCAATACATGGAGAGTGCCACAAGTTAGGCTAGAAGCGGTGATAGATTAATCGAGTACAATGTGGGGGGATATGCATAGTATCGAAGTTATACTTACTTGTTTCGGGTACCTTCATTTTATGAAGTGGGCAAGTACGTTTGTCATGGTCGTCAAATACTCCACATGCTGTACATGTTCACTTCCTCTTCTCAGCAGCTTCCTTCATCCCCCCTTTCCATCTCCCTCCTCTCTTGTGATCTAATTTGTCTCGGCCCTTTGTTTGAACCACAAGAGGGTTCAAAATAGAAGTTGCTAACATCATAGATTCCCTGAAAGTACTTGTCGTGGCTGGTTCTGATGGTTCTAAGACTGTCATAGGCTTATCGTAATGGTCAAGGTAAGACTCAATCTCATCTAGCTTCGAAATTATGAATTCAAACTTTTATTTAGTATTTGAAGCCCTGTCAAATAGTAACGATGCCCGAAGTGATAAGTGGTTATGGAGCAATGGTTGTCGTAAGTTCTCGACCGATAAGTGGCTCTCATCATACGGCCGAGAGATTTTATTTGTACCTATCCTCTACCTTCCCATAGTGAAAGCCTCTAGAATTTTAAGAATGTCGTATTTCGAGAAAACTTTGAGGAGGTGCCGGCATGGGATTTTAATGTACTCAAACAACTTGCATCCACAATGACCAGCTACCTTCTCCAAGTCTATATGCAGCTCGAACGACTCTGGATGGCCACTATGCGATTTGACGGTAAGTACACGTACGCTACCTTCTACTGATATTTCCAATGCAACAAAGCGAACTACTTATTCAAACTACTCCTCAAGTTTATAGAACATTGTTCTTGTATATATTTTTGCAGCGTCTTTCAAAAGGGCTTGATAAGAAGCTACTTGACGATATTTGTGCTCAGAAGTGAAGTCTTATTCCCTCCCCCATTCATATGTCTCCAACAGAGCGGTGGCATACTTGGTCGCAAAACTGTACAACCCAGTAATTGGAAGTAACCAACCATTGAAGAAGTTATTTGTTAACTCACTATGCCCTGTAGTGCTCATGCCTGCAAAGAAGGCTGATCAACTCCATAATGGTATTCATCTCTCTCTTATATTGAAGATCCCTTGCATCCAATGGTTATCATCTAACTTATTTTTCTTCATTAGTTCCATCCACCTTGCATCGAAATCCCTGGGATCATAGGTGTCGTGCATTAGTGAATCAATTTCTTGCTTAAGCGAAGATGGGACACGATAAACATGGCCAATTTTCTGTTGGAATTTGTGTGTGATGTGCCATAGGAAAAGGCGATGGATAGTGTTTGGGAAAACCTGTAAATAAATAATTTCATAACTGAGTAAACACGAACTCGTAAGGGGGATGCCCTGTAATATATATTGTCCATTACATATTGTTGACACCCAATGGTAATCGACAATATACCATGCCCAACATATTGCCGACACGCAGTGGTAAACGACACTATGTCTTGGACAACACATTAACCTATTCATGCTTACCTTGGGCACCACAGCTCCCATAGCTGCATCCCGATCAGTGATAAGTGAAGAAGGGTGTTTGTTGTTCATTGCTTTAAACCACGTATGAAATAACCATTCAAATGTTGATTCTTGTTTATTCCTTAGTAGAGCACATGCGTATTGTATCGTTTGGAAGTGGTTGTTGATTCCGGCAAATGGGGCAAAGGGCATCTTATACACATTCGTTCGATACGTAGTATCAAAGGTGACCACATCCCCAAAAGACTCATACGCGCACCTTGACCGTCCATCAATCCAAAAGAAATTAAGTGTTCGGTCCTCTTCACCCAATTCAATATCTATATCGAACATTGGATCATCAATTTGCAATTTCCTAAACCATTCTAATACTGCTTGTGTGTCACCTCTTGCTAGCCTTTCTTTGTTTACCTTTGTCTTGTGGTTGTAGTAGTCTCGTTTCCTGAAGGTTTTCTCTGGAAACAAAGTTGGTACCTTGCTGACGGAAATGTTATTGAGCTCAAAGGTCTCTGTAAGGTTTTTGGCTGCATCTGGGAAAAACCTGTTCACCTTCATACGATGATGATTCCGAGAAGACACAAGTTTATGGTTATGGAAATCCAAAAAACTAGTCACAACGTATTTATAGAGTTTGTCATTCCAATTGATGTTTAGCGCTGCTTTACACCCGCATTTATCTGATGATCATCTGCTCCCATCTCTTTTACTACTCTCCGGATATATCCCTATATTCTTCTTCGAAAATCCACTATTCGAACAACAGAATTTAACTCTAGCTACTTCCTTTGATTTGTTTCTCTTAGTGGAATTCTACTTTTTCGTGGAGAATCCTTGACCTTTTCCATATTGTTTAAAGCAAACACGTGCATCTTCAACAGTCTCAAAATGTTGACCCTCGTACGGGGGGTCTACAAACAACGGATATGTTGTACATTCTGCATAATCGAATGGAACACCTCTTGTATGTTCCTCTTCAGCCTTTTCTGGTAACTCTTCGGCAATAATTTTTATCTAATTCTCATCAGCAGAGTCGTCCATTGTATATTGGTCACACTGGCACGTTCATAGATAATATCATTTAGAATCATAAAACATTTAGTTTGAAACAAGGGGAAAAAACTCAAACAGTTACATTATGTAGTCAAAATGTAAGATGGTTAGATTTCAAAATACATATTACGCTAAGCAAAACAAAACACTACCCCCTTCAACACCTGCACTTGGCTACCCACCTATAAGACCTAAATGTTCGATACCCTAACTTTCACATCTAATTCCAATCACATTCTTCCCAACTATATCGACCCCTCTGCCAACTGTCTAAAGAGTCATTAGAAGAATCGTTTGCTCCATTTATACATTCTAACTCCTTTTTTCCCAATACTCAGTTTCTAGATGACCGAATTCTAATTCGAACTCAATTTTAGTTTGCGCACTTTCTTCTTCCTCCACTTGTTCCACAATCTCATCTCTCTCAGTGTCAGGTGTAGAAACTGCAATGTGGACATCATCCAGCCTCTCTGTGTTGTCCATGCAAAAACATCTCATAAGTAATTCATGTACCCATGTGATACATCTAAACCCCATTGCAATTCTGAAGGTCCTGAAAGAAGAAGATGACTTGATACATCACAACAAACCCTAAACAAAAAACAAAAAATTAAATTAGAGCAGGCAATAAATTGTCGACTGTACAGATGATCAACAATTTATTGTCGACCATGATTGCTGCTCGACAAATTAAAATACAATACCTCGCCATAACAGTCATTTCCCAGTAAGGTCTACAGATTATTTATCGATTGACCTAGTCGACGACAATAACACGGGTTTCACAATGGGGTATGTATTTCTTGAGGTCATCAAAATCCACATTTGGACAGTACAGGGGATACAATTACTCACCTTGCCAGTTATGGTATTATGTTGGCGACTGAGAAAAGCAGAACCCAATTTTCAGATCTAGAACAAATGGGGGAAACCAAAAATAAATTTATAAAGTACACAAACCCTAAAAACAAGAAATCACTCTAACAAAGAAATACAATTCCCATAAACAAACCCTAAGCACAAACAAAGAAGAAACAGATACAAAGGTCGTTGCTCAAAGTTGAATTTGCAGCTCTTTCCACCTACAATTCACAGCAAATTGTTTCCACCTCCAATTCACAGCAAATTACTTCCATTCTTGTGCTTTCTCTCCCACTGCAATCTTTCTGATCACTCTGTCGTCGAATCGCAATTTTTTTTTCAGGTGAGAGAGGGAGAAACACAGATCAAAGAGTGTGAGAGACAGAGAGAAAGAAAGAGTGCGTGAGATAGAGAGAGTGAGATCTCATCTGCAGATAGGTATGGGCTGAACATTTGAGGAAATAGGTTTTTAAATTTGAAGTGAGCCACCTCATTCCTTAAAGAAGGCCACCTCAACAAGTAAATCCAGCTCATTCTATAATATGAAAAAGGGAGATTTTTGTAAACCACACATCTCATTCAGATCTGTGGTTGTTATCTAGGGTCTCCCTAGGGTCAATTTCGTTAGGGTCCCAGAATCCTCACCCTATTTAACTGTTTAACGAAATCCTACACTAAGCACAGCTTCTTGTTGCATAGAGTAACAAAGCAGGTAGTCTTTTATGAGTTTTGTGGTTCTTTGAGCCTCTTCAAAAGTATATATAATCTTTTTGTACCTTTCCTCCATATGTTCCTTAATAATAGATGAAATATAGTATTAGTAGACGAAAGTAGTTCCTTAATTATAAATGATATTTTTGTTAACGAAATGAATTTCAAACAGGAGCATCTATGGGGTTCTTCTAAAGAAAGACCAAATAGCCTTTCTCTATCAATTGACGAGATCATGGGATCCTACTCATCCTCAACGTATCCTGGATCGCCTTCTCACTACGAACAGGATATCTTGCATCGTCGCCACAATTTAGAAGAGGAAATTATACAGTTATCTGCATCCTACTCATTGACATTATCGGGCAATGATACGAGCTGTAGTGGTGACGATTTATGTGAATCGGATATATCTGTATCTGAAGTTGATTTGTTACGACAAGAAAACTTCTTAATGGGATTATGAATAAGAACCCAGTACTACAAGGATTACCTTTATAAGCATTACAAGGATTAATATGGATTGTATATCTATTCATCCTGGGGTTGGTTGAGCCAAATAGTTTTAATAAGATTTTTGAAAGTAGGACAAAAAATTTACTCATCCAGTGATTGTTTTAAAACTATGGTTGGGCCAAATTGTTTTAAAACTCTATCAAGTTTAGTATAAGGCTTATCTGATTATGCATAGAGTATAGGGCTTATCTATATATGCATAAAGTACTTTAGTTGCCTTGATAGTACTTTGTTGATAATTTGTAACTATTTTATTGATTATTTGATATTATTTTCTTCATTATGTATTCTTAGGGATAATGAATCAGGTTCAATGGTTATTTTGCATTCATGCTATTATTATTTTATACAACGAGATAGTAAAACAAAATAGGAGGGTCTGCCAAAGACTATGTACTTCTGCTCTTACTGGCAAGGCATATGTCATGGAACTCCTAGAAGGTCCTAGAACTGTAATGTATAATATGATGAGGATGAACCCAGCCTCTTTCAGATATCTAGTTGCCTACTTCAAAGATACTGGGTTGTTGAAGGATAGTAAGCATATAAATGTCAAGGAGAAGCTTACAATGTTCTTACACATTATTGCACACAACATGAAAATAGAGTTGTAAATGCTATATTTCATTATTTTGCTACTACAACCAGTAAAGTCTTCCATGAATGTCTTGATGCAATGATAAAATATTCAAAAGAGATGATAGTGCCTACTAACTTTGCTGAACCAGCAAGGCCAATTAGACATCATAAAAAACATAGGGAAGGGGTTTTCAGATGAGCTATAGGAGTACTAGATGGCACACTAATTCCTGCAAGTATTCCAGTAAAGGATCAAACACCTTATAGAGGAAGAGGTGGAGGGATTTGCTTCCAGAATGTGATGGCCATATGCGATTTTGACATGTTTTTTAGGTATATTGTTGCTGGTTGGGAAGGAGTTGCCCATGATTCTAGGGTTTTGACAGAGACACTGAATAATCCATCCATGAACTTCCCCATGCCTCCAACTCGTGGTAATGGTCATTCTCTTGTTATTTATGCTTATCACTCTTTGTATGTATCATCATGTTACTTTCTTTATTTCAGAGCAATATTATCTATGTGATGCTTCTTATCCATAAACAAGAGGTTTCGTGACCCCTTACAGAGGTGTTAGGTACAGGTTGAGTGATTATAGGCAAGGACAAAGACCTAGGAACCCACAAGAGTTGTTTAACCATGCACATGCAAAACTAAAAAATATAATTGAGAGAAGCTTTGATGTTCTGAGGCAAGTTTCCCATTCTTAAATCAATGCCTTCTTATGACTTTCCCATACAGAGAAATATTGTGGTTGTATGCATAAAAATTCGCAATTATGTAAGAAGGGTTTCTCTGAATGATGAAATCTTTAAATGGTTTGAGAGTGATGATGTTGGGTTTAAGGGAAATAAAGAAGAACTGCATGTTGAAGAGTTGACACCAAATGCTATATTATTTGGGCAAGTTGAGCATGCAGCAGCTATAACTTAGAGAGATATGCTTTATGCTTGCAGCACAATTAACACAAAGCAATGCTAATGCCGCTATTGTAGAGTAATTTTGTAATATGTTGTATATAACTATAAAACAATGGTTTTGTAATATATTGTTTATATTGGGACAATATCTATTTATTAATGACTTTCTTTTTCTGGTATTTGGTGTTATTGGTGGAAAATAATATTCAGTTCAATGGTGATTTACAACTATATTTTTGGGAATAGGGTTACATTAATATCTCAAAGTTCTAACAATCCAAATAGGGCATATTACAAATATCTTTACGCGGTATTTTCTATATTCTATTTTCTATATTCAATTTTCTATTTTATTATCTATTAGTAGTTATTTATTTTATATTTGCATATTTCAGAAAAAACCTAGGGATTGTGGGTTCTGGTGTTGGGTGGATGAGTATTTGCCTTATCCTTGTGGATATGGTCCATGTAAGCTGCACTCTGCAACTGGTAGTAAAATAAAGATTTTACTGTTGCACACTCTCAAAGAGTAAGTATGAGAGAGGTTGTGGTTTCCTCAAGTGTTTGAAGAAGTAAATAGTGAATCATCTACTTTCACTCCTGCTACCACTGCCACTCATACCTTTGCTACCTCCGCAACTATTGAAGATTTGGAGATCAAGTACAAAATAGAGTTGGTTGTGGCTCAAGTTAAATGTAAATGCTTAAATCCATCACAGAAGACCTAGCAAAAATAAATCTAAAGAAGTAGTGTGTTTTAAAAGTTGCATGTGTTCTATTTTGTTGAACATAATCTCTTTTGCTATGTATGAAATTTTTTAACTTGATTCAAATTGGAGCATCTTTTAGGCTATGTATGAATTTTCTTAACTTAATTACATGTAAGCCAATTATATTACTAAAAATAATATGATTTTTCCACTTCAAATGCCTTTCCGTAGGGTATAACATCATTTGCACTTTGATTACGTTAAGGATTTGTGGTTCATAGAGCAAGCTCAATATGAGATTGACACTTATGGCACTGATGAGAGTGGCAATCTTAAACTGTGATTATTCAAGAATATGAAGGAGAAAGGCATTCAAAAATTCGAACAGAATGTCTCCCTTAAATGTTTAAGAAATAGATGGTTATATATCTGAAGATAAAGTATAAGAATTGGGTGACCCTAAAACAACTAGCCGGGGAGTGTTATAATGAAGTAACTAGTACATTCAGCCTTACTGAACTGGAATGGGTTGAAATCTTAGAAGTTTTACCAGAAGTAAGGATGTTTAAGGATGATGTGTTGCGACATAGGGAGAAGATGATGTTTAAGGTTGATGGTTATATCTGAAGATAAAGTATACAAATTGGGTGACCCTAAAACAATAGGTCGAGGAGTGTTATAATGAAGTAACTAGTACTTTCAGCCTTACTGAACCGGAGTGGGTTGAAGTCTTAAAAGTTTTACCATAAGTAAGGATGTTTAAGCATGATGTGTTACGACATAGAGAGAAGATGACTTTGTTGTTTTCTAGTTTGATATAATAAATTTTATGTTTTCTAGTTTTTCAGTTTGAACTCTCTCTATTGCTAGTTTGATGTAATAAATTTGACGTGTAAGACAATTTTATTTATGAAATGGTGTTTGATCAAATTTGTTGTTGATAAATGTTTATTAGTTAATGGAGCATCTAGGTATTCTGAATGGATAGATACTTTTAATGGATATGTTGTTTAGATTCGGTGTTTTTTTATCTTTGCAAAGGCAAGCTAGGGATAAGTACCCATGGAGTATCTATACAAAAATTGGATAGATGCTTTTAATGGATAGGTTGTTTAGTTTCTGTTAGTTTTTGTGTTACAAGCATTACCTATTATAAGCATCTGCTTTGTATATACAAAGGAAGCAATATGGATTGCATATCCATATTGTTTTGGATATACAAGCATTACAAGCATCCCACACATTTTTTGTTCATTTGGGAGTTATCTAGCTAGATATTATCATTGCTTCAAGCATTATAAGCATCTATCCTGGATATTAGCATTATAAGCATTATAAAGAATCTTCCTGGATATTAGCATTACAAGCATTATAAGGAATCTTCTTGAATATTAGCTTTGCTCGAAAAATTATAAGCATCTATCCAGGATATTAGCTTCCTATGCATTATAAGCATCTATCCTGGATATTAGCATTATAAGCATTAGGCAATAGGCAATCCCCACAACAACCCCCACAATCCTGGATATTAGCATTATAAGCATCATTCGAACGACTATCAACCTCGTTCGAGCAACCAAGGCAATAGGCAATCCCCACAACAACCCCCACAAAACTCTATGCTCTTACATCCAGTTTTTCAAAATTCCAATTTGGATATTAGACATGCATAACATATTAAATAAAAAACCCTGACGAACAAGGACCTGCTTATTCTGCTTGTATTTCCATTGGTCTTATCTATCTCAGATAATTCTGACTTATTCTATAATATCCAAAAGGGCAAATTAAGTCCAAATCAGAAGATAATCGAAAGAGTTCATACAGTCATTAATAGCATTGTTTTGTTGGGTTTTAGGTTTTTTGGTCATAGTATTAGTATCCAGAATAAAATCTACTTTTTATAGACACTAAGTATGTAAATGCGAGTCATTCGTTATGCAGTCTGTATCACTATTCACTAGTCACTACCCACCACCCACTTTAACTTGGACGGTAATTATCTTTGATTTGAGTGACCTGCCTTTTGCTCAAAATGTTTTGTATATATTCAGTGTATTAAATTAAATTTACATGATTTCGGGTTAGAGTTTAACGGCTTTTACACCCTAAGAATCCCTTATTATATCTTTATTTCTAGTTAGACTCTGCTAGATTTTTGTGTAGTATGAAATATTCTTCATCCTTTGTTTCTGCTGCAGGCAATTGATGAAAAGATCGTGAACTCTCTAACTGTCACATTGACTACTCGGGAATTGATTTTCAAAAGGTAGTTTCTCATCATTCACAGATTACCTCGAAGCTCTCAGCTTTCAGCTCATTTTACTCTATCAATCTTGGATTATCTTCTCCAAGCAAAGAACTTGACTGGCTCACTGGCCGCCTGGCTGCCATTAATGATGCCGTGTCCAGCACTGATTTAGTGCATGCAGTTTTTCCTGGCCTTGGACCCGATTATACCATGATCTTAACAACCATTTGTAAACTGACTCCTTTACCCAGTTTCCAGGATTTACGTTCTTGTCTATTAGCCTTTGAAGATCAGATTACTCCATCCAATGTGAAGCAAGCTCCTCAAACCGCACTCTTGGCGACTCAGTTTCCTGGGACATCTGGTCCTCCTCAGTCTCGTGGAAATCAAGGCAGTTCTGGAGCTTCTTTCTCTCGTGACAATCAACATAACAACTACAGTAACTGGAATAAAAATTGGGGAAATAATAGGTTTGGAGCAATAACCGTGGCAACAACAATTGTAATCGCAATCGAAATCGTAGTAACTACAACGGAAACTGTAATAATCAGGCTCAAGGCAATTGGAACAACTACAAAAACTGGAACAATCATAATCAAGGCAATTGGAACAACAATGGAAACTGGATCAATCATAATCAATGCAATTGGAATAGAAACCGTTGGGACTTCGGTACCCTTGGCACATCTCCTTCTTGCCAACATTGTTTTGTCCTAGATCACCTTGCTTCTACTTGATCTCGCTGCTATGCCACTCTAGAATCCAGTCATACCACCTTTGCTGGATTGCAGGTCCCTCAACAGGTTGATCCAAATTGGTATCTGGATACTAGGGCCACTCATCATATGACTGGTAATGATGCTCCTATCTAGAATCGTGCTCCATACTCTGGTAATACATCTATTCTACTCGGCAATTGTAACACACTTATTATAACCCAGACTGGTAGCATTCCAATATCACTTAGGTCTTGTTCTTTTTGACATATTAATGTTTATCATGTTCGAACTTATTATCTGTCGCTAAATTCGTCAAAGATAATAATGTTTCCTTTACTTTTGATCCATCTGGCTATTCAATTACTAATTTTCAATTTGGTTTTCCATTGTTTATAGGCCCATATAGAGACAGTTTATATTCCATTTCTTTATCAGTCTACTCCCCAAGCCGTGGCTACCTTTTCCTCTCAGATATGGCGCAATAAGCTAGGACATCCCTCTGCCAAGATTTTTTCATATTTAGGTTAAAATAAATTGATAAGTGCTGATTTTAGACTTCAAAAGTCCCTTTGTAAAGAATGTGCTTTGGGAAAATCTACACTACCTTTTCAACATAATAATGAAAAAAGTACTTTTTTTCCATTTACCCTTGTACACTCTTTATGTATGGATGTCCCCTATTACTTCTGTTTCTGATTTCGCGTGTTATGTATTGCTTACAGATGACTTCGATAGACTTGGGTTTATCCTATGCGTCAAATATCTAAAGTTTTCACCCATTTCCAAACTTTTCTTGCTATGACAAAAAATATTTTCAACACTGCTATAAATTATTTCCAAAGTAGTGGCACTTAGTATGTTAATCATCCCTTCTCTTCATTATGTCATCGGTTAGGTATCCGTCATCGGCTTTCAGGTCCTTACACATCCCAAAAATATGGTGTTGCAGATTGTAAGCATACACATAGCAGATATGGCTCGTACCTACAGCGGTCCATCTCATCAATTGCTTGCCTACCCCCTTTGCTAGAAATGGTCTTCACCTTTCTCCCACTTGTTTAGCACAACTCCGATTTATTCTGATATCAGCACCGTCAGTTGTGCTTGCTATCCACACCTAGGGGCTTATGTTACTAACAATCTTGTGTCGTGATCTGTTGAATGTGTTTCTGGGTTACAACACACAACATAAAGGATACATGTGTCTTGTTCCAGTTCCCAACAGGATGTACATTTCTCATCATGTCAAGTTTAATGAAATTGTATTCCATTTACTCAACTTCTGCCAACTTCTCCTGCCTCTCCTGAATTGGTGGAATTACAATTGGTACCATATATGACCAGTTCTACTTTTCTCATAGGCAGTACCTTAGTTGCGTCTTATGTTGACTCCTCTAATCATTTTTATGGCCGAACTTACCAGCGACGGGCTCATGGTAGAACTACTTTACGGAAGAACTATGCTCAACATACTACACAGTATCCACTACCCCAAGCCTATCTTACTGAAACTTTTAGTGTAATGTCAAAACCTACATATTATTCTCGGGCAATCAAATCTCCAGAGTGGCGTGTTGCTATGACTGATCCAGGAGGATCTAGGAGAAATTGGAGTTTTTACTAAAGTTGTTCGAACGAGGTTGAGAGTCGTTCGAACGACTTGAACCCTTGGGCCAAAGTTCCAGGGGAGATGTTCGGTCGTTCGAACGACTATCGTAATTCCAGTTCTAGTTTAAATGTTTTAAATACCTTTTAGCATTGGATTTCGAGTTGGATTGTAACTAGAACTTGCAACCTCTATAAAAGGGCAAGCCAAGGCTAGAGTTAATTATCTAGACGTAGATCATTGTTTAGAATTTCTTTTAGATATGAGAGATTTGAAACTAGGGTTTGTAACCTTCTATGAATGGCAAGACTAGGCAAGGTTAGATCTAGGTTAAACTCGTTTTTTTAAGCAATTGAAGTTTATTTTTCCCATCAAATTTGTGTTCTTCAGATTCTCTACTAACACAGACTTCTCAATTGTATTGTGGATTAAGTGGTATCAGTTTTCCAGTTTCGATTCTCGGGGGGTTGATTGTGGTTTATGGTCTCTGCACGTGACCGTCTCAAGCAAACGAAGGTGAACTTTTGTATATTTCTGACGTCTACTACAGTAATTTCGTGACTGCTACAGTGATTTCCAGATCTACACAAATTTTGGGAATTTTTATGAGTCCGTTGACGATCCATCGTAGACCTAAATCGGCGAATAAGGACGATTTGGAGATGAGCGATTTCAACGATAGACTCACAGTTTTATAAACGAAAGTTTCCAAGTTATCTGCTACTATAAAGCAGTTAACTAAACAAGTTCGTCTCATCAACATTGCGAAGTTGCGAAGGCTTCGACTTCAATGGGACGGCAAGATCGCTCTTCGCGACAAGGCCGATCGAGGAAGAGAGGTGTTTTGGAGGTGAATGACGACGAGGATGTTGTGAACTTAGTAACGGCGACTCCGGTAAAGAGGTTGGTTATTGGGAGTAGCAAACCTGTATTACCGATTCAAGAGGGTACGTCGTCTAAAGCATTGTCTGCGATGACAATGTCAATTATGCAACAAACCAATATGGAGAAGTTGCAAGAGGAGGTTATGGTACCAACTATTTCTGCTATGTTGGTACTTTTTTAGAGTCAGCCTGTTGTTCCATTGGATGTTGCAGGATTTGATGATCATGGGCTTAGTGTGGTTTGTTAGAAGTTGCAGCAAAGCAAGGCCTGTGAGTATGTTTGCCAGGATGGGGTGGGTGACAAGAAGCTATTTGAGCCGTTTCTTTTGTTGTTTAGTAGGTCAAAGTGGTACAGCAGGAAATTGGGCATCGCCGCGTTCTCACATCTACAGTTCTGGCTTGAGCAGGAGCTCAAGGTTCCTAAGTGGGGGAGCCATGATCCAGGAGGATCTAGGGAATTCCCACATCTCCAATTCTGGCTTGAGCGAGAGCTCAAGCCTCCTAAATGGGGGAGCCATGATCTAGGAGGATCTAAGAGAAACTAGAGTTTTTAGTAAAGTTGTTTGAACGAGGTTGAGAGTCGTTCGAACGACTTGAACCCTTGGGCCAAAGTTCCAGGGGAGGTGTTCGGTCGTTCGAATGACTATCGTAATTTTAGTTCTAGTTTAAGAGTTTTAAATAGTTGGATTAGAGTTGGATTTCGAGTTGGATTGTAACTAGGACTTGCAACCTCTATAAAAGGGCAAGCCAAGGCTAGAGTTAATTATCTAGGCGTAGATCATTGTTTAGAGTTTCCTTTAGATCTAAGAGATTTGTAACTAGGGTTTGTAACCTTCTATGAATGGCAAGATTAGGCAAGGTTAGATCTAGGTTAAACTCATTTTTTTAAGCAATTAAAGCTTATTTTTCCCATCGAATTTGTGTTCTTTAGAATTTTCAACTAACTAGAGCTTCTTCATCGTATTGTGGATTAATGACGGATTAATTCAATGCTCTTTACAAGAATCACACTTGGACTCTTGCGTCTCCCTCTCCTTCTCAAAATATTGTTGGTTCTAAATGGGTATTCAAGCTTAAGCACAAGTCTGATGGCTCTATTGAACGGTATTAAGCACGACTTGTAGGCAAAGGCATTCACCAGCAACAAGGACTTGAATAAGATAAGACTTTTAGTCCCATTGTGAAGCTCACTACTATTCAAATTATATTAAGTGTACGACATCTTTTGCCTGGCCACTCCATCAACTCGATGCCAAGAATACCTTTCTTCATAGGGATCTTTCTAACAATGTACATATGACCCAACCACCTGGCTTCCTTGATCCAGAGCGCCCACACCATGTATGTTGCTTACAAAAGGCTATTTATGGTCTTAAGCAAGCACCTTGTGCTTGGTGTTTCAGCAATTCAGCTCCTTTCTTCTCCGTTATAGTTTTGAACAAAGCACTGCCGATCAATCAATGTTTGTCTTCTGCCGTTCTCAGCAGCTCATGATTCTCTTATTATACGTGGATGTTATTGTGCCTAGTGGTAACAACTCCTCTACTCTTATTACTTGCATTAATTTTTTGGGTAAGGAGTTTAAAATCAAAGATCTTGACCCTTTACATTATTTTCTTAGGTTTAAAGTTGTGCATCTGAGCTCTGGCCTTTATCCTACACAAACCAAATACACTATTAATTTATTGCGGTGTTGCAACATGCTTGACTGCAAGCCCAGCTATACACTAATCTCTGCTAAATCTCAACTCTCCAAAGAAAATGGTAACCTCTTATCTGATGCTTTTAAGTTTCGGCATATTGTTGGTGTCTTACATTATCTCTGCATCTGTCGACCAGATATTGCATTTGAAGTACAACAAGCTGCTCAATTTATGGATACCACTTACGATCTTCATATAATTTATGTAAAGCGTATTTACGTTATCTTAAGGGATCTATTGATCATGTTTACTATTTCAATCAAGTCCCTGTATTTCTACTATTTATGATATAAACTGATTACGCGGAAGCTAATAATCAAGAAAAAACACAAGATTAACAAAAGTAATTAGGTTCTTGAGGAAACCTAATTTTATTAACTAGAATTCTTGTTTTGAACAAGACTAACTTAACTTAATTAATGTCTTCACTAAGAAACAAATAACATAGACCTCCCTTTTTATAGAATACAAAGGGGATTAGAATTAGGAACCATAATTTTAATTTTGAAATAGACGAACAATCTCCCAAAAATATAAGTAAGCAACATAAGAAGCGTCATTTGTTTGAGAACAGGGGATGAAATGTGCCATCTTGGAGAACCTGTCGATGACCACAAAAATTGAATCAAGACCCTTTGCTGTTACTGTTATCCATGTTACAAAATCCATAAAGATGTCTTGCCATGGTGCCTCAGGAATGGGTAAGGGTGTGTAGAGGCCACTGTTCTGCTGAGTCCCCTTTACTTTCTGACAAGTATAGCACCATTGAATGAACTGGTTGACATCACACCGTATGCTAGGCCAAAAATAATATCTTTCTTGCATAGACGACATTGTCTTGGCTACCCCAAAATGACCACCAAGTCCCCCACTATGTGTCTCAGCTATGATACTATTACGAACCGATGATGTAGGAATGCATAGTGTAGCCTCACGGAATAAATAACCTTCCTGTATAGAGTACTCACCATTGCTCAGACTTTCTTGTGTAAGAGAATCGCCAAAAACAGGGCTGAAAAACATATATGTAGCTTAGAGATTACGTAATGTCTCGAACCCAAACACTGAAGCGCGAAGCGTAATAAGAACCTCCTTATGTCTACTCAGACCATCTGCGACTGTGTTCTCCTTTCCTTTTATGTGTTGAGTAATGAACGCATAATCTTGTAAGAAGTTAAACCATTTTACCTACTTATCTGAAGAGACCCGCTGCTGACTATGCATATGTCATAAAGCATCGTGATCAGTGTAGTGAATAAACTCTCTATGTACCAAATAGTTCCTCCAATGAGTTAGTGAGTGGACAACTGCCAGTAGCTCAATGTCATAAGTGGAATACTGTAGTTGTGATCCTGAAAACTTCTGCGCGAAATATGCAACTGGTTTCCCCCTTTGAGATCGAACCGCCCCAATACCAATCTTGCACGCATCTGTATGTACATGGAATAACTCTCTAAAGTTAGGTAGTTCTAGAATAGGAGCGGACGTCAACTTATCTTTAATTGTTACAAAGGTCGTTGTTGCTTCTGGTCTCTAGGCAAATGGAACATCTCATATCAGGTCGGTCAGTGGTGCCATGATCGTGCTAAAACCCTGAATAAGCCTCCTGTAAAATGTGGCTAACCCATGGAAACTCCAAACCCGTGAAGTTGAAGTAGGAACTGGCCAATCACTAATAGCCTGAACTATATCATCGCCAACTCGTATACCATCAGCTGACACCACAAACCCCAAAAATTGTACAGAGTTAACCATGAAAGAACACTTCTTCTACTGAAAAAAGAGCTGGTTATCTCAGAGGACTCCAAGAATAGTGGTGACATGCTCTAAGTGTTCTTCCTCGATCTTACTGTAGATCAGAATATCATCTAAGTACACTACAACAAACTTGTAGATATATTTCCGTAATGCCTCTGTCATCAACCTCATAAAAGATGAAGGTGCATTAGAAAGGCCGAAAGGCATGACCATCTACTCGAATAGTCCATCTTTTATTTTGAACGCTATCTTCCATTCATCACCTGGTCGCATACGAATCTGGTGGTACCCACTGCGAAGATCAAGTTTGGAAAATACCCTAGTAACCTGTAAGCTGTCAATCATATTCTCCAATCGCGGAACTGGGAAACGGTACTTAACCGTAATTTTGTTGACAGCTCTACTATCAACACACATCCGCCAGCTACCATCATTCTTAGGAGTTAGAAGGGCGGGTACTGTACATGGTGACATGTTCTCTCAAACTAAGCCTTTGGTACATAATTTAGAGACCTATTTCTGTAATTCCGCATGTTCTGTTGGCGTCATACGGTAATGAGGCAAGTCGGGAGTTGGGACCCTGGAACAAAGTCGATAGCATGTTAGATATCTCGCAAGAGGGGTAACGCACTATTCGTGTTCTCTGTACAAACGTTACTGAACTCTGCAATAATGGACTGTAAGCAAGAAGGGACAGGTGTCGGAGGTGAGGAAAACATACTGACAAGGGCGTATGCCTTAACATAAGATCGAACATCTGTGATGAAACTGGCACACTCTCGTCGGATGACTGCGATAAGTATCGGTGGAGGCATCAGTTCTAGGACGACTCTTCCATTTCTCCACAGGAAGCTAAATGTATTTGTTTCTTCATCATAACGGATCTTCTTATCAAACATCCAAGGCCTCCCAAGTAGAAAATGAAAAATATTCATATCGACTACTGAGGTGTGGATGGTATCCTCATAGGTGCCGCCTATCGTGAATGTCAATATGTACTCATTTTCTTAACGCTTTCCTTCCCCTAAAGAGAGCCACGTAAGGTCGAATGGTTTCGTACTTGGGAACGTTTTTAACTTGAGTCTCTCGACTAGTTCCTTAGCTACTAGATTTTCGTTGACCCACAATCAAGAATAACTTCACAGAGCATCCCATTTGAAATGCACCGTGTGTGGAAGATGTTGTTACAAAGCCAAGAATTGGATTTACTTGGGCCGAACATTAATGCTCTATTTACAGAGGCGCATAAGGGTAGTGTGTGGATGATGTTATGTGGATCGGTCTCTCTTTAGGTAGCGTTATCGATCTTGTCTTGCTGTTGTATCGTTGGTATGACCAGCTGTGTTAGCGGGGCTATTTTTTGAAGTCCTATAATCCGTGTCTCGGGGAGAGGTTGGCTCGGAGAAGGCTCTTCTCTTATGTCAGGAAATATGGAAATCGATGCCTCTATTTGTTTTATTGGTGGGTTTGTTTGGATAAGACTTGGGCCCGCAGCCTTGGTAATAGTTGGATTATTTTGGTGCATACAACTGTTTAGGGCATAGGCCTATTGGCAAGTTGAGTTTGGCTTGAGTCCAACAGTTGTTGTCTGAGCCTGCTTGGATCCAGCAGTTTGGTTATGGATTTGGCAAGATCGGGCTGGGCTTGGAGCTAACCCATGAGGGTTAAAAGGGATCCGCGAACAACTCTCTTCTTTCTCAAACAGTTTTTTTTTGACTTTCGGCTTCTTCTTTTTTTGTAGAGATCGTATCTTTCTCAATACTCAATTTGGGCCTTGTGGGGATGCTAATAAGCAACCTACAGTCAATTCATGTCTTTTTCGATGCCATTAGGCTGGTTGTCCCGATACTCGATGCTCAACAACAGGTTACTGTCTTCTTAGGTCACAAATTGACCTCATGGAATGCTAATAAGCAATCTACAGTCTCACGGTCTAGTGCAGAATCTTAATTTCGTTCTCTTACAACTGCTTGTGCAGAGTTAGTTTTGGTTCATCATCTCCTACATTAGCTTAGTCTCCATACTGGCACTCATATGGTGATGTATGGCGATATAGTACCACCTACGTGGCTGTTAATCGTAAGTAATTTGTTCCATTATTTAATCAAACGACTGATACTTTCACATAGGAACTCCACAAGATATGCATTCTCCTTCTTTGGTCCAAATTCGTTCATCTCCGCCCGCCTAGTTTGAAGGGAAGTGTTAGGGATACACGTGGTCCATACAGCTGTAGAATATATACCACTGTGATAATAGCTAGTTGTAGATTACAAAATATTGTTACCGTTATACTTGTTGATATGCTTATTCTATAATTTAGCATATCAATTAATATCAAGCAAGATATAAATAATTTTGTATTATATTTACATCCTCCAAGAGATGAATAAACAAGCTGAATTTACATTGTTACATGATAAAATTGGATATAACCTAATAGCCATGAATCGAGGAACCAAAGATCGTCCCACAATCTCATCATATTACCAACTCCAACACTAAACCAAACTTCAAAATTTTCATTAATCTTTATTACTCCTTTTCACACCCTATACGCAAAGGTTTTAGGAACTTCCTTGGTACTCCAACCAATCTCTATTACACTAAATCTAGAAATGATAACTTTTTTTACAACCCTCTTTCATCTTGCACACTGAACTCCCATAACCATTTACCTAACAAAGTTTCATTCATCCGCTCACTAATTTTAAATAATCGTCTTATCGATCTGGTACTCCAACCAATCTCCATTACACTAAATCTAGAAATGATAACTTTTTTTACAACCCTCTTTCCTCTTACACACTGAACCCCCACAACCATTTACCTAACAAAGTTTCATTCATCCGCTCACTATTTTTAAATAATCGTCTTCTTGTCCTAGGTCCTCCTTCCTCTCTATTTTTACACACTTGCTTCCCAGCCAACCTGATCGATCTTGTACTCCAACCAATATCCATTACACTAAATCTAGAAATAATAACTTTTTTTACAACCCTCTTTCCTCTTACACACTGAACCCCCACAGCCATTTACCTAACAAAGTTTCATTCATCCGCTCACTATTTTTAAATAATCGTCTTCTCATCCTCGGTCCTCCTTCCTCTCTATTTTTGCGCACTTGCTTCCCAGCCACCCTGATCGAACTTCTACTCCAACCAATCTCCATTACACTAAATCTAAAAATGATGATTTTTTTATAGCCCTCTTTCCTCTTACACACTGAACCCGTACAACCATTTACCTAACAAAGTTTCATTCATCCGCTCACTATTGTTTAATAATCGTCTCCTCGTCCTCGGTCATCCTTCCTCTCTATTTTTGCACACTTGCTTCCCAGCCAACCTGATTGATCTAAGGATCCTCTAACATATTAGTTTAAGGAATTTTTTTGATAATGAATTCCATGATTTTTCTTCTCCCTTGGGAAGAGTTAACAAAGAAATATATCTACTAGCATAACGCTAAACAATGCTCGAATTCTAATAAACAAAGTAAGTACGTCCATGTATCTCTCTCATTATATAAATAATGAATATTGATAACATCATCTCAAGGACAACTAGACCACTCAAGTAGCCTACTTATAGTTCAAACTTCAAAGAATCAAAATATGCCCATATTTGTATAAATAAACACTATGAAACAATAATATAATTATTGTTAATTTTGAATAAATATGGGTTTCCCCTAAAACTCTACGAAACTTATAAAAACCTAAATTAGAAGCTCAAACTTAGTTTCTCACACCAAAGTGTTCTGAATACTAAGCAGTAAACAAGTAATTGCTAGCAAAACAAGATTTAGCATGAAGACCTTTGAATAGGTAAAAACCATGACCTTTCTTGATGATTTGGAAGAAATGATGTTATTGATTGAGTGATTACTTATTATAGTGAGTATTCTTGATAGTATTGTGAGGACTCTCTAGATATAAAAATGTATCTCTAACATGTTCTTCCTTATTCCTATTTATAGGTCTCATATCATGACTGTTTAATGACCATTATTCCTTCTTAATGAAGGACGTTACAAAAATAGTTATGGACCGACTAAGTAATGGTTGCACAACGGCTTGAATGATCCCCTTTTCTTGTAACGGTTCCTTAATGTGCCATAAGTGTGAGACGTCATCTTGCAGTAATATACTCTAGTCAATGGCCATTTATTTGATGTTTATTGTTTAGTTCAAAATCCAGGGTATGCCCTTATAATCGCCCACTCTCAGCAAAAAGCATGGGTGGTTTTGTTTGGGAAGTTCGATGGAGAATCTTTTGTCGATGCTGCGGTCTTAAACTTGGTGAATTTTGTTGTAGCTCTTGAATGCTGACCTCTAGGAATTATTCATTTCACTTTACTCTTAGGGCCCCAAGATGCATTAATTACAATCTTCTTGTTTGCAGGAATTTGTAGCCTGTTTAGCCAGTCTATAAATATTATCTCTTCTGTTTAGAATACTTAAGTCCTCATTTTCTTGTAACGCTTAAAAAGACAAGGGTAAAAACAAGATCGTAGAACCGTTGTGAAGAACATGAGCCACGTATTGTGGCCAAGCTAATGGAGTTAAAAATATGCTATTTGGCCAAAAGTCACTTGCTGACCCAACACCGATACTGGTAAAGCCTACTTATCAGGGTTTAACCACTGTTGAGGTGGAAAAAATAACTAAGATTATTTCTGGCTCTACCAATTTTACCACATCATTCTCGCGGAGGTGGATTGTGGGGATTATCTCCATTGTATGGCAAAGAGTATTGTGGAAGATGAAGAGAATATAGCTAGTGTGGTGCATAAACATTCTCGCGAGTACAGATGCATAGGCTGTAAATGAATTGACTTCTTATATGTAATTTGTACCGCTGAATAAAATTTTAGCTTATACCTTTATCTCTAGTAGATTATTTGTGAACTTGAGCTTATATCTGTTGTTCTCATAGACCTCCAACTTCTTGAAAAGATTGAATTGTGCTTAGGTAATTACGCTCCAAATGTTGTGCGAACCATGTATGTCAGACTGTCACTGACAAACTCTCTCTTGCGAACTGGTAACTTCAAACTCTCATGAGTGTCTTGCAAATACTTGGAAATATATTACCTTCAAGGAAATCTATAGCTCAAAAACATTACTCGATCTCTAACAATTCGCGTGACTGGGTCTGTTGGATTGACTAATCATGATATGTTAGTTACTTATTCTTCCTCCTTACTCTTGGGAATGTATTTATAGGAAATATGTGTTGACTTTCACAAATAATGTTGCATCCTTGTAATCATGCGTTGGGATTTTTATGCAATATATTGTTTCCAAAATTCCATTTTCCTTCCTCTATATAAGGAGTTTAGGCCTTGGATATTTTTCATCCTTTTCTCTTTGTTTAAATCTTATTTTTCATTATAGGTGTACCTATCATGGTAATGACACATTCCCAATGTCAACGTCATATGGCGGAGGGGAGACTAGCCATCAAAGTGGCTGAACTACGTGATCGTTATTTTTAGCTATGAACATATGGCGCGGTATTGGCTGAATGGCTGTTATAATTGAATGGTCTTAACGTGGAGGAAAGGTGTGTAGAACTTGACCATCATTTCTGGTGTGATGTCTTCCGAAGTCTGATCCTTGATGTGGGAGCTTGAAAAAGTGTTGTAAGGAAGATCGCACTAGATAAACTTGCTAAAGAGGATGAGAGAGCAACGGGTGGGGAAATAATCCCTTGTGTTGAACCTAATCATCCTGGAAGTTTTAAATACATCTGTATCTGAATGTAGTTGCCTGTATTCTAAAGTCAATTTTTGATCAGCTCGTTTTGAGCAATAAAAGAATTTTCTATAAGCAATAGTACTTTCAAGGATGTAGATTCTTGTTCCTTCTGTTTGAATCAAATTGTTGCTTTCTGAGCGATTACATCTCGAAGTGCAGTTCGTAGACCTACTTTTATATTATCTTATATACCATATATAATACACGTTTCATGGCTGAATATGACAGCTATTATCCGAGATGCCCGTTTCGTATATTTGAAATTCAACATTTATTTCTTGTAGTGCCTCATCAAAATATCTATAAATGAGGGTTAGTATTGGGTGGTACAGGGGTACAATTTTGAGAGTGAGAGAGGTGAGTAGGTTGACGAGCTGTGTGGTATTTTGGTTATCATGGGAAGGAAGAAGTGTAAACATTATTTTAATGGCTGGTTTGAAAAGAGGTAATGATGACAAGGTAAATTTTCCCAAGAGATATGATGTTAATGAGTGGCAGAGGGGAAAGGATGCCCACCTTTAAAAAATCGAGGATGGCTGACACGTGTTTTAATGAACCGTAGTTTCCCCAAGGAAGAGTATAAAGTCTCGTTTCTCTCTCCCCAAGGGATAGAGGTAAAGTGCTTTTTAAAAACCATATTATAGAGAGAAAATTTTCTAACTGTGTGAAGAAAAACATTTCTAAGTCCATTGGCAAAATTTCCTATTGTGTTTTGCTTCTTCCTGATAATCATCGTTATAAGAGGCCTCTTCCTAAATCCTCTGTGAAAATTGAAGATTGTGGTTCTCCTACTTAAGGTTGGTATTTTGTACTTTGTGTATATATGTGATTTTGGTTTTATTATCCAAATTCGTTATTTATTTTTGCAGTATCTGTAACTCTGGTTGTTCGTTTTTCTAATTTTGCATTTTGGGGATAGGGCAAATATGGATGCAAATGTACAGAATTTCCCCCTAAATTTGAATAAAAATTGTGTAATTTCCTTTTTGATGGCAATTACGGTAATTTGGGCAAAAGAATTTGCATTTGAAAACTTTTGAGAAGCGAACTAGGGTTTGTTGTTCAAAGTAGTCGTGGGTGTGCAAGATTTATGTGATCATGATGAAAGTATCGACCCAAAATTCAAGGACGAACCATAAATCGGTTAGACGAGTTTTGACAAAGAAATATAGTATAACGGTTGATCACTACTTTTCTTTATAGGTCGAGGTAAATTTTTATTTGAATCAAGTTTAGAAGAGATGTCTTCCTTTGGACAAGAGGATGAATTTGATAATACGGAGGAGGAGGTTATTGATTTTTCATTATAGGTCCGCAAGCATCTGCTACTCCCAACGAAATGAGTCTCTTCGATCATTTTGGGCGAGAGAAGAACGAGTTGAAAGAAGTTATTGCCAACTTGAAGATCCAAAGGGATAAAAGGGTCCATTATGAGATTCCCGAATTTCAACGGGTTAACCAGAGGCAAGCTATGGCTAGTCAGGTTGAGAATCCAGACAAAAGGAGTTTGTCTTCTGCCATTGGAGATGGTCATGAGCTACCAACTATTGCTGGTTTAGCTGATTTTCCGCCTCCTAACACTTTGGGTATGACTCAGAAGTTTCGCCGGCTTAGAATGGCTAACAAAGAATTGCTTATTTATAAGAAGGTGGCGAAGCTGATCAGTGACGTTATGGTCCTGCTGGCGTCTAGTCTCACTGAAGCTTCCATTCCTGTGAAGAACAAGAAGCATAAAGTTGAAGTTGTGAAGGACGATCTTGGGGAAGATAATGGGGATCACGCTCCTCTTGCTTGGCGTAAGGCCCATCAGAACGATGGGAGCTACCAAAATTGGTTGGCTGTTGTGGCTGTGTATAGGGATGTCCAGAAACACTGCTACCAGCTGGCTTTGACAGACCCAGGGATGCTTGAGGAAATATTTCAAGAGCAAGCTGCGAAGGTAGTTATTTGTCTTCCAAGTTTCTCTTTTCCTCTTCTCTTGTATGTCTTCTAAATTGTGTAGCTCTGACAGTTGGCCATGGTGATAAAAGGCTCATCTTAGAGTTTATTGAAAAGGATGAGTGACCAACTACAACTGTTGTAGATGGTTGAGACCCACTCCTCTACTAAAATTACGTTAAAGAAGGAGAATGAGGATTTGAAGTCTCGGCTGGATGGTTTGGCAGCAGAGGCTGAGAAAGATAAGGAAAAAGTTGTGAAGATGGTGAGGGCAATCGTGAGGTTAGTACTACAGAGCAAAGTGATCGAGCATCAGAAAGACGTGGAGAGGACAGTGGTGGTAATTTAAGTTGGACAGAACAATCTTATCTAATCTTATCGCTACTTTGGACTCTCTAAAAGTGATATTGCTCTTGGCTTGACTGGCAAATATCAGGCAACCATCTTCTCGTCCAAGGTCGAGGAAGAGAATACAGAAGATGATAAAGAACAAATAGACCTTTGTGCTTTGCCTACGAATGTCGCAAACATTCAGTCTGTAAATGCACTTGGTGATGGTGGCAAAACGCCTGAAGTTGTTGCAGAGAAAGTGTCGCCCCAAGAGGTAGAGACCACGAATGGTCGTTAATCTTTCTACCAATTGTTCTGTTGAAAATTCTTGTCGAGTGTTGACTATTGCGGAGTTGTGATGGACATATAAAAATGCCCATTTTACCCTACTTATTTAAGGGTTTTAGACTTCATTTTATTTCTAAAAAAATTAATTATTAATTTATTTTTGTTTCAGGTTATGTTAGATAAGATTGTATAAAAAACCGAATTTAAGTGCTAAAGCTACAACTGTTGGAGAAGACCACCTATCTAAGCTATAACTCAGAGCATCTCCAATAGAAAATAAATCTCAAGAGAAAATCAAGAGAATATTTGACATATTGAGGATATTTAATTATGACTAGGAAGATTTTATTGAGTATAATGAATATTTTACTAAGAATTGAATCTTCAAGAAAATAGTAGCTGTGGAGATGTGACAAGCAGGAAGGTTTATATTCACCCAAAAATTATAAAACTTTTTGGAGAAGTTGCCAATATGTGAAGATATGTTATAGAATTTGTTTAGATTTTTATACTGAGAATATATTTATGAATAAATTCTAAAATTCGATTATATTTGATTTGGTGAAAATAATCTCTTACTAAACATGTAACCCTCTCCTTCATCCATAAAAGGAGAGGTCTTGACCATGAATGATCATCCAACTTTTAAGAGTTTGTGAGCATTATAAGAGATAGAAGGAAATAGCTTGGGCATCTTCATTTTGTAAGTTCTAGTTCAATGTTAATAAAGATTATTACTTTTCATTCATGTACTCTTTTTCTAGCCTATATTTATTTTATCTTTGTTATAGTAATTGTAGGGGCTATCCTTCGATCTTACCTAATTCGAGCTGCATCTAGTTCGAGCAACCTTAATGTCAGACTCACGCATTCTCCACATGACTTCTCCAGTCAGTATTGCCACATACTCCACAAACTGAAAAAAAAATGTGGGTCGAGCTCAAACCAAAAAACCTGAATAAGTCAAAGCCACCTGCCTCTCTCGAACTCAGCTGTTACTCAGTCAACCGCCACTAACCACATTGTTCCGAGAATGTGCTCCAGCACGATGAAGAACTGCAGAAATGGCATAATAAACAAAAAAAAATTCCATAAGAGATAAGAACCAGAAAATTACAAGAAAAATCACCAAGAAAACTATATTTTCTAAATTCTCAAAAACTTCAAACTTCTTATTCACAAGATCAAACATTTTTAAGTCTAGAGATAACTTGTAATAAGATATCAGCCTCAAGCAATAAACGTTACTATTACAAACATCCTCAACCTGAGGTTGCGGTTTTTAACATATTTATAGGTTTTCCATACTAAACACCTGTGTCATTTCTTATTTTCAATTAGATTTTGTTTCAGGTACATTGGTGTTAGAGCTAATTCCAGGCCACTTCGAGCTCACGGAATTAGGCCATTACATTTGGCGCTGTTTGTGGGAAAGAAATCCTTTCCACGATAACCTAAGGCATTCAGTCACTTTACTTCAAATTTCAATCATGGTCATATCCAGGCGACCAGCTACCGAAATCCAGCTCTATCTCTCAGTTAAGCTGAAATAACTTACAGAGCTACGGACGAATCTCAACACTAAAATGGAGAAACACAACGAGCTCGAACGATAATTAAATCTCTACCGAGAGCTCTGTGAGAAGGAGCTCGACTCCGATTGACAAGCTTGTTTAACATCACTCAAACGACATGAAGATCAAATGATAACAATTCAAATTGCCTTGCAAGCTCTGCAAAATACTCAGTGGGCTCCTCCAACATGAGATCGTGATCTGGTGCCAGAAGCCTTTCGGGTCTCTGCGTGGGAAAGGTTGGGACCTCAAGGAGCCACTAGCAAAGCTATTTCTAGAAATATTCAGAATGAGCCTCAACCTTCTATTCATTTGGAAGGAAAGGTTCAGTCTGAGACCAGTCGAGGTCACCGATGTTCCATACGTCAAGAGGAAGAATAGAGACCTCAGCCTCAAGTTCCAGCACGAGATCATTTGAGTGAAGGTACCGGCACTCATAATCCGCAACCTCCTCGTCCAACCACTCAACAGACCCGTCACTATGTCACACAAGAGCATATGGACCAGCATATTAAGGAACTGATTGAAGCACAAGTTCTGGGTACTACTGACGACATTACCAAGATACAAGGAATCCCAAGTGCCAAAGAACTATTTGATATGGATATTCCAAAAGGTTTCCATACTCTGAAAATTCGCGAATACAAGGGTACCGATCCAAAGAAGCACACTCAGTAATACTGTGATTCATTGGGATTGTACTCCAATCTCAACCACATTCTCTGCCGTCTGTTCACCACAAGTTTGTAGAAGGAACCGCTCCTATGGTTTCACTCTCTGCCTGAAGACTCTATATATACATTCTAACGGCTGCAGAAATAATTCATCAAGACGTATGCTCACAACAGAGACAAAAAAGAAAATTTATATTCACTTATTAGTCTCAAACAGTCACACGGAGAGAAGCTCGAGACATTTACAAAGAAGTTCTTGGAGCTCGCGCGTAAAGTGGGCAGTCTAGATCAGAAAACAGCTGTTACTGCTTTCACCAACGCGCTCCAACTCGACTACAAAGCCAAAGAACACTTCTTCTTCAACAAACCTGCGACCCTGGAGGATATGATCACCAAGGTCAATAGTTACGTCATCTTGGAAAAAATTATGTCCGAAAGACATAAATCTACTAAATCCATCCCAGTCACGAAAGGTCTATCTACAAATCGAAACACTGAACCGAAATAGAATCAGGGAGACCAGAAGCGCCCCAAGGGAAATACCAGCAACCCTCAAAAAGGTGGATCACAAGTTAAACCCATCCTCCCAAAATTAAATGTTCGAATCTTCACAATTTTTCTAATCCTCTCAAAGGATATACTCTACCATTTATCCTAACCATTGGAGCCAATCGAGAGCCGACCGTACTGCATGCATCATAAGGTAAACCATCATTCTACTAACAATTGCTATGCTTTATAGAGGTTGCTCGAGTACATTTTCAAGGAGGGGCGGATGTTTGAATATATTGTCGACCTGGAATCATACAAGGATGGCAGCTATAAGAAGCAGCTTGAAGTAATCAGGTCGAAGATCAAGCCGAGGAGAAGCATCTCTACCATATACACCATAACAACATGATCAAGATAATTCAGATCACCAACTCTAGCAGATTCAAGCGCAGTAGGCTGTCCGAATACTGCGATCTCACACCTCAAGACAAAGAAGCTAAACTTTTGCCTGAGTCGAGCAATCGCCGGCTCGGGATATCATTCGAAGATTGTGATACTAGTCATGTCAAATTTCTACATCATGAAGTATTAGTCATAATGCTCAAGATGAAGAAGTTTGTCATGCACACGATGATGATCGATACTGGCAGCAGTATTAAGATTTTCATTCAGTGTACTATCGACCAAATGGGTATAGACGATCAATTCAATCAAAGCGACACCGATATCAGTGGATTCAATGAGCGATTAGGAAATATCATCTTACCTATTGCCGCAGGACCAGCCACAATCGACGTCATCTTCTAGTGATCAATGCCAAATCTCGTTATCTCGAGATTATGGGCCGTTGCTGGATTCATAACATGGAAGCAATCGCTTCTACCTATCATGAAGCACTCCACTTTAAACACAATGATAGAATCTATGAGATCAGGGGTAGTCAAAAGTTTTATCGAGCTTGCAAAAATACCGTCTCTGCAATTCTAAATACCTCTGACAGGTATGTTGTATAACAATTACAGCAAGCTGATTACATCAATGATCAGCCTTCCACGGAGGAGTCAACCGAATACATCAGCATTGATAAACCTAGTAGAGGTACTTTTATCAGTACTAAGCTAGTTTAATACGAAAAAGACGCTCTCATTCAGTTCTTACGACTGAATCAAGATATTTTTGCGTGGTCTTTCAAAGAGATGCTTGGGGTCGATCCGACCAAGGCATGTCACAAATTGGCCATCAAAATCAATGCAACGACAGTAAAATAGAAAATAGCAATACCTATCACTGCGAATTCGAGATGAAGTTAACATGGAGATCGAGAAATTTATCAAAGTGGGATTCATTCGAGAAGCCAAGTATCCAGATTGGATATCCAACATCGTCGTTGTCCCAAAGAAGAATGAAAAAGTCTGAGTTTGTATAGATTTTACTGATCTCAACAAACATACTCCAAATGATAGTTTTCCTCTTCCCAATATTCATCAGATCCTTGATTCCACAGCAGGCCATTTACTCCTATCTATGATGGACGCTGCTTCGGGATACAATCAGATTTCACTCATGGATGAAGATCAAGAAAATACCACTTTCATCACTAAAAGTGGACTTTACTGCTACAAAGTCATACCCTTCGGACTCAAGAGTGCAAGTGCAACTTATCAACGATTGATGACTACTATGTTCAAAGCTAATCTCGGGAAAGTCATGGAAGTCTACATTAACGATCTCTTGTGCAAGAGCGTACGGTCTATCAACCGCATTTCAGATCACAACACAATATTCAATATTCTTCGATCTTATAGGATGTGTCTCAATCCTGATAAGTGTCAATTCGGAGTACATTCAGGTCGATTTCTAGGCCACCTCATCAGCAAGAAGGGGATTGAGGCCGATCCAGATCAGATTCAAGTACTCCTCGACATGCCATCTCTGAAAATGATGAAAGACGTTCAGAAACTTGCTGACAAGATTGGCACTATCAACCATTTCGTTTCAAAATCTTCAGACCGCTGTCGTTGGCTATTTCTATTACTCCGCGGTTGCACCAAACATGGAAAAGTTCATCCAAATACAGAGGTTCAATGGACATTATAATGTGAGGTAGTTTTTCAGGATCTCACAAATTATTAGGGTAAGTCTCCTATCATGAGCACCTCAAAAAATAATGAGGATCTGATTATCTACCTAGTAGTTATAGATACTTCACTCAGCTCGGTTCTCAAACGACTTGATGGAAAAATTGAGAAACCAGTCAACTTCATTAGCAGAACCCTAACTCTAACAGAAATGAGGTACTCTAAAATCGAGAAACTTTTTCTCACTCTTGTTTATACTTCTCAGAAACTCAAGCACTACATCCAAGATCATTCAGTCAAATTCATAACGAACTACCCACTTCGGGAAGTTCTATCCAAGAAAAAAAAATCAAGGAGAGTACAATAATGGTCAGTAAGTTTAGGAGAACATGATAATAAGTTTGAATAACGTCATTCCGAAAAGGGGCAGACCGTCACCAATTTCCTCACGGATTTTCCAGTAAAAGATCCCGAGTAGAAGGAGCACGATCCTGACCTTTTAAAGGAAGCTACAAAAGATCCACCCCCAAGGCATTTGACGAGCGAGTTGAATAGATTACAAGGAAATGGTGGAGACTTCTTACAGATGGATCAGCAGGACCCGCTGGGTCAGGAATTTGAATTATATTGATTATCCCTTCCAATGACAGAATTGAGAAATTAATCTGCTTGGATTTTGAGGCCTCAAACAATGTTACCGAGTACGAAGCTATCATTTATGGACTCGATCTCGCTCTCGATCTCGGCGTCCCCGAACTCTCAGTTTGCAAAGATTTACTACTCATCGTTCAGCATTACTCTGAGCAATACAAGAAGAATGACAAGATGATCAAATATGCAGCCCTCGTTGCAAATAGGATGAGCAAGTTTACGCAAGAAACTCTCAATTATCTTCCTCGAGGAGAAAATAGATACGCCAATTCCTTGGCATATCTAGCCGGGGTCTTAAGTACAAAAGCTCGATATCTCCAGATCAAAGTGATTTTAACCCCTAGCATTGATCATATTTTTGTATGCACGATCAACGCTGGGGGTGATAAAGGGGGAGACGACGATTGGTGAAAGCCATTCTTAGTTTATCTCAGTATCAATATCAAATGCGAAGGACCACTTCCAGCAGATCTGAAGGAGCTCCGACAGCTTATAGACAACTCAAAGCGCTATACCAATCAAAATGATACCTTTACCACTGTTCAGTCACAGGGCCTTACCTCAAGTGCCTCTCCAAATAGAAAGCGGACGAGATGCTCCGCGATTTACATGAAGGGACTTGTGGCTCCTATGCCGCAAGTCGGTCACTGGCAAGTAGAGCCATTACACAAGGAGTATTCTCGCGTGGCATACGCAAGCAGGCAGATGAGTACTCACGCAAATGTGACGCATGTCAGCGACATGGAAAGATGATCCGTGCCCCTGCGCTCGAACTCCATGCAAGGAAGGTATTTTGGCCATTCAAAAGATGGGCACTCGATCTTGTCGGCAAATTTTCTAATTTTCCAGGTAACCACCACCATCTACTCGTAGCTACCAGTTATTTTACAAAATGGGTAAAAGCAGTTCTACTCTGTCGAACCAAAGAAGAAGAGGTTATCTATTTTATCTGGGAACACGTCATCACTCAGTTTGGGTGCCCCCACTTAATTCGTATCGATAACGGGCCCCAATTTGTTTGAGAAAATGTCATATATTTTCTCAACCAGCACAACATCATTCACTCACCATCCAATCCCTACTACCCTCAAGGCAATGGCCAAGCCAAAATCACCAACAAAACCATCGTGGATGGACTCAAGAAAAGGCTATACTCGCATTAAAAGGGGAATTGGGTTTGAGAACTTCCTCATGTCTTATGGGCATATCGTACCACTCCACGTCAGTCGAAAGGCTCCGCTCCCTTCCTCCTTGCCTATGACACTGAGGCCGTCATTCCCTCTGAATACCATCATCCAGTCAAAGATCATGAGCTAACTGACATAGAAAATGATTTCAAATTGGCTTGGAACTTTTAATATGTTTGTGATTTCATACCAGTTAAATCAAGGATAACACTTTCTTTGGCTGACTCTACTAAATCTTCTGAAATTAAAACAAGGTAGCACTTGTTTTCAATCGAGGGACTCTACTAGACATTAGATAAAACAAAGATAAAATTAGCTTTCATCTTTTTCAATATGTCTACGACATTCTACCAGTTAAATTCAGGTTATGCCTGGTTTGACTGACTTTACCCAACTCCAAGATTAAAATGAAAGTGATACTAGTTTTCAATTGAAGAGCTCAACCAGTCATAAGATAAAGCAAAGGTAAAACTAGCTTTCATCTTTCAACATGTCTGCAAAACATTTTATTTCTTTCCAGGTTTATATGCAACCACTACAATGGATTCTATTTTGTGGTTGGGATATCAGCTACACTTTCCCCTACAACAGGAGGTCGACTAGCCATAAATTCTCGAGCTCGAGCAGTCATAACAATCCTGCCCTGCTCTATTAATTTAGCAGGTCGGGGGCCTAGATCTGTCCCCAATTAACTCGTGCAATCCCCTCGATCTATATCAACCTTGTAGATACATCCCTTTTCTAACATACAGTCAAACAAGGTATCTCTCTCTAACTCAAGTCTTTTTACCTCTTTTACAAAATAAGCAATCAGCGCCCTTAGGATTTCTGAATGCGAGGCCTGAGTTACAACTGAGTGAGAGAAAATCATCCTCGACCTCTGAAGGTGATCTTCCAACCTCTTGTACAGTGCATTTTGACACTCCATTTCTTTGTCTATTCGATATGTAAAAGCAATGTTCTCTACAGATTTTTTTACAGCTTTTACAGACTAAGGTCGATTAGTTGCCTCCAAATCAACCACCTTAGTGCGAAGTACATCAATTTCCTTGTTTAGTTCTTCAACATTCAGAGTTTTCTGTAACAATTTGTCTTTCTACTGGATCAAAATATCCTTCCTTCTGATAGTCTGCCCTAGCGCTTATTCCCTGGAAAGAGCAGCATCCAGCTTCATTTCACACTCCCTTAGCTTCACATTCCCCTTTTGCACATGACCTTCGATTCGTGGCACATTCCCCTCCAGCTCTCTTATTCGAGCTGACAGACTAACAACGTCACTTTGAACAAGGGAAGCCTTGGCCTCATTTTTGCTCTTCCTCGAGCGCTCCCCAGCCTCAACGTTCCTGGCACGCAAGTTGGCCTGCGCCAATTCAGCCTTTAGTAGTGCCACCCTTTCATTTAACTCATTAAATTTTCATTGAATCATCCAAAATTCCATATCCCTAGCAGGAATGGCTGTAGACAGTTGGTCAACTACAACTTCATATACAAATAGATTGTCTCGAGCTCTCTTCAGCTCATTATCTTTAACAACCAATCTATTCTTAAATGTTCTAGTTTGCTCATGCTATTCGCTTGATCATTTTAAATTTTCTTTTGATTGTTCGTTTTCTTGATCAAATCAATTTTTAAACTGGCCACTGACCGATATAAACCATCCTCCAATTTTTTTAGAGCCTATATACGGTAATGGGCCATGTCAGCCTCCTTATTCTTTACCTTCAATGCAACATTCTATCTTTTAAGTTTCGCGGCATATTCTTTTAAATCCTCGAGCTCTTTTTGCCCTTTCCCAATTTTGGCATCCTTCTCCTTAATCTATTAAGTTAGGCCGACAACTGTCTGTGTTGCCCCAACAAACTTGAAGTGCACCTTCACATGTTGATCTTCTCAATCTTTATTGGCCTCTCTTATCCTATCAAACTCCTATACAAATACTTGGTTACATTTGCGAGTGTCATCTTCGCACAAGCGAGCTAACTCCTATTCGACCTGCACAGGACAGTTACATTATATCAAGTTTGATTCAGAATACTTAATCACTACATATGACTCATTACTAACAAGATATCTATTTTTTGGCATCTACTAAAACTACTTCCGAACTTAAGGTCGAAGTTTAATCTAGGGTGTATGTTCCATAAAACATACTTCTAAGTCTAAGGTACACTTTCTCTATATTTTAGTTTGTCAAAAAATTTAAATATTCCTGTGCGCACCGTTCCAGTGCCATTTGCCCCTAAATCGGTAATGGTTTTTTGGTCCATCTCTACACTCTAATTATTACTTTGTAGGTCTATACTAATGAAGCATACAAGTCAAATATTTCTTGCTCTACTCTAACCTGCAGCTCCCCTTGCGAAGACAATAGGGATACTGAGGTCTCCCTCTCCGTAGCAAGCTTAACCTCTAAATCTTTTATTCTGAGACGTATGTCCTTAAGTTCCTACACAAGGTTTATGAAAGCACCTTAGCCTACAAAATTCTACCCAACAAAATATATCCAATCAGTTTACAAACATTCCCAAATATTCATAAAATCACAATACTATCGCACTACCCTACCTTCTCATTTTCCAACTATGGGCGTTCGTTGTCATCCCCTTGGTTGTCTCTCACCATCTGAAGAGACATACTATCCAGTCCATCCACAATGCCAATAGAAATATCTTAAGTTTTGTCGTCTTCCTCCTCCTCCACATAGGTGTCGGCCCTAATGGTACCCACCTCATCTTCAGAATATCATTTGGACATAAGGTGACGCCCGAGCTTGTCACGCTCAGCTACCACCTCCTCTAAGTCTACTCTCACCTCCGCTTGAAGCTTATTGATCTATACTAAGTGGGAACCCTTCAGGGCCTCTGGCCACTTCCCTTCCTTACTCAAATCAGATTTCAATCGAGCTACGTTCCTTTCGAGCTCAACTTTCTTACTCTTCAACTAAGCTCTCTCCTCCTCGACCCTGAGGTATATTCCCTTCATCAGCCAAGCAGCCTGTTAAAATCATACAGAATCGACCTTACTGATTAGTTCGAATCATAATACATAATCCATCACAATACATATTCGGGCATAAGAACATACCATTTTTCTCATCTCCTCCTCCCCGTGAAGAGCTGCCAACCTAGCCTTTTCCTCCACTTCTTTCTAATCATCTTCCACCACAGGTCGGTCTTTTACGACCTTCACCCCTGATATTTAATAAGGTTCAACCCTTCTCTTTTTTGCCCTTTCCAAGGCCTCACTACTTCCCATGGTCCTAGAAGCCGAAAGATACTTCAACATTTTCTTTTTAGGGAACGTTCGAGCTAATTTCATCAACGTAATGAACTCAGGTAACCATGTGCAGTCCACTCCAGGGGCCTTAGGCAAGTTTGCTCGCCTTTCCCCATCAGTCCCCTTCTTTTTGCTGCCGTCAGCGCTTGTCATTAGCCTTGTCGACTGAGATTTCAGAACTTTATCAACTCGGCTATTAACATACTTTTTCTTGCTAATGCAAAGATCTTTCAGTACAACCTCGAGCTCTGCCTCCTCTTGAGCAACTGTATCAAACAATGACTCTTTCCTCATCACTTGTGATTTAGGACGTATCATACACAAAATATTAACATCAGCGAGCACCGTACAATTTCAACTATCAATCTCATATATTTTACATTGTTATACATTCTTTATTTTACAGCTCGAAACAGAAGTTCCATGGGTTCTTCATCATCTCTATGAAGGCAATCGCCCTTTACCCATATCACATTATCATTCTATTGTCAACCTACTGAGTTCAGATCGAAGAAGAGATGCCGAGTTGGCTCGCACAAAAATATGCCCCTCCAATTGCAGAATAGTTTTTTATACCATAAAATTGTAACACATCCTCATAGGATATTCTCCTCCTTCTCCTATCTCTTTCCCACCTTGTATTCAAAAATTCACAAACACTTATCACCTCCTACATGTTCCCGTTCATCTGAATGGGACATGCCCCGATGAGATTCATAATCCCTTTTGCCAGATTACTAAGGGGAAGACTCAACACATACTCCAACTGAGACATGTAACATAAAAAACCTTCTGAAAATTTAGTCTGAACATTCCCATCAAAATACTCCAAAGAGATCGATTCCTCTATAACCCTATCCCTTTTTCCCTTTGCCAAATCAGCCAACAAATAAAAAATTACTCTCCCATTGCTACAGTACAACCTTTAAATTGTCTACCGGCATAATCTATACAGTTACCCCATCTACCTCCTATAAAATCCCTGGCTTTACAAAACTCTTTGAATACATTAGAATGAGGAGGATAGGATACCAATCTTCCTGGGAAATCTGGAAATTGATCATCACCTACTTCTTCCTCGCTTTCAGACGTTCTAATCTCAGACTCAACCAACCGACCAGAGGTTGATGCCTCACTTACAGGGGAACTCCTCATTTCAACCATAGGAAATGATTTTATCCTACACAATACTCCTCACGTTCGATCTACACACAGGTCTAGGTATCTAACATTATCTTTTAATATACGTCAACCACATTTAAATATCTTTCATATATCATATAATAATAAGATTTTCTTAGATTATTATAAATAGTAATTTATCACTTTTTCTAGCAATACAAAATGATCTTCAAAATCACATACACACAACACAAATCCTCTACTAACCTTCTATGTCAGAGTGTGAATCTGAGGCAGTGTCAAATCCTTCTCTCACCACGCTACTGTACAACCACCTTCACGACTCAGTTTTAGTGACTCTCTCACGCTTTGACTTATGATCCCTTTCACTTAAATCTCTATGAGTTTCTGTGTTATTCTTGCATATCTTCTTCCTTCCTCTCTCACTGCTCTTCAAACTTTCAGAAGTTGAAAAATGTTTGATTGATAAAAATGAAGAAGTATTTATATTTTTTCTCTCTCACTGCTGGCAGTTATTGTGCCTCGTATGAGCCTTCCTCAGTTTTGGAACTGAGGCACCCCCTCCACTATTTATGTTAGACGTTTTACACCTTTTCGGTAAAAATATCATCCCATCATTTCCTTTCCCCTTATATTTTAATCTATTTTTATCTCTCTTTTCCAAATTTCCCTTTGACCTTACCACACTCATGATGAATCACTCTTACACGCAATAGGGTTTTTATAATTTTTGCACAAGGGACAAAAATCAGAAACTCCTGCTTTTTCTTTACGTGCCTCTTCTTCTACTCTTATAGAAACAATGACGTAATTTCCAAAGCTCCCATAACAAAATTTTAAATGTTAATTTTCAAAATCGTTTTTCACAATAGTCACAAACAGCATTTACAAAATTAGAGGATTTATTCAACAATAAGTTTTTCCCAATTATTCATACTCTAACAATTACATACATTCTGCCACCCCTATTTTTATATTCGCTCCGTTCACCACACATATAATTACATCTAAAACAGTCTTGATGACCTGGGAAACCGCATCCAATAAGTAAACCTACAGCGATCCTCTCATCCTTAAAATCAATTTCTTATTCTGAAATAAATCCCACCCCCTTTTCTCGATTTGAAGGATCCTCATAGAAAAAATGTGCATACTCAAAGATCCCTGCCCATTGAATCTAAACCATCGAACTGACACTCCCTCATTGGCAACTCAGTATCATAATCCAACAGTTCAAAAATTCTTTCTCGCACTTCAACAATCTTTATCGCCAATCGTCCTTCAGTGACATAACGGATTCTTTGGGATTGAGCACACACCGTTCTTATCTCTTCCCCCAAATTTAGAATTCACTTTACCCTTATTTATATATTTTAACTACCAATTCCCCACAACTCGTGATATTATTCTTTTATCTCATAACAGGATCCTCATAACTTGAGAGAACTCATTTGAACATATCCCTTCCAATCGAGCTCAGTCATTCTTGATTGTTACAGATCGAACTTATTTTTTTTCCAGATCTAATTTTCTCAAATGACCTCTTCAAGATCGATTCTTCATTCTAAAACTCCTACATTTTTTTTCTTTCTCCCACTTTTCAAGCACACAGGTTGAATCACGTTTAACAATTACACACATTTCTACATATTTTGAATCACAGTTCGATTATTAAAAATATTTTACTTTCTGCCCTCAAATATTTCATTTCATACAATATTCGACAGTCTTCGGGTCATACAACTCGATTTCTAGAGTTATTATATTTCTATATCAGCATAAAATTTGGATAACAAATTGTATTCATCTCGAAACATATTATAATTGTTTTTACAGATAATAAGTCTTTCAAGAACTCAGCATCAGGTACTTTATAGTTCCATATTTTTCCAGTACTTTTACAGCTAAGAACTCTTCCAGTGGCCGATTCCAGCGATTAAAGAGGGCGAGAGAATCATACGGAATTTTTTGTGGTCTGGTGATCCTGAAAAGAAGAAATTCATCACAATTAATTGGGATAAAGTCTGTAAACATCCTAGTGATGGGGGTCTCGGGATTCATGGTCTGAGAGACACTAACCTTGCAATGCTCATGAAGTTGGGTTGGGGTTTTCTTAACGATCACGATCCTTGGGCAGTTTTTCTTCGGGCAAAGTTTTTTACCAAAAATGGTCTTATTTCAAACTACAAAAAAAACTCCTCAATCTGGACAGGTCTGAAGGAAGCTATAACCACTGTTAACACTCATTCCACTTGGATTATAGGCTCGGGCAAAGAGATCGATTTTTGGAGGGACTGTTGGGGATCAGATATTGCTCTTATTGATCTTTTGGATATCTCCCCTGTAATCTGGAATCTTTGTATAGCAAGGCTTTGCCGAATTATTTCTCAGCATGCTTGGTCTGCACCTTCAGAAGTTGTCGAATTTCTGCGAACTCATGGCATCGAACTTCCTAATATTACCCTTAATGTTGTTGATCAAGACATTAAGTCTGGAAGCACGATCCTTATGGCCAGTTTTCTGTTAATAGCACTTTCAATAAAATCAGTTCTCACCAGCCTAAAGTCTGGTGGTTCAGTTATATTTACTGCAAAACAATCCAGTCCAGAATCAGCTACTTCATCTGGAGAGTCTGCCACAATGCGCTCGCCACCGAGGACAATCTCATCAAACGGGGATTTATGCTGACTTCTCGCTGTTCTCTTTTCCTTTGCAACTTTGAGACATTGGACCATTTGCTATTGCAATGTCCTTTATCCAAGCAGATTTGGAACTGGCTGGGATCTTTGTTCCAAATTCCAACTGGGTTTTCTATGCTTAAGCACACATTGGACTCGTGTTCCCATTTGAGTGCTTATCTCTCTGATCTTTGGAAAGTAGCCGCGCTAAACTTCACCTATTTTCTTTGGCGAGCCAGGAATGCTTCTGTTTTCGAGGGGATTCCAGTTCGTACTAATGATCTTAAAGTTCAGATCAGTTCTACTGTTAAGGACGCGGCAGGTCTCTCCGTTAATTGTATGTCTAATAACTGCCTTGAACTTGAAATTGTTGCAGCTTTGGGAGTCCCCACAAAAGCGAGACCCTTGCCTCGGGTTCGAAGTTGTACCTGGGCTCTGCCATGGTTCCAGGAAGTAAAAATTAATGTTGGGCAGTTGCTATTGGCTCGCCAGGTTCTGCCGGTATTGGAGCTATTGCACGGAATAACCGGGGGGATGTCATAGGTGTTCTCTCCATTGGCTTAGGCATAACAACTCGATTATTTTCTGAATGCGAGCTGTTATTGGCGCATTATATTGGGCAGCTCAACAGAACTGGAATGATCTTCGATTTTCTCTAGCTGTTATTGGCGCATTATATGCGAAGGTGTTCTCTCCATTGGATTAGCATTTTTTCCTGGTTCTATAGTACTCCATACAATGATCTTCAATTTTCTCTAGCTATGTTGGTTTGCCATTTGTCCATTCCTCCATTGGTTGGGTTTGGTCTGAGACTCTCCATGCAAGATTATCTGCCGAAAACTTATATCCCTCCACACATGGTTAAGCCGGATATGTAGAATAAGGGAAGTAATAAGGTTCCAAGTAGCTCTGAGTGCCCATGGGATTTTATCCTTGGTGAAGACTTTAATAGCTGCAGCTGAGTCTGAGACAACCCACAAATTCTTCTATCCGTTTACGACAGCTCTTTGAATACCTTGAATAATTTTCATAATCTTAGCTATAAAGTTCGTAGCGTGACCAATGGATTTACTATAAGTACCCAACACTACCCTAGTGTTGTTTCTGCAGATAATGCCTATACTTACTTCTCCTGGATTACCGAGAGCCAAACCATCACAACAGATTTTAACTTCGTTTGGTATTGGAAGCCCCCATCTGTAGTTCTCTATGTTGCTGCCTTGTCTTGGTTGCAATGAACATTTAGCACCTTTATGATCTTAAGGTCCTAAATAGTATTGTGCATAAGATATTTAGAGAGGTGAGCCAAAATTGCTATGTCTTTAAGGATGTTCAGCATAATTTTCTGATGATAAAGCTTGATTCCGTCAAAATGCCATTTGTTCCTCGCATTCCAGATGCTGCAACAGATTGAGAGAACCATGGTCATCCAGAGATCCGTAATATGGGAGCTAAATGCCTTACCTCTTTCCAGTATGGTTCTCTAATTGTCTGTAGGTGTAATAGGATCATAAGAGAAATAGTTTATAACTTTCTGCCAGAAAGAGGCCACAAAGGGATAATGCAAAAGAATATGCTTTTCCATTTCCATGGCGTTATGACATTGGTGACAAATCAAAACTATAGAGATACCTTTTTTTCATGATAGTATCATCCATAGGAAGTAAATGATTAAGAAGCCGCCAGGCAAAACCTCTCAAACGAGGGTGAACTGTGCGATTTCAAACATAACGCCACCACCATGCCATAGGTTATCTTCTTCGCAAAGTTTCAAATGCATTCATGGTTGAGAACTTGCCTTGTAAATTTAGTTTCCATATCATAGTGTCCTAGGCATTAGAATTGCACTGGATTTGTTGTATATTGATTCCTAATGCCAGAAGGAGGAGAAGTACGTCACTACGGATGTTCTAGCCTTGAAGGTTGATAAAATTGCTCAGTCTTTCTTTGTAATTTTTCCATAACTGTTTAGGCATTTTTATATATTCCAGGATTAGGATATTTGTGGCCCATGTGTTTCTCCAAAAATCAATTTTTTTTCCATCTTCTATGAGTCATCCAATATATAATTTTGAGAGGGTCGCTTCAGTTATTATGCCAAACTATATAGTCAAGGGTTTGTGGTATCTAATAGGATCTCTACTCTTAATACTGAATTTGGATTTGAGGAATTTTGCCCATTCTTCTGTTGCATATTTAAAGACCCAGTAAAGCTTGAATAACATTGCGTTGTTCACTTCCCCTAGGCTTCTAACACCAAGTCCTCCTTCTTTTATTGGTTTGCATAACTTTTCCCACATCAATCTCACTCCATTACTTTTGGTCGGATCTCCCGTTCATATATAGTTTCGATGGATGGTATCGCCCTCTTTAATAAGCGATCCAGGCTATTTGTAGACTGCCATATTATGAATGGGAATACTATTTAGGATAGACTTTGCGAGAGTAACCTGTCCCTGGAATGAGATTGTCCTTCCAATCCAGCTGTTTGCCTGTTATCTGATTTATTTTTCAATTAACGGTATAAGAGCTTGTTTAGTTACCCTCCTATGTATGAGTGGGATTCCCAAATCAGTCTCTGGAAATTTACCTTCTTTGAATCCAAATATCTTTGCAATAACTCATCTACGGATGAGAGGAATACTGCTCATGAAAATCTTGCTTTTTGTCACACAAATCTCTTGCCCAAAGACCTTCTGGTAGTCTGTGAGGATGGTTTTAAGCTGTCGCAAGCATCTGTTGTTTCTATTCACAAAAATGAATATATCATCTGCTAAAAAGAGGTGAGTGGGTCAATGCATAAGCTTTGTTGATGTCATTATTTGTATTCTGCATTCTTTTCTAGCTTTATGGAGGTTAATGTAAAAAAATTCTTCCACAATTACAAAGAGTATTGGGGAGAGAGGGTCACCCTGATTGAGACCCCTAGACATCTAAAAGGAACCTGAAGGGCTGCCATTAATCAGTATAGAGACCATACTACAGCTGATAATAGATTGTATCCAAAAACAAAATTATAGATCAAAACAAAAAGCTCGTAAGGCTGTGATGAGGTATTTCCAGCTTAGAGTGTCATATGCTTGACTGATGTCAATCTTGAGAGCTACATTGCCGTTATTTTTCATGATTTTCATCGCATTCACCATTTTAGAGGCCATGCAGATATTGTTATGAATGTTTATATTCTTGAAAAACGCACTTTGGTCTTTTGAAATACATCTGTCAGCAATTGGGGATAATCGAGTAGCAAGAATTTTTGTAATAACTTTAAAGATAAGGTTACTAAGACATATCGGCCTGCAGTGTTGTATTGAAGATGGGCTTTCGATTTTAGGGATCAAGACTATGATGTTGGAGTTAAAGGTTAGAGGCATCATTCCATCCAAATAGTAAGAGCATATCCCAGCGTAAATATCTAAGCCTAGAGTCTCCCAAAATTTTATGTAAAAGGCTCCAGAGAAACCATCTGGACCGGGGGTGCTGTTACTTTCCATAGAGAATATTGCTTCCCTAATCTCCTCATTAGTTAGAAAGGTGGTGAGATTAATGTTTTCAGCTTCTATCACTTGCTTGGGGAGCTGTTTAAAGAGTTCTGGGAATTGTTGCGTATCTATAGCATAGAATTTGGCTGTATAATAATTTATGATATGGTCCAGTATGAGTGATTGGCTAGTGATATCTCTTCCTATGCTGTCTTTAATTTTTGTGATAAGAGCTTTAGCATTTCTAGACATTGTAGTTGAGTAAAAAATTATGGTGTTCCTATCTCCTACTTGAAGCCACTTGATCCTCGATTTCTGACACTAGTTCATCTCTTAAGAGTCCTCCCATCTGTTCAAAAGTTTTATTTGGGTAAGGTCTCTCTTTTCGATCAAATTATTGGTTATATCTTCCTCCAACTATAATTATAGTTGCATCACCTCTCTTTCCAGTTTTGCTTTGTTTTTCTGCTAGTTTTCTGAGTTTTATCTCCACCTCTTAATATCTGCCTTCAGATGCCTTAGTTTCAGTATAATAGAGAAAAGTAGAGTTGCATGCATCGGCTTTTCCCAACTATTTTTCACAAGTTCACCGAATTCTGGTTCTTCTCCCCTGGACTGTAGATATCTGAACGGGATGTTGGATGGTTTAGGTACCTGACAACATTCCCCCATGATTAGTGAGTGGTCGGATTGAGTTCTTGGCATTACCTTCATTCTCCAACCTCAGAAATTATTCTGCCATTCTGTATTTTGTAAACATCTATCTAGGACCACCAGAGTTCTGTTATTCCCACTTTGCGCATTAGACCAGGTTGAGGTAATTCCTGAGGAGGGGCTTTCAGTTAGACGAGTTGTATCAAGAAAGTTATTGAAGTCCATCATTGTGTTAATGGGGGGTGGTCTTCTTCCCTTTTTCTCAGAGGTCCACATACCATATTGAAATCTTCGATGCATATCCAGGGTTTCACATTGTTTACAGCAAAATTAGAGAGGTTAGCCCAAAGCACCAACCTATTAATTTTGCTGCAATCTTCATGTACAAAGGAGAAGCAACTTTCCATGTATTACACCGTAATATATTGCTCGATTGAAAGAGAATTTCAAGTTCAGGGGAACCTTTTAGCCATAGTATCTAAAGGTTGCCTTTTACTGCAGTTTGTTCATCTGAAATAACCTTGTTTTCATATCCCGGTAGTACAAAGTCTTTGCAAAAGATCTTTGGTTCTGTTATGCCCAAAATATCTGGTTGTATTCTTGTAGTTGTTTTACTGAGATAGCACAATGTTTTTATGTTCCCCATCCCTCTGGCATTCCAAAATATAGCTTTCATTGATCTTTACGAGTAGATCGTGTCACTCACAGGTCTATGGTGTACACCTTACTCTTTTTAAGTACTTGGTTAGGGCTTAGCAGCACCTGTTCTTCTTGTTCCACTTCATCTGTCCAACTTGTGGGGTTTAGATTTTGTCTGACCTCCTGCAGCGCCCTTGAGTATGAATCACCCTCAAGAGTATCTTCTTCATTTGTTGTTTCTTTTGAAATATCTACTTCTGCGACTATTACTATTTAAAAATTCAAATTGTTTTGCTCTCCAACCAATTTTTCAGAAGGTGCCGATTCTGTATGTTCTTTATAGTCTTTCACATCTCTTAGGGTTTTAAATTGGTTTAGCCTACAATTAGAACTAATCTTCTTGGGTGAAGTTGTTTGTTTGCTGCTGCCCTTTATTATTGACCACCCTTATCTCTCACTATTTTTTTCATGCTGTTGCAGATGGTTAGGTTGTCTTTGCATACCTGGGAATAGATAGGTGGTGATGCTATACTGGTTTCCTCCCTAGTATCTTGAAAGTACATATGTTTGCTCAGTGGTTCAGTAATTTGCCTTCCCAATTCTTTGGTTTGTGGTCGTTTCTTATGGATTATTAAGTATTGGTTGTCCCAGCAGCTTTTTGCTAGTTCTTTTCCAGTCTTCGGCTTGGTTTTGTAATGTTCCATTTCATTAACTCTAAAGGCCTTTTAAACAATTTTGCATTCTACAATTGTGAACCCAACGTTTTTGCAGTGATTACAATATTTTGTGATTCGATATAGAAGTACTTCTTATTTGATGATATTGCCCTCAATCTCAAGAAGTATGTGGTCTGGGATTGGCTTATAGAGATCAATATCGGCAGGCTCATTAGCATGAAACCCATAGTCCTAATTTTTTCTAGATTGATCCAATTAGATAGGAGTACCCAGGGTCTTCCCTAGTGACATGATAATCTTTTTGCTCCACATTTTGATAGGCAGTCCAGGAAACTTGAGCCCAGCTAGAGCGCTGGAGTTACAATGTTTGTCTACAGAGAAAAGTGGACTCCATGGCATGAGTCTCATAGGCATTTGTTCTACCATCTAGGGCCCTCTACTCTATATGTATATCTCATCTTCTTCTTACTCAAATATGATGATAAAGAACCCTTTTCCAATTGGGATTAGTTTGTCGAAACCCTTCGTTTTCCAGTATCTTCTTGCGCATTTGCAAATTTAATCTTTCGTAAGTCCAATCGTCCTATAAGACTAAATTGATATATAGAGATACCATCAGATAGTTCAGCTTGAGGGATTGAGATTATTGGTGTGTCCCATCTTCTACCCGTTTCAAGCAGCCCAGCCGATTCCTTTTTCTCCATTTATGTTCCACAAACTTTATCTGCAAAAGATGGCTACAATTTTTCTCCAAATGTGGCAGGGATCCCCATATTGCGGAACCCATGGCCGCTAGTTCTGGGATCTCTTCTGTTCGCTGTTGGGTTGCAGTATCTTTATTATTCACTTCCCCAGCTGCCTTTCCCATGAAACCTCAAGGACATACTACTCTTCTGTCTATCGAATTATCATTTGGATCTTCAGGGATTTTACTATAAGGGGACTGAATCTCGTTCATAACCTGATTGTCGGTTCTTTGATTATATGTTGCTATGTTCAGAGAAAGGTTATTATTTGATGTTGAATTTGGGTTTTACATGAGGTTTAATTGCTGCAGTAAGGACGCCGAATTGTGTTGCATCTTCAAACCCTCATTGCTCGATTTGATTTCTCTGTTGATGATTTCATAAAGGAGAGTAAGTGTATGGAGATATATCATGATCACGATTGATATTCAATTAGGTATTCTAGGGTTATGAGGTCTCGGATTGGGAGAGTACTTCTTCTTCAACTGGTTAGGTTATTCATTTTGAAATGCCTTCCCCAAATCACTGAAGTTATCGGTATTATCAAGTTGACATTAATTATTTTGGGAAACTGCAGTTTTTGTTGGATACTATTGATTGAGAAGAAATATTTCTATTTAGATGAAATTTTGAGGAAGTGAATAATGTATAGTTTGTAATTTGTGTAGGACGTAGAGCAATTATGGGTGACTACAAATAGTTTGCAGAGAGCATTGAGCCAAGCTAGAAATGTTTTGAGTCGCGCTTATCAGGTAATATCTCGATTTGAATATCAAATAATGTATTATAAATATCAGTCAGAGAATCAATGGAAAGAGTTATCTAATACCCAGTTTAAGTTTGCCAAAGCCAAAATAGATAAGAACGAATATGTAAGGAAATATCATGATATGTTCCAAAAGATCCAAAAAATGTTAAAAATGCTTCCTCCGAAAGATGAGTGTGTTTGGGCATTGTTAATATTGATACTTTATTTTGAGGTTGAAGTCAATAGCAAAAAAGGCTTAAAATACACGTATATAAAAATATTATAAGAGAGAGGATTTAGTCTTGATCTAGATCCAGTGAAAACCTTAGCAACTACGGCTAGGAATCGTCATAGTCTAGAAGTTAACCAGTGTTCTGGTCAAGCTAGTATATCTATAATATATATGAATGATTCATAATTGTGTACTAGATATTGAATGTATCTGATCTATCAATAGTGTCGTTGATCTTTGAGAATTTAGTTTTTATAATAAACAAAGAGAGTAGGCGAGTGTAGAACGAGCTGGAGGACAAACTGAGAATGATTTTGTCGGCTTTAAACCATTATATCGAACTGAATATTTGGCTCGAAGTGAAAGTTGCCCACAAGATATTCCTAAGGAAAAATGTAGAAACAAAACAGAAGGATGTGGAGGCGAAACATAAACAAACCTGCAGTCGTTTAAAGAAGGCAATGCGTAGATGAAAGAGATTCTTCAGCCCAATGCCGAAAAGATTGCAGCGAAAGATTCGTACGGGCTGCAAGAAGAAGCAGTCATTACATTTTATGGTGGTGAATTGGAAAGGGTGAGGAGTGAATTTTGAAAATAAATGATTGATGTTGGGAAGGATTATGATTTGGAGATTGCAAAAGTATGAGTATATGCACTTTTTATGGGCGAATGAAAAGAACAAATCGATGGAGGATCAAACAAACGAAGACGAGGTCAAAAATATTGTACCTCTCTTCCCAAGAGTACGACATGAAGATGTTGTAGTATTTCATCCTCCATAGGGTACCACTCCTGTTCATGCTGGTGGTACCAAAAAAGATGGGAAGAAGAAAATGACTCATTAGGTAGTCAAAAGGGGAAGAAGGAGAAAACATAGATCAACCAAATCATTCTTTTATATTTATTTGTCACTGCCCACTATCTGTTACAATTTTATAGATAAGAAAGTGTTCTTTCTTATCGAATAATAAATTTTATAAATGCCATAGACATGCACGTTGACCAACACAAGTATTTCATTAATGAAAGTAAAAACATACACAAAGATGGAGAATAATTCACACTTACTGAATATACAAAATTAAACTATAAATCAAATTTATCGGTAGTAATTCTTCAACTTTCGTGCCCTGAATCCTTCTTCAATTATCGAGCCAAGGTTTGTTTTATCGACCACAATGAAAGGTCCATCCCAATTTTCTGCGAGATTACTTGCATTCAATTCTTTCCTTTGCTTAGGGATTTTTTGCATGACGAGATCTTGGATATCGAATTCTCTACTGCGAACTCTTTTATTGTATGATTTTTCTATTGTTTGTTGATATCGGCTAAGATTTGCAACTGCTCGATTTCTTATTTCATCGATCCAATTCATATTTCATGCTAACTGGAATTATTTTGCTTCGTCTATCATTTCGTAATCTCATGCCGGGTGATAATACTCAGTAGGGATAATAGCCTCAGTTCCATAGGCTAACAGAAATGGCGTACACCCTTCAAATACTTGTAGTGTTTTTCGATATGCCTAAAGTACGTGTGGAAATTTTTGAATCCAGTTGCCCTTCTGGTCTTTTAAGTACTTTTCGACTCTTTCTATTATCATTCTGCTGGTGATTTCTACTTGACCATTTCCTTGTGGGTAGTAATGGATTGAAGGAGAATGGAAATGCTATGTTTGTTAAAGAACTCGACTACCTTCTCTCCAACAAATTGTGGCCCATTATCGATCCTGATTAGATGCGGACAACTGAAGCGGGTGATAATGTTCTTCTATATGAACTTGATTAGTTGGTCCTCTTGAGTTTGACATAGCAGAACTTCTTCTACCTACTTTGTGAAATAATTGGTTGACACTAAATGATGCCTTCTTTCTTTGGAAGTATTTAATAATTCTCCCATTAGGGCCCAACTTTTCAAGGGCAATATACTCAGTCTGTGCTCATATTCAAGTCTCTGGTATGCATCATATTTTCTTGCATATTCTCAGTCTGTGCTCTTATTTTAGGCTAAAAAATGCCCTGAGCGATTGCTCTATTCACTAATGATCGACCTGCAAGGTTGTGACCCGCATGTTCCTTCATATAACTCCCTTAACATGTCCTTTGCATTTCTTTCGGAGAAACATTTTAGATAAGGTCCTATGATAGATCTTTTATAAATCTCATTTTAGATAACAATGTAACCATTTACTTTGTCTATCAGTCTCTATCACACATTGATTTCATCTGGCAATTCTCCTTTAAAATCCTTCTTAGGACCAATATATTTTATAAAAGGCAAGATTATCATTGGGGGATGGATATGACTTCAATCTTTAGATATTGAGCCTCCGCTTTAAGGTTTCCTGCCAGATAAGGGAGGGTAAGATGCTTATTTTCTCCTCGAGGCAAGTACTCCAGTATGGCCTTTTGAAATTTTCCCATTCTTTTGACCAAAAAAGTAGCATAGTTCACCATCTTTCAATTTTTCGGGTATCGATCTGTATAATGTTTTATTGTACATAGAATTAGTGTATATTGAAAGATCAGGTACCCTAAGTTTCGGTGCCATGTCTAAACCGTGGATTAATACTTCATATTCTGTCTCACTATTTGTTGCCTCAAAATTGAGTCGAATAGATTTCTCGGTCCTATCGTTCGAAGGTGTGATGAGAACAACCCCGATCCCTGATCCTGTGGATACTGTAGATCCATCAGTTAATAGGCATCAACCCTTTCTTGATATCCTGAGGACCACGTTATTTCTAGTCTAGGTCATCTACAGGGAAATCTGCCAAGAAATCAGCTACCGCCTGTCCCTTTTCAAAAATCATTTGTTCGAAGCATATATCATGTTCACCCAAGCTTCCAGACCATTGTTGTACTCGACATGATTTCTCTTTCTTTGATAACACCTCTCGAAGGGTATAGTTCATCATTACCTGGATGGAATAAGCTCAAAATATTATTTTAGCTTTCGCAAGGTGTAAACGTAGGCCTGGAGTAGCTTTTAAATTTTAGTGTACCACGACTCTGTTGGAGTAGAAGGTTTGCTGATGAAATGTACAGGTTTTTCTGCGTTTCCATCAAGTCAAATAAGTACCAAACTGAGTGAGTTATCTGTAATTGCAAGGTACACTATAAGCTCTTCCTCCTCAGTTGGGGTACTCATGTTGGGAGGTTTTCTCAGATGTTTCTTGAGATCTTGGAATGCTGCTTCCTACTCTTCACTCCATTCGATCTAAGGGTTCCATTTGTTTTATTCATTCATTGTTCTTTCACGTAGTAGGCTAAATAACAATTTATACATCGATCTGATCGATGATTTTAAAACAAGTCGATAGATCACTGCAATTAAATTGGCCAAATTTTGTATTCTTTTCTTAGTCTTTGGAGAGGGCATCAATAATAGAGCTCAAATCAGATCAGGGTTTGCTTTGATGCTCTTTCAATTGATCATGTATCCTAAAAATTTCCCTGACTTGACTCCAAATTGGCATATATCCGAATTAAGTTTAATTCTGTAGGACTGAAAGATTTTGAAAACTGTATGAAAATCTGTAAGGTGGTTACCCTTTTTGAGGATTTTACACAACATATCTTCGATACACACTTCCACTGCTTACCCAAGGTGTCTTTGAACATTTGAGTCATCAACCTTTGATAAGTTTTTCTCGTGTTCTTAAGTCAAAAAGGCATGACCTTGAAGAAATATAGTCTCATCTTTGTGGTAAATACCATTTTATCTTGAACTTCGGGTGGGAGTGGTATATGATTGTAACCTGATGTTTCATCCATCATAGATTAAAGTTTATCTCCAATAGTTGAATCCAACAAGTGGTTAATTATTGAGAGACAAAAATTATCTTTCGAAGTGTATTTATTTAGATCAGTGAAGTCCACGCAAACTCTCTAATTTTTTTATTTTTCTTTGAAACTGCTAGGATGTTTGAAATATAATCGGGTAAGTTGCTTTCCTGATAAATCCAACTTCGATAAGTTTATCAATCTCTTTGTTCACTTCATCCTTATGTTTGGGTGTTAACGTCATTTATTTTTGTTTAACTGCCACAACCTTCTCTTTTAAGCATAACTTATGACAGGCTAAAGCAGGATCGACACCTGGCATTTCTCAAAATGACTTAGGGAATACATCTTCTTCTTCTTTTCTAGAAAATTTCGACTAGTGCTTCGCAGTTTTCCAAAGGTAACAGGGTTCCTATGAATGTCCCTCGATCAGGTCTGCCAATCACAACGTATTTTATAACTTCAGTAGTGAAAGGCTGGACCTCTGCGAGCCCAACTTTTAGTAATTGCTATGCTTCGAATTCCTTCAAAATATAAGTAATACCAGTCACTATATTTTCATAATGGCGAGCTAGTATCACAGTCTTCCCTTGAGTTCGTAAATACCTCTACTCCAATTAAACCATAGTACTAGATGATAAGTGGAGGGAATCACTTTCATATCATGTTGCCAACAACACCCCATTATCACTAAAACAAGATAAGGAGATTGAGTTAGCCATAGGTGTAAAAGAAATGAGCCATGAAGCGGCCTTTGTTTCTAATGGGAAAAAGGAGCAGCAGAACCGCAAAGTCAATAAAAATGCATCAGCCAAACCACTCAGGATGGCAGATTTTCTTTCAGTGCTAGGACCCGCACGTCAAAGCCTGATGCTCATCTTCAAGAGTTTAGTATTATTACCCCCTCATAAAGACTTGCTGGAACTCGCTGGTTGGGTCTTGATCCGGCCAAGAAAGGCATGGGACAAAGAAATTTCACAGTCATCGGAAGAACCCGCACCTTCTTAATGGAGTCATAACAAAGACAGTGCCATTTAGCTCCAATCAATTTCTTGCGTTCTATTCTCTTGATTTCTATGCAATGGAAGTCAGTTGGGCAACAAAACTTTCTATGCTATTGTCGGACAGCGTAACTTTCGATGCTCTTGCTTTCTATGTTATAGTCTAACAACGAAACTTTATATGCTATGGAAGACAGTCGGACGAAAAAATAGGGTTATTGCCGAACAGTGTAAAAGTAAAGATAGCCGCAGCTATGACTATAGCGGCTCCTATGGCCTTCGGGTAGGGTCCCAGGTAGAACAAGAAGTGGCGACGGCCCCGATATGTTAATTATTAACCAAGAGAATGTTGAGAAATTACAGTTTTCCCACTATGTATAATTCGACGATATGCAAGAGAAATTATGCGAAAAATAAACTAGCCAGCAAGCAAAGACAACGCACAATTTTTACGTAAAAATCTTTCAACGTGAAAGAGAAAAACCACGGGGTAAATCCGAATCTACTATATCAATAAACGGATTACAAACATCCTCAATCGTAAGGGTTATAATAAAATTTAGCACCTTGTATGCCCAAAAAAGATCTATTAAATGTTGTTTACCTTCAACTTGAAAGAACACCTTAAATCCCCCTTCCGTCGACAAACTCATCGGAGAACACCTTCTTTTGTTGCTTGATCGGAGCACAAAGAATACTTGGATTGATTTCTCTCTTCACCTCACACCAATGAAGATGGATTTATTTTTCTTCAAGTTGGGTTTTCAAAGTTCTCTTTCTAGAACTTTCTCAGAGGATACACACCACATTAAAAAAGACAAGGCTTTTCTAGAAGTCTCTATTTATCTTTACCAAGGTAAGAACTATGCCCATTAAGTTTATGGGCCTCATCATGGGTTGGACTACCCAACAATCTCCCCCTCACACATATGAGGAGGGCTTCCCATTGCCAATGAGGTAAACCCACTTGTACTAACAAGTATCCATACTGGCCAAGCTTTTCAAGAACTCGTACTTCACTTTTGGGTGAACCTTCATCATCATATCGGATAGATTTGAATCCGTATGAACTTTATCCAAATTCATCAAACGCCTCTCCAGCACATCACGTATCCAATGATACCGAATCTTGATATGTTTAGTCCTTGAGTAAAATGTGGCATAATTACTCAAGTCTATCGTACTTTGGCTATCACACTTGACCACATACTTGCTTTGTTTTAAGCCTAACTCACGTAGAAAATGCTTCATCCATAACATCTCTTTACATGCCTCGGTAGCGGCAATATACTCAGCCTTTGTAGTAGATAATGAAACACCCTTTTGCAACCTTGATTGCCATAAAATAGCTCCCCCGGCAAAAGTAAATAAGTAGCCCGATGTAGACTTTCTATGATCTAAATCACCGGCAAAATCTGAATCCGTAAACCCCTCCAACTCAAGTTTAGATTTTCCATAGCATAAACATACCTTGGAAGTGCCTCTAAGATACAGAAGTATCCACTTAACGACTTTCCAATGTCGTTTCCCCGGATTTCTAAGAAGTCTACTTACCACACCAATGGCATGTGTGATGTCCGACCTTGTACCTATCATAGCATACATAAAGCTTCCCACGGTCGAAGCATATGGAACCTTTTTCGTATCTTCTTTCACCTTCTTGCTTGTAGGGCATTCCTTGGAGCTTAGCTTGAAATGACTTGCAAGTGGAGTGCTAACGGGATTTGTATTCTTCATGTTAAACTTTTTAAGTACACGCTCTATGAACTTCTCATGAAATAGCCATAGCTTCTTCGCCTCTCTATCCCATTTGATTGTCATTCTTAACATTTGCTTTGCCGGACCCAAGTTTTTCATATCAAAGGATTTGCTCAAGTCGTTCTTCAACTTACAAATTATGTTAGCATCTTTTCCAGCAATCAACATATCATCAACATAAAGCAAAAGAATAATGAAATCACCATTAGGAAACCTCCTAAAATAAATACAATGATCAAATGTCGATCTTTGGTACTCATGCTCCACCATGAAAGTATCAAACTTCTTGTACCATAATCTAGGCGCTTACTTTAGTCCATACAAACTTTTATGTAGTCGACATACCATGTGCTCCTTTCTCTTGACCTCAAACCCATGAGGTTGCTCCGTATAGATTTCTTCTTTCAAATCTCCATGGAGAAATGTGGTTTTCACATCTAGTTGTTCAACTTCAAGGTCCAAATTTGTCGCTAGAACCAAAATGACCCGAATAGAAGAATGTTAAACTACCGGCAAGAAAATCTTATCAAAGTCGACTCTTTTTCTTTGACCAAATCCTTTATCCACAAGACGCGCCTTGTACCTCACCTTCCCATGGCCTTCATTCTTTAACTTGAAGACCCATTTGTTCTTCAATGCTTTTCTCCCCTTTGGTAACTTAACCAACTCATTAGTATGGTTCTTATACAAAGAATCAATCTCATCTTGCATAACTTTTAACCACTCACCAATTTCATTATGGCCTTGAACTTCTTGAAAACTTTCCGGTTTGCCATCGCTTGTAAGCATCACATGCTCATTAGGAAAGTACTTAGTAGAAGGTGTACGCACTCTTGTAGATCTTCTCAATTGCGGTTCAACAACTTCTTCATTTGGTTCATGCTCCCCCGCATCATCGTCATCATCAAAGGGAGCATGTTCATAGTTTTGTTCATCCCCACTATGAGCATCTTCATCATGTTCTTCATTTTCGTCTCTATCATCATAATCATCATGGTGCACGGGTTTGGGAGGCATAGGATGCAAAAAATCAGCAACTACCCTTTGAGGTTCATCGCCTGTATCATCCTTCTCAAAGTCTTTAAATGTTTGATTTTCGCGAAAAACAACATCCCGGCTTCGATGTAACTTCTTGCCAATTGGATCCCATAACCGATACCCAAATTCATCAGAACCATATCCCACGAAGATACATGGTTTAGACTTAAAGTCTAACTTGGAACGGAGTTCATCGGAAATATGCATATAGGCTTTGCAACCAAATACTTTCAAATGTGAATATGACACATCTTTCCCACTCCATATTTTTAGTTGAACTTCTCCTCCAAGTGGTACGGAAGGTGAACGGTTGATTAGATAACAAGCGGTGCGCATAGCTTCCCCCCAAAATTATTTTGATAATTTTGCACAACCTAGCGTACTTCTAATCCTCTCTACAATAGTTTGGTTCATCCTTTCAGCCACTCCATTATGTTGAGGAGTACGTGTAACCGTACATTGGTGCCTAATCCCATGTTCACCAAGATAATTTGTGAACTCCTGGGATTTATATTCACCCCCGTTTTCGGTATGGAGACACTTGAGAAGCTTTCCGGTTTGCCGCTCAACCATGGCATGAAACATCTTGAAAAGACCAAATACCTCATCTTTGGTCTTCATTGCATAAACCCATACCATTCTCAAAACATCATCTATGAATGTAACAAAATATGAAGCACCACCAAGAGACTTGACATCAAGTGAGCAAACATCAGAATATACAACATCTAAAATTTTAGTTTCATATTTTGAACCACCACTTTTAAGAAATGAAACACTATGTTGTTTACCGGCTAAACAATGATCACAAGAATCTAAAGGCGTACCTTTGATGTTGGAAAGGAGATCTTTCTTGGCCAAAATTTGCAAACCTTTTTCACTCAAATGACCAAATCTTCGATTCCATAAAATCGATGATGAAATCTCCAAGGCCGAATTTAACCCGTCTTTACATAACCGCGCCTTCATCTTGTAAAGTGTACCGATTTTCTCACCTCTAGCCACCACAAGAGAACCGCTTGTCAATTTCCACTTTCCTTGCCGAAAGTGGTTGTCATATCTTTCATCATCAAGCTTTCCAACTAAAATAAGATTTAAGCGAAGATCCAAAACATGCCTTCCATCTTTCAAAATAAGCTTTTGACCGCTACTAGTTGCAACGAGTACATCACCAATACCATAATTTTGGAGACATTATTATTCCCCCACTTGACCATGCCAAAATTGCCAGAGTTATAAGATGAAAACAATTCATTACTTGGAGTAGCATGGTAAGAAGCACCCGTGTCGATCACCCACTCCATATCCCCATTTATGACGCCAAAGCAATCTTCATCATATGTTGTAAGCACCACGACATCATCACCAGTAACACCAACCGAAGTATCTTTGGTCTTTTCATTGTTCTTCCCATCTTTCTTTTCCTTTTGAAATTTTTGACAATCTTTCTTCATATGGCCTTTCTTCCCACAATAGTAACATTCAATATTTTAGTTCCTTGATTTTGATCTTCTTCTCGACTTGTCACGAATTAGATCATACTTCCTAGCAGATCTTCCTCGTTCTTCACTAGCCAATACTTGTGAGTGAGAATGACCCAATGAATTTCTTCTCACTTCTTCATTCAACAAGCTACTAGTAACTTGGCTCATCGTGATAATGTCATTCGGTGTCGAATTGCTTAACGATACTGCCAATATTTCCCAACTTTTCGGTAGGGAACTAAGCAACAACAATGATTGCAACTCATCTTCCAACACCATCTTCATAGATGTCAATTGATTCACAATGCTATGAATCTCATTAAGATAATCTGCATTCGACGAACCTTCTTTGAACTTCAAATTCACTAGCCTTCTAATCAAGAAAGCTTTGTTCCCGACCGTCTTCCATTCATAAAGATCATGCAACTTCTTTCACAAAGCTTGTGAAGAACTCTCATTTGACACATGGTGGAAAACAACATCATCCAACCATTGTTGAATAGTTTCGATCGTTTTTCTATCCATATTATTCCAATCGTCGTCGAACATATCTTTTGGCCTGTTTCTGGCCCCTTCAATGGGTACATACAAATCTTTGCAATAAAGCAAGTCTTTCATCTTTAGCTTCCAAATCGACCAATTGTTACCGTTAAGACTAACCATTATTGCATTCATCACGAATCACACACAAACACCATCAACCACGGCTCTGACACCACTTGATGGGAAATCATAGTTTTCCCACTATGTATAATTCGAGGATAAGTAAGATAAATTATGAGACAAATAAACTAGCTAGCAAGCAAAGACAACACACGATTTTTGCGTAAAAACCCTTCAACGTGAAGGAGAAAAACCACGAGGCAAATCCGAATCCATTATATCAATAAACGGATTTCAAACATCCTCAATCGTGAGGGTTACAATAAAATTCAGCACCTTGTATGCCCAAACAAGATCTACTAAATATTGTTTACCATCAACTTGAAAGGACACCTTCAATCCCCCTTCCGTCGACAAACTTGTCGGAGAACACCTTCTTTTGTTGCTTGATCAGAGCACAAAGAATACTTGGATTGATTTGTCTCTTTACATCACACCAATGAAGATGGATTTGTTTTTCTTTAAGTTGGGTTTTCAAAGTTCTCTCTCTAGAACTTTTTCAAAGGGTACACACCACATTAGAAAAGACAAGGCTTTTCTAGAAGTCTCATTTACCTTTTCCAATGTAAGAACTAAGCTCATTAAGTTTATGGGACTCATCATGGGTTGGACTACCCAACAGAGAAAGCATAGGGAAAGGAAAAAAGTCCCATTCTAAGCACGAGAAGAAAGAACAAAGTCAGAAAAGGTGAGGAACTTCTCATTGGGTGAGTAAAAGATGAAGGCGCATGAGTTAATGACAGATTCTTTTAGGTGGAAGGAGACAATGCATCTGTAGCCAGTATATGATCCATTGACAGACGTACCCCCATTGCTGGGATTGGAGTTTGAGAACGAGCTTCTCCGACGCTACACAGCGGTGAGAGCCTATATATGTGAATGGAAGCACTTTCTCTTTTCAACTATTTCTTCGACTATATATATGAGCTAGCAACAATCGCTCAAACTCCTACCTCTTCTGGGATTCTTGCTGCATATATAGAATAGCCAATTGATAGTGAATGATTTTGCGCATAGCCTAGCATAGCATAGCATAGAAAAAAGTAGTTGATTTTGTGCATAGCACATAACATAGCATGGTGCAATGGATTTTGAGCATAGCATAGCATAGGGGTGGGTTTTACGCGATAGTGGGTGCGTTGAGTTACGGGATAGGTTGCATGTAGAGGCACGAAGCATGCAAAGATATGGACAAGTATTGGATGTATCATTAGGCTGTGCCGAGTCAAATCCTAGCTTTTTCAATAGGTGGTGCAGAATAGAAAATTCCCTTACTAGAACTTTTACGCACTTCTGCCACACTTACCAGATACTCATAACCCTCTCGTTCTTAGCCAGGGGAAGGAAAATAGACCTATCTAAGTTGTCATAGTCATGCCTAGATCGACATAATGGCGAGAGCACGCTATAAACGGCTGGATACATGTAGTGCTCACGATACAAGGGAGCCTTGCCAGTAATAGCGTCGTAATTGAAAGCTTGCTAGGAAAAAAGTAGGGCTCCTTCGTCAAAAGCAAGACGAGGTAGCCGAAGGGATCTGGAGGTGGACAATCTATAGTGGAGCACTAGAAAGTAAAACACACCCGTCACCCAGCAATCATTCTCCTCCGTCGCTTCTCACTCATGCCTCCTTAGCTAGCTCCCCTAGCCCATGCCTCCGGCGCCCTCCGGCTTTAGCCCACACCTCCTTAGCTAGGTCCTTTAACTCACGCCTCTTGAATTGCCTCCACCTCCGTCTACCTAACCCACTCCACCTCCAAGCCCCCTTATGGCTTCCTACCTCAGCCTCCGGCGCCATAGCGTTAAGTCTCCTCCTTCTTTTAACTCTGCCTATTTTCATTTAACTCCCACCTCCGGTGGCCTTGTCTTTGGTCACGCGGATGGCCCCAAAAATTGACCTACCAACAAATCCTATAGATCGCCTGACTCTCTCGAAGAAGGCGGGGGTTGCCTCTAAAGGTCTCGCCAGTCTTGCCTGCAAGTCGTGATATGCCTCGAGATGGCTGTTGTCTCTCCTACCCCGAAGTGTTCAGTGCGCAAAGCTAACATGAGGCATGGGCCCATCCTCTAGGCACCAAAGAAAGTCCCATAATTGATAGGGGAAGAAGACTTGTCTTTGCTACTTTAACTCTCACAGGCCGGCAATTCAAGCGATCATGCGTCAGTCGATGGCGGGGGTCGATGAAGGCAAAAAGTAAATAAGTGGTGAGGAGATTCTAACTAAGACTCCTGGGTCAGACAGTTCGGCTCAACCGAATCTCACGACGAGCAAGATAGCTCAAAATATCCAAAAAAAATGGATGTTGAAGTCTTTGCCAGCCTCGTACGCCACGGAAAGTGGTGAGGTCACAAAAGAGAAAAGGAGGAGGGTCAAATCCTCTGGGAAGATGGTCGTTGAGGTGTGACCTGCTGTAGTGGATGACCTTAGAGAGGTCGAGGAAAGGGCCAGGTTGGCGGCTCGCCATGGAGAAGAAGATACGAGCAAGATGGTAAGTTTTATTGAACGGGATAGAGTTTCTTTATGCGTTTCGAGCTAATCACTGAGATTGATTCATTTTATGTAGGTCACTCGTCTTGTGAAGGGGATTTGGCTCAGCATTGAAGAAGAAAAATCCGAGCTGAAGAAGGCAAAGAGCGAGCTAGAAAAAGAACTAGCTCGAGTCAAGACTGAAGCCATAAAGGAAGTTAGGCAGCTGAAGGCCTCTCACGTCGTGGTGATTGGCCAGCTATAGGTCGAAGCAAAGACCAATCTAGATGAGATGGTTGAGGAGCATGACAGGTTGAGTCGCCACTTGATGCTGAAGGGCTACTCTGGGGAGGAGGTGGATGCCATTAAGGCGGGCACTTATGTTGAGGAATAAGATGAGGAGGAAGCCAAAGCGGTGGGGGTCGTGGACAGTTTAGATGGTGTTTCCCGCCAGACGATACTCGACAATTAAGGGGATGACGTCCAGCTCCCAAAAGGTGGCAGTGAAAAGGTAGGGTAGACACGTGTTTGTATAAATATTTGTAAGTTGTTTGAATTCAGCGAGGGAAAGAAAATTCTATAGATTAAATTTGTTCATAAACCTTTTGTAGGAAGTTAGAGAAATGAGTCTCAGAATAAATGACCTAGATTCTGGACTTGCCAGGGAAAGAGAGACCACTAAAGCCTTGTTGTCTACGCAAGCAGAGCTGCAGGTTAAATTAGAATAGATTTTTCGACTTACATGTTACACCAATGTTTAGTTATCAAGAAAATAGGATATGAATGCATGGTAAAAAATCAACGCTATTAATATAGAGTAGTATATCAAAAGTATGCACCTTGCACACTGAAAGAAAACTCATGTGGGGTTCATCTGAGAATGGACTCCAAACTTTTAGTCTAAAAGTACTTGGAAGCAAATGTTTAGAAACCACATAGTCCCATTAGAAACGTAGTATGTATATATTCAAAGGTTTCTCCTTAATCGAACTGTACTAAAACATGCTATATTTCCCAAGTCGAATTGGATTCATCTCGCGCACGTGAGGACAACGTACTTATGTGTAATCGAGAATTTGCGGAGCAGTTTGATAGGATGAAGGAGGCGAACAAGAACAGAGAGGATCAGTACGTAAAAGCGCATATTAGGCTTATGAAGTTGACCTAGGCTGCTTCTGACCTGACTCTTCAGGTCGAGGATATAGATGATGAGATAAAAGAGGGATTAAAAGAGCTATCCGAGGCAACAGAATATGCCGAGAAGCTTCAACGTCAGGTCGAAGTATTGACTGTGAAGGATAATCAGGCTGATACGGCTCAATACCGTATTCAGGTGTTGGAACAATTAGAGGAACAATTTCGATCTGATCTTCATAGATGTAGGAGCGAGCTGGAGCAAATGAGACAAAAATTCATAGAAAAGAACGATGAGTTGAGGGTAGCTCGAGAAAATCTATCGGCTTCGGAGGCCGTAGCAGAACATTTGTAAACAGCCCTCCCCACCAAGGATATGGAATTCTGAGAAATACAATAAAGGTACGATGACTTAAACGAGAGAGTTGCTCAACTTAAAGCTGAAAAGGACTAAGCCATTGCTAGTACCAAGAAAGCTGAAGCTAGAGAGCGTTCAGGAGAAGTAAAACTAAGGTTAAGGCTCCTTTAGTTTGAGGGGATGTTGTTAGTCTCTCTGGTCGAATTAGAGAGCTAGAGAGTGACGTATCTCGTATTCAGGGGCATGTCCATAAGGGAAATGCAAATTTGAGGGAATGCCAGCATAAGATGGATGCTGCTCTTATCAGGGAGAAAGTTCTAGAAGGGGAGATCAAAGCAAAGGAATCGTTGGTGAAGAGGAAAGAAGAATTATTGAAAGATTTGTCGGCTAGGGAAGAGTTGAGCGCATAAATTGGGAGACTTCATACTCAGATAGTAAAATTAAAATCCATAAACCTAGCAGAGTCAGCAAAGTATATTTCCAAGTTAGAAGAAGATGTAATCTATCATGATAAGGTTGATGCGGAAATTATTGAATGGTAGAATGATTACGCTAGGTTGCCGTCACGCCTCGAGAGGTTGAAGGCAAGATTTGCAACAATGGTAGTACCTGACGCATCTTAATCTGAGCTATTAAGGGTGATCGCTGCATATTTTGTAAAGGAAGTAAAAAGACTTGAGTCAGAACGAGATACCTTATTTAAAATGTTGTCGGAAAAGGGATGCATCTGTAGAGCTAAGATAGATCGAGGGAACTGTTTGGGCATCATGGAGACCCAACTGGCCCTCGAACTGCTAAATCAATAGAACAAGGTAAAGCTGTTGTAGCCCGTGAACTGAAAGAGAGACCTCTTGATGTTTGGGGAATCGCTGTTAACCCTTCATTAGCAGAAAAGAATCCTCCGTAATATGAACTTGACCTGAAAATAAATAGTATCTATCGCAGGCACATTGTAATAGATGAAAGCTAGTATGACCATTGTCTTATCTTATGTCTAGTGAGGTCTTTGATATAAAACAAATTTTTTACATTCATTTTAATCACAGAAACGGGTTGAGTTAAACCAAGTTGAAACTTGATTTAAACTAAAGAAATATCACAGACATATTGAAAGAGATGAAGGCTAGTATGGCCTTTGCTTTTAACTTATGCCTGGCTGAGTCCTTGATATGAAACAAGTTTTTGCACTTACTACAATCACAGAGATGTAAAGATTCAGCTGAACCAAGTGTTATCCTTGACCCAGCCTACTAAAATGATCCAAGCAAGTTAAAAAAGATGAAGACTAGTATTACCTTTGACTTATCTCTTGTTTGGCTGAGTCTTTGATGTGAAACAAGTTTTTACACTTGCTACAATCGCAGATATGTAAAGATTCAGCTGAACCAAGTGTTATCCTTGATTTAGCCTATTGAAATGATCCAAACAAGTTGAAATAGATGAAGACTAGTATAACATTTGCCTTATCTCATGAATGGTTGAGTCTTTGATGTGAAACAAGTTTTTACACTTGCTACAATCGCAGATATGTAAAGATTTAGCTGAACCAAGTGTTATCCTTGACCCAGCCTACTGAAATGATCCAAACCAGTTGAAAAAGATGAAGACTTGTATTACCTTTGCCTTATCTCTTGTTTGGCTGAGTCTTTGATGTGAAACAAGTTTTTACACTTGCTACAATTGCAGATATGTAAAGATTCAGCTAAACCAAGTGTTATCCTTGATCCAGCCTACTGAAATGATCCAAGCAAGTTGAAAAAGATGAAGACTAGTATAACCTTTACCTTATCTTCTTGTTTGGCAAAATCTTTGATGTGAAACAAGCTTTTATACTTGCTACAATAGCAGAGATGCAGTAAAATAAGCAAATCAAGTGATATTCTTGATTGAACTTGGAAAAGATTGATTGTAAGCTAGTATTATCTATGCTTGAATCTGTAAAGTGTGGACGAATGCTCGTGAAGAGAATGACATTGCTCAAAAAAAACTTTTATTGATAAGTTCAGAATTTACATTGGATAGAGATAAGAATCTCACTGTTGGAATTGAAAAACAAATAGCAAATAATGGAAATACAGTAGTAAGATGCCTAACGATAGTACCATTTCAGTCGTCTAGTGTTCCAAGGATTTAAAATGTGGATTCCCTCTTCTGTCATAAGATAGTATGATCCCAGGCCTGAGAGGCCTGTGATAATGAATGGACCCTCCCAATTGTCAGCTAATTTTCCAGCGTGAGGCTCATTACGATGTTGAGAAATTTCTCTGAGGACGAGATCTCTGATTTGGAAAGTACGGCTCCTGACTCGGTTATTGTACGACCTGGCAAGCATATGATGATATCAACCTAGGTTAGTGATGGCGCATTCCCTGGTCTCATCTATCAAATTGAGGCTGCAAGCCAATTCAAACTCATTTTCCTCGTCAGTTATCTCGTGATCACGAACTGGATGATGATATTCAGAAGTAATGACTGCCTCAGTGCCATAAGCAAGAAGGAATGGGGTACACCCAGTGGATTTCTGGGGAGTGGTTTGAAACGCCCACAGGACGTGAGGTAGTTCGCGAGCCCAATTTCCTTTTTTCTGTGAGTGAAGCCATTTTTTGAGTCCATCCACAATCGTTTTGTTGGTGATTTCAGCTTGGCCATTGCCTTGAGGATAGTATGGATTTGATGGTGAGTAGATTATATTGTGGTGATTTAGGAAGGTTACGACCTTATCTCCTATAAATTGGGGCTTGTTATCGAGACGAATTAGGTGAGGGCACCCGAATCGAGTGATTATATGGTTCCAGATAAAAGAGATGACATCTTCTTCTCTAGTTCGACATAGTGGAATTGCTTCTACCCATTTTTTTCAAGTAATCAGTAGCTACGAGTAGGTAATGGCGATTACCTGGAGAGTTAGGGAATTTGCCGACGAGGTCTAGTTCCCATCTTTAGAATGGCCAAAAAACCTTGCTTGCATGGAGTTCGAGTGCAGGGGCGCGAATCATATGTCTATGTCTCTGGCAGGTGTCGCACTTGCGAGAATACTCTTTTGCTTGCTTGCGCATGCCGGGCCAGAATACTCCTTGAGTTATAGCTCTGATCGCCAATAATCTACCTGCGACGTGGGAACCACAAGTTCCTTCGTGTAATTTGTAGAGCAGTTTGTCTGCTTTTAACTTCGAAAGGCACTTGAGGTAAGGCCCTGTAACGAAGAGGCGGTAGAGCATACCATTCTGAGTAATGTAACGCTTCGAGTTGTTGATCAGCTGTCGGTGCTCTTTTGGATCTACTGGGAGTGTTTAAGTTTTTGCAAAATGTAAACAAGAGTGAGAAGAAGTTTCTCAATTTTAGAGTACCTTATTTATGCTGGTGTGAGTGTTTTGCTGATGAAGAAGAGTTGCTTCTCTATTTTCCCTTCCAGGCAAATGAGAACCAAGCTGAGAGAAATATTTGTGACTGTTAGGTAGATTATCAGTTCCTCATTGCCTACAGGGGTGGTCATTATGGGGGACCTCCCCAAATAGATTTTGAGATCCTGAAAAGGTTCTTCACATTCTGGTGTCCATGTGACTTCTGCAGTTGGTTAAACCTTTCGTTGTTTGGTACATCCACGGAGTAATAGGAATAGCCAACAGCAGCGGTATGAAAATTTAGAGACGAAATAGCTGATCGCGGCTATCTTGCCGACGAGTTTTTGAACGTCTTTTGTTATCTTTGGAGAAGGCATGTCAAGGAGAGCCCAAATTTGATCTGGATCGGCCTCAATTGCTTTCTTGCTGATGAGGTAGCCTAGAAAGCCACCAGAATATACCCTGAATTGACACTTATCAGGGTTGAGGTACATTCTGTAAGATCGAAGGATGTTGAATATTGTGTTGAGATCTGAGATATGATTATCTAACTGTATGCTTTTGCACAAGAGATCATCAATATAGACTTTAATGATATTTCCCAGGTGTGTTTTGAGAATAGCAATCATCAGTCATTGATTTGTGGCCCCAGCCTTCTTGAGCCCGAAGGGCATGACTTTGTAACAATAAAGGCCACTTTCGGTGATGAACATTGTCTTATCTTGATCCTCTTCCAAAAGTAGGACCTGATTATATCCTGAAGAAGCGTCCATCATAGATAGGAGATCACGGCCTGTAGTGGAATCGGGGATTTGATGAATGTTGGGAAGAAGGAAGCTATCATTTGGAGCATGTTTGTTCAGATCTGTAAAATCTACGCAAATGCGAACTTTTCCATTCTTCTTTAGGACAGCGACAATGTTGGATATCTAATCCGGATACTTGGCTTCTCGAATGAATTCCCCTTTGATCATTTTCTCAATCTCGGTGTTAACTTCATTTCGAAAATGAGGTGAAAGTCGTCGTTGTTTCGGTTTGACCGCTGGGGTGTTGACGTTGATGGCTAACTTGTGGCAAGCCATAGCTGGATCGACTCCAGGCATTTCTTCAAAAGACCATGCAAAAACGTCTCGATTGAGTTGCAGGAACTGGATGGGAGCATCTTTCTCATGCTAAACCAGCTTGGTTCTGATGAACGTGCCTTTGCTAGGTCCATCAATGTTGATATATTCCCTGGGCTCCCCTGTAGGTGATTGGTCGTCGAGGTGATTAATTTTCTGTAATTGCTATGTGGCCAATCTGTCTGAAGTATCTAGGATGGAAAATACAGTATTTTCGCAAGCTTAAGAGAGTTTCTGACTACCTCTGATCTTATAAATATCGTTGTTGTGCTTGAATCGGAGCGCTTGATGATAGGTGGAAGCGATTGCTTTTATATTATGTATCCAGCAGCGGCCCATAATTGCGAGACTTAGCATTGATGACATAGAAAACAACGTCAATAGTGGTTGGTCCTGCGGTAATAGGTAAGATAATTTTGCCTACTCGATCCCTTCGAGAGCCATTGAACCCACTGATGTCTGTGTCGCCCTGAATGACTTGATCGGCCAAACCCATCTGGTCGATCGTACTCTAAATAAGAACTTCAATACCGTTTCCAGTATCTATTATCATTGTGTGCATCACAAATTATTTCATCTTGAGCATTATGACTAACGCATCATGATGTGGAAATTTGATATGACTAGTATCGCAATCCTTGAAAGAGATTCTGAGTCGGCGATTGCTCGACTCGGAAAGAAGTTTGGCTTCCTTGTCTTGAGGTGTAAGATCAGAGCATTCTGAGAGCCTCCGGCGCCTTGATCGGTTAGAATTGGTGATCTGGTTGATTTTGATCATGTTATTGAGGTGCATATAGTAGAGAAGCTTTTCCTCAGCTTTGTCGTTGACCTGAACAACTTCGAGTTATTTCTTATAGTTACCATCTTGGTATGACTTCAGATCAACAATATATTTGAGCATCCGTCATTCCCTAAAAATAAAATCGAGCATCCACTGTAGGGCATAGTAATTGTCAGTAGAATGATGATTGACCTTATGGTGTAAACTAAATGGTCAATTCTCAATGGGCTCCAGTGGCTTAGAAACGCGGTAGAGCGTGTCTTTCAGCAGCAGTGGAAAAATTGTAGAGATTCGGACGTTCAGCTTTGGGAAGACGGGTTTGTTTTGTGGATCGCTTCTCCGAGGGTATCCAGTGTTTCCCTTGGTGTATTTCTGATCCCCCTGTTCCTCCTTAGGCTCACTGGTTTGTTCTGGAGGTGGAGATTTTTTGGAGAGGACAGACTTAGTAGACTTTTGTTGCTCAGACATCATCCTCTCCAAGTTGATGTAACCGTTGACTTTGGTGATCATCTCCCCTAACGTCGTAGGCTTATTAAGGAAGAGGTATTCTTTGGCCTTGCAATCGAGCCGGAGAGCATTGGTGAAAACGGTAACGCCCGTCTTTTGGTCAAGGTTATCCACCTTTCTTGCTAGCTCTATGAATTTCATTACGAAGTCTTCAAGCTTTTCTCCATGTGATTGCTTAAGACCGATAAGAGAATACAAGTTCTCCTCTTTGTCTCTGTTGTGAGCATAGGTCTTGATGAACTGTTTCTGCAACTGATCAAATGTGTAGATAGATTCCTCAGGGAGAGAATGGAACCATTGGAATGGCTCCTCCTGTAAACTTGTGGTGAACAGGCGGCAGAGGATGTGGTTGAGATTGGAGTATAACCCTAATAAATCACGGTATTGTTGAATATGCTCCTTCGGGTCAGTACCTTTGTATTTGTGAATTTTGGGAGTATGGAAACCTTTCGGTATTTCCATATCGAATAGTTCTTTGGCAATCGGACTTCATTATAACTTTGTGGTATCGCCGGTAGTACCCAGAACTTGTACCTCGATCAACTCCTCAATTTATAGGTTCATGTGTTCTTTTGTGACATAATGACGTATTGGATAAATCGCTGGACGTGCTGGCAGGGGATGATGAGTCCCCGTAGCTTCACTCAAGCGATCACGTGCTGGAATTTGATATAGAGGTCGTTGGTCTTCCTCCAGATGGATTGGAATCTGGTGACCTCGACTGACTTCTGATTGGACTTCTCCCCCAAATAGATGGAGGGTTGAGGTCCATGAGGTAGATTTCTTGAAATGGCTTTACTGACGACTCCCCGAGGTCCCAACCTTTCCCTTGCTGAAACGCGGGAGGTCTCTAGAAGTTGATCACGACCCCAGGCTGGAGAAGCCTACAAAGTACTTTGCAGAGCCTCGAGTACAGTATACATCGTAGTCATCTGATCTTCGAGCGATTTGAGCACTGTAAAATGAGCTTGTCATTCTGCATCGAGCTCTTTCTCTTGGAGCTCAAGGTCCTTTGCCAATTGGAGTTTGAGATCAGCGCATTTCTCTGTCTCTGCGTGGAGATTCGCTCGTAACTCGGTGAGTTGTCCTTGATCCATAGAAATTTCGAGCAGAGTTCCTACGGCCTGTCGTCTGGAAGAAACCATAACTAAAAATTGTAATGAAAGACTACCTTAGGGTATCATGGAAATACAATCTTTCCCACAGACTACGCCAAATGTAATGGCCAAATTTCGTAGCTCGATATGATTAGGAATTAGCGAACACACCAATGAACCTGTATCAATGTTCTAATATAAAGTAAGAAATGGACACAGGTATTTTTAGTGTGGAAAACCTCAGAACAGGTAAAAAACCATGACCTCGTATGGAGAATTTTTGTAAAAGTATCTTTATTGCTTGGAGCGGATATCTTTATTACAGGTGATCTCTAGAATATATAAATACTTTTGATCTTGTAAATAAGAAGTTTGAGTAATTTTTTCTGGTCCCTGTCTCTTCTAGAACTTTTCCTTTATGTAGGCTTCTCCACAGTTCATCATTATGCTAGAACACGTTTTCCGAATAATGTGGTTAGTACGGTTGACTGAATAACTGACGAGTTCATGGGAGACAGGTATCTTTGATTGAATAACGTTTTTTGGGTTTAGCTCGACCCACGTTCTTGAGTAGTTTTGTGGTGCTGGTTGGAATGTTTGACTGGAGTGTTAAGTGCCAAAATTGCGTGAGCCTGACATGGAGGTAAATCAAACTGCGTAAGCTCAATTATGAGTGAGATCGAGGGATAAGTCCATACATAAGCGATTGCTTCCATGTTATGAATCATGCAGCAGTCCATAATCCTTAAGTAATAAGATTTGGTACTGATAATGTAGAATACGATATTGATTGTGGCAAGTCTAGTAGTGATGGGTATGATATTCTTGCCTACTTGGTCCTCCTTAGAGCCATTAAAGCCACTGATATAGATGTCGTTCAGATTAACTTGATCGGCCAATCCCATTTGTTTGATTGTACTTTGAAAGAGAATTTCGATACCGCTACTAGTATCAATCATCTTGGTATACATTACGAACTTCTTCATCTTTAGCATGATAACCAGAACGTCATGATGAAGAAACTTGACGTAACTGATATTGTAATCTACGAATGAAATCCCAAGTCATCGATTTCTCGATTCAGGAAGAAGTTTAGCTTCTTTATCTTGAGCGGTAAGATTGTAACACTCCACTAACCTCCTTCGTTACAATCTGGTAGAGTTGTTGATTTGATGGATCTCGGTCATGTTTCTGTGATACATATAATATAAGTATTTTTCCTTGACTTGATCTTTGACTTGAACTACTTTAACCTGCATCTTGTAACTTCCATTTTTGTTTCCTTCCAGGTCGACAATGTACTCGTGCTTTCTCCCGTCTTTAAAATTATATTGCTGCAACCTCTATAAAACATAGCAGTTGTCAGTTTCATAATGATTTACCTTGTGATGCATGAAGTATGGTTTGCCTTCAATCAATTCCAACGGTTGAGATACACGATAGAACTTATCGTTTGCTAGCACTGGAAATATCGATGAGATCCAGACATTCATCTTGGGGAAGACCAGCTTGGGTAATAAATTGCCTTTCTAAGATTTACCGGTATTTGCTTTGGCACACTTTTGATCACCCTGATCTTCCTTCAGTTCATTGTTACATTCTATGTTTTAACCTTTAGTGGTTAGAACGAATTTAGTAGATTTATGCCTTTCGATCATCATCATTTCCAGGTTGACATACCCATTGACCTTGGTAATCATGTCTTCCAAGGTTGAGGGTTTGTTTAAGAAGAGATGTTCATTTGCTTTGTAATCGATCTGTAATACATTTATAAACGCAGAAACTGCTATTTTCTGATCAAGATTGTCAACTTTGCGTGCAAGCTTCAGAAATTTCTTCGTAAAGACCTCGAGCTTCTCTCCTTGAGACTATTTGAGATTAATAAGAGAGTACAAATTCTCTTCGTTGTCTTTATTGTGAGCATATGTCTTGATGAAAATCTTATATAGTTGGTCGAATGTGAGGATGGGTTTTTTAGGTAGAGAATAGAACCGCTGCAGGAGTTCTTCCTGTAGACTTGTGGTGAACAGATGGTATAGAATATGATTTAGATTTGAATACAATCCCAGTAAATCATGAAATTACTTAATGTATTCCTTCAGATCAGTGCCTTTGTATTTATGTTTCTTTGAGGTATGGAAACCTAGTAGTACTTCCATGTCAAATAACTCTTTGGCAATTGGACTACCTTACAACATGGTAAAATCGTCCTTATTGCCTAGAGTTTGAGTTTCAATCAACTCCTTGATACGTTGATCCATGTGCTCTTGTGTGATGTACTGACGTGGTACTTGAGTGACTTGGCAAGATGGTCAGAGATTATGAGTATCGGTGCCCTCGCTCAAGCGTTCATATGTTGGTATCCTGGGTTAAGGTCGTTGCTCCACTTGACGCTTGAAAATTCGGGGTCCTATACTGATTTCGAGCTGATCTTCTCTTCCCAAATGAATTGAAGCTTGTGGCTTGTAATGAAGACCTCTAGAAATAACTTTTCTAGATGCTCCTCAAGGTCCTAATCATTCTCGTAGAAAAACTTGGGAGTTTGCTAGAATCTGAGCACGATCTCTGGTAAGGGGAGCTTGTTGATTATCCTGTAAACCTTGTAATGTGGCCAACATTGCCGTCATCTGTTCTTTATGTCGCTTGAATGTTGTTTGACGAGCTTGACGCTCATCCACAAGTTCCTTTTCGCGAAGCTCACGAAGCTCGCGGTCAAGGACTAGCTGACGCTTGAGCTTATTAAGTTTCTCTGTTTCAGCGCAAAGGTTTGCCCGTAGTTCGGTGAGTTGATCTGGTTCAACTGAAAGATCAAGTTGGACTCCTATTTTTCGTCACTTGGAAATTACCATCATTGGAAATGGATAGTTGAGTAAATGTATGTCTTAGGATATCGTGGAAAATGTCTTCTTCCCCACAGACGGCGCCAAATATAATGGCCAAATTAAATTTCGTAAAAGCTCGAAAATAGCACTTACACCAAATGTACATGTGACAAAAATTAGTATAAAAGATTGACACAGGTGATTAGCGTGAAAACCTTTGAATAGGTGAAAACCATGACCTCTATTTGATGATTTAGTAGCTGTAACTTTATTGCTTAAGGCTAATATTTGATTACAAGTTTTAATCTCTTGAGTTATAAAATCTAGGTCTTGTAATCTAAAATTCTTGGTCATTTCTCCTCTAGAACTCATCATTTTAATAGACCTCACTCTTAGTTTGATATCGTGTGGAGACACGTTCTCCTAAAAATGGGGTAGGTGGTAGTTGAATGTGTAACTGCTAGTTTATGGGAGGCATGTGCCTTTCACTTGCTCATATTCTTTATAGTGCTCGATCCACATTCTTTATCATTTCATGGTCCAAGTGTCATTGTTGATTGTATATGTCATGTGTATAACACGTGAGTCAGATATTGAGATAGTTCGAATATGGAATAGGTCGAAGGACAGGTCCCTATGATCAGTGTTGGAATTGTTTTAACTTCAAAATATGATTTTAAAATTTTTTATCCCACATTGGAAATAAAAAATAATTTATATTAGTTTTTATATCTCTATTGCTTAGTTGGATTTAAAGTCTACTCTAGGAGTGTGTGCACTCTAGCGAGATGCTTCGCATCGAGAGCGACTCGCGCACGCGCGAGCGCGTGGGCGTGGGAGAATGGGCGTTTGAGGCGCATTTAGGCGCTTTTTGGCATTTTATTAGGCGCACTTAGCACTTTGCACGCTTGCCGCGGTCGTGGGGCGTGGGCTTAGTGGGCTAGGGTCTGGAACAGACAACCTCTTGGACTTCTATCTCTGTTTGAGTCTGTAATTTGTTATATCATTAATGGGGAGTAAGTGTGACTTATTAATACTTATTTATAGAGTTCTCTCGGGTGAGTAAAATACAGAGAAAAACAAAACAACTTTTTTCTTTCTTAATTTCTCTTTTAGTTTTTTGGGCAATGAGGAAAGGTGAAACAAACTTGATCACTTTGTGCAGTCCAAGCACATAGTGATAGAACGGGCCTAGCTTGGTTGAATCCCGGAGATAGTGCTGCTGAGTTCTCTTGCACCTTTGTGCGCGCCTCCTTGCTTGGTTCGGTAATTGTTTTCTTTTGGTGAAGATTAGTTCCTTAATCTTGAATTTTTCTAACAATCAGTTCGTGTTTAGAGTAGGTCGAGGGACAGATCCTTTCATGGAGATTAAGCAAGTAGGTAGAAGTTATGTAAACAATCTCTTGGCCATATTTCCCATGAAATTGATTAGCTAATGAATATTTTTTCTTTAATGCGACTTCATTTGGGTGTTTTGCATGTTATACCCCTTTTATAAAAAATGGGTTCTTGTAACATAAGTGGACAAGTTTACAAAAGAAAATGAGATTTTAAAATTCACTTCATAAACAATCAAGGTAGGGAAGCAGAGAAGGAAAAAAATAAAAATAACATTAAAAGTTGTTAACTAGTTACCACTAGAAAAGCGAAAGTAATTGATAGCCTCTAAATTCCTCCCCACTTGTTGTCAAATTAACATGATATTCATTTTCCCATATGCCCCCATATTTGGAAGAAGCTTCACATCTTTGCTACCACTACAACTCAACGACCTACTCATCACCACTTTCCCTCGAGCGTCTTACTATAGGCCATTTTACTCATCAATCTCAATAAGTGCACCAATTCTCCGTCGTCATACAATTCTACTCCTTTTTTCTAGAATGTAAGCCTGTTGCCTAAGTATCCAAATCGAGAATAACAAGGCTGCTGATCGTATGTCCTAAACTAACACCGGTTTGGAACCCTGCGAATCTCAAGAAATCTAGCCTTTTTATTCTCTATGTCATACAAAATTAAATCTTTGTCAATATTGAACAAAATCTCCCCAGAATTTGACATATGCAACAGCCCCGAAATAGGGTTCATACAAGAAAATGAACATGAAAGCTCAATACTTGTATGCTCATCCGTATAAAATCTAGTCCAAAATTCCTTTATACCGTAATCTTTTATTACCCACATTACAGAGTTGATGAAATAAAACTAATCAAACTTGCAAAAACATCCTCTCAAAACTGATAAGCCTGTATTCCACAAGACATTACAACATCCAGCTTTTTAATCTCTCTCATGTAAAGATTACGACATCATTTGGAACTCCTCATTCTTAATGTGGAAATGAATTACTGAACAAGCATGTTCCCCCTTATTTATCGCTACCCAATGGAGAGCTCCATTAAAAAATACCCCAGGATATCTAAACTTATATGGGGTGCTATTAATTTTTCTCAATGATTTATCACTCAATGAATACACTTTGACTTGAGAATCAAAATCAACATCAAAATGCACAACGCGAACTACCTTGTAGTTGTCAGGTAAAGGAGGAATCCGGATGGAAGTCGGGTGATAACCCGATAATCCAGCTTTCCATCCTAACTTGGTTGAAAATAGACCAGTAAGATCCAGATGCAATCCAGATGGCCTTATGATCTGGATTTGCATCCGAATGCAAATACTTAGAGGTCGTTTCGACCATTGGTTTTGCCTCTTAATTCATGTTGATGTAATAAATCTCGTATATAAGGAAGACTTAGTGTATTTCTTAGTAACCCTTAGTGAGATTTATCTGTAAGGAATCATTGGAGAGAAAAACCTTGAGAGACCTCAAATTGGTTTATGATTGTAACCAAGGATCATTGAATAAACTCTCTCTTAATTTTATGTGGACGTAGGAAATTCGCCGAACCACGGTAAATGTTTTTTGTCCTTTTGGTTGTGTATTAATTAAGATTGTTCATTGCTAATCAGAACGAATCGGTGGTCGGCTTCCACAGCGCGGCTTAAGAATAAGTATCAGAGTGAGGTTGTATCCTCGGTGGTTCTCAAAATTGAGGTAACGTCGACTTATCTTGGTTTTGTTTGGTTTTCGATTTTGATTAGTATATGAAAATTGGGGGAACAATGGTTGAAGGAGATGAACCTAGTTCTTCAAGCGGCGGGGCTCAACAATTGGCGCCTACATAGAATAATACAACGGTGATGTTTAACAATGCCAAAATTGAAGTTAAGAAATTCAATGACATAAATAACTTTTGCAGGTGGCGATGTGAAGGTATTAATGCACTTAGTCAGCAAAATTTAAAAGAGGTGTTGGAAGACAAACTAGAGGAGGTAGAGGTGAGTGTTTGGAAGAAGATGAGCAAAAGGGTTTGTGGTCAAATTTGTTCATACCTTGCTCAAAACATTAAGTACTTTGTAATGAATGAAACCTCGACAAAGGAAATTTGGAGAATTCTTGAAGAGAAATATTTAGTGAAAAATATCCAAAATCGACTACATTTGAAGATGAAGCTTTAAGCTGCACGATAAGACAAGGGATTTCTATGTCATAGCACTTGAATGATTTTACCAAGTTACTAGTCGACTTGGCAAATCAATAAGAGATTGTTAGCGATGAGGATAAGGCACCTTTATTCTTGAACTCGCCACCTGAGGAGTACAAACATTTCGTTATGACAATAACTTATGGGAATAGTTTATTGTAATACTCGGATGTGACTACGGCGGTGGTGAACCATGACTACAGAAGAAAGGGTCAACGTGAGTCTGAGAAGTCAACGTCTGAGGTGTTGATAACAAGAGGAAGGGCTACGAACAAAGAGAAGTCTAGTAGTAACAACTTTCGATCGAAGTCGAAAGGTCGCAGAGTAAATAGCAATAATTTAGGTAAAGACTAATGTACATTTTGTAAAGAGACGGGTCATTAGAAGAATGAGTGTCCAGGCTTCTAAAAAAGAAAAAAGGTAGGAAAGTTGGCTCTTCAGTAAATGTTGCTTAAGACACGGTAAATGGAAGTAATAATTCTGACTTTTCTTTAACTATATCATCTCGTACATGTATTATTAATTCAAGAGAGTGGATCTTGGATTCGGGTGTTACATATCGCATTTGTCCCAAAAATGGTTGTTTTTCTAGTTTGAAAAGGCTAGAAGGTAGAGCTGTGTTGATGGGAAATGATGATTCTTGTCGCATAATGGGGATAGGTACCATTCGTCTAAAGTTGCACAATGGGTTGGTTAAGGAAATTGAGGAAATTTTGCAAATTTTAACGATAAAGAAGAATATTATCTCAATAAGTTTACTTGAAGCAAAAAGCTACAAGGTCGTGTCTGAGAATGACATTAAGAAAGTTCTAAAGGGAGTCATGGTTATGTTGAAGGGTCAAAGAAGAAGTAACAACTTATACTAATTGGATGGTACGGCTGTTCTTAGTGAGGTTGCTACTACGAGAAGTGATGATACTACTTCTAAAGATACCACTAGACTATGGCATATGCGTTTGGCGCATGTGGGGGAGAAGTCCTTGAGAGTTCTTGTGAAATAAAAGCTATTAAAAGGTGTTAAGGCGTGCAAGTTAAACTTCTGTAAACATTGTGTTATGGGCAAGTAGACAAGGATAAAGTTTGGCACGGCTGTCCATCGTACACGTAGAATCCTTGACTATGTTCATTCAGATGTTTGGGGGGGCCCCAGAAATGCATTACTTGGAAGTAAATATTATTTTGTGTCTTTTGTGGATGATTTTTCTAGGCGTATATGGGTATATACCATGAGGAGGAAGGATGAAGTCTGAGAAATTTTCATGAGGTGAAAGAAGTTGATAAAAACTCAAACTGACAGAAAGATCAAGTTGCTCCATTCGGATAATGGTGGGGAGTATACAAGTGATCCATTATTACAAGTATGTCAGGATGAAAGGATTGTTCGACATTTCATCGTTAGAGAGATACCGCAACAAAATAGGGTAGTGGAGCATATGAATTATACTTTGCTGGAGAAAGTGCGATGTATGAAGAGGAGCACAACGATTGGCGAAATCCCTTTATTGCCTATCTCGGTGCAAAGAAAAAATGCGACGGGCCCTTTCCAACAGATCTAAAAGAGCGTCGATAGTTGATCAAAAACTCAAAGTGTTACACAGTGCAGAACGGTCGCCTATATCGCTGCTTAGTCACAGGGCCTTATCTTAAGCGCCTCTCGAAGAAGAAAGCAGATGGAATGCTCAGAGATTTACATGAATGAACTTGAGCTCCCATGCCGTAGGTTGATCACTCACTAATAGAGCCATTACACAAGGAGTATTTTGGCCAAGAATACGCAAGCAAGAAGAAGAGTACACACACAAATACGACACATGTCAACGACATGAACACGTGATCTGCACCCCCGCACTCAAACTACATGCAAGCAAGGTGTTCTGGCAATTCAAGTGGTGGGCGCTCGATCTCATCGAAGAATTTTTTAATACTTAAGGTAACCAAGGTTACTTACTCGTAACAACCAATTATTTTATGAAATGGGTAGAATCAGTTCATCTTTATCAAACTAGAGAAGAAGAGGTCATCTATTTTATCTGGGAACACATCATCATACGGTTCGGTTGCCCCTACCTGATTCGGATCAATAACGGGTCACAGTTCGTTGGTGAAAAGGTCGTAGCCTTCCTCAAAAAACACAATATCATTCATCCTCCATCCAATCCATACTACCCTTAGGGTAATAGCCAAGCCGAAATTACCAACAAAACCATAGTAGATGGACTCAAGAAAAGGCTTCAATCATAATAAATAAATAAAAAGGAAATTAGATACGGGAACTTCCCCACGTCTTATGGGCATAGCGTACCACTCCACGTCAATCAACCGGATGTACCCCCTTCCTCCTAGCTTATGGCACAGAAGCCGTCATTCTAACATAATATTACCACCCTGCCAGAGACCACGAGCTTACAGATGAAGAAAATGAGTTCGAATTGGCCTACAATATGAATTTGATTGATGAAACTAGGGAACGCGCTATTGCCAACCTAGGTCGATATCATCATATTCTAGCTAGTTCGTACAACAGAAGAGTCAGAAGCCGTGAGTTCCAAGTCCACGATCTCGTCCTCAGAGAAATCTCGTAACACAGAAAAGAAGCACATGCCGGGAAACTGGCAGAAAATTGGGAAGGTTCATTCCTCATCATTGGTCGAACTGGTCTGGGATCATACTATCTCATAACGGAGGAAGGAGTTCGCATCCTAAATCCATGGAACACAAGGCGACTAAAACGATACTATCGTTAAGTTCCTAGTTTCTCCATTTCAATACTCGCGTTCTTTCCATTCTACAAGTGATATTTCAATCTCCATGCAGTATACATTCTATTCTACTCAATGAAAACATCCAAGTATTTTTTCCCACATTACTCTGTAGTTACGTAGACTCTACTAAATCTCATAGATTAAAGCAAAGGTAAACACTAGCTTTCAATCGACCTCAAAACAAATTAAGGCAAAGGTACTAGCTTTCAATCGACGTTTATACACAGATTAAAGCAAAGGTAATGCTAGCTTTCAATCGCCCATCTATACTTTGCGATTAAAACGAAGGTAATACTAGTTTTCAATCAAAGATCTCTAACAAACATAAGATAAAGTAAAGGTAAAACTAGCTTTCATCTCTCAATATGTTTGTAACTACAGGTTACTTCAACAAGTCAATTCTAAAGGTTCATCTCTGCTGATTGGTGGTCAGCTACGCCTTCCCCTATAATAGGATGACGCTCAGCCATATATTATGGAGCTCAAGCAGCTACAATAATCCTGCCTTGCTCTATCAATTCAGTAAGCCACAAACCTAACTCCATTTCCATGGCATTCATATGGTATCCCTCTCAAACTCAAGCCTTTTTACTTCCTCCACAAAGTAGGCAATAATGATCATTAGCTGGGAGCGAAATATTTCTTGGACAAAAGAGTTTCGATCGAGCATAACCACCTCATAAAAATTCTTTTGTAATCTCTGGTAACGATCTTTCAAGTTTTTATACTGTTCGTCTAGCCACTCCATGTATCTATCTGCGTGTGACATAATCTTATTATGCTCCTTCATCTTCTCAATTGTTTTATCCTTCCCTGCCTTATTCGTCGTCCTCAACTCTACCAACTGAGTACAAAGTTCCTCAAGCTCCCTATCTTTGCCTGCACTTCCCCCAATATGAGATTTCATTAACAATTCATCTTTCTTCTGTATCAACAGATCCATACCTCTAATCACCCCCTCTGACTTACGCTCTCTACCAAGAGCAATATTCAACTTATTTTGTCTCACCCTAAAACGTTCATTTCCTCTCTGTATATGAGCTTGAATTCGAACTACATCTGCCTCCAGTTCTTTAATTTGAGCTGATAGGTCAACCCATCCCCTTTTACAATGGAGACCCCGGCATTGCCTTTTTTCTTCTTCGGCCGCTCTCCAGCCTCGGCCTTCTTGACACGCGAATTGGCCGTAGCTAAATCTGTCTTCAATTGGGCCACCCTCTAATTCAATTTATCACATCGTCTTTGAACCATCCAAAAATCTATATCTTTAGCAGGTAAAGCCTCACTCAACTGCACTCTCTAGTTTGGCTAGGTCAGCTCGAGCTCTCTCTAGCTTGATATCTTTCCAAATCATTTCACTTTTCAATCGCTCTAATTCGCTATTGGAACTTACTAGATCAGCTCGAACCTGTTCTTCTCATTTGACTTTCTAATCATTTGGCCCTTCAGACTAGCCACAAAACCCCGTAACTCTTTTTTTATCTCTTCTAACGACTGGATACAGTATCGATCCATGTCCGCCTCTTTACTTTTTACCATCAACGCATCATTATGGCTTTTAAACTTTGTGGTCTCATCTTTCGCCTCTCCGAGCTCTTTTTGCACTTTAACCATTTCGTCATCTTTCCTCGCGATCTTCCGCGTCAGGTCCTCAACAGTTTTTGTTGCCTCGACATACTAAAAATGTAATTTGACATGTTGATCCTCCCTATCTTCAGTCGCCTCTCTCATCCTATCAAACCCCTCCGTAAACTCATGATTACATTGGAGTGTCTGTTGTCCACTCGAGCAAACAGTCTCCAATTCAACCTACATCACAAATACAATATATCAAGTTTGATTCAACAACACTCCACAAATACAATCAAATCAAAATACAGGTGACATTCAAAAATCTAACATATTTTTATTTTCTGACATTCTATTGTTGTAAGACTGCTTCTAACTTAAGGTCAAAGTTTGATCTCAGTTACTTGGCAATAACATCTACATCCAATTTTAAGGTACACATTTTCTACGTTATGAATTTTTTAAACACTTTGGTATTATCTGGACATGCTCAATTACCATCGCCCCAAAACTGCTAACACATTTTTGGTCTATCTCTATACTATACTTTTAACTTTGTCACTCTAAAGTAATGCAGCTTACAAGTTAAATATTTATTGCTCTCTCTAAGCTGTAGCTCCGTTTGCGAAGTCAACAGGGACGCTAAGGCATCTTTCTCCTTACCAAGATCATTCTCTAACTCCTCAATTCTGAGGCGCATATCCTTAAGTTCCTACAAACAATGTTTACAAACATCTCTTAGCCTATCCGAGATTTATCCTACAAAACAATATTCCATACAATTACAGTTTTGTAGACTCCACAAATATACAAAGCAAAATTCTAACAAACTTTACTCTACCTACTTGTTATCTTCCCCCTGGTTCTCTAAATCAGCTCTGGTAGAGACCCCATCCAACCCTGTTACCACACCTTCTTCAGCAGGGCCATCCTCTTCCACCTCGTCCTCTTCGACGTAGGTACCAGCCATAATGGCCTTAACGTCAACTTTTGTGTACCTTACCGAGAAGAGATGGCGCTTGAGTCTGTTGCGTTGAATGGGAACATCATCCACATTCTTCTGCGCCTCCTCTATCAGCTCGCTAATCAGAAGTTCTTGTGTAGCCTTCGCAATAACCAACCTCTCCCTCTTCAGAGCCAAGTCAGACTTAAGTCGATCTACCTTCTTCTCGAGCTCGATTTTCCCATTTTCGAGCTCAGCTTTTACCTCCACCATCCCAAAATAAATATCCTTCAGCAAACGAGCAGTCTACAATAAATTGAACACATTTTCAGCTCGAATCAAACTGCAAAATTCATAAATAAATAAATAAATAAGTCATCAAAACTTACCATTTTGCTCAACTCCAACTGCGTAGAGGTACTCAGTTCCTCAGCACCCTTGCGAGCTGCTAGCCTCATCCTGTCCTCCATAGCTCGCAGCTCATCTTTTACAGCAGGTTGGCTTTCTATGACCTTAGCCCCAATCACTTCAGCAGGAGGATCTACCCTCCTCTTTTTCGTAGTCTTGTCGACCTCCCCACTCGTCGTGGTTCCAGAGGTCGAGCTACCCTTCACAGCTTTCTTTTTCAGAAATCTTAGAGCTAACTTGCTCAAAGTGGTCACTTTCGGAACATCCTTAAAATCTATATCAGTAGCCCTCGGTAAAATAGGACCCTTTTCCCCATCTGCCCCTCTCTTTTTGCTGACTCCAACACCCGTTATTAGTCTCTTCACCTGAGACTTTTGTACCTTCTCAGACCTATTGTTAGCTCTTTTATTTCTTTTAATGTTGAGCTCTTTCAGTATTATCTCTAGCTCAGGCCCTTCTCGAGCAATACTACCTAACAGTGACTCATTTATCACCTTTCACCGAGGACCTGTAAAACAAACACAACACATTGTCAGACCATAGAACAACCTTCAAATACAGCATTTTTATATTATACACTATTACTTAGTTTGCTTCGCAGTTTTATACAAAAGATACATTGGTTCTTCATCCTCTCTCTGAAGGTAATCACTCTTCATTCATATCACATTGTCATTCCAAACTCGACCTGCTGAATTCAGATAGGAAAAAAGCGGCCGAGACGAGCTCGAACAGAAATACGCACCCCCAGTTGCAGCATAATGCTTCACATCGTTTTACTATAAAACGTCCTCAGGAGTTATTCTCTTCTCCACTTCATTCTTCTCCCACAATCTATTCAAGTTCTTGCAAACATTGATCACCTCCCACATGTTTCCCGTTCAGTTGGGCAGGATAATCCCCTATAGTATTCATTATCCCTTTAGTAAGATTACTAAGGGGCAAACCCAATCCATATTCCAACTGAGACAGATAATATAGAAAACCCTCGTCCAAGTCACCTCGGACATTCCCATCGAAATACTCAAGAGTGATGGATTTGTCCACTCCCCTATCTGATTTCTCATTTTCTAAGTTAGGCAGCAGGAAGAAATGTTCCTCCCTTGATGATACAATACAACCTCTAAACATCCTACCAACATGTTCTACAACATTGCCCCATTTTCTACCTATAGTAGCTTTGGATGTACAGAACTCTCTAAACACATCAGAGTCTAGAGGGTACGATACTAATTTACCAGGAAATCTAGAAATTGAACTAGTACTACTTTGTCCTCACCCTCGTATTCTACATTTATAGATTCTACGTTCTCACACTCAGCCGCACGACTAGAGGTTGACGCCTCCATATCATGTGAAGTCTCCATCACAATTACAGGTTTAAGGATGAGGTTTGATTCTACACAGATATTCCTCACACCCAACCTACATAAAGGTCCAGGTATTCTATCATTATTTGTTATACATCCATACACACATCTACCATACATCCATCATACTTATACTTATATTATATACATATCTATCTTTTACACATATATCAAACCATAATACTTACGACAAATTGAAGATCAGAATACCGAGTATTATGGAATCATGAAATAAGACCATGACGCTTCAGTAAAGTCGTCCGAACGACATTCGCGGTCGTTCGAATGAATTGTATCATATTGTCGATTCTTACGACAACTTGAAGGCAAGTTTCTACAGGTCGTTCGAACGGACTTGGAAGTCGTTCAAATGAAGTGCACGTTAATCTTAAACCTGGCTTTTGAGAACTTGTTGAACTAGATGACAATTTGTAAAATTTTCCTTGTTCGTTCAAACAACTTTGGAGGCCGTTCGAACGACTTCGGCTCCAGTCGTTCGAACGATTATATCCCCATTCAAACGAACTACTTGCTTTAATTTTTCTGCATTTTATGTATTTCGTCAAGAGGCCACATGCATATGCCCTAGTGGAATGTACTCGTGTGTGGCATGTTCGGTTCTCCCTCATCTTGTACATTAATGTTTGGATATATTATACTAAACTTTTTGCAAAAAAAAAAAAACTTACGTTCGAATGAGATTAGCTTAGGTTGTCATTGGGAGTTCTTCTGAGATGTTGAGTTTGCCTCGAGACTCATTCTACTTGTATTTAGTCCTCTGGTATATAAAGAGAACTTAGGTTATTTGTTAGCCTATCTTTTCTGTGTGTGAGTTTAATTCTAGAGAGACTCCATTAAAGCTTAAGAAGCTTGGAGATGTCGTTGTCACCTATTTGATCATCATAATGGATTGTTTGGGGAGTGGTTTTTTATCCGTAAGGGTTTTCCACTTCCGTCCTTTGGGAATTCTTGTGTTCATTAGTGTTCTTGTTGATTGTTCTCATGTTAGGGCTTATTCCGCGTATCGTTCTTGGCGTAGAAGAGAGATTAGCTACCTCTATTCTCAACATCTCAAAAATGCCAGATACATCCCTCCATAAAAAAAATATCGAGTACCCAACCTATCAAATTACCATTAATACATCATTTCATTTCAACTTCTAACACCACAATCCGTAAGTTTTTTCTCAACCAAAGCCACCCATGCCTTCAGTTGCGAGGGGGCGATTGTAGGGACCTGTCCCTCGACCTAAACCAAATTCGAGTTACCACAATATCAAACTCACGCATTTCACACGTGACATGAACAGTCAACATTGCCACCTTGACCACGAACTGATAAAGAACGTGGATCGAGCAAAATAGAAGAGTATGCACAAGTCAAAGACACATATCTCTCACAAACTAAATAGTTACACAGTCAACCACCACTTACCTCATTATTTGGATACTGTGCTTCAGCACGATAACGAGCTGCGGGTAAGGTTTATATAAAGAAAAAGTTCCAAAATAGACAAAGACCAAGAAAAACCAATTTTTTTAGACTTTCACACAGGAATTTCTAGATTCTGAACATCACAAAACTTCTTATTTACAAGATCAAGCATTTCTAGTTCGAGAGATCGCTTGTAATAAGATATCTGCATCAAACAATAAAAGTTACTATTACTAAAACCCTCAACTCGATGTCGTGGTTTTTTACCTTTTTCACGCTAAATCATCAGTGTCATTTCTTGTTTTACATTAGTTTTTGTCACAAGTACATTTGGTGTAAAAGCTAATTTCGAGTCATTTCGATCTATAGAATTAGGCCATTACAGTCTGCTAGTAAGGATCAAAGGGTTTTAATCCTTTCATCCTGCAGTTTATTTTCTAGGTAAAAGAAACTATTGTTACTCCTGTACATTACTCGAAGATCGAAGTGCGGCGAACGATAGATACTGAACCCATACAACAAAAAGTTAAGAAGATCTGTTTCGCCACTTTCTCGTTACATAGAATGGGAGCATAGAACAACCTCTGAAAGCTCAATCATGCGCATTATAGAAAGATATTAATTAAGAATTTTTCACTATAGAGGCCCAAGAAGTATCGCATACACAAAATAATCCACATACTAGTTCGATTTCAACCGTGTACGGTCACGATGAATAAAAGATTTTTGTATATCAGCATTCATCTTATTTCAAATAAATAACCAAGAGAAAAACCAATATCTTATGTGGATACAATTCGTATGCTAGATTACTTCCACAAAAAATGTTAATAGCTTATGGATTCTGAGAATATGTGAAGCAAAAATTAGCTTTCTTGAAACTTGAACATGTAGGCGACTTGAAAGATTTATCGAAGAAATATGGACCCCTTATGCAAAAATTAGCTTTCTATGATTCGCCAAAAATGACCGAAGATTATGAAGAGATTATGACGTTCCTCAAAGAGGAAGAGGGTACCAAATCTAATTCAAAGTATAGTGTTATCCATCTCCAAAACTGTAGCTGAATCAGGGGAAATGGTAGTTAATCTCAGCGATAGATTTCTATTGTTATCAAATAATATAGTTTTGAAGACGGCATGCGGTAAGAAATGCAAAGATAATTATGTATTCATCACTGCGTGACCCAAGTTGTCAAGGCTACAAGTGGTTTTGATATTACAGATTTATTTATTTTTCGCGAAAAACTTCACACTCAAATCTTTGGAATAAAAGCGACGTTAGAGAATATGTATCTGAGGGTTGATAAGATACTAAATGACATTATTAAAGAACACGGAGAAAACAGGATTGCGAATATAACGACTTTGCAGAAGACTTAAAGATCCACTTCATGAACAGGCATAATGCTTATTGTTATTTGTTACGAAGGTTTGGTTTACTAACAGAGTTATCAAGTGATCATTCTTTATAGGGTTCTTGCAAGTTGTAACAGATATCTATGCCTATCAACCTGAGGCGCTCATCATTTTGTGCAATCTTATACTACTAAAACTAAGTACCAGATGATCCTTGATCTCAGGTAGGGAGAATTATAAAGTCATTACATTTATTCAGATAGTGATGTCACTGATGTGCAAAACCTGAAAAATAAATGGAACGTTCCCATTCGACCTATTCTTTTCAGTTTCAGCGACCTACCATGGTGTGCGCTCACTTGCAGACCTATTATTTCAATTTATTCATTTGCAAGTTGGCTAAAAGAAAAGATAGCAAGAAGAGAATTATCAGGACTTTAAAACAGAACTTGGTTGACTGTGGGGCTGATGGCGTACTGAGTAGCTGGGCGAGTGGTAACAGTTTAGGAACCCAATGAACACCTGCTAACCAAAAAAGAAAATAATTTTTTCTCCATAATATAGGGATTTACGATAATGTAACATGATACGTTCGGTCACATAACCAGACATAGTTTTAGCAACAAGGCACTTTAGAAATCATATTAGTAGAAGCTGCAAAATGAAGTTCAGAAATCACCATTTTTCTTGATTATATCTTTCAAATAACTTACCTGTCATTGAAAATACAGTTACTCAAGCCCCAAACTGTAAAGCTTGATAGGGACAGAAACCTCAATCTCCACACGACATCAAGATCATTTATTTTATTGGATACTTTTACATAAAAAAAAATAATCAAAGAAGACGAAAATACAAAGAAAAAATTCTCAATTTGAGAGGTTTAATGTCTTATGCAGCGGCCAAGGGAGTTCTTTTAGACTGTTGTCATGAAGTCGCCTCAACTAACTGCTTTATGGAAAGAATGATGTTCCTATAAATTGATTTGTAATGGTGGTTTCTTCAATGATATATCGGATACTGCAGATATTTTCCAACATCAGTGGATCCGGTAATTGATCCAACGGAATGTAATAATAAAGCAGATTATTTTCATGAAAAGGTACGACAAAAGGATTTCAGAGCTAGCAGATACACCAGATTCCTTACCTTCATCACTACTGCTGAGATTTGCTACAAGCCTGGATACCAGACTGGACTTTAAGTGAGAAGAAGTTTTCTAGTCTATACGTTAAAGAAACAATTCGTGAGAAGACAAATAGAGATTGAAATAGCACAAAATTATACAAGAACAACAAAAAAGCTCACCTGGTAGAACATTTATAATAGATAGTGTCAGAATTGTTGTAAGTGCGAGCATTGAAAAGCATCCTCTTCACATCTGCTACAAACATCTCGAACGTAACATAATATTGTTCTGACTCCACCCTTTTCGACATTGTCCTTAAATCTACATACAATACAGAGTTGTTTTACACAGGAAAAAAAAACTAATGTACTCTTCCCAAGGAATTTGTCTCAGAGTTTACTACGGGTAAAAAAAACTAATGCGCCAAAAAAAGTATATATTACGGAAATTGCACAAACCCTTATAAATTGGACACTATTATTAGTCTGACAGTTATCAGAGAGTACATGTAGTATTTTAACAGATGCCAGGCCTTCAACTATGGCAAATTCACACCTTTGACACGCATATTATTGATACGCGTTTGACACATTTAAGAGACTATTTCTTTATAAATATAGACCCCTTATGATGAAGATCACCCTCACAAGTAATCAAGTAATTTAAGTATTTCTATCAGTATCAAAATAATATTTTGAGTCTGAACAATTGTATCCGTTATGAGTTTTTCATTTTATCTAAAATCTAAATCTATAGTTTATGATGTTGGAAATATCGGAATGAGCCACTAATTTACAAGGATGATCTCAATTGTGTGGAGATCATATCTGTAATGGCCTATTTTCGTATTGGACGAAGATAGTGCCTTACACCCTTGAAATTTAGAATATTAGCTAAGAACTGAAAGTAATTAACACGAGATTTAGCGCGGAAAACCCTTGAATGGGTTAAAAACCACGACCTCTCCTGAGGATTTTAGAAAGAGAGAGATGTTTATGTTTATAGATTGCTAGCTATTACAAAAAGAGAGAGAGATGTTAGAAAAGGTCTCTTAGAAGGTCTCAGAGCAGCTTTTCTCAATCACTAGCTCTCTGGTCCTATTTATAGGTCTTATAACATGACCGTTATTACTTTAATGAGAAACGTTACAATATCAGGTTTTGATGAGTCTTCATAATGGTCGAGTAACGGCTTGAGTAACTCTTATTCCTTGTAACTGCTCCATAATGTGTTATGAATGCGCCACGTGTTTGTTGATGAGGTCGAGTAAATGCGTGATGGTTGAATGCTGAGACCTGAGCTTGAGTTTCAGAACTGACTTTTACATCCAATCGGGCTGGAGGTCGAAATCTGGGTTTAGGTCGAGTATTGGAAATAAGCCACTACATTCGCCCCGTCTCAGCCAAGAGCACGAGAGGCATTATAAGCGAGTGGTGTTGGTTGAGACACATCTTTGACCTTTGAATATGTAAAATGCATATCTAAGACACATCTTCTTCTCATCTTTGACGTGAGGAGAATTGTAGTAGTTGTAATAGCTGTATAGCATGTCTCGGCCAGGTCGAATTGAGCGAATCAATAAGCGACCCTCGGAAGAGCGTATACTGGAAGAGCTATGTTGTAAATCTCAGTTAAAGGTCGAATAAGGCATATCAATAAGCGACCGTAATGAGATATATTGAATGTTGAATAGCTCTGCCAGGTCGAATTGATTGACTCAATAAGCGACCCTCGGGACAGCGTGTATACTTGAAGAGCTATGTTGTAGGTCTCAGTTAAAGGTCGAATTGAGCGTATCAATAAGCGACTGCAATGAGATATATTGAATGTTGAATAGCTGTATAGCGTGTCTCTGCCAGGTCGAATTGATTGACTCAATAAGCGACCCTTGGGACAGTGTCTATACTTGAAGAGCTATGTTGTAGGTCTCAATTACAGGTTGAATTGAGCGTATCAATAAGCGACTGTAATGAGAAATCTTGATCTTGAAATAGTTGTATGACAAGTCTCGGCCAAGTCGAATTAAGCAAAGCAATAAGCGACCCTCGGGAGAGCGTGTATACTGGAAGAGCTATGTTGTAGGTCTCAGTCGAATTGAGCGTATCAATAAGCAACCATAATGAGAAATCTTGATCTTGAAATAGCTGTATGACAAGTCTCGGCCAGGTCGAATTGAGCAAAGCAATAAGCGACCCTCGGGAGAGCGTGTATAATGGAAGAGCTATGTTGTAGGTCTTAGTTACAGGTCGAATTGAGCGTATCAATAAGCGGCCGTAATGAGAAATATTGATCTTGAAATAGTTGTATGACAAGTCTCGGCCAGGTCGAATTGAGCAAAGCAATAAGCGACCCTCGGGAGAGCGTGTATACTGGAAGAGCTATGTTGTAGGTCTCAGTTACAGGTCGAATTGAGCGTATTAATAAGCGACCGTAATGAGAAATATAGTATGTAGAGCTTGGCTGGTTGTATCCGGGCGGCAGCTTTTAGATTTGTAGAATGTGTTTTGTTTGGTCGAATTGGACGAACCAATAACCGACCTGTAAGATGTTGGTCGAGCTCGTCCCGAGTATGGGTATGAGTTACATCGATTGACATTCAGTCTGTTGTGTCTAAAGCTGAGGACGAGCATTGTGTCTGAATCTGAAGTCGGGCTCGCCCCGAGTATGATTTACGTTGATTGATATTAAGCATGTTGTGTCTGAAGCTGAGGACGAGTGTTGTGTTTGAATCTGAAGTCGGGCTCGCCCCGAGTATGAGTATGAATAAGTTGTAAACGCCTCGAGTACCTTGACCTCGAGCGCCTTAATAATGTTGTTGAAAATATCGGGTTCGCCCCGAGAATAGCTCGAAGTAAGTTGTAATCGCCTCGAGTGCCTTAACCTCGAGCGCCTTGATCGGGCTCACCCCGAGTATAGCTTGAATAAGTTGTAATCGCCTCGAGTACCTCGACCTTGAACACCTTAATAATGTTTGTTGAAAAGATCGGGCTCGCCCCAAGTATAGCTTGAATAAGTTGTAATCGCCTCGAGTACCTCGACCTCGAGCGCCTTAATAATGTTTGTTGAAAAGATCGGGCTCGCTCCGAGTATAGCTTGAATAAGTTGTAATCACCTTAATAGTGTTGTCTGTGATAATGTTGATTTCACGATAAATGCCGATAGTCAAAATGTTTGTAACAGTAGATTCTCGATCACCTAGGATAGCCCAATTAAGATAAGTGGGCCTAATTGTAAAAACCATTTGTGGAGAGCGCCATTTCTTCGGAGAGCTTCTGATCGTCCTCTTATTATCAGTTCGCGTTTTACCAGAAGGGTCACCACTTTTGATCAATCATTCGTGTTGATCTTGTTGTCATTGATCTTGTTGTTGAGGCAGAGCTCAGTTCTCAGAGAGTGAGTGAAAGACCTCATCGTTGAGGTCGATTGAAGACCTGTCATTGTTGGGTTCGACCTAATTCGAATTTGTTTCTAAGTGCATTTGCGAACTGCTTTGTTCTTTGTGCCGAAGATTTGTTGTTCTAGCTAGATATCTCAAATTGTGGGTATGAATAGCTCGGGTTTGAATTGGATAATACATCCTTCATCAGTTTGCCTCCCAAGTTCGATTTAAAGAGGCTTTCTGTCGAGTTCGAGTGAGCGAAGAATGTTAATTGTTTATTGTTGATTGGAGATGGGTTCTGTTCTCTCCTCTTTTTGTTGTACATCGCCCCCTGAAGATGATCTTTTCTAGGCAAGTTTTTAGTTAGTTCCTTCTGAGTATCGGCAAGTTCTTGTTTGTCTCTCAGGATTTGTACACAATTGCTAGCAATTGATAGCAGGGACAGCAGTCTGTTCGCCTTCCATGGCTGCTGCCGTTGTCGCTTTAACGATGAACAAAGGTATATACCGGAAGATTGTAGCCTACGCAGCTGTTGTTATTGTAACGATTATATTGTTGAACTCACTTTGCTACTTGTTGTTACAGTCCTTCGGTTGCCTGAGAATGAAACCGGACAAGACCTCACAACCAATGGAGGAGATGTGGATTGATTAGAGGTGGGAACATGAGCTATTGTTGCGGACTTCTGACTCACCCCAAATGAGATCTGTTGAGCCTGCCCTTGTTGAATTTGCCCTATTACTGAAATTGGGAGTTCTTCGTGGGAGTGGTGGTCGAGTACATATATCGATCTGTAAAATGCGTTGTGGGTTTCACGAACTGTAGGTATTCGATCCGTAATCTGCGGCTTCCTTTTGACGTACGCAAGTCCCACGTTTGTTGGTATTCGATCTGTTTGAAATTGTTGTTTTTGTTGAGCCTGTTGTTGATTCGGTGTTGTCGTCGTTTAGGAGCTTCGTCGAAGAACATTGTTGCAGTAGATCTGAACGTTGAGGTCCTCATCTTCGTCTCTGCGTTTTGAGAGAGAGAGAGAGGTGGCGAAGTCTCTTTGGTATGTTATGATCTGGATTTGCCATTCGTCAAAAAGGAAAAGTAAATAACAACTGGATCGGAGAACAATGAGTGAACACTTCGTTCCCACAGACATCGCCAAATGTAATAGCCTATTTTCGTATTGGACGAAGATAGTGCCTTACACCCTTGAAATGTAGAATATTAGCTAAGAACTGAAAGTAATTAACACGAGATTTAGCGCGGAAAACCCTTGAATGGGTTAAAAACCACGACCTCTCCTGAAGATTTTAGAAAGAGGATTTTAGAAAGAGATATGTTTATAGATTGCTAGCTATTACAAAAAGAGAGAGATGCTAGAAAAGGTCTCTTAGAAGGTCTCAGAGCAGCTTTTCTCAATCTCTAGCTCTCTGGTCCTATTTATAGGTCTTATAACATGACCGTTATTACTTTAATGAGAAACGTTACAATATCAGGTTTTGATGAGTCTTCATAATGGTCGAGTAACGGCTTGAGTAACTCTTATTCTTGTAACTGCTCCATAATGTGTTATGAATGCGCCACGTGTTTGTTGATGAGGTCGAGTAAATGCGTGATGGTTGAATGCTGAGACCTGAGCTTGAGTTTCAGAACTGACTTTTACATCCAATCGGGCTGGAGGTCGAAATCTGGGTTTAGGTCGAGTATTGGAAATAAGCCACTACAATATCCATTAGAAAAAACATGCCTTCAATCATCTTTAGGTGGGTCAGGTTGATTGTGTGTTAACATGCGAGTTTAAATGTGTCTCAAAGTATCATCCCCCTTAAGATAATACCCGACAATAATCTTTGGTGCCAAATCCATTAGAAAAAACATGCCTTCAATCATCTTTAGGTGGGTCAGGTTGATTGTGTGTTAACATGCGAGTTTAAATGTGTCTCAAAGTATCATCCCCCTTAAGATAATACCCGACAATAATCTTTGGTGCCATGAGCATTAGCAGAAAGAATAATACCTTCAAATAAACATAAAGGGCCAAGTGTAGTCTAAACCAACTAACTTTAAGTGATAGCTGACACCTGAGTAGCTTACAAACTTTTCAAAAATTATGAACTCTTAGGCTTTTTCCAAGGTTTCAGAGATATAATGTATATAAGCAATGAGCTACTTGTGACTTTCAAAATGCATAGTTACTAAGAGCATCTCCAACAGAGGTGCGTGAGACTGTAAGTTCTCACACCCACCCCCTAAATCCACTCCAACAGAGGCGTGTGAACTCGAATTCACGCTCCCAAACCGGTTTTGAGTGAGAATTCTCACACCCAAGCCTCAAAAACAGATTCAGGGTACGCGGCTTCATGATAGGCGCACGTCGTTACGAAATGCGGCCAACATAAAAATACACATGCCTAATCTCAAATGGCACCTAATTAGGCGCTTACACCCCGTGCGTCAATACAGGCTTGAACTAGAAGTGTGTCCAAGAAAAATAAAAAGAAAACCACAAGATGTAATCGATCTAATTTTCTGAGTACAAAAATAAGCAACCCAAAGATTTTCACAAGCTTGAAAAACACATTAGTAATAGATTTCTCACCCATAGGGTCTTTAATAACGTCATAATAATCAGGCACGTCACGTGCATCAACTGGTTCTTTGAATGGCCACGCATCAGGATGCTCGTACATCATCTGTTTATGTTTTCATGAGAATTATTCAATCAATTAAAATAATCAGTAATAGTGCAAAACTAGGTCAACATTTTTTTTTGTTTCTCAACAGTCAGCTATTGGTACGTATGTACTAGCTTCTCATTTCACCAGTTTTTACTTTTGCTAAGTAATTTAACTAGATGATAAATGTATTTACAATATATACCTTCTTATATCAACTATGTATGTAGAATATAATACCCTCATGCAGCAAGGATTGGGAAATAAACCTGCCTTTAGAAGCGCGCGTATGAAGTTATTTAAAGATTGGCGATGGGCGAGACTGTCGGGGGAAGCATTTACTATTCTGAACCTTGAATGACCCCATTGTTCGGGAGTCCATCCAGCTTCTTCTGCTGACCATGAATATCACAGTTCTGGTTAATATACTAAAACTGAAGTTATTAATGCACATATTGTTCCGCTTTCATATTATTATTGTTTTCATTGTTATGTTCTTTACAAATTACTTTGTATTATCTTCATTCAGAATAGATTTAATTTTTATTCGACTACTGGTGGTAATTTCATCTCAGTATTGAAAAATTATCCATTCGTTCCTTTCATATGAGAGCAGTGTAAGTTCAGAAAGTTTTTTCCAATTGCTATGTCTAATACTTTCTCAACCTACGAATCATACAAATTATGCTATTCGAAATTTGATGTGATGCCCTGACACAGCTAAAATCTTTCCTAGTTCGAAACTGGATATTAAGAAAATATATAGGTTTAAAGTAAAGACAGAAAATAAGATAAATCTATAATTCCATCATAAACTTTAGATTGATGAAGCTACAATCCATGATGAACATAAGCGGAATGATCAAGGTACTTACTCAAACCAGGAATATCTTCGACTTTAATTATTTTTTTAGGAATACCAGCCTCTTTCTGAAAGACAAATGAGACTCCATTTAGTTTTCAAGGAGAAGAAAAAAGAAGATAATACAGTTTGTTTGTTTTTTTCCAAATTGCTACGAACAAAAAACGCCATAGCCAAATTAATAGAATGATCTGAGAGCTTCCAGGTAATCTGTGAATGATCATAAACTACCTTTTGAAAATCAATCCCAGAGTAGACAATGTGACAATTAGAGAGTTCACGTATCTTTTCATCAATTGCCTGCAGAAAAACAAAAGAACAAAAAATATCTCATACTGCACAAAAACCTAGCAGAGTCTAGCTGGAAATAAATATATAATAAGATTTTTAGGGTGCAAAAGCCGTTAAACTCTAGCCCGAACTCAATCTAAATTGAAATTTATACACTGGGAGTAGATGCAAAACATTGTGAGCGAAAAGCAGGTCACTCAAATCAAAGATAATTACCGTCTAGTGATACAGAATGCGTAACTACGGCTCACGCACTTAGTGCTTAGTGTCTCCATACAGGTTTTATTCTGGATACTATAACAAAATAACCCAACAAAACAACGATATTTCCTCACTACAGTGTCATTCTGAAAATCAAATCTTAGCAGGTTTACCTGTTCATGTATTAGTGACTTTATGTACTCATTCGATTATCTACTGATTTGGACTTAATTTGCTCATTTGGATATCGAAGAATAAGTTGAAATTACCCAAGATAGATAGGACCACTGGAGATACAAGCAGAATAATCAGGTCCTTGTCGTCAGGGTTTTACTTAATTATGTTATGCATGTTTAACATCCAATTTGGAATTTTGAAAAACAGGGTGTAAGAGCGTGGAGTCTAACTGTTACAACTTCACCCTCCTTTCTTCTCCAGATCCTTTTGTTTTCCTCTCCTCTCCTAGATCAATTACATACAGATTAAAACTTGGGTTTCAATCATGGTATCCGACCATGCTTGTGTAATAGCTACCACGGCAGGGTATGCACTAATTACTTAATTATATTATTGTCTATTACAAACTTTTGGCTTTTTTAAGTACTGGATGTAAGATCGTGAAGTAAACTTTTATCTGTCACAACTTCAACCCCTTTCTCCTCCAAATCTTTTTATATTCCTCTCCTCTCCTAGATCAATTCTATGCAGGTAACAACTTCTCATAAGTGTCAGTTGGTGGCTACATGGTGAAGAAGTGCTCTAGAGTTGGCCACATGTTAAAGACTTCCTAGAGTTCTCCAAGGTTCCTAATTCAACTTAAATAAAACACACTAATTACTAAATCAACTCTTATTGGACTTTCTTAAGATTGTAGACTATAGAAGAAGCCTTTTATAATTAAAAGGCTCTTTGGACAATTACGCCTAGAAATTTGGGATGATTTTAAATAATATTGAACTGATGTTAGGATGATATAAAAGTGGGCCAGGAAAAATAGGATGATGTTGAGTGGATATTGGGCTGAAGTTAGGATACTACCAAATATATTTGGGTGACCGGTGGACGTTGTGGCTTGACCTCCTGCAATACATGTCTTGTGACTTGATTTTCGATTGGGGTCCTCTACTACAGTATCAAAAGTTATATTGTTCATATGAAATTACAAAAGTGGGGCATATACGGCTTCACAAAAAGACAGACCAAAAGAAAAAGAGAGAAAGAAAGATGAAGAAAACAAGCTCAAGCAACAGTAAAGAACTTCAACTTGAGCAGACAGTGACTCATCAAGGTCTACTTCTAGTTCTAGAAGACTATTAAAGAGTCGAACAACACGCCTTTCATGTTAATTGATTGCAGCCTTGCACCACCACAATAAGAAATTTTTCATCGCTATCAAGACTTATCCAGATTTCTTGTTAGTAGTATTTTTATTTTATTTTCAAGAAAATTAAACCAATTATCTGAGAAGAGACATAAGAAATAAATAAAAAACATAACCGCCACTTGACATCACGTTAGATCTACACTAAATAACCCCATGACCCCCCATCTAACAAAGAGATCAAACCACACCCACCTTTTTTTATTAATGTAAACTTTATTGAAGAAAAAAAAATGAGCACAACATCCATACAAGATTACAAGAAAAAAGAAACACACCTCCCCAAGAGGTAAATAAAAAAAATTAAGGAAAAAGAAAAGGCCAAGAAAACACATCTTAGAACCAAGGCTAATAATTAAGAAAAATCCGTGATAGATAATGAATGAAAGGAAGTCCCTGACATATCCGTTGTGGCTTTACTCTACCAGAAAATGAATGAGAGCTATAAGAAAAACCATGACCAATGTTATCGTTTTGTCCTTCTTTGCAGACTTCCTTGCCTTTTATTAGGGCATATAGCCCACATCACTGCGAAAGGTAGAGAGTGCCATAATACCTTGCCCCATCCGATAAGGTTTCTCGCTTCGTTAAGAGCTCCTAACATTCTTAAAGTGTGGCCACAGTATACCAACTTCAATAAACACTCTAATATGAATGTTCTCAAAACAACTGCGTAAAGAAGAAAAAGAACAATAGACTTCTCATCAATTTTACACATAATAAAACGAACAGCTAAAAACTTGCACCTACAAAGATTGTCAATAGTAACAACTTTATAAATAAATAAAACACATACAAGGGGAAAATTCCACCTTGAAATGCTGGCAAGGAACCCAAATTTTCCATTTTGTGAAGGTAAATCCAAGGCCTTGAAAGAATGTTTTCACTGAGAACACACCATTGGCACAATCAATCCAGACCATCCTATCTTCTTATCTTGGATGATGGTAAAGTAAGTTTATCCAAAAAATAAGTTTATCTTGAATGATGGTAAAGTAAGTTTATTCAAGATCTAATTCCCAACCAGTCAAGTTTTGATGAAAGTCGAGATTTTAAGATAATATAAATACGATCCAAATACAACCCTTCTTACACTAACCACTTATGATTAGCTGATTAGATGAATAACATAGAATATAAGTTTAACCATGAATCAAAGAGCCAAAGATCCTCCCAAAATCTCATCCTATTACCAACTCCAACTCCAACACTAAACCTAACCCTGCTACAAAAACTCTGACTAATTTTCATTACTCCTTTCCACACCCAATGCCCAAAGGTCTCAACAAATTCCTTGGTACTCCAGCAAAGCTCCATTACATCTAATTTAGACATAATAACACTTTCCACAACCCATCTTCCACTTGCCCGAACCTCCATAACCATTTACCTACCAAAGCTTCATTCATCCTCACTAATCTGTATTACTCCATCCCCATCATCAGTCCTCATTCCTCTCTAGTGTTACACTTGTTTCAGCCATCTTATAATCCTCCACCATATCATTCCAAAGAAATTTTATTGAAAATAGATTCCAGGATTTTCTTTTCCCTTGGGAAGAGTAAACAAGGACATATAATAAAATGGAGGGTCAGAAAAAAAGTATCTTTCAAAAGGGTTGCCCACCTTCCTTACAATAGATACTTAGCCCTCTAGGAAGAGCTTGTGTCGACCCTTCTTGACACAAGCACGTCCAAAACAACCTCTTAGGATCTTGTTCTGCTTACACCGAGAGAAGATAAACACTTTAACATTCGTTATGTAAAACATATCCGTTATGTAAAACATCTCTCACAATCCTTGCCCCTAAAGATCCTAAGAGGTCGTTATAATTTTCCTCTAGCCGGATATATAGACCGCATAAAAACCAAAGGGGATAAGTTTCCAAATGGTAGTCCCTTTTGGTATAAGACAAAATTAGGCCAACAAATCGTTCCCATAACTGGCCTAGACTAAGCTAACTTCTCCAAAGAAGTACGACCTGCCCTAGTGGTATCACAATGCAGTAGTAAATGGTCCAATGTCTCCACTTCAACCATGGTCGGTTTCTACAATGAGATTGTTTGGGGTTAATTTTTTCCCCTAAAGCAGCTATCCATGTGACGAAAGTAAGGAACATACGTGACCTATGTATTAAATTCCAGTTCAAAGATCTGTAGTGACGAGGTATTAGTAGAAGAAGCTAAAGGGGGAAATACTCTCTCACTCTCACACTCTCTCTCAATTTTGCTAAAGTTTCACTGGTCAAATTCGAGGAAAACTAACAATCCAAATGAAAGAAGAAAAAAAACCGTTTAAGTGTCCGCCTCGCTTTTTGCTTAACGTTATAAGCCATTTAGAAGATAACGCTTAAGGTATTGCTTTCGCCATTGAAAACATTGGCTTATCTGTTCAAATGGGCAAATACGCACCAATCGCTCAATTAAACTAGCAAATCAAGATTATTTTCTCATCCAAGAGACATCTTCTACTATCATAAATCTAATCGAAAGAGTTACTATTAAAAATAAATAACTCTGAGACACAAAATAGTAATCCCATGCAATCAAATATAACTCCAGGAAATCATCCTTAGAGAGGTATCTTCACATGATGCTTGTTCCATCTTTAAGACTTCCCATAACAACATGTGCACCCATACCTCCAAAAATCAACTGGTCTCACGATGAGGTTGAATGTCAATATTTTTGCTAAACAGAAAAAAAAAAAAAAAAAATTGAATGTAAAAATAATTTATTGAAAGAATGGACCGAAACTTTCCAAGGTAGAAAGATTACAACCCGAGGAAAAACAAACGAAAAAGCGATACAAAGCCCTAAATATCACGATGGATCCGCAAAAACTAAATATTTCCACCGTGTCACAAGATCCTCAAACCGATCCCCTTTCATGATAGTTGAGGAAGAAGACCAATGCAAGATAGTCGCGTAAACGTCAAGAATGATAGCTTCCACATTCTTCGTCTTTTCATTAAAGTGTCTATCATTCATCTCCTTCTATAAAACCCATCCAATAGCATACGAGGTAAGGTCCCACAGAACTCTTCCAATCTTCCTCCTAAACGGCATACACCACCACGATTTTAAGGAAGAAATAAAACCCCTTTCAAAAACCCAAGAGACTGAACAAATTAAGAAAATATAGTAGGTAGCATAATGAAACACAAAATAAATTTCCATGTAGCATATAGCGCTTCTCTATTTTATGGAAGTCCAAGAGATTTGCCTGCTTCTGGTGCAATAAGATATTATGCCCCACGGCCCCACCTATTCGCAGTTTCCAACCACGTTGTTTTTTCTATCCCCTGGTTTGTGGCTGTGTTATAAATATCTCATAGCTATCAAAAAGATGAACTAGAACCCAGGCAATTACTAGTGAGAAATCTTCCCGTCTAACAATCTTCAAAGAAACCGTAAGCGTAAAATATAAATACTTCTTAGAGGAACCCCACAAAAATGTTTCCTGATTTATTGGAAACTAAATAACAGTAAAATAAAAAGAATCTTGAGAGAGAGACGCCTGCGACCCACATCAGTCTCCTTCTCCGTTGTTGCCAGGAAATCTTTTTACAGGAACTGTCGTAATAGTGAGCACAGTTTACTATCTCTTTTAAGGGATGGTCATTACACTGTTTCAGACTATTCATCTATGTTGTGAATGCAAAAAGTACTGATCAGGGAAAACAACTTCACTGGAGTGCACAAAATTTCACTATTATACCGTCCGGCCAAGATGTCCCATAAACTAAGGTTATACTGCCACAACATTAAAAACTTCTTACGTGCATTACTCTTATTCCATCAACTCCTCAACGGGAGCCACTCGCCAGAAATTATCCTGACTAAACCAGACATGTGGGTTGGCGGGGTTCTCACCTGCCCCAGGGATTAGTCGGGCAAATGGTGATAAATTATGAACCCATATCATCCTGGTTTGTAAAAAATGAAAGGAAAAGAAGATACCGTTAACTGCCATCCGCAGAAACTGTCAAGCATCGATATCTTGTTTATCTGTAAACCAACTTCCACTATTGAGAGAACCAACATATACATTAACTCTTGAACGGAGCTGTTGTAGGTAAGCCTTCCTCATATTTCAAGACCACGCCGGTTTTCATGCTAAATTTTCGATGTTGATAAAGTTATGACTTTAAATACTTCTCCAATTAGACAACTAGTGTAGCTGCACACACCCTGTGCGTGCAACCACTCTTCTATCACTACTTGCGACCACCTCTATTTTTCCGTCATCAGGCGCAACAAACCAGTTACCTTAACTCCAACTACCACAAAGCCCATGCTCTTTATAGAAATTAAAACCTTGTCTCCTATAATTAATTGAGATACGTATGTTACCGATTATGCCCTTACAACTACTGAGTTCCTTCAGATGGGGAGCCACAACATGTGACGCTGTACAGAAACAACTACAACAACAGACTTCACTCGAATTTAGAACTTCATAGGCTGACTAGATGTGTTTTGTACCTTACACGAGTTTTTTTTTAAGGTTTTTTTATGGAGTTTAGAGATTAAATTATTGTTTAAGGTCTTAAAGCTGTCACTGTCACCAAGTGACGGTTAAAAATTAGCTGTAATTGGTTAAAGCTGTCTTTACAATGGAGCAGCTAATTTAGTCGGCTTCCCAGCCGCACTAACAGCACTGTACATCAGTATTTACGGTTTGAGAGCTGGCACTGTAGGCTACTCAGCATCATTAGAAATAGTAGATTATAAATAAATATATATATATAACTCGGTTCAAAGACAAGTAAACTCTGTTAAGCTACACTTAATTCACACAATCATATTTATGAAGAAAAAAAAAAGAGATACAAAAGAAAACAGATACCATACCTACAGATAAAATAATAGACTTCCTCTGGGGACTAAAGAGTACTATATCAGAAGCACTCGATGGTACAGAAAATTGTTATATTGAGTAAATAGAGGTTTAGATTTACCTGCCTCTGTCGACGAACCATAGTTGATAAATCAGTAAATGGAAGCTTTGGATCAATTTTGCATTCCATAAGGATCCCCCCATCATAGTCCTTAATGTACCTGGACAAGTACCAGATACTTATTTATTCACCCGAAATAAAATAGAGAAATAAACCATAAAAAAATCAAGTAAAGAAACATGAAGCGCCTTTCCTTCCAAAAAAAATAAAAAATTAAAGGCTTTTCTATTGGAACACTACAGAAAGTAAATTAGTTAAACCCCCTAACATACTTCTAATTCTAAAGAGAGGAAAAACTTCGGTAAAGCTTGAATATTAATCAATCTGGCACGAAAATCATACCCTTGCCATCTATCTTTGTCCAAATAAATCTCTTTTGTGAAACCCTACAGATACAAAAAAACCATTTGTCAGACATGAAAGAATAAAAAACTAAATAGATATACAATTAGAAATATGTTAAAATTAATAATAAAAAAAACAGGGATTAGGCAGACCCCCGAACCAGATATGTACGATGATGATAGGGTTACTTTCTAAGAAACAGCTTTCACCAGACAACATTGCTTCACACACAAGTCATGGGGTAGTATCAATGGGGAAATACAGTTTCACCAAACGTAGTTCTTACAGAAGCTAGGTAAACAGCACTCAGGGATTAGCTTTTATATGTCAATAAAAAATACAAAAGAAACCAAAAAAGGGGAATCATGCTCCTGATAGACTGGATGTGTAATGAAAGCTCAATGGGGGTCTTTGTTGTGTCTGATGAAGCTCACAATGGCTTTAAATTCATTGCACACGCTGATTATCTCAAGCCCCTGATAACTGCAACCGTCAAGCCACATTCAATAAACTGTGTCCGTGTACAATGCCAGTGTTGGCAACAGCTCTCTATAAAGCTGAGATAACAATCACCATGAGAGACTCTAATTACTCTCCATATCCCCAAAATAATCCCAGAAAAAACCATATGTATTGATCATTAAAGTACCGGGCAATAAGAGCTTTCCATCAAAATAATTGCCGAGTCTTTAGGTTCAGTCTAACAAGATATTCATTAGATGTCATAAGGATATGTTTAACATGTTCCCTACCATGTGGCCTCAAATGTAGTCGAATAGGTTGTATGGGTATGTACTAAGACCTAGGAAGCCCATATATGAATCAAACTTTATAAGGAATCCTTACCGATGTGGGACTAGTACAATACCCCCATCTTAGAAACGAGTCGTGCTCGGATCTGATGCCATATGTTACGCCCCAACTCCACTGCTGATATTGTCCCCATCTAAACCACCTCCTACATGGCGAAATGAGGTTTTGCTTCTCTAAAGGCCTTGGTGCTATGAGAGTGGAAGCCCACATATGAATCAAGCTTTGGACGGGATCCTTACGGTATTCGTACTGAGACTAAAAATGCAGAAAGTCATTCAAAGACCTTACGACGACCACCACACAAAAGGGGGGGGGGGGACGTAATGTAATGTCGCGCAGGGCACGAGTTAGACACCGAAATAACTCGATGTGACTCATGATTGGGTCATCTGGGTTTCTATATACTTGACCAAACTTCGATAACAAGAGTCATGTGTCTGTTGATGTGACAAAAATAACCTTCATTGGGAAGTAGAGCCCTCTTTGCAAGCTAACGGCGAGATATTCTTAGTCTTAAAGAAAAGAAACGGAAAGCGAGGTCCAGTCGAAAATATACAAATACCAAGAGATAGTACATCCTCGGGCAAATAAATCAGAGGTTTCTCACTCATTTGTACTCCGAGACCACGCGAGGCCCATGAATTTAAAATTCCTTAGAGGGCAACAAGGGAATAGGTCTTGTCAAATTTTAGACAAAAACTTCGAGCCATACTTAATGGATCAGTCGCACCAATTCAACTAAAACGTATATGGACAAGGAATGACAGACACAGGTTCTTCAAAACTGAAGTATTCAGACACACATCACACACCTAACATCATATGGTCCAATGTATGTTGGTTTCGTGAGTGTTGTACATTAATATATGATAATAAATTATTTACCTCATACTAATCTCGTACTTGTTATCGGTTAATTAGTAATAGCATAGCCTGCTTTATCCTGTGTTGTCCTGCCTTACACTTGCGTCGATGCAGAAAGTCTTGTTACCTCAATCCACATGTGAAATCAGATATTTCCTCTTTATTGCTCTCTCTCTAGAATTTGGTAAATGAAGAAGAATGAGGAGAATGGTGATGTAATGTGCAAAAATTGTCTTATTGTATTAAAATGGCATGTTTCACCATTAAAGTTTAACACATAAGATGTGTGGTGTCACTCCACATGTTAAGACACAATACTCTTTCCCAAATTGCCCTCCCACATATTTTTAATACCACCCTACCAAATCTTTACTATTACTTATTTTACCGTTCGTCGTTTTTAACACTTAATTTCACGTACGACCCCTAATTTGCAATCTGAACGTGTTCCGAAACTGCGAGTAAATGACCAACATAATGCTACGAAAATCTCCAACTATATATAGTACTATAATCACCCTATGACTAGCATGTACCTTGAGAAAACTTTGTATAACCCATGACGAGTTGTTTTCGGTCATTACAATTTCTCCCCTCCGTATAAGAAATTTTGTCCTCGAAATTTGAGGTACTTACAACCTTGTCATGTATTGAACATAGCCCTTACTGTTGCTTAAAAACTTGTGACTTACTCAACTCACCTCGTAGTTTTAATAGTTCATGGCAAAATGTCTAAGTATTCTTGTATCCTGCTAACAAGTTATATTGGAGTTAGGTCACTTTAAAGTTTTTATTACTGAAAATAAGTGTATCACTAAAAGGGTATCGTTTGGTTTAGTTCTCTACAATCTTAGATTCCTACATTTTTACTCTAAACCATCATCGATTCCAATCTCTCCCTCCTTAGACTCTTTAGTCACTCTTTAAATTGTACTCCAACATATGTTCTTTATTGTAAAACATAAATAAGAGATTTAAGTTTCACCACAAGAATAATACAAAACTCAGGCACACACATAGTCATAATAAAGGATAACATAGTAATAACTTATAGGACTATGGCTATGCGTTCGCCTTATCCTAAGTCCTAACACCAATACACCTGCATTCTTCCATTACTTCCTAAAAGAAGACCATGCATATATTATATATTCAAAATACTAATGAGATGGAGTACGTCTACAATTTACTGTACTTCTAACATAGTTTGTCTCAGCATAAATTTTCTCCCCCAATTTGCTCATTTGCCTATTTGCTCATTTACTACTTGAGGTCTCTCATTCAGTGCACACTTAAACGATTTAATTTTTTCAACCTCACAAAATTATTGTAATAGTCTCACATCAATAAGAATCCCGTCCAAAATTAGATTCATATGTAAGCTTCCACTCTCACTTATCACAAAGATCTTTAGAGAAACAAACCCCACACCTCAATGTGGGAGGTGGTTAAAGTGGCACAATATCGGCGGTGGAGTTGAGGCGTTACAAATGGTATCAGAGCCGAGGATGACTCGAACCTAAGATGGGGGATTGTAATAGCCGAGGATGACCCCATTCAAAGATTGATTCATATGTGCGCTTCCACCCTCACTTAGCACCGAGACCTTTAAATAAACAAAACCCCACACCCCCATGTGGGAGGTGGTAAAGATGGGGACAATATCAGAGTGGAATTGGGGCGTTATAAGATCTATTGTTTATTATGATCTTCATAGAAGGTTGACTTCTATTTGAGAAACGAATCCTTCGTGAATGAAACTCTGAGAAGCACTTAACTAAAATGTGGTAGGGTTTTGTTTATCAAGTGATGGATTGATCTCCCTTAGGATTTAATTGATTTGGAAAAATCCTAAGTAGAGTTGAGACTGAATGTGATGCATTTAGTTTATATAAGTCGTGCTAGATTGGGCTGACTTGCCTCTTGATCTGCAAAATTATAAATAAGGCTACAATTAGGAAATCCATAAAAAAAATCAGGGATAGTGGTCTCAGTAGGATTGCAATGTGACAGTCCTTCGTGAGTACACTTCTTACTATAAAAGGGGGTAGAGAGACATAGGAATGGAAGAGAAAACCATTGGAAGAATGAAATTCATAGTGGAAAAGAAGGGACGTGGTGTGGTTTTGAACAAGGTTTAAAAATCATCTTCATCTAGCAGATTAGTAAGCTGAGAGTTTGCCCAAGGCTACTATTGAGGCCGGAGGAAAAAGTCTGGATATGGAGAGGAGGAAAATGACGAGAACTATAGCAAGTATAATCTGCATTGGAAATCGGAAAGAATTCTAAATCAAAGCTTATGTGAACGTACGAATGTGCTAAAAGTGAAGGACAACATACCCATGCTCAATTCCTAGTACGAATATGTTGTTGTTGTACAAGAAATAAAGGTTGCAGTCAAAAGTACGAACAAAGTCATAGTCGAGACGCGGGGGGACCAAAATTTTAGAAGATGGTTGAGAGCTGTTATTAGAATTTGGTTGATTAAATCACAAGTTGGAATAAAGAGGGAAAGGAAATTTTAAGAATTGTGGCAATGAAGGAGCAAGCCATTTCTTTTTTGGCGAGGAAGAAGACAGTTATTTGAAGATTATTTCAAGAAAATGAGAAGTTTCAGCAAATTGAGACTGATACCATTACAAAAACGAAGATTTCACTCCATCCATACAAGCCACTGCTCAACTGTTTTTAGGAAATAATTTGAACATTGACTACATTCTTATCTTTAAAGTCCCATTTTATTTTTGGATGCACAGGAATTTTTAGTTTCACCAAGTTGTGGAGGTCTTCTCGAAGCTCATTCTAATACTACTTTGCTTCAAGATCCAATTCATAAGAGTCGTGTAATGAGGTAGACATCGGTGCATCCTATTTTTGGTGAAGGCGTTTTTGATAGGGGGTGAGGAAATCTTAATTGGGAGTCGAGAAAATGCAGAAATTAGAAATCACAGAACAATATAGAAGAGCATACCCAATATCAAAGTGCAGCCTCCCAAAAAAGCTAATAAAAATTTCAACTTTCCGTCAATTTTATTCTAATTGTCCTTTGTTCTTGATCAAAGATTTACAATGTTATTATGGGGAAAAAGAGTTTCTAAACTTACTAGCTTTTTACTTTCCTAAAACTCTAAAATTGGTGAACTGTACAAAATATTCAAATATAAGACTTCATAAGTAAATCAATTCTAGAAAGAAACTTCCTACAACTCAAACTTTAAAATTTCCAATAAACATAAAATCAAAAATTACTAGTTGTAGTCCCAAGATTCCTCTCAGGGACGACAATACGTAATTATTAGTTTTGGGTTTGACACGTCTCACCGGAGGGCACCACTCGACTCTCTCCTGGTCTCTTCTTCCTCTTCCTCTTAAGCTATTGGGGTTTCTTTTATGGAGGAGGTTCTCCAAAAAAAGGTCCCTTCTAGGGTGGCCTTCAGCTCTTATTTATAGGTTGTGGGCTAAAACCCTAGAGATAGTCTCACATGACCTAGGATATGACCAAATTGCCCTTGAAGGGTTCCTGCCAATATCCCTCCACGTGGACAAACCAAACGTGACTAGTGGCTCGTTATAAGAGCAAGGGACTCGTCGTATAAGAGCGAGGGGGTGATATGAGAGTAAGGGCTCATACGAAAGTATGGGCTCATATGAGAGTAGGGGCTCATATGAGAGCAAGGAGCTCGTTGTAAGCGCAAAGGGCTCATCATATAAGAGCAAGGGGGTCATATGAGAGTAGGGGCACATATGAGAGCAAGGAGCTCATTGTAAGAGCAAGGGGCTCGTCGTATAAGAGCAAGGGGTCATATGAGAGTAGGGGCTCATATGAGAGCAAGGAGCTCATTGTATGAGCAAGAGGCTCGTCGTATAAGAACAAGGGACTCATGAGAGTATGGGGCTCACATAAGAGCAAGGCGTGGTCTCATAGGCAGCGGGAGCGTGCTCCTACAATCGCCCTCCTTAGCTCTTGCTCGGAACGAGGACGAGTTGAGTCATCCTAAAAGTCATATGAGAAAATCAAAATGAGCGTGGCTTAGTTTTGTCAATACATCGGCCAACAAGCATGGGCCTCTTTGTGACCGGGCTCTTTGAGAACATGTAGTCCCAAGAATCTCTTCTCCCTCTTCCTCTTCCTCTGCTGGATCTTCGAGCATGAACACATGCTCTTCGAGATAGGTAGTTCGCAGTTGTGCTTTTTGGGAATGAGCATACTATGTATTGTTTACATGGAAGGTATCAGCTCATATAAATGATAATTTTTGACGCCCCATCTTTGTATTAAATAGAAAAAATGCCTTAAACTTGCATTTCATTTTTACGTAGAAAATTACTCAAATAAAATAGACACTCGCCACTTACACATCCTTATGGGGTGTGTGCTCATGGGGCTACTCTTCTTGACAGCTCACATCTTTTTCATACAATCATTGACTTGTCACGGCCCGCCCTACCGATATCCGTCACACTGTGGGCCGGCAAAAGTGGACAATTCGTCCATGCCCAAAGAAATACATCACTTTGATTCAACTTTTTGTTTCAAATAATTTTTTGGGCCAACAATTTTTTAGTAATTACTAGGTCGTTCGAACCACCATATGAGAAAATACTAGGGAACTTTTCGGAGCTCCCCAAATTTTAAGTAGTCCTCGTTGAACTAACTTACTTGGTTGCTCTAACGACCATATGCGAAAATACTAGGGAACTTTTCGAAGCTCCCCAAATTTTAAGTAGTCCTCGTTGGACTAACTTACTTAGCCGTTCTAACGACTATATGCAAAAATACTAGGGAACTTTTCGAAGCTCCCCAAATTTGAAGTAGTCCTCGTTGGACTAACGTACTTGGTCGTTCTAACGACCATATGAGAAAAGGCTAGGGAACTTTTTGGAGCTCCCCGAATTTTAAGTAGTCCTCGTTGGACTAACTTAATTGGTCGTTCTAACGAAAAATAGTCCTCATTGAACTAACTTACTTGGTCATTGGGGAGGGTGTTTTACTTAAAAAAATTCCCCTAGTAATTGGGGAGGGTATTTTTGGATGACATTGTACTTCAAAAACGCCCTTAGTAATTAGGAACAGTATTTTACTTCAAAAATGCCCCAGTAATTGGGGAGGGCAGTTTACTTCAAAAATACCCCCAGTATTGGGGGTGAGTCATTATATGTACTAGGCCTCGTTCGACTGTCCAGTGTGGTCGTGGTTACGACCTAACTGAGGCGTATATGGGCGAAGTTCCCATCAACCATTTTAAGTAGTCCTCGTTGGACTATTTAGTCGTGGTCGGCTTTGGCCGAACCGAGACATAGGCAAAGTTCCCATCAACTTTTAGGAAGTCCTCGTTGGACTATCTAGTCAGTAATAATGTTAATCGTGGTTAATAAATAATATGTTTCAGTTATATTGTTTGCATTTATGATAATTATGCCACGTAATGGGGAGGTCGTTCTACGTTGAGAACGCCCTTGGTATGGGGAGTGCGTTTGTGCTTCAAAAACGACTTAGGTAGTGGGGAGGTCGTTCCACTACAAGAACGCCCGCAGTATGGGGAGTGCATTTTTACTTCAAAAAATGACTCGTGTAGTAGGGAGGTCGTCCTACTTCAAGAACGCCCCTAGTATGAGGAGTGTGTTTTTACTTGAAAAAACAACTCACGTAGTGGGGAAGTCGTTCGACTTCAAGAACGCCCCTAGTATGGGGAGTGCGTTTTTACTTCAAAAAACAACTCACATAGTGGGGAGGTCGTCTTACTTCAAGAACGCCCCCAAGTATGGGGAGTGCGTTTTTACTTCAAAAAATAACTCACATAGTGGGGATGTCGTCTTACTTCAAGAACGCCCCAGTATGGGGAGTGCGTTTTTACTTCAAAAAATAACTCACATAGTAGGGAGGTCGTTCGAATTCAAGAACGCCCCAGTATGGGGAGTGCGTTTTTACATTAAAAACGCACTCACGTAGTGGGGAGGTCGTTCGACTTCAAGAACGCCCCTAGTATGGGGAGTGCGTTTTTACTTCAAAAAATGACTCACGTAGTAGAAAGGTCGTTCTACTTCAAGAACGCCCCCAGTATTTGAGCAAGGGCTTATATTTGAGCATGGGCTCAACGTAAGAACAAGGGACACATAAGAGAGCAAAAGGCTCATTATTGAGTAAGGGGCTCATATGAGAGTAAGGGGCTCGTATTTGAGCAAGGGCTTATATTTGAGCAAGGGCTCATTGTAAGAACAAGAGGCTCATAAGAGAGCAAAAGGCTCGTTATTTGAGCAAGGGCTCATATGAGAGTAAGGGGCTCATCGTAAGAGCAAGGAGCTCAAATGAGAGCAAGGGGCCCGTATTTGAGTAAGGGCTTATATTTGAGCAAGGGCTCATCGTAAGAACAAGGGGATCATAAGAGAGCAAAAAGCTCGTTATTTAAGCAAGGGCTCATATGAGAGTAAGGGTTTCATCGTAAGAGCAAGGGGCTCATATGAGAGTAAGGGGATCATATTTGAGCAAGGGCTCATCATAAGAACAAGGGGCTCATAAGAGAGCAAAAGACTCGTTATTTGAGCAAGGGGCTCATCGTAAGAGCAAGGGGCTCATATTTTGAGCAAGGGCTTATATTTGAGCATGGGCTCATTGTAAGAACAAGAGGATCATAAGAGTACAAAAGGCTCATTATTTGAGCAAGGGCTCGTATGAGAGTAAGGGGCTCATCGTAAGAGTAAGGGGCTCATATTTGAGCATGGGCTCATATTTGAGCATGGGCTCATCGTAAGAACAAGGGGCTCATAAGAGAGCAAAAGGCTCATTATTTGAGCAAGGGCTCATATGAGAGTAAGGGGCTAATAGTAAGAGCAAGGGGCTTATATGAGAATAAGGAGCTCATCACCTTCTCTTAATGGTGGTCCTGGTGGAGAGGGCAGCTCTCATCTCTGCCATAACCTGCTCTTAGTGGTAGTATTGGGGAGAGGGCATCTCTCATCTCCACCCTAATCTGCTCTTAGTGGTGGTCTTGGTGGAAAGGGCAGCTCTCATCTCCGCCATAACCTGCTCTTAGTGGTGGTCTTAGTGGAGAGGGCAGCTCTCATCTCTGCCATAACCTGTTTTTAGTGGTGGTCTCAGTTGAGACCATTGCTGCTTGTAGAGGTCGTTTAGTCGCAGAATGCAAACGACGCCAATTGTAGTCCCAAGATTCCTCTCAGGGACGACAATACGTAATTATTAGTTTTGGGCTTGACACGTCTCACCGGAGGAGGGCACCACTCGACTCTCTCTGGGTCTCTTCTTCCTCTTCCTCTTAAGTTATTGGGGGCCTTCTTCTTCCTCATCCTCTTCCTCTTCCTCTTCCTTTTAAGTTCTCCAAAAAAAAGATCCCTTCTAGGGTGACCTTCAGCTCTTATTTATAGGTTGTGGGCTAAAACCCTAAAGTTAATCTCACATGACCTAGGATATGACCAAATTGCCCTTGAAGGGTTCCTGCCAATATCCCTCCACGTGGACAAACCAAACGTGATTAGTGGCTCGTTATAAAAGCAATGGGCTCATGGTATAAGAGCAAGGAGCTCGTCGTATAAGAGCAAGGAGCTCGTATGAGAGTAAGGGCTCATATGAAAGTATGGGCTCATATGAGAGCGGAGCTCGCTGTAAGAACAAAGAGCTCATCGTATAAGAGCAAGGAGCTCGTCGTATAAGAGCAAGGGGGTCATATGAGAGCAGGGGCTCATATAAGAGCAAGGGGCTCGTCGTATAAGAGCAAAGGGGTCATATGAGAGTAGGGGCTCATATGAGAGCAAGGAGCTCATTGTAAAAGAAAGGGGCTCGTCGTATAAGAGCAAGGGACTCATATGAGAGTATGGGGCTCACATAAGAGCAAGGCGTGGTCCCATAGGCAGCGGGAGTGTGCTCCTACACTAATAGTTAATGTTCCAATTTTAATACAAATATTAAATTCTGAAATCTACTCAATATAGTAAAAACTCCAAAAATCCACGAATCAAGCAAACCCTACAATCATAGTTTTAAATAAATCTGAACTGGGGCTAATGGGGTTTGGCTTGCCTATCTTTTTGTTATATATTCCCATTGATATATGTCCCAGATGATACTCCAATCAAAATTATAGCCCATTTAAATATCCATTGCGTCATCAAAAACCTAGAACCCATAAAACTTCACCTTTATAGGAATATAACTCAAATCTTAATCATTTTGACCGCATAAAGCTTTCAATACATGTTTAGGTTTTCAAAAATCTTAATCATTTTTGTTATATATTACTATTGCAGGATTAGGTAGATGTGGAGTTTGTAGGGAAGAATAAATTTGTGTGGCTAGTGCTAAAGTAGGATTGGATTGTGGAGAAGTAGGATTGACGAGGCAGTGTTTGAGGTGGAATACATGCCTGAAGAGGTGGTGGTGGTCTTAAAGGTGTAGTCTTAAAGCAGTGGTGGTGGATAGATTAGGGGTTATAGTGGTAGTGGTCTTAAAGGTGTTGTCACAGTAAATAAAGCTGGCTTGAAGCTCCGCGAACGATAACCAACAATCATTCATTCTCGATAACAACTCTCTTCCTTTCCCATGATCACAAGGTAGAACTTAAGTCGATGGCTCTCATAGAAAACAAAAATGATGCAGGACATGAAAACCACAAGGATGAGAATGAACAAAATTATTCGATTTAACAATTGAACTTTTCAATAAATAAATCAGATGAGGAGAAAGTTGATTCCGAGTTTTTCTCACTGAGTAGCTGAATGGCAATTGGACGTCAATGAATTGGAAGGTTAAAGGAGAAACATGGTAGTTATACAGGAAAAAAAAAACATTGTCATTGAATGCGGGGGACTTGGTTGACAACAGATGAGGGATGCACCCTGTAGTGTAAGGAAACATAGACCAGATACTTTGTTCATTCTGAAGAGTAAATTACAGATCAGGATCAACTCTACTGTAAGGGAGCTATGGAGCTATGGAGATATGAAGCTCAAACCATTTCTTTATGGAAAGCAAGAATTGACATGATCAACTTTAATAGGTGATCACTGTAATCTATGGACCAAATAATCAGCAGTGGAAATAGCATGTGGGGAAAAATAAATGACAAGAGAGGTATATGCGATGAGGCTAGGTGCATTGGGGGAGAGATTTCAATGCCATCCAGTTTGGTCAAGATAAAAGAGAAGGGAACAAGATAACAAAGAGTATAGAGGAATTTGTTCACAGAATAATGGTCTCACTGATTTGCTCTTAGAGTGGTGCAAAACATACTTGATCTACTTTGCAGAAGAGCCCGGTCTCTAATAGTTGTCTTTTCATTAATTGGGTTATGGTAATAATGATCTTTTTGCGCAACCTCATTTTAGGTCCCTTGCCTACCCCAGCACCTCACCTTATCCATGGCGCTTCTGGTCTTTCTGACCCTAAGTCACTTTTGATTTTAAAGTCTCGGCGTTCATAGGGAAATAACAAGACAGGATATCATAGTAGTGCATTTTTTCAGTACAGCAACTATTTGCTTCAAAATTCTGATTATTCAATTCTGCATTGGCGCATCCCAAATATTTGCCCAAAACAAGCAGTTCAAACATTTTCTCTCTACATGGATCAAAACTGATCATATAAATCAAAGAAAATGTGCATAAGAGTGAATCTGATTTTCAATCGTAAACAGAAAGCAACTATATTCACTAGACTACTAAAACAAATAGATCAAAATTCCAAACTGCAATAAAGTGTAATTAAAGCAAGGAAAAATAAAATTACCTGCTTAATAAAATATCCAACAGCATTATTGTCCGCGTAAGTTAGAAAATGGGTGAGGCCATCAACATCACGAGCATGCTGCTTTAAGTGATTCATTAATCGTGTGCCATAACCTTTTACTTGTTCATCTGCCGTAATTGCACAAAAAGCTATCTCTCCAAATTTTTGACTGCATTATTCCACGTATAGTATTAATAAACAATTAAAGAATATATTAGATAATATAGGCCATGTAACTTGGGTATGTTTACTTGGTTACATTATAGCCTAATTTGAAAAACTTGGGGAAAAATTCATGTCTCTATAGAAACTTATGCAATCGCTTTAAAATTAAGAAGGAAATACAGAACTAGTTCCTTATTTTTCTCTTTGACATGGTATCAAAGCCTCCCTAAGCAAGACATCTCAGCCTCGGTATATAATTGCGGGAACACGAGGGGTCCTGTTAGGTGACCCAGCCAACCTATTTTGTATAGTTAGTAAGTTGATCACTAAACCATCATAGCCCGGTAAAGCGGTTTTCTTCTTCAGTTCCAACATCTATTAATTTTTCCTGTAATTGTTGTACTGATCAATTGTTTTACAAGCTTTTATCTGTGACATTCAATTTTTTATACTATAGCACATCTCTAATCCAGACAAATGTGCTCTACTTTTCGCTTTGGATTTTATTTTCATCAACTCATTTATCTTCAAATAGGCGTGCATGCAAAAGTATGGGTTCCATGGATTTGAATTCATTCACCTACTGAAAAAACCAGATTCTAACCTTTCTCACACTCATCTACATGCTCAATATTCTGTAGTCCAATAGATGGTGGATGAATAACATTTCTGTAAAAAAACAGACTCAACTGTGGATGTATATACACACCAACTAAGTCCCTCATCCTCTGTACCAGGATGACATTGCTGAACAGGCATGTATACGGATTTCACCTTCTTCTCTATTTTGTATTCCATTTAGACTTGAGTAATGAAGTTTATTGAGAAACAGATCTTGATGTAAATCTGGGCAATCAGCCTTAAGTAAAATAGCATAAATGAAATCAACGCCTCATATAAAATTGATCATATACTTCACCTGATATATGGACGGTATGTAATCCCGCCAACAACTTGATTATGTCTAATAACCATTACAGACTTGTGGCTTCTGCAGTATTTTAAAACAATACACATTCATGAATCCCTTAGAAAATAAAAAATAAAGGACATAAAAAATTACTTGTAAACTACCACTCAGTGAAGGCATAACACATCACATTCTAATTTGACGACTAAAACATAAGTTTTTATCAATATGAAGTGGAGGTAAAATAAAATAAAACTATTCATAAGGAAAATAGAAATTGAAACAACAAAATTATTCCCTGGAGCCATTATTTTGATCTTAACAAGCAAAAATATTCATATTCACTGGTTTGGGTTATAAATTCCCTTGACTGGGGTTTGAGTTTTTGGGAGGTTGAAACCCTTATATCACTTAGTAGAAATCTCGGCACCTATTCATACGGACTGCTCTTCCACGTCTCAGGATTTCGAGCGTACTTTGCTCAAATTATCACTGATATAATCTCTCTCTCTCTCTCTCTCTCTCTCTCCATCCCTTCAAAAATACATGTTGAAGCTGTAGAAAGTTAGTGTGGGGAAGGGTGGAATTGGGACATTTCATTATGTTTTGTTCTCAACGTAAGATCAGTATTCATACTTTCTTTAAATGTTGAACCATCAAAACTCAAGTTGTGAGAGCAAAGAAGACAAAGGAGAACCTCAAGACACACGAAGTGAATAATAATAAACTGTTGCTTCCAAAAATCCAAAAAAAATAAAAAATTGGAAAGCATAAAACAAGGAACAAAAAAAATCAATGAAGCTGAGAAGACTAAGAATCTTGTCCAGGAAGAACAATAGCAAAGGGAAAAACAACAAAGTGCAGTTTAATTTAAGAATGAAGAATCCAGTTCCTTGGTCACACAAGTAATAACTAACTGTGTTTTAATGAGTGTGCTGAATTGGAACATTAGGCATATTGGAACAACAAGCCTAGGCTCTATCTCTAACAACTGGTGAGAGACTGCCTGACCCTCATCTTATCTTCTTAGTTGAAACAAAAATTGTACCCTCTTCTTCTCTCATTTCAAGCTTGGACTTACTATATTTAGTCTTACGTGTATTTTTTTTAATGACTGATACCAAATTGGGCTATCTTTGGTGAATTTTCTCACATTGTAGATGATTTTTCTAAAATGTGATGGGCTCACATTATGAAAGATCGTTCCGAAATATTTAGTGTTCAAATCTTTGTATTTGAAGATTGTTAACAAATATTATGTATCTTACACATATTTCGTTCAAATAATGCAACAATTATATAGCTATAGATTTCGAGTCCTCGTGAGCAGTATTGGCATACACGTATATCGTATATCGATACTATTGCAACAATCTAGAAGGATCTTAAAGAACATTTTTCTCAATCGAACGCACCAGCACGAAAGGTTTATCAATTAAAGCAATCTATTCCTTATCTAAAGTAATAAGATACAACGGTTTCGTGTATTTTTCCAATTTGTTTTCTCACAATTGCCCAACCATGTAATGCAGGGAATGTTCGTGCAACTTCGTGACATCTCCAAGAAAATCATGATAATTTTTTTTTTCAGGGTTTAATGTTGATTCTCGGCTAATTATACTCAGCCAAAATCTCCCTTCCCTTAAGCGAAAAATATGTATGTACTAGTTTGTCAAGAAGAAAATACGAGGAAAATCCACTCCCCATCTCTTTAGTCGAGACACTAGAACGTAATGATACCGAGCCTATAACACATAATAATGTTTATTATAATCTTTCAAATGACACTATTAATCGACCATCAAATTCATCTGATAGGCTTCAACCAACAAGGACTCCTTGTGATCATTGTAACCGTAATGGTCGTGTTAAGAAAACATGCTAAAAACTTCATGGTTTAATTCAAAAACAACGGGACTTTATTCAACGTGTGGCTTCAATGTTATGTTCGGATAATACACCTATGGTCACAGTCCCTCTGTTACTCAAGAACAACATACAAAAATTATGGTTCTAATCTCCTCAACTACCATTCATTCAAATACTCCAGCTCTTTTCATTCTCACATCGTCCATTTATATCATTGATACGGGTGCTTCAATTCACATGTTATTCTTTAATTTTACTTGGAAAGTTGTAAATGCCAAAACATTTGTTCAATAACCATATGGGACTGGTACTTATGCTCGTATTAGTCACATTGGGACTGTAAATCTTTCTACTATTATAGTACTTGTTAACGTATTCTTTACTCCAACCTCAAATTTAATATATTTTCCACAAACCAACTTATCACTTTGATGGAATTTGACACTCTTTCCTAGTTATTGTCTATTTAGAACTAACAACAAAGGGGAAGAACGTGTGAGGCAATACGATTTCCAAGAATTTAATATTTCCCTTTCTTTTAGTTTATTCTACTTGATTTGTGGCATTAACTTCTTAGGCATCCGCCATTCCAACAACATCTCCAATTATTAGCTAAAAAACAATAAATCTATTTGATATTTTAATAATCAAGTTTTTCATATTTACTTGGAAGCTATACATATTTGTTTCTTTTCATTAAGTATTATAACAACTGTTAAACCATTTCAATTAATTCATTCTGAATTAGGGTGCTTTATCTCAACCCACTTTAATGGTGCTAATTTTTTTTTCACAATCATTAATTACTTTACAAGATATATTTGAATTTTTCAAACACAGTCTTCAGACAAAGAAATTTCTTCAATATTCTTTTACTATGGTTGAGAAACAATATTGTTCAATAATCCAACTAATTCTTGAAGGAATGGAAATGTTTTTTTTTTCCCAAAATTAAAATCCTCCGTTCCGATAATTTATACTAGTTTCTTTCAAATGACATGCAATTTTCCTACGACGATGTTTGCTTATTTGAACTCCATTTTGCTATGGAGTTGTAAGACAATTTCACTCGTGTATAACAACACCATGTTGACAAAAATTACATCACATTTGAAGTAAATTCGAATCCATCATCAGTGGCAATTTAACTTTGCATAACAAAAACCTCTTTATTCCCTAAAAAATTGACTGGAATGTTAGAGCATATTGTTTCTCAAATAAAACAAAGAAAAGTTGAGAAATTTTATTACGTTTTAGATTTTAGATGCATTTAAAAGATCTTAAGTAGATCGTGTCAAGTCAACAATTATAGTGTGAAAATAACGAGCATCATTCAAAGATAGTTGAGAAAACCACACCAAAATCACCATGAAAAAATTGAAAAGGTTCAATAGTAGATATATAACTTACAGAAAAAGGGAAACGACAATGATTAGCTTGCGCACAAATATTGCAAATTTTATTACTAAAACAAGAAATAATTGTGTTTAGCTAACAACTAAAGACGTTGAAATGACAGTTGCCTAAAGACGTCAATGCCATAAATCAAAATTGGATAAAAGAAAGTAAATTAGGAGAAACTTGAAAATAATTGTGTTTAGCTAACAACTAAAGACGTTGAAATGACAGTTGCCTAAAGACGTCAATGCCATAAATCAAAATTGGATAAAAGAAAGTAAATTAGGAGAAACTTGAAAATATTATAGACCCTCACAACAATTACTCAATCCAATCATCGTCTTTGCTAACAGCCTTAAAATAGATAAAAATCAAAAAAATACATCGACACAAAATACTAACTTAGCTTACAAAAGATAGGGTAAATTTGAAGGTGAGAACGAAAGATACATTCTCAAAACGATAATAGGATAAAGATATATGATTCGAATGTGTATAACACGAGAATAAGAAAATCTGGTAATTGACAATTTGACATGTGTTTGACAAATACAACGTGATAAGAAAAAAATAAAGATGAGAGATAAGAGATATCGATTTGAAAGCAACCAAGTCAATGATCCACACTGTCGAATGGAGACTAAAAATGGTATACCTGTTAGCTTTGGAATGGATGAAATGGTACAGAGGAAAAACATATAACTTTATAAGAAAAAAACAAAGATAAAGTATAAGATATACTTATTGGATGCACACATATCAATGCTAGATGAAAGGAGGCCCCATTATTTGTCTATTATCGATTTGTGACTTCATTTCCATAGCCAAGCCAAATTTGACTTTTGTTAACTCGGTATACTTTGGTATAGTGAATAGTACCTCTGAGCCTTGTCTTAAGACTTAAAACACGAAAAGACATACAAGATTAGCGTATTTAAAGACAGATAATGATTAGTAAGGGATATGAGCAGAGCCGACTTTATTATTTTCAAAGCAGAGATAATACACATTTTCAGCAGTAATACCATTATAGTAACACCTATGTATTGGACACCTTCAGCTGAATAAGTTGCATAGAATTGTTTCAATATTTCTAGTTTAGAGTGTGACGTCTGCAAATGAAGTAAGCACCATGGAGCATCGCTTAAACCTTGAGTCGAGAGTCGTACTACATTTCACTTTGTTCATTCTGATGTTTGGGGTCCATGTCATACAATGTAATTAGTTGGGGGAAATTTTATTATCAAATTAGTAGATGATTTTTCTAGAATGTGTTTGGCCTATATTATGAAATATCGTTCGGAAAATTTACTATGTCAATTTTTATTTGTTCAGAGTAACTGTAAATCAATATTCTCCTTCTTTTACACATCATTCATTCTGATCATGTCAAGGAGTACAAGGCTACAGACTGTCTCTTCTATTTGAGCCGCCAACAAATGTCTACCGCAACAAAAACCAGTTTTATTCTCTGCAACACTTATCGCGTATCCTTATTGTTTTGCCCTTCCCGGGCAAATCTTCAACCATGAGAATCAAAAATGTCTATGTTTTTCTTATACCGCCAATTGGAACCCCCTCCTTGATTGTTTTCAATCGAAGACTGTGTCATTGTTCAAGCTTGAACTCATATACTAGTTGGTTCTAGCAACATTTACATCCACATACATTTATCACCCGCCAATGTATATAAATCCGTGTTGGGGTCTCCATTGACAATCAAAACAAATTTTTAGAAAATATTAAATACTCTTGATTTTAATATCTATCATTCTGAGTAAAACACGACACATGTCAAACCACATGAAGATTAACGATACATCCATCAAAGATATCATCACATGAACATGTCTCTTTCCCAATATCGGCCACCAGAAACCATCGCTCAGAGACAATTTTGTTACCCGCAAACCTTGCATATCCATGGAAACATGCCTTATCTTCACATGTGTAGTAGTCCGAATAACATCCACTAGGAACTTCAACCTATAGCATCTCCAATAATGTGGCACGATATGGTGGTTTGCACTCTACACCTTAAGAAAGCCGACGGGAGTGTTCTCAATGTGCATAACCCGGGACAGCTTAAGAAGTACATATCCCGGGACAGCTTAAGAAGTGCATATCCCCGGAAAGCTTAAGAAGTGCATACATCACATTCGGAGGTCATTGTCGTCACACGACTTATTTTGCCTATTAGTTGTAATAAGTAAAGTAGGCACTTTAAGAGGAGCCAATATCTTTTGGAGTTTGGCGCATTTTTAAAAAGTGCACAACCTTACTTTTCACAAGAATTTTGACTTTTCAATCTTCTCATATCATGTTGCAGAAAAAAGAAAAAAAAACACTCCAAAAAAGAGAACTAATGGAACATCAACCGATATGGTGTGTATTACCCCAATACGGAAACGCCAGCACGGTGAAAAATTATTGGAGATGCTCTTAGCATTACACCACTTTCATCACTCAATTACAAGAATCATAAAGATCTCTCAATCCTTACACTATCCCCTAAATGATAGATGCAATAATTTGCAGAATTATTGTGAAAAAATTGGACTCATGCTTTGATATCAATCAAATGCCAAAAGTTGGACACCACAGCAGTTTGCCAGAGCTTTATGTTATATGTCTCAAAGTAAACCAAATGTCACACCAAAAGTTGCATATCTCAAGAATGCATGTAACCTCTGACAATCACAAAGAAATGCGACGTAACAAACTATTAGTATCTTTCTAGCCCGCATTGGTTTCTATTACAGGTAGCATAAAAAGAAATGCATCATTAAAGAGAGAAAATTAAGTGATACTTTTTAGAACTTTTACTGCTACTAAGTAAGAGCAATATCCATTGTAATCAATTAACTAGTTGTGATGGAAAATATATACCTATCCATAACAAGACGGACAATGTATTCCTTTGGCATATTAGGTAGTTGTCTAGCAAAAATGTTCTTCAATCCAATCAACCTGAAAAACGAAAAAAATAAAGTAAATAGTAGATAAAATTGACTGAACATGTAAAAACAATTCTAAAGATATACTGTAGTTCGCTAACAACACATAATACTTGAAACAAATCAGATCGGGTAGAAGTGTATGAGAATAGATATGTAAACATACGGCAGTTAGATAGATTGATTACCAAACCATATGCTGGTTAATTCCATCATTTGCAAAACACACAAACTTGAGCCTGCCCGCTGCCTCCTGTTAAGAATTCAAATTAGCTCAAATACTCAGCAATAATTGAAGTTCAATAAAATCATAATGCTGAAAAACAAGTTACTTCAAAGGTGCACAACCGTGCGCATTTTAGACTTCTTTATTTTTAATTAACATAATGTTATGTTGAGATCATAGTCCAGCAATAAGGTCCACAACAGTATTTGGTTACTCAACACCTACTATGACAGTACATGATGGCAAGAAGAAAATGGAGAAGTAAAGTACATTAAACAAGGATGCACCAAAAAACACTCTTCAATAGAACAAGGCAACTCCAGCTCACAACAACGTAATCAACATTCAACCTATGAATGAAAGATAAGAAGACCTACTCAATAACATTCATACTCTCGATAACCGTTGAATCTCCAAAGGAAAAAAACAAAAAACAAAAGATTAGAATTGACGACATATGTACCAATGGAAGAGACAATCTAAAGACACTTTAATACTTGTAATAAAGATAAGGATTGACACTTGATGTTGTACGCTTCCACACATGAGTATGAGAATGATCCCTATCGTCCCTTCTAATTGGCCTTGATGTAAAGTAAATAAGCGGAAGGGGAAGATCACTCATAAATTACGAAGAACAATTCACTTTATTTAATCAATCTCAAGAATATCTCTTACAATTCTCTCTTGATCTCACAATCTTTTTTTCTCTACTTCTCACCAAAACCAACCTAAACTTTCTTAATATAGGGAGAGAAATTTCATTTTTTCTCCTACATGCCCACTACTAATTATCTTCTAATTAATAGAAATAGGAAATAGACAATAATAGGAAGTTCTAATTAGTGGCGAAGTGGACACAATGGTACAGCGAACAACCTGCCTACGACCGTACGACCATGCTTCATGTTGCGAACGCAATTGCTCCTAATGCGATTGTTGCTACACTTGGACGTAACACAACACAACACACCTTGCAACACCTCTTATGCGTAAGGACGCAATTGCCACGCAATTTATCGCAACAGATGATGTAATATATGTTTAACTCAAATATCATTTAAGAAACATGTCGCAATATTAATGCGAAAATTTGTGATAAATTAAAATCAAGTCAATATAGAAATTCGTAAAACTCCAATACAAGATTACGTAATATATGTAAAACTAAAATATCGATTGTTAACTCGAATAGAAAAACGCATAAGAAAACCCATAACTCGAGAATATTAAATCTCGATAGAATGCAAAACCTAGATATCATCAGTATAACACCAAAAATACTAAAACTTAAAACCCACATCCAAATAGTATAATCTAGTTCTTTTCAATACGAAATAGAGAAGCCTCAATATAATTAATAACAATATATTTTGTGAATGTATATATCAGTATATGTAGTATTTCACCTAATGTATCGCAGTAGACCGCAACATATCGTCTTGCGGTCGCAAGATTCATGTTGTGAAATGTTAATGTTAGTCGCATACTCGCATTCGCATCGCAACACGCATTGACTAACTTAATCGTACGGCGCATGTAACATGTCTTACCACACCCAAAACATTGGACCACATTGCCATTCCCCATAAGTTGTGTCCTTGTCGTCGTAGAAGGAGTAGGTGTCGCTGGAACTGAAGTCGTAGCAAGAGTCATTGTTTTGAACTTGCTCTCTGCGCGCTTGGGATTCTCAACTGCCTCAACTATATAATAGATGTTGACCATGGTCAACTCATTCTGAATCATCCTAGTGCGTCCAAATTTGAAACGACTTACTTTATGCACCTCTATTTCTGTAATAGCTACCATGGACGAAAATAGAAAGAAAGAAAAAAATAATCATTCGCATACTTATCCACCGTTCTCAGTTTTTGGTCAACCAAAGTTATCTTCCTCGTAAGAACACGAACAGACCGTTGAACCAACTCTCTCCACATAGAAGCCCAATCTATAATGTAAGCTTGGCCTGAATCCCACCACATTTAATGAATACAGTCCCACCAATTGAGGACATACTTTGTTAGTTTTCTCTCCAAAAGTTTTACCGATTTTGGATCACCGTATCATTTGTATGTCAGTATCCGATCGAATTTGTTTAGCCAATCCATAAAATCATTTGTATCCATCTTCCCGTCAAATTCAAGAATGTTCAATTTGACATCCTGTCCTAGTGCCCGAATAATAGCAAGAAGAGTCATTGCAATCTGATCACCCTGATTTGTTGCTTGAGAATGTCACCCTTCAATGTCGGAATCACTACAAAATTCGTCATTACAGGTATGTAGTACAAAACTATTGGGTTGCACGCAACGTCCCCTCCCTCGCCTCTCATAAGGTGGCGCATACCTGCCTGCATAGCCTATGTTGTACCCCCCTTAATCTCCGTTGCCACCTAAGTCTCATAATCTTCCCTGTCCATGTTACCAATATTAATACCTGACTGTCTTTAATGTGGCGGTGGACCATGCATGTCGTGGTGGAGTGAATTCCATTGCAGATGCCGAAAGATGAGAATTTTGTGTCCCATTTATCATCCCAAAGTATTAGTTTCCTCCTAAACTATCGAGTCATGAAACCGGCAGTCGTTGCACTGTAATCTGCGGTGGAGGTGGTGGTTGTGTAATTACTTGGATGTGGGTCTCCGCTACCCCAACCTGAGCATGGTCTGGCCTATTTGGTTGTACCTGTGGGGTTGTAATAGTCAGCCTAAAATTTAACTCAACACACAAGTTCAAGTTTACTTGTAGCGCTTGGTAAGATTCAGCCCACATACTCAAACTCGAGTCTTCTGGTGCTTGTGGTATTAATGGGCAGGCCTGACTTATGTTGTCCCAAGCTGGGTTGATAACATGGGTAAAATCAAGTCGAGTTGTCAAAGCCCGATCCAGAACTGTGAGAACTATAGGTGTCGCGAGTGACACACGCGGATGATCCGTGCGCTACACGTAGTGACGGTTCGTGTCTGACAAGTGTTGTTGACGTGTGGGTAGCGCGTGTCCGATACGTGTAAAGGTACTTCCTATGCCTGTCGTGATGTAACCCATGCCTTGTATGCCGTTCGTGCCTCGAGGCATGTCCTCAATGTCATTCGTACTTGTCTTGCCATGTGCCCCATGTGCCCTGCCCTATCCCACTTGTGCCCTGCCATGTGCCAGATATGCCATGCACGTGCCTCCGGTGCCATGACTTGTGCCAGACGCCTGCTGTCTGTGAGCAGCACGTGGTCGAGGCGCGTGACCTGCACCTGCACCATTGCATCAACAATTTTGTGATTCGTAAAAATCTATGCCGTTTTCTCACTCCGTCGAGTATTCCCTCAATGCCCGGTGATTCCTAACCCTAATCTGACCACTCCATTCTCTTTTCTCTGCCCAATTGTTGTTATATTGGGATCTCTCTTCCTCCTTTGGCATGGTTCAACAAACCCCACCTCTCCTTCAGAATCGGCTAACTTATCAACGCTTTTGACAACAAAGTACCCTCGCTTTTGTTATCAGTCGTAGTTCTCCACCCTCACACCGGAAAACCCATATTTGTACCACACCCTACAATTCGAAGCGGAGTTGGATTTAAGGGATTGACACCGCTCTTCCGTGCATCTCGCATAAACCCACCTAATGGGAATTCCCTTACCTCCGCCCTTTATTGCGTTACCCAAGTTTTTCGGCTTGACGTCACTCTTTTCTTCATTGACGCTAAGGTTTTTGATGTTGAGAGTTATTAATAAAGCCATCATGGCATCCAACTTGCTCGTCATTAATGTGTTAGCCATCTATAAATTTGTTACTCGGTTTTCTTGGGTCGATTTCTTCACTTTCTTTGTCATCTCAAATCGCAGAGAAGAAAAAAATTCAAAAAAATTGTTACTGAGTCTGAATACCAAGTTAATGTAAAGTAAATAAGCAAAAGCAATCACACACAAAATTACGAAGAACTCACTTTATTTAATCAATCTCAAGAATCTCTCTTACAACTCTTTCTTGATTTCACAATCTCTCCCTTTAGTTCTTACCAAAACCAACCTACTAACCCTAAGGTTCAACTCTTCTAATATAGGGTAAGGAGTTTCATTTACTCTCCTATACAATCTAGCCCACTACTAAATATCATCTAATTAACAAAAATAGGAAATTGACAATAATTAATAATTAAAAGTTCTAATTAGTGAGGTAGCAGACACAACGGTGTGGCGAACGACGCACCTACGACAGTGCTCCATCAGGCCTACTTTTTTATAATCTAATTGGAATACTTTTGATGATAATGTCTCAACTATCTGTATTCTAGTTGCAATAATCTATCTCTTTTCGTCCTCCCTGTCTTCTCCTCTACCCTCTCCATGTCTTCTTGATATGCTAAGTTTTATCAATTGCCACAGATGCTTATTGGATGTCTAGGCTATACAGAGTTGAACTATATCAAAGCCAAAAGCCACTATGCATACTCAACCAAAATATGGTCTGATGGACTGCTAGTGAGTTCAAATAAGCGTTGTAAGTGTTACAGCACTGCTAGTGAGTTCAAATACTCTTATATAGGGGATCGGTAAGCCATATGCTTAACCGAAACCAGTAACTAGTTAATGAGCGTTGTTAGGAAGACCTCAAGATCCCCTAGCCTAGCAAACATCTATACCGTGATGATATCTGCACATGTGGGAACCTAATCACTTAATTCACTGATTCCAACCAGAAAATAAACTCTCTCTCTCTCTCCAGTGAACTACTCTCCCCAAATACCTTCTCTGCTTTCTCTCTTCAGATCTCATCCAAATTTCATTTTCCTCTTTTAACGTTTGTTCCACCCCCATATCACTTCATACACCATCATATTAATAATAAACTTAATAAACTCATATTGGTTTCGCAAGTATAATGGTTCAAGCGGCAACAACAAACAATAAACATTTTAGTAATGGTGGTGCAATAATTATCAAGGTCTTCGTCAATGGCGATAGATGTGAGAGAGGGTGTCTTTTTTTCTTTTTTCTTTTTTCTTTTGCAAAGCAAGCTGGCTGAGACACCATATTCACAAAGGAATTTTTTTTAAGTTATTATTATTTATTTATTTTTAATGTGTCGTTATCACAATATATCCCTTCAGGTAGCCCTTTCTACTTAAGCACATGGCAGATTCACAGGTCACATGTCCCTTGGGCTTATGACCTTAAGGTCTTGCAAGCATTTCCACTGGTGCAACACCCTAAAGCTCATAATATGGTGCCACATGGTTTAGTTATAAGGGTCATCTATATTATCACTTCGTAACAGTAGCTTTTAGTTTTTCTTTCTAAATCTTCTATGTTATTATGGGTGTAACGGTGTAACCTACAACATAACTAAGAGTGTCCGACCACTCTCCCTCTAGGTGCCTCTACATCTCAAATTCAATATAACTCACAATGGTAAGCACAAATTATATCTCCCCAACTTGATCATCAACTAAATCTTTGCTAGGTGCCTCTCCTTCTATGTTATTTGTGTTTACTCATCCCCCCTATTTTACTTTTAAATACAAAACATTTGTCAAGTTTTGCTTAAATCTACCCAAAAATATAACGAAAATGCAATAGACATACATACATAAGTAAGACATAGTTATAAGTGAATAACAATTACCTCTCTTTTCAAGCTCTCTTCTCTTGCACTATAAGCCCCACTAGTCTGCATATTCTCCGTAAAGATCCCCTTCGCTGCGTCCTCCTTCACAATAATCCCCGGAAACGGTGGCGCTGGAGCCGTTGCCAATCTTTCTTCCTTCACCTCGGACAACGGATCAACTTTCACCGAAGAATTCTCCAACTTCATCCTGGCATTCCTCGAATTCACATTTTTCTCCAACCTCGCATTGGTAAACACCCTCATCGAATCATTATCCTCCTCTTCGCCATCCACCACTTCTTCCGACCCATCTTCCGAATCGGTACCAGTGCCACGTGCACTAATACTCTCGAGATCTTCGTTCGCGCTATCTCGAGGGTCCGAGTAGGGCGATCGGAAGGTTGCATTGTGATCATCAGATGATGCTAACTTGCGCTTGTGCAACGAAGAAGATACCGACGCAGAAGCCGAATGAGACGATGGCGATGGCGATTGAGAGCTCCGGGAACGACCTGGTGCAGTTGAATGTGTTGAATGACCATCCATTAGGGTTCAATTAGGGTTTCAAAACCACACACACACACACAAAAATCCCCAATCTGACCGAGAAATCAATTAAGGTTTCGAATCATAACAAATTCCCAATTGGAGCGAGAGATTAATTAGGGTTTCGAAATCACGATGAATTCCCAATTGGACTACAAATCAATTAGGGTTTCGAAATCAAGAAAAAAAAATCCCAATTGGATCGAGAAATGACAGTTTTAGGGGTTTGGAGAAAATTAGGGTTTTCTGACACAAACGATAGGGTTTCTGTGATCTCTATTATAACCTTTATTTTCAGATAAAACTACGATTAAACCTAATAGGACACACTGAAGTACTTCACTCTCAAAGGGTAAGATTGTCTTCCAAACTAATATCAAAGGGTATTTTAGTTATTTTAAAATAACAAAAGGACTCCTCGTTAAATAAATACTTCTCATTTGGTAGAGATAAACAAGAGGAGAAACCCAAACAAAACCCTCAAACAATCAAAAAATTTAGCTTAAACAGGTGAGTCAAAGCTTTAATTCTAATTTTCTTAGGTTACAATTGTTACAGATATATCCATTGATTTGGTTTCAAGTTTTTTGGAGAAAAGGAGAGTTTGAATTTAGATAAAGAGGGCATTTTTTGATTTATCTGGGGATTTTTTTTATTTATGGATTTTGAGGAACTGGGGTAGAGATTTTTCGGAATTTATGCATACCCATTTGCAAAATATGCCTGTTAATGTGCAACAGATAAATTCGAGTTGTCTTCGTATTAGAGGTTCCATAAAGAGTAATGGAGTATCAGTATCTGTATCAGTTGCAGTTGAGAAGGCTAATAAGGTGAAAGAAAAAATTTGTATCGAGAGTTCGAATACGAATATGTCGGATACGAATATTAGTAGAGTTTATATAAAGCCTAGGAATGTGGAAAAATTGGAAGTTATTAGACCCAGTGTAGATAGTTTATGTTTGAGTAAGAATCCGAATGGTGGGGTTAAGTTAGGTTCGGATAAGAGGAGGAATCATTTTTTGGGAAAGACGGAAGCTAAGTGTTCGAAGAAATGGTTATCATATGGGGGACGCCTTCCGTCAATTTTGCAAGCGTTGGATGAAATTAATGATATAGATATGGCCTTGGTGCCATGGGAAGACAGCCTTAATGTTAGGGAGAAGAGCATAATCCTCAAGGAGCAATGGAGTTGGGAAAGAGCGGTCGATATCTTTGAGTGGTTCAAGAGAAAGGGTTGCTATGAATTGAATGTCATTCACTATAATATCATGTTTAGGATTGTCGGGAAAGCGCGGAAATGGGACCTATTAGACAGTCTATTGAGGGAAATGGAAATTAAGAGGGTAGATCCCACAACCTCAACTTATGGTACCTTGATTGATGTTTATAGTAAAGGTGGCCTTATGGATGAAGCATTTTTTTGTGTTGAATCGATGGAGAAATGTGAAATTGAACCTGATGAAGTAACAATGGGAACTGTCGTCCAAGCATACAAGAAGGCAGGAGAGTTTAAAAAGGCAGAGCAATTCTTTAAAAATTGGTCGTTAGGTAAAGTGTTTAATGGAGGCAAAACTAGGTCTAGTGTAAAAATTACTTATTCTGGAGCTCGTATATGTATCAGTGCATACACGTATAATACCTTGATCGACACGTATGGAAAAGCTGGCCAACTTCAAGAAGCATCTGCAACATTTGCACGAATGCTGAAGGATGGAATTGTCCCAAACACGGTGACATTCAACACAATGATTCATATATGTGGCAACCATGACCGGATAAATGAAGTTATCTCTCTAATGAAAAGGATGGAAGAACTGCGTTGTTCTCCTGACACTAGAACGTATAACATTCTTATCTCTCTACATGCAAAGCACGACGATATTCATGCAGCAGCAAGTTACTTTACTGAAATGAAAGAGGTTGGCCTCAAGCCAGACAATGTAAGCTACCGAACGCTCTTGTATGCATTCTCGATAAGGCACATGGTTGGAGAAGCAGAAGCTCTTGTCTCAGAAATGGATGAGCAGAAGCTCAAAATTGATGAGTACACCCAATCTGCTTTAACTAGAATGTACATAGATGTTGGGATGCTCCAGAGGTCATGGTCATGGTTTGAACGGTTTCATCACGAGGGAAATATGAGTTCAGAGTGCTATTCTGCAAATATTGATGCATATGGGGAGCGTAATCATGTGTTGGAAGCCGAAAAAGCTTTCATTTGTAGCCTAGAAAGGAAGAACTTCACTGTGCTTGAGTTCAATGTGATGATCAAGGCTTATGGGGTAGGAAAGAAGTATGATGAGGCGTGCGAATTGTTCGATACTATGAAGAAGTTTGAGGTTTTACCTAACAAATGCACCTATAATTCGCTCATACATATCTTATCCAGTGCTGATCGACCGCACAATGCTAGGTTATATGTCAGGAAAATGCATAAGGAGGGATGGGTAACTGATTGCGTTCAATATTGTTCAGTTATCTCTGGTTATGTCAAGCTAGGTCAATTACATATGGGGGAGGGATTATTCAAAGAGATGCTCCGATTTGGTGTGAAACCTGACATTGTTGTCTTCGGTATTATGATAAATGCATTTGCCGATATTGGAAACGTTAAAGAAACTCTTAGGTATGTCAATGAGATGAGACATGCGGGTTTCAGTGGCAATGCTGTTATCTACAACTCCCTGATCAAGCTCTACACAAAGGTTGGATATTTTCAAGAAGCGCAAGAAACGTATAAATTATTCCAATCATTTAACATAGCTCCCGATTTGTACTCGTCAAATTGTATGATCGACCTCTACAGTGAGCGTGCCATGGTGAAACATGCGGAAGAAATATTTGAAGACTTGAAACAAAAGGATGTTGCAAATGAATTCTCATATGCAATGATGTTATGCATGTATATGAGGGTAGGGTGCTCTAAGGAGGCGGTTGAAATTGCGCACAAGATGCGTGAATTGGGACTCTTATCTGACATTTTGAGCTATAATAACATCATCAAGTTATATGTATCAGATGGGAGATTAAAAGAAGCCATAAGAACTTTCTGGGAAATGAGAAAATCGAGCGTACAACCCGATGATTTTACATTCAGATCACTTGGTGCTGGTCTTGTCAGACGTGGAGCATCTAAAGAAGCTATTAATAAGCTTGAACTGGCAAGGAAGAAAGATGCTCAAGGTGGTTTACGTGATTGGATTGTAACCCTAAGTTCTATGGTAGGGATGGATGAGAACTCTCAGAGGTTATGTCAGGAGACATCTGTTTAAGTTCAGAGGCTCGTATACAAACTATAACTAGACTTCAAATCAATTAGATGGTAATCCAAAACAGTGGCTGCACTGAAAATAGTCCTTGGACATAGATGAAACTCTTCCGTTTGAAGCTTTGAGGTCCTCTAATAGACGACCTTTGACTGAAAGCTTGTCATATCATGCAGTGAGAGGACCCATAGGAGGGAAGGCTTAGTCAACTACAAAGAGAAAACCAGTAGGAGAGGCTGATGAGCGCAGTGTGAGAGTGGAATTGGGATTTAGCCAGCGAAGGGAGGACTGAGGGCTCCAGTCACCTTTCTTTGAAGAGGAAGTTGGGGGCTCCAGTCACCTTGTACTAAGGGAGGTGAGCGTGTGCCATTCTTCTTTTGATCGAAGCGCGGCTTTTTGTGAGTAAAGGGAAAGGCGAGCATTAATTAGGGACGAAAGGGAAAGTGACTGTAAATTCATTTTGACCTGTTGTAATTCATTGTTGTAGAAGTATATATTCAACAAAAATGAGGAACATTAATATCTATAAATTCAATTTTTGGAAGGAATTTTATTTGAAATGTATATATTGTGCCTCTTGTTCGTCACTTAAAAAAGTATACACTGTTCCAATTGTACATGAGCCTTAGCTCAACCGAATGTACGGCCTTAGGCTTGAGATGTTTAAGCCCTTTGGGCTCGAGGTATATTTGCAAGCAAGCCTTCGTGCTTGAGGATATGTTAGAAGGCCTTTGTGCTCGAGATGTAATAATCGAACTATACTAGTACTTAATCCCCACTGGGGTATGTATGTAGGCAACCGCTTGTCCAAGAAGACAAGAGGTTCAGAAAGAAAAAAATCAATTAATGTTATGTCTATGGGAAATTTAATTTACTAGTGCATTAAACGCAGAACCCTCAAGAGGCCGAAATTATTACCCTTGGATTCGGTTGAACCCACCATATATGACTATCTACCTAATGGTCGAAACTTTGTTTTGAATCTTAAATGTGTTTCCTTATAGTTACGGTTCTTACGGTTACGGATAGGTTGAATCTTTCGTTATGCCATAGTTAATTACAACAGAAAAGTGTACTCAGTCAAAAACATAACATTTACCAGAAAGTCCCTGTATTTGGTTTCGTTGTACTCATTTATGGGCTTACCCTTTCCCATTCCCAATATAAGAAAGATCCTTATCAATCACCATATAATGACCTCTAGTAAGAAGGCAATACTTGACATGTTCTAAAGGCAAAAATATAAGCATTAAAACTAATTATGACTCGATCCATGACGTGATCAATATCTGTTATTCATCTTTATTAGCATCGAGTTCTTCGCTACCATTTAGCAGTATATAGTTCAAAAAGAATAACATATATAAGGGCCATCTTATACTAGCGCCAAACAGACACATGTAAGGAAATCTTTAACTTGATTATTAGCGATTTTAATGATTCGCTTCGAACCAAACTGAGCGCAAGAGACAGACCACAACATTATACAACACCGACAATCTTGGTCTAATGATCTTACAGAAGCCTAACCCCCATTGGGAAAGGCATAATATACTGCATATTGCTCATCACGATATAATGATCAAACAACACGGCCAAATCTCGACACGATTAATGGTAAGGATGTTGGATATCAAACTGATATTAGAGAGTCCAACAAAGACTACGCATGTCTGTTAGATGATTATATTATTAAACATAAGCTTGCATGGTTTTAGCTATAAGTAATGTTTCCACCATAGTTATTAATTAAACTACTTAAACTATGTTTCTTAGTTGGTTCAAAACCAAGACTAGCTTGAGTGGAGGACAGAGAGTTTTAATAATTTCCTAATTAGAACCAAGACAAGCACTTCTACATCACGAATGTTGACTTGGGAACCATGTTGTTCTCTTTGTCATTCTTGTATTGTATTATGGGTTTAAGCCAAAACTGCCCAATTAAAAACTTTAAAGAAAGACTAGGATTACTCTCTTTTCAGTTGGATTATGGTATCTTTTGGTTATTAAACTCTAATGGATTGGATATTTTGATTGATCCATGTTGGTCACAATCATTTGACCTCAGGCCAGAATTAGATCCAACTTTTATAGCATTAAAGTATCTAGATATTTTTTTCATTAGAGGTATCCGGATCCGCCAGGGATTGTGCAATAGATCGCAATTCACTTGAAATCGGGCAAGTCGACAACACAAGGTTGACTGGCTCATACCAACTTCCCACACAGAGTTAAGATTTAATAAACCCCTCCTAGTAAGGTGTTACCCTGCCATCACCACCAGAGCACAAGTAGTTTGGTAGGGGATTTGAAAGACATAATTCTATCTACTTTTTCTTTATATCTTTTTTTTTTTTTTTTTTTTTTTTTTTTTTTAACTAGAGGTGTCCCCACGTACCGTCAATTCCCGACTAAATCCTCTAGGGCTCATACAAATACCCTGGCAAACCACACAAATCGGGCAAGCCAACACAAGGCCGACAGGCTCATATCAACCTCGTAGCCCACACGGAGGTGAGAATCGAACCCTTGACCTCTCGATGGTAGGTTACGCATCATCGCCACTAGAGCACAAGGTAGTTGGTGAGGGACATGATTCTATCGCTTTGTCATTCTTTGTATTAAGGTTGTAGTCTAAACAAATATTGTAGACAAGAACGAATGAAATTGCAACTAGATTATTAAACCTTTTTGGGTTGGATCTTGGCCGTGTGGCGGGTTTCGTATAGAATTGGGAAGGGAGAGTTCAATTGTAGTAGTATTGTTAGTATGTACAAAAATATGTGTACAAAACGTTACATAGTGTACGATGTTTTTTTTCCTCTTCTTTTTTCTCCTCTTTTTTTTCATTTTTGTTTTGCAAAGCAAGATGGAGTTAAGGCAAATTCCAAGCAACAAATATTAGAGCAAAACCGTGAAATTTCGCCTCTTAGCTCCTTGCTTCTCGCCAAATTTAGTCAAACACCAACTTCGATTATGCTAATTGAACATAATAACAACCATGAGAAATAGATTGTAAGAAGACACGAAAGATTTGCATGACACGTTGATGTACCTGGTGAATTACATTTTTTTTTCTCCAATGAGAACGGGTACCCCTGTCAATTTACAATAATTTTGCAAGGGTACTGCTATTTCCAAGGGTGATGTTTCTGTTGCCAAGGTGTATTTATGCAATTTTACCTAAATACCCTTTAACGAATTTAAATGCTTTTTTTTAACAAGACTTCTTTCCAATTTTAGACGTTGTTTAATATCCTTCTTAAAAGAATATTAACAATATGGTGGGGATATCATAGAAAAAATTTCACCAATAATTTTCAAGAGATCGAATCTTATGGAAATCGAACAAGATAGTTTTTTAGAACCTCGTAACATAGTTAATGAATTTGGGAATGTAAGAGGATAATTTCATTATACGTGGATCTCATTAGATTATTAAGCTCTTTGGCGATTTAAATTTTAGATTGTTTCTTCTAGCTTTTATGTTACTTTCCCCCTTCTTGGGCAATATCTTAGTCGTACTTGTATCAAGTATATGAAATACTCATATATTACTAATGAATGCCTCAATTTAGGTTTAATAAAAATTATTTCTTCAATTGAAAATGGTGTAGAAGTAAGAAAATGGCGTAGAAGTATTGAAAGAGAAGACAAAAGAGAAAAAGAAAATTTTCCCTGATTTTTTATTATTATAGAGATTTGCTTAAGAATGGAAAGATCTTTTGAAAAATATTATTGAGGTTTTTTTATGATATCCCGTCTATAGAAAAAATATTAACCAAAGTTTAAAATATTAAAGATCTCTTGTTTTTGTTAGGAGTTGGGTTCGACCCAAGGTAGGAACCCAACTAAGTTGGGGTGTCCTACTGGGTTCCTAATAAACCCAAGTAAGCTAAGGCTTATGAGGAGAGTTTATAGAGAGTATATATAACCCAAAAACCTACAACAACCTCAGGGTTTTTTATCAATGAAATCAAGCACTTTCATTCTCCCATATGCTTAGTGTTCATCTATTGTATGTAATTGCTTAGTTGAATTGGTTGATATCCAACACGTTATCAGCACGCTCAAGAGCAAATTGGAGCGATTTAGAGCATTTTTTTGGCTTTATTTGATCATCTCTCTTGTGTGGATTAATTGTTTTGTGGAGAGGTATGATCTATATTAATTTCGTTTTTTACATACTTTATATTAATGATCTCCTACCTACGGTTCAGATCTATTATTTACGTCTGAAAAAATAATTTCTTTTGGGCGAAAAAGTAAATTTTTTACCCTATTTTTACCCTTGTAAATGGCTGCTTTGAACGAGATTTTGATGATTTTGACATTGGAATTGTATAATATTTTTTTGTTGCAATCCTTGCAGTCTCACATTTTTAGTAGTATATTGTATGTCTCAGAGAGATGTACAGATTGTCGCCGGCGAAGTGATGAAGTTGGGCAGTTTATGTACGGATTGACGTCATCATTAGGGTTAGACCTGATGACGTCGCCCCACATCACTAAACCAGATCCAATTTCTTTAAAACTTGATCTAGGTTATTTAATAATTTATTTATTTATTTTAAAAAATAATTTAAGATCTGACACGTAGTAGGACACGTAGCATGTGGGACCCACATGTGCTGATATGGAAGGACATGCAGCATGTGAGACCCACACGTAATAACATGACAGTGACACGTGGCTCACTGTAGCATTAGAACGTGGCACACTGTAGTAGTGGCACGTCTCATACATTATAGTTGTGACATGTGGCACCACAGGGTGATGACACATAGCAGTCACTATTGCAAGACACATGTCGACACTGTAGCTTGACACATGTCAGATCAAGCCATACTGGTCCAACTCGGTCCAGGCATTGACCCATACCGGTCTGGACACTAAAATTGGCTTTTAAAGCTCAATTTTTGATCAAATTTAGTCTTTTAAAAAAATCTCTATTGACTAAACCTACCCAAAAGGGGTAGAGGTATATAAATACTAATAGTAACCTATAGTACTCTAGAATATTAGTTCAAAGACAGGACTAATCAACCTATTTTGTAAACTCAGCAAACTTCGGGGTGAGACCACTTGTCAACTAAACATCTAATACCCCTCATATTCGAAGTAAATAGGGTTATTTGGCTAGAATATACAAACTTTATAGAACTATAGGGATTAGAACACTTTAGTTGTCAAAATAAGGAACTCACACATCGAGTAGTTTTGAATAATGATATTGGCTAAGATTCTATTAAAACGCACGTCTAAGATTAAGATCATCATTTTACAGGATAAAGTTGGGAATTGTTAGAAAAGAATTTCAAGAGTATTAGAATATGAACACAGTTCAACTATAACATGATTATGAATCATTTATTTTCTATTATTATGATCTGTCTATATGCATTTAAAATGTTTATCAACAAATTGTTACTAATTATGATCTACATTTTTGCATAACATATGTCTGAAAAATTCAAAAATGTTGAGTTCCCTCCATTGCTCCTTACTGGAGCCAATTATCTCACTTGGTGCATTGACGCTGACTTGTACTTAAAGTCTCTAGGTTTGTAAAAGACCATTGTCACTGCCAACACTGAAGATCCCATGGACAAAGCAAAGGCTTTGTTCATCCTCCGTCATCATATTCAGGATGACTTGAAGATAGAATACCTTAACAAGGTTGAGCCAGCTGACTTATGCACAAGCTTGAAGAGGCGTTATGGTCAGCAAAAGACCGTCATGCTCTCAAAAGCGATGCACCAATGGAATTATATTCAGTTTCAAGATTTTAGGACTGTCTTTGCTTATAACTCAACAGTCCATAAAATCGCTACTACACTTGAGCTATGTGAGAAGAATGTCATTGATGTAGAAATGGTAGAGAAGACTCTATCTACTTTCCATTCTAGTAATATTGCGCTTCAAAGACAATATCGGCAAGAGAACATTACGACTCCCAAAGTTCTAATTCAAGCATTACTCCTCTCTGAGCAGAACAATGAACTTCTGATGAAGAATCACAAGATATGGTCTCCTGAGAGTGTGCCGTTGTCTGAGTCACATAATGTCCATTTTCAGGAAAACAATTGTGGCAGTCAGGGATGCAAACATAGAAAGGGCAAGGGAGTATATAAGGGAAACAAGAAGGGCGGGACTCAGAAACCCAATGGCCCTAAGAAATAGAAAAGATTTAAGAAATCTGGCAAACCAGGAAATGGGAAGAAGGAAAAGAAGTCAGATTATAGATCTCCTTACTTTAATTATGGTGGCATAAGACATTGGGCACGGGATTGTCAGTCACCAAGGGTGGCCAGAGACAAGCTTCAGACTTCTTCGGCGATACTGATGCCAACATGGATTGACGTACGGAGTAATCAGTAACGATATCTCAGTAGATGTGTGATGTCACAATAGAGAACACTAGTAGTTTCTTTTCTTTAGTTGCAAAGACTCGATTTACTTTTTACTAGTACTTTTTGATTATGTTGGTAACAGATCATTTATGTTTAATAAAGTGCTCGTAACATATATTTCAGTATTCATCTTTGAGATTTTATTTTTGTTATAATTGTGATTTTTCAAATTATTGTTTGGTATAGTAGTTAATTTGTTGTATAAATAGTTCTTAATCTATTATATATACATGTAGCCCATGGATCTCTCTGCTCATAGAGCACTAATTAATAATAGGACGAGTCACGATACATGTCTTGTTGACAGTGGTACCACACGCTCGATCCTTCGAGATAAACAGTATTTCTCGAACTTGACCACGCATGTTGGGGACATTCAAACTATTACTAGGTCGACCAGTATCATAGAGGTCCCAGTGAGCGCCACACTATTACTCCCTAATGGTACGATACTGAGTATCAAGTCTATGTTGTTTGCTAGTAATTCTCCCTAGAATTTACTGAGTTTTAGGGGCATACATGATAACGGTTATCAAGTAAAAATAATAGAAAATGATAAGAAACAAATTTTATGCATCACTAATTCACTTAACGGTCAGGAACTTATATTGGAGCAATATTTAATGTATGCCTCAGGGCTTTATTCCACTGCTTTCAGGCATGTCGAAACATATGCAGTCACTAATTATTCTCTATTACAAAAAGAAAATATTTATGATTTGGCATGATCGTTTATGACATCCAGCCTGGACAGCGGATGATGAGGAAAGTTATCAATAGTATCTCTGGACATTCACTCACGGGAGAGAAGATCCAAGTTTTACAAGATTGCCTATGTAACGCCAGCTTTTAAAGAAATCTAATAGTCAAACCTAGTAAGACCAAAGTGGAGTTAGAGTCTCTATCCTTTCTTCAATATATCCATGGAGATATATGCGGGCCTATCCATCCACATAGTAGTCCTTTAAATACTATATGGTCTTAATTTACGCATCTGCGAGATGGTTAGACGTTTACCTATTGTTATCTAGGAATATGGTATTTCAACGGTTGCTTGCCTAGATTATCTGATTACGGGCTCATTTCCCGGATCACCCGATCAAATATGTGAGATTTGATGGCATTGACAAATTTACCTCAAAGGCTTTTGTTGATTATTGTACCACTAATGGGATAGATTTCGAGCATCCAGTACCCCATGTCCATACCCAGAATGGGATGGCAGAGAATTTAATCAAGCGATTACAGTTAATCGTTAGGCCACTGTTATTACAATCTCAGCTTCCGACCACTGCGTGGGGCCGTTCAATTCTACATGCTGCTGCCCTGATTTGAATTCGTCCAACAACAAATAATTAATATTCCCCATTGCAACTAGTAACTGGCTCGGAGCCCAGTATCGCCCATCTACGAACATTTAGATGTTCTGTACAGGTGCCAATCACACAATCACAACGTACGAAGATGGGACCCTAACATTGGGTCGGTATCTATGTCGGTTATGATTCACTATCTATCATTTAATATTTGGAACCCACTACCGGCGATGTATGTACTGCGAGATTCGTAAATTGTTACTTTGATGAAACAATTTTCCCAGACAGTCAATGTTGAGGAAGTTTCTTGGATTAGTTGAAAAATACCATCATTGTCTCATCTAGATCCCCAAACCATCCACGGTGACAAGGAAGTGCATCATATCCTATACTTATAACAGATTTCTAATGAATTGCTAGATGCATTCAACAATGTTGCTAAAGTAATCAAGGCGCATATACTTGCAAGTAATGCACCTCCATGACTGGACATTCAGGGAGCTGGTGTGCAACCTGTAAATGAATCCAAGCCGCGCGTCACGAGAGGATGCTCTGCTACAAAGAAGGACGCTGAACCGAGAGATAAAAATAGCGCACGGTAAAAGAAAAGACTAATAGCGTAGTCGATCAGTTCATCGGGGATGGAACTTCCCATTGACAGAGTTATAGTAGTTACGCATTCATGTGGGGATGGAACCTTCCACATGTACATGATAATCGAGAGATCTCAATTAACTTTGTTTCTAATGGCACCATGTGAGATCGTTTAGAAGTAGTAGTCAACGAAGTATTTACTTTTGTTGTTGCCCTCGCCATCGAGGATAATGATGATCCAGAACCACTCACTATAGATGAATGTTGAAGTCGTACAGATTGGCCATAGTGGGAGAATACAATCAATGCAGAGCTCAGCTCACTAGCTAAACGCTAAGTGTTTTGACTAATAGTCCCTATGCAAGATGTCATTAAGCCTGTCGGCTATAAATGAGTATTCATACAGAAACATAATGAACTAGAAAATATAGTTAGGTACAAGGAAAGACTAGTTGGCTAGGGATTTTCTTAAAGACCTTACATCGATTATGATGAAACCTACTCTCCATTCATAAACTCTATAACATTTTTTTACTTAATCAGTCTATCAGTGGTTGAGAACGAGCTCGACATGCGTCTTATGGATGTTGTTACTGCGAATCTATATGGAAAATTAGATATGGAGATCTACATGATGCTACAAGATAGGTTTGAGCTTCCGGAAGCGACAATGCTCGACACACGAGGTGCCTACGTAATAAATTTTGATAAGTCATAGTATGGTCTGAAATAATGAGGGCTTATGTTACACAATAAGCTGACTGAATATTTGAAAGCCAATGGTTTTGCAAATAGCCATGTTTGCCCATACATTTTCATCAGGAAAATAAATACTAGTTTCTCCATCATTGCAGTGTACGTAGACAATTTGAATATCATCAGAACTCAAGGGGAGATTGCGAAAGCCACAGAATACCTCAGGAAGGAATTCAAAATTAAAGACCTTGGGGACACCAAATTTTATCTCGGTCTGCAAATCGAACATCTTGGAAGCGACATACTCGTATATCAGGCAACGTATATCGAAAGGATCTTAAAATGTTTCGGTATGTATACGCACACAGTGCTAAGACGTTTAAGCATGTTTGTTCATTGGATGTGTAAAGGATATATATCTTCCTCCAGAAGAGGGGGAGAAGCTCCTAGGGCCTGAGATGCCATATCTAGGAGCTATCAGTGCTTTGCTATATTTAGCAGGGTGTACTCGACCCAACATCCCATTTACAATGAACTGTTTGGCTTGCCATAGTTATGGTCCTACCCAAAGGCACTGAATGGGATGAAACACATTATGAGGTATATGATCGGTAGGAAATACTGGGGTCTTCTCTATCTGAAAAATGGCAAATGATAAATTATAGGATACGCCGATGCAGGATACTTGTCAGATTCACATAAAGGCCGATCACAATCGGGTTATGTGTTCTTGTATGGAGATATGACGATTTCATAGAGATCGGTGATGCAGACGATGGTTGCTACATCCTCGAACCACGCATAGATTATTTTACTTCATGAAGTTGGTAAATAATGTTTTTGGTTGCGATCCATGATTAATCGCATCAACGGAAGTTGCGGTTTAAGTTTTATCCAAGATAAACCGATGACTATGTATGAAGACAACGCAATTTACATCATTCAAGTCAAAGGCAGATTTATTAAAGCGACAAAATTAAGCACATTTCACCCAAATTCTTCCACATACATGAGTTGCAAAAGACAAAAGAGATTGACGTTGTTCAAGTCCGTTTAGAAGATAACTTAGCTAACCTATTTCAGGAAGGCTCTTGTACATCCTACGTTCAAGAGATAAGTACACGAAATCGGCATGCGAAGTGTTGGGAAACCGATCGGGCAAATCGTAATGCGGAAGCACAATACAATTACCAAGAACTTGAAGAACTAACTCTAACCAAAGAGAATTTGAACAAAGGCAATAAAACACCTACACAGGTTTAATTAGGTGGAAACCCTAAACAGGATCAAAACCACCCTTGATAAGCACGGCGAATATATTATCACACTAAGGGTTACAAGAAGTTGCAGAGATCACTCAAACCTCATATCTATCCTTATAGATAATCCCAGTAAGAAACCCTAGAAAGAAAACCTAAGAAACTTCTCCAGAGCTAAACCCTATATATCTCCCTTTTTCTCTCTAACTCTTTCTCACAGTACAAAGGCCTTTAACATACACTCTCTATTTATAGGCTTTCTATTAGGTCATCTCTGAAATACGCATCACGAGATAATCTATCGCTTTGGATCAAATCCCCTTTAAAACGGACTTAGAAACAAACAAACAGAGCCAAAGTCGTTCGAACGAGTCATAAGGTCGTTCAAACGGCCATTTAACAATCCTCTGGAATTTTGGCCCAAGAACTATTTTCGTTCGAGCGACCTCATAAGTCGTTCGAGCGACTTCAATCGAAACTCTGCCGTTCGAACGACTTCCCCACTCGTTCGAGCGACTTTCCCAGTTTTTGAGCCGTATTCCAAAAAATCTCCACATCGACGATAAAACCGTTTCTTCTAATACATTCGTCGTGTATCCTTTTCGTTTCTCAATTAAGAGAATTACCCGAGTCTAGGCTTTTCCTAGACCCACCAGTCGGAACCCACTTTCTGATCATCTTTGTAGACCGTGCCATTGTTCTACCTTGAACTAAATTCTCCTTTCAAGAAATCTTCATAGCTCCCTTGATACATGCAACCTTCATATATCCACCCACTGATTTACCAACCAATGCATATAAGCTCCCGCTTAGAACTTCCTTCATGATCAAAGAAGATTTCTGATAAACTTTTATTACTCCACCTGGCCCGGAGTAATTGCAACCCTCATTATCTAACTTGAAAAGTGAAATTAGATTATGAGTCATACTCGGCACATGTTGAACATCATGAAGAACTACGATGCGTCCATCGAACATCCTCACACGAATATCACCCACTCCTGAAATCAGCCTTTGAGAGCCATCGCTCGTCAACACAAACTTTCTACCCTCACACCTTGCATAATTACCGAACCATGTCGTGTGTGCGCATACATGTATTGTAGCCCCACTATCAAACACCCATCCTCTATCATGGCGAGAACCATCGACGGCCCTACAAGGAGTGCCTCGTCACCATCATTCCTAGTAACCATTGCCAGTTTGTTAGTATCACTTTCAGAGCCTCTTGCCGAGCTTGCTCTATTACCTTTCCCCGCTTTACAATTCGATCTATAATGACCCGATTGACCACAACTCCAACAAGTTCCTTTTCTGAACCTATTAAAGCTTTTCTTCCTACTAACCACCATTACAGAGTTTTCCCCCAAGGATTCACTACCCTTAAGCCTTCTCTCCTAAAAAAAACGTACTTGTAACCTCCTAAAAACTCAAGGTCTCCTTCCCATACATCAACGCAAGTTGAAGATGCTTGAAGGAAGACGGAAGAGATCATATGAGTTGAAGCGCCTTATCTTCATCCTCAACTTTCACTCCGATCGATTCCAATTTCGAAACGATCCCATTCAAAGACCTAGGTGATCACCAACGCCCACATCCTCATTCATCTTAAGTGTATGAAGCTACTTCTTGAGGTATAAGCGATTTGAAAGACTCTTCGTTTGGTACAAACTTTTAAGCTTTTCCCAAAGACCCTTAACGGTCTTCTCTTCAGCCATGTTTGCCAAAATGCTCTTTGCGAGACAAAGGCGTATCCTACTTGCAGCCCTTGAATCCAGATCTTCCTATTCCTCTTCTTCATCGTCGTCCACTTCCTGGGCCGTTATACATTCAACCGGAGTTTTAGGTATAGGCTTCCCTTTCAGTGCCTTGCGTAACACGCCTTGAGTCAAGATATCTTAGACTTGAATTTGTCACAATCCAAAATTGATCTTCCCATCAAACTTTTCTACATCAAACTTGATCATGTTAGAATACTTAAATCTTCTCACTTGCTATTCTACTTTCCCCAAACCTCGCTCTGACACCAATTGTTGGGAAACCGAGGGGGCAAATCGCAATGTGGAAGCACAATACGATTAACAAGAACTCGAAGAACTAATTATAACCAAAGAGAATTCGAACAAAGGTAATAAAACACCTACACAAGGTTTAATTATGTGGAAACCCTAAACAGGATCAAAACCACCCCTGACAAGCACGATGAATATATTATCACACTAAGGGTTACAAGAAGTTACAGAGATCACTCAAACCTTAATAGTTAAGATCGGTGGATCAAAATTAGTCTCACATTGGGTAGAAGATGTAGTTCGCACAAGGATATAAGAAGATACGGAGTATTAAATTCTACCGTGGCCTTTTCGGATAAAACCTCATACCTAGCCCATACTAGGTGGTAAAGGTGGGGAAAAATATCAGTGTAATAAGGGCTCGGGCCCTAACAAATGGTGTCAGAGTCGACGGTTCGGCTGGGAACATAGTCCACTGTGATTGATAAGTGCTCAGGGTAGAACATGGATCTGCGGAGAAAACGCGGTGCTTGGGTGTAGCAGATAAGTTGTTGCACATGGATCTCAGATTTGATGGTGTACTACGGGAGCTCAAACCAAGGTGGAGATTGTTGGTAGGCGTATCTAATCGTATCGGTGGTGGTGGACGGTTATCGTTCGAGGTGGAGCTAATGTTCGCTTCCGTGAAACTTAAAATGGACGGTTGTTGACTAACGGTATTTGATCCAAGGTGGAGATTGTTAAGATCGGTGGATCAAAGTTAGTCCCACATCGGGTAGAAGATGTAGTTCACACAAGGATATAAGAAGATACAGAGTATTAAATTGTACCGAGGTCTTTTCAGATAAAACCCCACACCTAGCCCATACTAGGTGGTAAAGGTGGGGACGATATCGGTACAATAAGGGCTCGAGCCCTAACACAAAGTTTACATGATTTATTGTCTCAGGGAGATTGATGTCAGGGGGAGTAATCTCATCCTGGCATAGGCATATATGTGTTGTACTCCTTTTCTTGATTGTACAGTTTTTATCTGAGGTTTTACTGATTAGAAGTTTTGATGAGGCAACGTATATGTGTCCACAACCCATGCAGGGCATATGATTATGCTCTTTCCTTGCACATCTTTTTGCCTAAGGGGGTTTTGTTAGACAGAGGTTTTGACAAGGAAAGTCGTCCTGGTATGGAACACCCCAATGGGGAGTATTAGGAGTTGGGTCCAGCCCAAGGTGGGAGCCCAACTGGGTTGGGGTGTCCTACTGGGCTCCTAACAATCTCATTTAAGCTAGGGCTTACGGGGAGAGTTTATAGAGAGTATATGCAACCCAAAAGGGTTCAGTATTGCAACCTAAGAAAAACCTACAATAATCTCAGGGTTTTCTATCAATAAAATCAAACTCTTTCTTTATCTCATGTGCTTAGTGTCCATCTATTGTCTGTGATTGCTTAGTCTAGATTTGCTTGATATCCAATAGTTTTCAAAAGATCACAGTGAATTTAGTTTAAGGGTATTTAGGTAAAATTGCATAAAAACACATTGGCAACCCTTTTGCAATTAGTTGATGTGTGTAACACTAACATTCCAATTTTAGTATTCATATAAAGTTCCGTTAATGGCTATAGACACATGAACAAAACGGGGCACACCAACGACCATACCTCGTCCCTTGATAGCTCTTGAGAAATTCGGACGGCCAAGGATATTTAAAAAAAATGCCTTCTCGGTCAAGAATTGCGGTAATGACTAAACACAATTTACCGTATGCCATTATTTCTCAAAATGCTAGAGCTCAAATAACATTAATATACGATTCTCTAACTTCTTCTTAGGAAACACTAGATTGATCCGCGGACATCCGACGGATGGGAGAGCCTGGTGTACTTAAAATAGAAAAACCAAAGAAAGCAGCAGTGATGATTAGGTCTTCCCTCCTGAGCATAAATAAGGTGGCGGCCTAAACTATAAACCAAAACTTATAACAAACAAACAGCACAAAGAGAAAAACAAACTTCGCCTGTAAAATAAAAGATGCACTCAAACAACAAAACAGGTCTTCTCTCAAAGCCAATCAAATATTAAACAAGAAAAAAAGTTTAAGAGAGAAAGAGAGCTCTTCTTGCTCTTGCTCTTGCTCTTTAATGGAGCAACAAAGGGTTGTTGAGACGATTCCTCGACAATCTTCCCTCCCGGAGATCCTTCTAGGGAAGTATCAGCTAGGGCGGCTTCTGGGACGAGGCAGTTTTGCCAAGGTATATTATGCTAAATCTATTAAAACCGATGCGCCTCCTGTAGCTATAAAGATTATAGATAAAACTAGTATTGTCAATACTAATATGGAGCCAAGGATCATAAGGGAGGTATCGGCAATGAGGAGACTCGAACATCCCAATATTATAAGGATAAATGAGGTTATGGCTACAAGGAGTAAGATCTATTTGGTCATGGAGTATGCTCGAGGGGGTGATGTGTTTTCTAAGATTGTCCGGCGTGGGAAACTGACTGAATTGGTTGCGCGCAGGTATTTTCAGCAGTTGGTTTCGGCTATTCACTTTTGTCATGTCAACGGTGTTGCACACCGTGACATCAAGCCGCAGAACCTGCTCCTGGACCATGAAGGGAACCTCAAGGTCTCGGATTTCGGCCTGTCGGCTCTGGAGGAGTCAATGCAGGATGGGCTCCTCCAGACAGCCTGTGGTACACCAGCATACACTGCACCTGAGGTGATTGGGCGCAAGGGATACGCTGGGCCAAAGGCTGATGCTTGGTCCTGTGGGGTAATACTTTTTGTGTTCCTTGCTGGATCCATCCCTTTCAATGATTCAAATCTTCTAGTCATGTATAGTAAGATTCATCGAAGGGAATTCGAGTTCCCCTCGTGGATATCAAGGCCGGTAAAGCGGATTATCTCACGGCTTCTAGACCCGAATCCTAAGACGAGGATGAGCATTGAAGAACTCATGGAAGTCCCTTGGCTAAAGAGTTCATCTTCTCAATGCAAACTTGACGATAAAAGCGACTTAACTCTACCTATCCCAAAGACGAATGCATTCGATATCATATCAATGTCTTCAGGACTAGACTTGTCGCCACTTTTTGAAGGAGGGAAGAAGAGAGAAAAGAGATTCACATCAACAACGCCCCGCGAAAAGATTTTTGAGAGAGTCGATGAAATCGGAGGGAAGTTGGGGTATGTAGTTGAGAGTAGGAAGGGAGGGGTTAAGGGGTTGGTGAAGGGAAGGTTTGTATTGTTAATTGAAGTATTAGAGGTAGCAGCTGCACTGTTTCTAGTGGATGTGAAAGTTTTGGGAGAAGGGGTTGCAGAGTTGGAAGAAGTTTGGTGGGGAGAACTGAAAGCTGGGCTTGAGGACATAGTTTTTTCATGGCACAAAGACACAGTGTGAAGATGGAGACCTTGATGATCTTTTCATGGCACATATATATATATATATATATATTTTGTTTTAAGACACATCTCAGTCTTGGTGAAACATGGCTTAATGTTGTCAATAACTCTATTGTGGATTAATAAAGGTTTACGAGCTCAGTTTTTTTCATTTGTGTACTCTCTACGGTAACTGAAATTTGCTTTAGAGTATCATCTCCTGTCATCCAAGCCCTATGACCACTCTCAAGAGCACCTGAAAGAACACAAAAGATCACCACACCTTGAATGTCATCAAACTTCCACAAGTAAAGCTGACAGGGTGTAAAATACATACGAAAAAAAAAACAAACCAAACCAAGTTAGGAGTGAAAACAGAATAGCAAGTCGAGATGCAATATGCTGTTAGTTTTGAGACCACATCAATGGCCAATTCGAGACAGAAATAATCACGTGGACAAACATGTTCATCCTTTACAAATATCCGAACAAAAAGATCACACAATCTATGTTGAGACTAATCTGTGGAAAATATTAGCAGATCTCTCACACTGTAAAACTCGGATGATAGCTGATCATCTCAAGATCAGTTACGGCAAATCTAACAGTAACATAAAATTCCTTTGCGTAAAAAGACCTACGGTTAGCTTTTACAAATTCACCTTGTAAGACAAATCAGATTCAGATATATATGCAAAACAGACCTAAGAATAGCTTTTACAAATTCAGATAATTCATCTCTTCTAAGTGGACAAGTGAGGAAATAATTGAGTCCTGGATGTTGATTCAAACCTAAGTTTCGCTTGAATTAACATCCCAAACTCAATTATTTCCTCGCTTGTCCACTTGATTCAAGCCTAAGTTTCGATTGTCAATATATTTGAAATTGATGGATAGCGGGTCGTTTACCCACCTGTCTAGGTGTCTCTCTTTCTAGAGATTTGTACCAGGGTTATTAGTAGGCTATAAATAAGAGGGTTTTGTCTCTTTCTTCTTTTGGTTGTTTTGTTTGATTTAGTATTCAGAGCTTGTTTTAGGTTCTTCAATTTAATAAAATAATTTTATTAATTTCATAGTGTTTTAATTATTAAGAATTGTTATAGTAGTTTGTTTCCGCCTACTAACTCCTATCAGAAATACTCACACAAGCAAGATAAGATTTGGGATATGGGCTCAAAGAGAAAGGATTAAAATACACTTACTGCCGACAGACTAAGAATGTGCATGAATAAAGCTTTGTACAGAGGTACCAACAAATATCTGCATGTTTAGAAATACTTGTGGTGCAATTATAAATGTTTCATTTCGCATTCGTAGGGTCCAGAGATTACCGAGTCTCCCTTAGAATGATATTCATCAGCTTTGATAGTACCTTCAAACTAAAGCTTACCACTAAAGCTTGATAGTACCCTCATTCGTGAGACAGGAATCATATAATCACATGGATAGCATCTTACTACCATAGCCTTTTCTTTTCAAGCTTCAAAATCTCTCTGGTCATGTTCACAGTCATTCTTAACCCTGTTACATCAAAAATCCAGAAGAATAAATAGTGGAAGATCGAAACATGAATTAACCAATTAATGGTTGTAAAAGTACTGTTTTTCAAACAAAAAAAAGGAACAAAAGAGAACAAAAAAAAAACAGGAAAAAATAAAGAAAAAACAGATAAAGAAATACCCTGAGTATAATTTAATATGCACTACTGTTTAGTTGATGGCCTAGTCCCCACATATTGGTCCAAGCTGTTGGATAATCTGGAGTCTCACTTATACATCTCGAAACATGTCGGCTAGGTAGTATTTAATGAAATAAAAGGCAAAGTCGGTAAATATATCTGAACCAGTGAAAAAAATCCATAACAAATTGTTAGACATCGGAATCAGGAAAACACAAGATGGAGACATTGATAAAAATCTGAACATCCGAAAAAAGTAAAAAAAACAGAGTGGGAGGGGGAGGGGGAGAGGAAGGTGAAAAAACAAAGCGAAATTGGTAATTTCAATCTTTGTATGGAAGAAAGCTGTTTCAGATTGACTGATACATGCAATTTTCCCGACAGATCCCCAAAATCAGAAGCCCGATACACTTGTATTAGAGATACATTAATTCTTTGTTTAAGGCAACAACAAAAGTTGCTGGAGTGGAAGGTTTTGTAAACGCGTTGCAGGTTGATTATATCCAGAAACTACAATAGAAAAAGACTATCAGATAAAGTGTACATCACTTGCCTTGCAAGACTTTTCCAGAGAATCAGTCAAATGCACTGATTTTTGCATCTTGTATCAAATTTCCAGAAATTCACCTTTTCAATGTGAGAATTAAATTAGCCTGCACTATAAATAAGATGCGCTTAGTAACATGAGTTAGCGTCAGAAACCTATCAAACCTACCCAAGGTTTCCTTCATTTCAGAATTTGAAGTATAATAGGATAAAGAACGCAGGTATGAATGACTGTCATTGAGTTTCTTCTCACAAAAGTATCCAATATGTTGTTCTAGAAAAAAGATTCGACTCGTGTCTAATATAAAGGAAAGTTAGTCAACACTTCATGACAATTATAAAAGAGAATTCAAAATTATGTCATCCAATTCCAGATATAGATGGAAATCAACTTTATCATATACTTGACAAAAGATGTATAATTGATTGACAGTGGAAAATAATATTGAAGCTCCACTATTGGGTAAATTTGTATGATATGGTTCTGTGGACGGACAGGAAATGTTGAATTGTTGGCATTAATATTTTGAGGAGCAACTACAAGAGCCGAATTCTTAACTGGAAGATATTGTGGGGAACAACTACAATGACATTTTATTTAGGAGAAAGCTGGGAGTAGGCAGACCCCCCCCCCCCCCCCCCCCCCCCCCACCAGGAATCTTGGCGAATAATGATGTGATCATGAACAAAATCCATTTCAGTAGCTACATAGTCGGCAGCCCAGTGCCTTTTCTTATGTCAAGTTGCAAGAGAAGTTATCAGCTTCTGAGATAGTTTTCTCATCTTTCTGCTGTGTAATGCACTTCCATGATGGCTTTTATATCTGATCAATTACTTTCTTAGTAGTCACTAGCAATCGGGCACACGCTATCGTGTGTGCCTACAATAATTTGAAAATTTGTTATACATGTTGGCGATTTTTAAATTATTATAAGTGTTGATCAAACTGTTAAGAGTTGAAGTGCTATATTCACCCCACTTGTAGACTTTGTATGTCAGTAGCATATAAGTAGGCTTGATGTAAGTAGCCTGTAGATATGCCAATCATTGTTGTTTGTAGATTTTGTATGTCAGTAGCATGTGCTAGACAGAGAAATAATCTTGTTTTTGCAGGGGTTAAAACAATCTTGTACAGTGGTCTAAATTACTGAACATTGGATATTTCTCATTTTTTTCCTAAGGAGTCTTCTTCTTCTAGAGCTGTAAGTACCCTATGCTTCTAATTTCATGTTTCTTATCTAAATATTTTTATGGTATTTGTATTGCTATCATAGTGCACATAGTATTCTGAAGATATTCTATTATGCTTTTAGTAAACGAATATACCAGGCTACACCATTTCATGTGATAACTGTGGAGTCCATTTCTATTGCTAAAGAACCTTCTATATTGCAAGAAAAATATAAACTTGGCTTTCTTGGTAAAATAATTTTGCAAGAAAAGATTTTTGTTTTGGACTTCTGGCTTTTTGTGAAATTATGTTGCCTTTTTATTTGCATGTGTGCAAAGGGAAACTTAAAGTAACTGAAAAGATTTGTCTAACAATTTTTTTTCTTCTTATCTTTAATTTGGAAATAGAAATGAAAGTCTAATATTTTGTGTATGTGCTTGGTTTTAGAGAAAATGTAGAATCTTCAACAAAATGAAATACTGGAGAGGATTTAGAGACACTCACAAACCAGACACTAAAGTCTCACTCAGTAGGAACCACTCATACTCATCTATATTAGATGAGTGGCTTTTAAAATTGGTGATTTACTATATAGGGAAATGAGGTAGAAAAACTATTATGAGGTGTAAATGAGTTGGCAATCCTCTCTCTCTCATCTCTATCTTCACTTGGTCGTCAGACCTGCTCTCTCCCTTCACAGTCTCTTTCACTCTTAAAATTATTTCGAATCTCTCACCCACACCACTCACTCTCTATCTTTCTATAATCTGCCACATATTTCTCACTCTATCTTTTTCTCTCTTCCTTTTCTCTCTTTGGGGATTCCTCAACCACCAATTACAGGAGAAATCCTCATCATCGAAGAATTCTCATCACAGTGCGAGCCACTTCATCATTACCAACTCTTCCCTCATAATTGCAGTACCTCTCTCTCTCTCTCTAACTTTGATTTGTGGGTTTTCGGTGGTGTTTAACCATTGCTTGGTTGCTGCCAGCGATAACTTATGGTGTGAGTCTCCAGTGAAGATGTAGGACTTACCAGGTCATCCCAAAAAGTTGTATATGCAATCAAATTCTCTATCTCTCCCTCTTTCTCTCTAGAGACCAAAAACGAAAGCTCTCTACATTTGAAACAAATTTTGGGTTGATGTGAACAATTGAAATACTAGTGACACACTGTCTCCTAATCGTGAACGGTATACATGCAAATCTGGCATTAGGGGTATGATGTTGTATCACACATTTGCTAATTTAGGGTTTTTTTAGAGATTCGATGTTTATGGGTTTTGATTCCCTCTCTCTTTGACTGTTCTGAAGCATCTCAATGCCTGGAGCATCAAGTTGATTAAAATGGGGTTTGGTGGATCTACATTGTTCTTTGGAGTTTATATTCCCACTCTGTATCGTGAATGGGAGGAATTCTGGTATTTATGATGTTTTTTATCCAAGTCTAATATTGTTGAGTAAGACGTTTGTCGAAAATCTTGTAAATGATACCACTTTATTGTCAATAACTGCATTTGTCGACAATAAGATATAAGGGTATTATCGATGACACCACAAATCGATTATTTAGTGAGTGCCAATATTGACGATGATCAACAAAAAAATTGGTTCAAACATGACAATATGAACATGATACAGCTTGTGGAAAGAGGACAGAAATAAGCATGCATTCATAGAAAATAATGGTGTTCCACACCAAATAAGTTTATTTGCATTCAACAAAATATATTTAAATACAAGTTCACAAATTAACATGTCCTTGGTTGTTCTCCCATTACTTGTTCTTCTCTATTTTTATATCTCTCTTACTAAGGGAGGCAGTTTGTGGGTCTTCCTTCTCTAAATTGTCGACAAGTTCTATAAGTCAATAATTTATGTAATACAATAAGCAAATAAATTGTCGATGACTGGTACACATCGACAATTAGCTATATTGTTAAGTTCAAAGACACAATGCGTTATTGTCGACTACTCGTATACATCGACAAGTTAACCGCCAACATTTATTGTCAAGCTCATCAAAGCCCCAATACACTGTTGTCAACCGCATCCAGGATACTCAAGTACCAGAGATTCCAAGATCATAAATCACCCCTAAGGGAGATAAACATTGTTAAGCCAAGCAATTGTCGATCTACCGTTGATTGATAATTATTTTTCAGTAAACTATAGACTCATAAATAGTGTATCCAGAATTATCGATTATCTAAACAATCGATACACACCCTGTACAACATATTTTCGATGTGTACATCATATTATCGATTTATCTGTATATGTCGACTTGTACAATATATTGTTGATTTATCTGTATATTGACAATTCGTCATACAAAAACATTTCCAACTGTGTGCTGGTTCTGTAATACACCATCACTAACGCAGATAACTACTCACCCTTTAGTCATTTGTGGCTTTCTAGATTTCTAAATCGTCACAAAACTCAAAACCAACTGAAAATACTATTTTCAGGGCTGGTTTCGAATCTGAGGTTTTCTTCTTCAGTGAGTAAGATAGAGATAGATAGAGTGTAACCATTCCTCAAATTTTCTTTGAAGATCTTCATTGATAGAGAGAGGGGGGGGAGACTTGACTTTAATTTATAGTTTATCTATGTGTTGCAAAGAGAAATTGAGAGATCAAGAGATAGACATATCTGCACCAAAATAAGTGAGAAGGTTGTTTGGGCAAAGTTTTTCTTCACTGATGTATATATATATAGAGATATCATAACTATTATTTATGATTTCCGTCATTATTACAGAGAGAAGGATATAAACAGATCTGAACCTTGAGAGAGAAGGTTTGGTTGGAAATTAAAATTGAAGAGAGGAGAGAGACAAATTTGGACAAGATTACATGAAAGAGAGAAGTTATCTCTAATGACACTTCATAAAGAGACACATCATGAGAGAGATCCACCTCATTTCATATATACGAACTCACAATTAGAAGGGCCACTCATCAAATCCTATTGAGTGAGACTTCAGTGTCTCATTTTTAAGTGTCTCTAAATCCTTCCCCATGGAATACAACTACAAAAATGTTTTCTTTTGGATTGTGAATGGAATTATATTCAAAGTAGCATATAAGGAGATTGAGCTCATTGATACTCCACGGGCTAGACAATTTCTCTCAAACTGAAACCTCCATGATATTTTAACTCTCAAACAACGACCTATAAAATGTAAGTGGATTCCTTTCCTCCCTACTTTTATTATTCCGAAGATAGTTTTGTTGTTAACAACAAAGGGGGCAGGGGAGCGATACTGAGAGATTACAAGGGCGTCTTAATTAGAAAAATTGAGATGGGGTTGCAGCATGCTATTAAACTTGGAATTAAGAAGGTGCCTATCATCACAGATGCCCTATAATTCTTGATTATTTAAGAGGTAGGATTACACCTACTTGAGATTCAAAAGCCTTGGTTAGAAGGCTGAAGACAGACAATTTTGTTGTTAACAACAAAGGGGGCTAGGGAGCCATCCTGAGAGATTACAGGGGCGTCCCAATTAGAACAGTTGAGATGGGGTTGCAACATGCTATTAAACTTGGAATTAAGAAGGTGCCCATCATCACAGATGCACTATAATTTTTTATTATTTGAGAGGTAGGCTTACACCTACTTGGGATTCAAAAGCCTTGGTTAGAAGGAAAGCACATAATAAATTTATATCAGGGAACATGCTATTAATAAGGAATTTTATTTAAATCATTGTAAGAATCGCATTGCATTATTATAATTTTTTTAATAAAGCTATAAATCCAAAGTTGAAAAATAATTTGGCATAAAACAATAAAAATAAATGGATGTTAAATTTGTTTATGACTGTGCTTCTGCATCGTTCTCTGCTTCAGCTTCACCATCTCCGTCTTCAATATCATTGCTATCATCTTTTTCTTCAGTACTTTCATATTCAATGTTGTTGCGATCTTCTTTATCTTCATCGGTTCTGTTATTTTTCTTTTTAAAATTTGGCTCAACATTTAAGTCTCGTTGTTCATGTTCTTCGTCAAGAATGTTTTCATTGTCTTTGGTTGTCTTTTTGTTGACCATTTCCAATTTATGACGGGCTGATTAGAGTATAGTCTCTAGTGTTTAATTTTTTTTTCTGAGTTTCATGTATTGCCTGTTGATAACATTTATGTTTATATTATATTTGATTTCTACATATATTTTATAAGTTAGTTTATTACCTGCAATAAATGAGTTATAGTAAATGTTGGGGTTGTAGTTGTTGACGGAGAACCATAGAATTGTTGATTTTTCTTCTTCTTGTTTTTGACAGGTTCTTGTTCGATAGGTGTTAATCGCTTTCCTGTGTTCCTTTTCGCCTCAATGGTTTTAATCGGTGTGTCTAGTACTTCTTCTGTCACAATGGACACGACATAAACCCTATAAATAGAATTTAGCTTGCCAACATTAAAATCTGTTAATTTAAGACCAAATACACATTCTTGCCAAATTAACTTCTCTTCAAGATAGTGGAAAATCATTGTATCGCCATTGTTCTGCAGTTTATTATTTACAAATTAAATGTTAGTGTCACACGATAAGTAGATAACTAAATGATTCGATATGTAGTCTCTTTGAGGTTTAATTGCATATATACATTTTGTTAGGGGTGAGCACGGGTCGGTTTGGGCCGATTTTGGGACTGAACTGAGCCCGAGCCGACCTTAATCAGCTTTTCAAATATGAACCCGAACTTAACCGATTTGGGTCTAAAACCCGAACCGAACCGAAAATCAAATGCTAAAACCAAAACTGAACTAATTTTCGATCAGGTCGGTTCGGGTCAGATTTTTAATGACTTATCAAAGTAATTAAAAATGATGTTATGCTCTTATCTGTTTCTCTTTCACTAATATAATGGTACATCAAAGTACAACAATAAATGGCACAAAAAAATGGTTTTAATTAGAATCGCTGTGATTTGCAAGACCACTTTCAATGTCACTCTATTTTCACCAAAATTTAACATGAAGAAGGAAACCTTCATGAAATTACTGCCCTTTAAGGAGAAAATATTATTAGGCCCTAAAGACTTTAATGCGGACCTTTTTTACAGTTTTACAAACAGGGCAATAATCAAAGAAAACTTCACAGTTCTTGCAATAATATAGATGTCTACAAGGGAGGAATAGTATGCAGCCATGCATGATTGTTGAGCATTACAACCCTTCCAACTCATCTTTATCTCCAATTTTCACCAGCATAAACTGCTTCATCTCCCAACTCTTCTTCAATTCGAAGCAACTGGAAAAAAAAAATATTAAATATTTTACTACTGCACCTCAATTTGATTAATTAAAGGTAAAAAGATGATATGTTGATTGTAATCTTTAGAATACTCCTATGATAATGACTTAGAACAACATACACAATGCTGATTCCAAGTCACATAACAGTATTTAACATCAACTTTATTATTATTATTCAAACCAATGCTTTCACTTTATGTATGCACATTTAGCTTTTAAGTAAATGAAGAGGCCTTGCTGATTATAAGTCAAAAGCCAGAGGCTAATAACAAGTAAATTGATATGTTAATTAACTTAAGTGCGGCTTTGTTTGCAGATGGAGAGAGCCTAGAACCAGAAAGATAATTTCCAAGTACGAAACTAATGTATGGATAAGTGAGAATGTGAACCTCATTGTATTTTGCACGCCGCTCTCCCCGGCAAGGCGCACCTGCTTTGATCTGACAAGTGGCTAAACCAATAGCTAAATCAGCAATGAAAGAATCTACCGTCTCCCCACATATTTTGCTAGCTTAACAGCTTCAATGGCCTCAGTAACAGTTCCAATCTGATTTACCTGTAATAAAATTGTAATAACACCAATAATCTTCTTTCTGAAAGGTTAGGAAGAAGGAAACAAAAACTTTCTGAAGTTTAATAATGGTTAGTAGTTTTATCGTACACCCAAAATGTAGTCAATTTCCATGCATAGGGCCTTTGTTATTAGCTTCTAACTATTGGTTAAATGTAAGGAATATAATGGTGCCACTGTCAACACCTAAAAATCTGATAATTATTACCAATACACTATCTTAATGGTGCCATTATCAAGTATCAACATCTAAAACTCGTCAATTCATCAATCTAAAAAATGTAAATAAATAGTATTATATTCAAATAAAGTATGAGGAAATTATTGTGTACTTGGCTAGGAGAAAAGAAATATAATTTTCACGGAAAACTAAACAAATTTGAGACTATGAACTTAAGAAGTCAGGAAAACGAACATGTAGTATGGCCTGATTACCTTGAGAAGAAGTGCATTGCAAGTGAGCTCACCTATTGCCTTTTCAATGCATTTTGGATTTGACATTAGCAAGTCATCTCCTACAGCCTGTAAAACTAAACTTTTTAAGTGTACTTCCTGTACTCGGAAAAATGAAAAGAACATATAAGGCATGGAAAATTATTGAGGTCCATGTGTGGAACCACCAACTGATGCTCTAGTTGGTCGAAGCCATTACTACAATAGGGTATCCATAAATATGAAGTAGTTAAGACTTTATCTGGTGCATTTTTAGCACATTTTAGCACCCATTCAGCACTCAAATCATTCTATATTTCTGATCCATAGAAGTTCGCTCAGACATACAGAAACAGACATGACATATTCCAAGGCAGGTAAATAACTTGGTATCTTCCCAATTATCCTTGTCAAATGGCTCCTCAATCGATACAATAGGATAATCTGTATGAAAGACAAAACAAAAAGAAAAAAAAATGCCCAGGTTAAAGTTTTTTACCATATTATAAACTACCATTAGTCAAGAGCAGTCAGAATGTGTAAAGATGGATATTTGCACATTTGCCTAGTTGTGTATACATCTCAATCATATCTTCTCCCGTCTTGAAATTCTGACCAGATTTATTTGGAACTTTGAAGTCTAAATCATACTTTGTACCTACGGTGGAAAGGCAAAACAAGACTCAATCACTAACCTCTAAAAATGGTCATTATACTTGTCAAAAATTATTTTATGATAAAAAATTCTTAGGTACTTCAGTTATAGACATTGTCCGGAGAAGAGTTCCATGCCACCTATGCAGAAATCAGTAGCAGCGACATCCATTGCTATCTTAATTCTTTCACTATATCATGTTCTTTTGATTGTCTCTTTCACAAGATCCAAACCTTCCGTGAAACTACTAGGAAGTAAAATGTTAGTAAATAGCGAACTGAGCCATACCAATTTAAGATGCCTCATGTACTATAAATTTTTCAGATGTAACTGCTCAAGTAAATCAATTGAGATGTGCATTATTTATGATTTTGTAGTTCTTAACCCATCATTTTCCAGATCATGTTTATTAAAACAATGAAGGATAACTGGATAAAAAATTGGAATCATCTGAAGAAAAAAAAACTTACCTGGAGATATTTGGAGCAAACCCACCATCTTCTCGTACGTTGCACCCACTTGCACCATATTTTTCAAAAATAACAGCCTGTGCATATTGTGATCACAAAAAAACAATTACTATATTACTGTGTGGCTCCGCCCCTACTCCTATATTACCATGCATTACTTACTTAGTGGTAAGATTATTAGTGGACAATAGTTTATCCTTAAGACTTGGGTTGGAGCCAGTATGTTGAGTTATCGATTTCTAGGAAAACTTGATAATAATGTTCTCCAAAACTGGTGGACGATATATTCAAGTTGACATGAGAATCCACTATAAATTTCAGCAATAAAGAATGATTGAAATCTTAGACCCAAGATGAGTTCCAAATCCAACCAAAGTGTAATGTAAATGCAAGTTAAATAGAAGACTCATTGTTGAACAGGATTCAAGGATATCAAAACCCATGACTAGTTAAGTTTATGATACAAATATCACCATGTAAGAAAACCAGATCATCTACTGAACTTCTATCATTATTTAAAAAGATTGTACAATTTTAATCTACTTCTTAGAGATTTTCCAATATCAATGTAGTCGGCGTCCAGTCGTCTAGATTCCGAAATCCAAATATCTAGCTTTAAAACCACTTTTGTACTTTTATGGGAAGTGATATATTTGTTTTTGACATTGTCGTTGGACCTTAAACTACACTTTTCTAGTCTAAAATCTCAATAAATACTTATTATTTATTGGGATACTTATTATTTCTTCAACTCAATAGTGGATTCTCTTCACTAATCATACATGTTGTCCATCATGTGTGGACTACACATATAACCTTGCAAATTTGATTAATTAAAGGTAAAAAGATGATATGTTGATTGTAATATTTAGTATACTCCTATGCTAATGACTTGGAACAGCATACACAATGCTGATTCCAAGTCACAAAACAGTATTTAACATCAACTTTATTATTATTATTCAAACCAATGTTTTCACTTTATGTATGCACATTTAGCTTTTAAGTAAATGAAAAGGCATTGCTGAATATAAGTCAAAAGCCAGAGGTTAATAGTGAGTAAATTGATATGTTATTTAACTTAAGTGCGGCTTTGTTAATTTGCTAGGAAGTGAGAAGTAATACCTTTATAACCAAAACAAAACTACCTCCAGGAGACACAGTACTTACATGCTTATCCATAAAGATTTGTCTTGCGTCATCAATGTCATCTTCAGGCTGGTTATCATCTTGACCTTGGTTAAGACTCTCGTCATTGTTCTTTACCTTTGAATTTCTTTTCTTTGAATTAGCTCCATTTTGACCATTAAGCGTTCCTAGAATGGTCGGATCTGGGGATTCAAGTCATTCCCTAAATTTTTGGAGTCCATCTTCCTCCAAAAATGCATTTACAACTTCGATAGCATTAACAATGCCAATTCTACTACACAAAAAAGAAACATTTTGCAGACATCTTTTGCAGACCATAAATAAAACATATTAAGATTGAGTCATCCTGACATACCCTTAACTGGGGTTATCTCAAGTTTAGAACTTACCTAACACCTTCTGTATAATCACCTCCTCAACATGTGGCATTCGGATTAACTGTTCTCTGGTTAACCCTAGCTCACTCTTTATGTCCTGAAATGTCAAAGGGGTGTGTTAAGAGAACACTTTGTGATCTCGCACTATCAGAAAACTATACATAGTACTCCTAATCTCTTATTAAGTTCATTACGAAAGCTAAGCAGTTTATACATAATAATACAAGACTAAGTAATTTTTGGTATGCGTGTAACAGAAATATACCTGGCGAGCCACCCTAATAACTGAATCTAATAGAGAATTATTAAGAAAAGATAATAAAAAAATGCTCCAGAAGATTCAGACCTTCATAAAGTATGTTTCAACACATTTCCTATCGTCAAATATATTTTTGTACACACTTTGTGCTCCAAACAAAAAACACGTCTGAGTCATCAGTGACAACACCATCCAGCAAGATTTGCTAGTTCCATAAAAGCGCATTGTGCTTCAGCTTCCATTGGCGCAATAATATATGGTAAACCAAACATTTGAAGCAGTTCCTAAAATCAATCAGGGAGAAGAAAAAAAAGACGTTAAAATCAAGAAAATTATACTTTATAAAAGGGCCACTCTAATACCAGGAGTTAAAGATGATTTATTAAACTATATGGGATATGCTAGCAGCAACTGCTCTCACTTGCCACTCCTGTTTGACATATGTCCATGTAAGGGTGATTTAGCAATCCTGATTCTCAGAATCCATAGTCTGCTCCATGTTTATAATTCAACCCATTACAAGGATAGTTGTCCAAGGGTGAATCCAAATACCTCTTGAGATTCTTCAATTGGAAATAATAGGATGGAAGCTTAAGTGCATACCTGACACTCGACAAGCATCTCACTATTGACAGATTCTGCATTACGTTCATGCTCTCTGTTCTTCTTCTAAGTTTATACGCTATTGTCTCAGAAGTAGCATTTCTTCGTCTAAATTAGTCTCTGATAAATCTATCTGAACCTCCATGTTGTCATGAACTACCATGTTTTCTTTTGTATGATCAGCCTTTTTACCAGAAACTGCAGAACTCTTTTGCGAAACCAGATTGCTCTCTACATGAACATCATTTCCAATTTCTATCATGTTAAGTTCATCCTGAGACCTTAGAACTTTATTAGTCTCGTATGAATGATGGTCTTATGTAAATTCGGCAGGAGTGAGCATGGGTCGGTTTTGAGCTCAAACCGAAACCGAAACTGAAACCGAAACATTCAGTTTGTAAAAACCAAAACCGAAACCAAATTACGCCTAAACCGAACTGAACTGAAGAAAAGTCAGGCAAACTAAAACCGAAAATCAAAGTAGAACCGAACCGAAACGGAACCAAAAGCCATTAAAATTCAATTTAGGCTATATGGTCCAGTTTGGTCTAATTCCCTACTTAAGCATTACTTCACAAAAAATATTACTTCACATAATCCAAATTCCAAAATATAACCAATTCAAAGAGAAAATAGCCAATTTATATAGAATACAATCATCAAAACATAACAAAATCAATGGCTATCCACTAAGAGGAAATAAAATCATCATTAACTAAAACTAGAAACAAAATGAGTTGAACTTCAAAAGCCTTCTTCTCGCCTTCATTATCAAAAAGAACACCAACTCGCAAGCAAAATCTTTGAACACCCACATCTAAAAAATCAAAAATTGAAGTAAAGTAGCATAACATTAGTATACCATGAAAAATAGGCTAAAGACAAGGCATTTAGTTAAAGTGGGAAAATTAGATTCTCTTGCTATGATGCCACATAAGTAAATAGAGATCATTTCATTTGCACTTTACAGTGACGTTAACAATCAATATTATACACTTAAAATGCTAGTTTTAAATGTAATATAGGGAACCAGGGATTGGACATGTTCAAGTATCAACCTTCATGTATTGAGTCTTACATCACAAGTATATAAGCGACGTCTTAGTATTAAACAACACATGATATATCGTGGACACAAATTCATAGTCATAATCTTTGGCCGAAAACGCACTCCTTGGCATTAAGAATTGATAAAGTTTAGTCATGGTTCCAGAAGGTCTCAAGGGAGATTCTTTAGAAAAGAAAATGATTAGATGGTCTTTTAGGCTATTTTCATAACTAGGTTGCAGCTAGCAGCTATCCATTTAAGCTTCTCTTGGCTATTAATTTAGTACTTTTAAAAAGGATTTGGAATTTATTTTTTGGATTCGTTGAACTGCATCTGTATATTGAACTGCATCTTTTACAGTCTATTTATGAATACTAATGGTGTTTGTAGTTCTCTCAAACTAGAGTATTGGACTTCTTCCTCTACATGCCTTTCTATAATGCATCTGTCAACTTGGGATTATCAAAGCCTACAGCCCACTTTCATTTCATGGGAGATTTGGAGAGCAAGGTGCTGTTTGAAGTATGATAGAGTTAGCATTTTTAGAAAGTGCTTAACTGTGTCAGAACATAAATGTTATAAGCAAGATAACAAAGGCTGCTTCCTTTCTGACTGTATATCCTTGCAGGTTTTAAGACTGAAAGCCAAAACTGTCAAGCTCAAGCCTGTTATTCTGTTTAGATGGTGCAGGCCAAACTTTGAGGGTTTTACGCTCAAACCTGATGGATCTGTCTTCATTAAGTGTAAAGCTGGGGGGTGTGATTAGAGAGCTGGGGGTGTATTAGGCCATGGTTCAGTCAAATATAATTTAAATTCAACTGTCCTTATTATCTTCAATTCTGCATTCCAGGCTAAATAATTTGTAAAACAGAATGCTAGTATTGTACAGTAGAAATACACAACTTGATTATTCACAATGACCATACCTGTTACACTTGTAACATTTGATATTTGACTTATCAAACGGCTTTGACTTTTGGCCTCCACTATGTTGATTGTTGCTTCCTTTGTCTCTTTCATGATAATTTGTGAATCGGTTATCGCGGTTACCTCTTTTTCGACTTGTATCTTTTCCCTTTGTCCCTTGATTGTCGATTGAGAGCTAAGATTGTAGCGCTTCCTCTACTGCTACATGTTTGTTGATTCGTTGCTCGTGAACCATCAATGAACTCATTAGTTCATCCATCGAGAGTTGATCAAGATCTTTCGACTCCTCGATCGAACATACCACGTAATCGAATTTTGATATCATTGATCAAATTTTTTTTTCGATTATTGTAATGTCCTCTATCTTTTCTCCATTTGTTCTCATCTTGTTGGAAATCACCATGGTTCTGGAGAAATACTCTGAAACAGATTTTGTTGGTTGCATACGAAGAGTCTCAAAATCTACACGAAGTGCCTGTAGATGTGCCCGCTTCACTTTAGCGGTTCCCTGATATTTCTTCTTCATTGCATCCCAAATATCTTTGGATGTCTCCTTGCATAGGATCGTCTCCAAGATGTTCCGATCAATAGCTTAAAATAAATAATTTTTGACTTTCAAGTCTTTTAATCGTAATTCCTTGATCTTTGATATTTGAGCGGTCGTCATTTCTTCCGAATGGTTAGAAACACCAACTTCAACGAGGTGCCAATACTCCTTGGACCTCAAGAAGTTCTCCATAATTAAACTCCAATGGTCGTAGTGACCATCAAATTTAAGATTTGCTGCTTGAACATAACTCTCCGTCACTTTTTGCAAAAAATAGACGAAATCAATAACCTGGACCGAATGAACGATATCTTGACGGAATACTAGAAAAGGTTCTGCTTTTCTTCACGTCGTCGCCTTCGAGCTGTTGAGCCAGAAACCGTTCTCGCTCTGATACTAGATGTTGAAAACAAAGTTCTAAACTCTAAAGAAGAAATGCTATTGATCAAACTTGGGATGAGATGATTTGATTTGATTACAACATATAGCAAGCCTTTATATAGGCATTAGAGCACAAATTCAACCTGGCTTCTAAAGCCGTAATACAAACATTACCTCACTATGCTACCTACTAGGACTACTATTCCTATGGTAGACTACTGTTCCTATGGTAGACTACTATTCCTATGGTAGCTTGACTTTATTACCAATGTGTTTCACACATTCTAACAAAAGATTGGTCTCAAACCCAAGACGTAACATATGTCCCTCTCCTAGGGAAGTATTCCTCCATATTCTGATCAACCCTGAGCACCTCAAGTGTATCAAAGATGATATTACTAGTACCTTGAACCAAGGGGCTAACATCATTCCTGACGATTCTATCATTTCTCTCCTTGTGTAGATGGTAGACAATAGGGTAAGAACTAGACCAACTTGTCTTAGAAATTGTGTCAGTGCTGAGAGTGCACACTATTTAATGATCAAAGGAGATAGGCTACCTCACAACATTGCACCCCTGCAGAATTCTAGTCGAGAGATCATTGGTAAACCCTTGACGGTTCTCCATGTCGTGAAACCATGTTTGGGAACAACCATGGGGACCAACAGACCTTGTGCCAATCCAGTACCAGTCTCTTACTTCTCACCTGTTAAACTTTGTTGAGGGTTTCCAAATGATTTTATCAGGTGTCCTCTGCAATTTGGCCCACCTAGGAAGCAGGTTCAATGTCTCCTATACTGTTCATGAGGTGCCTGGGAATATACCACTCAATTGAGCTCACCACTTTGCATATTCTAGCATTCTTCAGTATATAATAGACAAAAGTTAATTCCGGATGTAATTTGTTTATAAGGATTCATGCTCATGTCAAGGGTTGTGTCAATGTATCTTCGCCATCCCCAATCAAGTGGCACTCCGCAACTTATAGTGGTATTCCTTGAGTTAAGATGTTTGTCCCACACCCAGGATTTGGTAAGGTTTTGTGATACACCAGAAGTTCATATCTTTCAAAATGTTTCCCTTGATCCACTTGCCCATTAAACAGTCACTGGAGAAGTTATTTTTCAATGGATATCTAAGTATTGAGGCTTGATTGGGCATGCTAATTCTTTGAAGGAAAGACCAAGTTCACTTCCTGCCATGGTGACAAGTCTTCTCTTGACAGTGCTATCCACATATACTTTGATAGATGCTTCTTAACTAGGTCAACTACACTCTTAGGAATAACAACAATATTGATCAAATATGTATGGACCCGAATTGAGTTCTTCCTGCAAATGACAAAGAGGCAGTCTACCAACAGTGACTTTCGAGGTCATTTCCTCCAGTAAAGTTTGACAATCTCGAGCTGTAATCCTGGTAGAAATGAGAGGAACTCCTATATAGTTGAATGGCAGAGTGCTCATTTCTAAATTGTGAGTATTGTTGGGAGTTTACTGTCATCAATTCTTGACTATAACGAGCAGATTTATTTAGATTAATGTTTAGGCATGTCATTGCCCCAAATACTTTGATGCACTTTTTGGCAGCAAGAGTTAAAGTCTTTTCTCCCTTGAAAGACTAAGAAGTTATCTTGAAAGGCTGGATGAGTGATCAAAGGTTCTTGCACTTCAGAAAAAGGGGTAATAAACCACCTATGATTATTTTTTTTCTCAAGTAGAAGACCCATGCACTCATTAACGAGCACAAATAGGCGAGGTGAAATGGGATATCCTTGTCTTAGACCTCTTTTGCCTCTGAAATACCCCTCCTGAGCTCAATTGATAAGACAATGTTAAAGTGGGAGTTTAAATGCATTGATTTATCCAGTTGATAAAGGCAGCATGAAAATTTAGTCCAGGAAGATTAGTAAGAATGGTTTCCCATTGAACAAAGTTATATGCTCTTTTATTATCAATTTTAGTTGTTACTTGGCTTAGGCAGTGTTCTTATAGTCTTGGAGCAACTCATAGTAGATCAGGAGATCGTCAAAAATATTTCGCCTTTAACAAAAGCAGTCTGGTTCCAGCTTACAAAGGGAGATATGACTATTTATTCTCAAAAAAAAATAAAAAAAATTGGAGAGAGCTTGGGTTAGTACACTAGGCACCAAGGAAAAGCATTAACCTGAGATAAAACATTTAACCATTTTTAAAGAAGTTTGTAACAGTTCCATATAGGTCCTTTATGAGCATTCAGGGTTGTTTGAAGAAGTGTGGGTTCAGGCCATCAGGCATGGAGCTTTCAAATCATCCATGAAAAACATGGCCTCTTGAATTTCATCATTAGTGACCGCACAGAAAAGAGCTTCATGGTTCGGTTCATTTTTGCGTTTTAAATTCAGACCGAAGATACCTTCCTTGTCAACTGCTCTTTTGCCAGTACCGGTGATTCCTTGAAAGTACTTGACTGTCATAGTAACAATCTTGTAAGGCTCATTCATTTACTCAACTCCCACTCCCATCTTCCCATGACATCATGCTATTAATTGCTCTTTTATCTCTAATAGCCTTGTGAAAGTAGGCTGTGTTACTACTCCAAGCTGAAGCTAGGTCATTCTAAACTGTGTCTAAGAAGAGATTTCTCTTTCCCAATACACTGATTATAGATGTTCCTTGTGTGTTTTGTCATTTTCAATGAAAGTATGATGTGAATGCCTTCTCTTGAGTTCAGTCTGCGCTTGATCAAGATCCCACGTAGTTTTCTTGATTTTATTAAGGATATTACCAAATGTAGCCTTGTTCCAACTGGTCATCTGTTGGCTACTCTAAGCTTCTTAGTGAACACATATACTCCATTACCGTGAAGAGGAGTACCCCGAGTTCCTTCAATCAGTTTTTGGAATCCATCATCTTTAACCCAGTAAGTAAAATATTTGAAGCTCTTTCTAACAAATTTTATAGGGCCAAAGAGGGTTGTGATCATTGGGCAATGATCAGAGACACCTGCATTATCCTGACTCACACAGATGTTGTCGCCTCTAGAAGCTCTCTTATTCAAAGAGAAGTTATTCCCCCGTATTTGTGGTCATGGAGTTTGGGGGTCTGCAGGTTTTCCTTGTAGAAGTTAATATATCCATCAAGATTGGCGTACCTCCTAAAATCTCCAAACTTGAGGGCATAGAATTGCCCATAAGAATCCTTGAGCAATGGAAGTTACTAGCCACTCTGCTAGATTCCACCCACAACTCTTTCGTCTTCTCCTTCTCATTAGAAGCATAGATAGCCAAGGAAAGGTTGATCTGGTGAGTTTTATGTTTGACTGTATCGTGGAAGGCTCGAAGACTGTTCCATCAATAATAGACGAAATTAGTACGTCCTGACAGAGTAGGATTCTGCCTCTCTCATTGTGGTTGAAGGTGCATAGACACATCCTTCTAATAGCATCCACAACAGCTAGGTGGATTCTGACGTGGCAGGGTGAATTTCAAATCCACCCCAAATGCTTCCCAGCAGCTAGGTGAATTGTTACGTGGCATACACAAAATTCACCCTGTGGGTGGATTTTGAGTGAATTCATGCCGCGCTCTTCTAAACCGCACGTAGCCATGCCACGCCCTTCTGAACCGCGTGTAGCCTATTCACTACTAAGATGTTGCCACGTGTCAACAATCCAGTGTCTCTCATTGCGCGCAGTTCTGAAGTACGCGTATACACCACGGCCAAGATTAAAACACGTGGACGGCTGAGATTAAACTTGAACTTCAAACGGCTAGTTTTGCCGCGCGGTTCAGAAGTGCGCGGCAAAAGCCTGCATGAAAAATATCTTTGGTTCTCCATTATTTCACCTTAGTTTTTCCTGATCAAACTTCTTCAACAAGATACTCAACGGCTATAAACGGCTAGTTTTTTCTCTATTTATAAACCCCATTCATCTTCTACTCTCTTCTACAATCAACTCATTCATCTTATATCTTAAAACTCAACTTTTTTTTATTTCTAATCAATTGCGTCGAATCATGTGTGACAAAATCATTGCTGACCTACTCAAGCCTGACATCACTCTCATCTTGGGAGTTATCGTCTTCATCATCGTCCGGTGACGAAGAGCTATTCCGACGTCAAATTGAGTTGATGCACGAGTATAGCAAGATTATGATTGAGATGGGAGAAGCAGAAGAAAAAGAGCAAGAGATGACATCATCACGGAGGCGGGGAGGTAGTAAAAGGGGAAGGATTGACAAGCAGAAAAGCCGTGAGCATAAATTGGGGGAGGTTGGCCTTAACCGGGATTACTTCGGTGACAACCCAAGATTCAAATGTATCTCATTTCATCGTCGATTCCGTATGAGCGAAGGTGTGTATCAACGTATTTATGATCAAATACTTTTTTCGAACCCATATTGTATTCAAAGAGAAAATGCCGTTAAGACTATGGGCTTATCCTTGCACCAAAAGATAGCGTGCGCACTTCGCATGTTATGTTACGGTACGAGCGCAGACGCCCAAGAAGAATATCTTCGGATCGGGGAGTCTACGGCTAATTTGTGCTTAAAAGAATATTGTAAAACTATTATAACACAATTTAAAGCTGAATACCTTAAATTTCCCAATGAAGACGATAAATTACACTTGTTAGAAGTGAATGGATCGCGAGGCTTTCTGAGGATGTTAGGTAGTTTAGATTGTATGCATTGGAAATGGAAGAATTGTCTTATCGGGTGGGCAGGACAATATACCGGGTATAAGAAAATCCTGACGGTAATTTTAGAAGCGGTTGCATCCCAAGATCTTTGGATATGACACGCATTCTTTGGGGTGCTCAGTTCTAACAACGACGTAAACGTCTTGCATCAAGGATGGCTTTTTAACAACTTATCTAATGGAGTTGCGCCGCCATGCAATTATTATATAGGCACGGTACCGCACACTATGGGGTATTAATTAGCAGATGGAGTCTATCCAAAATGGCAAACACTTGTTCAAACCATAAGAAATTCATCCAGCGATGTTGAAAGACATTTTTCGAAGATGCAAGAAGCATGCCGGAAAGACGTAGAGCGTGCTTTTGGAGTATTACAAGCTAGGTTTCAAATATTGGCACACGGTGCGCGATTTTGGAAACCTAGTGATCTAGGAAATGTTATATACGCATGTATAATCTTACACAATATGATCGTCGAAGATGAACGTCATACTTACATCTGGTAAATGGACATTGATCCCGAGTTTTGAAAATCCGTGAATACTTGGAAGGAAGACTTAAATCCAAGACACGCGATCAACATTATGGCAGAGTACATCCAGAAGGTTTATGAAATTAGAAATGAATGTGCTCATTTCCAATTACGAGATGAACTTGTCGCACATTTGTGGAATCGAAAAGGGGCGGAGTAATTGTAGTCTTCATCATTGTTTATTTATTTTCTAAAGTAATGTATTTTGTTTTCAAGTTTAATGTTGAAGTTATAATGTATTTTGTTTCCAAGTCTTCATCATTGTAACCTTTTAAGGAAACATGGTTTACTGCTTCTGCTTTTTCATTTTGTAATAATTTTAAGGATTACGAACCATTAATAACAATTTTATTGAAATAATGAAATTACATAGAACTTAAGAACTACTATTAACACTAAGGATTACATCAATCTTCATCACTAGATCGTCGTTAAAATTGGCAGAGTAGGTGTTTCAGGATCGGTATTGGAGGAGTTACCCGGGTTATCGTTAAAATTTGACTTCCTAGCGACCTTGCGGCCGGGTTGGCCGATGTGATGAATTTGTGACCATTTTGGGGAAGTTTCCAAAACTTTGTATGCTTCCCCAAGTGTAAATGGTTTGCGTTGTAGTTGAAAAAATGTATCGTATGCCATACGTTCCTAGAAATCAAGTTAAAAAATTCTTTAGAGTATGATTCACCTTTGAACATTAATGAAATGAGAAAAATAAATGAAATACTTACGAAGTCAGCCGTTCCAATACTGGTATGATGTCAGCTCTCAAAGTTTTGAATGATACCTCTAAAAATTAAACATTCATTATTGAACCGCCCCTTATACGTACAATTCACACCGTTGTACGATCGCTACATCGATTGGTCAATATAGAAGGAGTTGAATTGATCATGCACCTTGAACCAAAATGTAACGACTTTTTGGTTGTTCGTGGTAGCGAGGTTTTGAGACACTTGGGATCAAGCGCATATATGATTCATGAAGTCATCGAACGACCAATTTTTGGAGTTGAAGTATTGTTCTTTGTCATCATGAACTTCCTCTGAAGCCTCAAGTACATCCTCAACTATAATAGGTGTCGATGTCGTCTTTCTTTTAGACTTTGCCTTCCCACGCGTATTACTTTTCGTGAGAACCGGATTGAGTTCCTCAGCCTGAGCTACATCCTCAACTATAATAGGTGTCAATGACGTCTTTCTTGTAGACTTTACCTTCCTGCGCATATTACTTCTCGTGAGAACCGAATTGAGTTCCTTGGCGATAACCGGAGAGACAATCGAAGATGCAATCGGTGATGTATTAAGATTTTTAAACCCCATGTACCTTGCATCGGCGTGATACTCAAACTTCCACCCGCAAAACCAGTTTGAGATGAATAATATGGATTTCCCGGTTGAGGGTACGAGCCCGTATACCCATCAAATTGAGTGCAATATCCATGGGTTTGAGATTGAAATTGATTGTCGGGTGGCGGAAATAGTTGGCGAACATGGTGATTCCGATATTGGGAAGTGTTAGGCATTTGAGATAGATCAAATGTGCCGAATTGACTAGGAAAGACGTTTTCCTGTTGGTTCGTATTGGAGGATTGAGAGTGGTTTTGAGAATTAGATTGAGAGCTTGAGGAAGACGTGGTTTTGTTTGTAAGGTAAGGAGAGAGCAGAGTGTAGAAGATTAGAAGGGAGGAGAGTGTAGGAGATGAATGACATTTATAGATAAAAAAAAACTAGTTGTTAATATAGCTATTAACAAGTATCCAAAAAAACTAGCCGTTAATATAACCGTTAACAAGTGTCCAAAAAAAAAACTAGTCGTTAATATAGCCGTTAGCAAGTATCTAAAAAAAACTAGCCGTTAATATGGCCGTTGAGTAACTTGTACAACAAGTTTCCTTAAAAAAACTAGCCTAAGGTTTAACATACTGAAACATTAGTTGGGTGACTCCAATAAAAGTGTGGTCAACCAGACTTGACACTCTTCACTTCATTTCAATCTCATATTAATCAAGCAATATTAATTTTAGTCGTTGATGATTGAGTAACTTGGACAACAAGTTTCCAAAACAAAAATCTTTAAAAAAAATAATATTAAAACTCAACAGAGTTTAAATAAAACATAGTTTAAACAATATTAATACACAACATAATTTAAACATAACATAAATAAAAGTTATAAATAAAACATAGCCTAACTGGGACGACCTCTCTTCGTTTGGCGGGCGCGTCTGCCACGTGCGAGACTCTTGTCATAGGTACATTGTACAACCAGTTCTGTTTGGTAGGAAATAGACATCTCAACTAGTTTCTCGGACATCTCTCGGATGACCTTCTGTGCCTGGCTCTGTTCCCTCCTCAACTCAGTATTGTTGTCAGCTAGTTGCCTCGAGTCTTCATATGTTGCATACCGTATTCCTTGGTTTTTATGCCATAACTCATTCGTACTATACGTAGGTGGCACGGGATGGTACCTACATCACCGGGATCGGTATCCGTCTACGTTGATCGTTTGGTCCTGCCACATTCATAAACCATCCCATATCACGTGGATCACCGGTCGCCTGAACACCATAGTCTTGTACCTGTTAAGACGTAGCTAAACTCGACGTAGGTGACAAGTGTACATCGAGCTAGATCATGCCGGACGATCCAAATATTTCCCGCCCTCTTTACTAAACTACAACCGATCTTGGGATTTGGATGAACGGCACGCTAATATGTCATGTAATCTACGTCGGGAACAAGATAATCGCGACCATCGTAGAAGTCCACATCATTCAGACTCTAATATAACTCTCGATCGTACCTTGGGAATTCGATAATCTACTGAGGGGGGTCATAGGGCACACAATCACGCTCGGTCATCTGACACATACACCGGTCTCCTAAATACCAAAGCGTACCGTGGCCGTATGGGACTAACACCAATGGAACCCTTTGGAAGCTCAGCGCTGAGGCAACTCTTACCTCTGGACGGATTAATTGCCTAGACTTGTGCCATGGTTGCCAATCTATGTTGGTTGTCCTTCCATTCTATCATATCTCTGATCACAGTAAAAGAGTGATGTATTTCAGACCCCATACTCGCCCTTTCATCTCTCTACCCATAAATACGGGGATAAATATGGTTAAAGTTTTGTACCTTAACTAGATACATTCCAACCCGACAGTACTTGAAGAACCAGAACTCCAATATCGCATAGAATCCGGTGATCGATTTCTTCACCTTCCCGTCCCTTAGAACTGAGACACTATCAAGCCCCCGATATAAAGCTGCCATAATCGGCGTACCCCAGTCAAAACCCGACACACCAAGAATATTCTAGTCTGTCAAGGCTGCAAGATAACCCACCCAAAAGGATATGACACCATTTGAGAAGAAGAGATTACCCATCATATAGGCAATAAATTCCCGTGTATACACGATATCCATTTGTGAGTCCTAATTGTGGAGACCTAGATTCAAAGGCTCTTTCCACTTTTTTAAATAGAAGAGAATGATGTTACCGTACCTGATGTCAGAGCTTGTGATTCCTGGGAACATCTTTTCTGCTTCCTCTAACTTTGAGTACCTCCCGTCGTACGGGAGTTCGCGACCCCTCTCAAAAGATATGCCTGTTAGCATGACGAAGTCTAACGGTGTGAAACCTAGTTTCCCACAAGGGAAGTAAAAGGTATGGGTGGAAGGCCACCACCGTTCCATGAGAGCATAAATGAGGCGGTTATCCGAGTTTCCCGCCTTAATTGAGCTAAACTCCTCAAAACCCATATCGTCGACCAACTTCTTCAACGTCGGGTACACGGAAATCCATTGGTACCACTTCAGTACTTTATCCAGTGATCCTCTGCACTGTAATTTATCTCGGTTCTGACAAAAAAAAGTACATTAACTCGTTAGAAGTTCATTCGGGCATTTCATCGAACACATTACAATATACGTTAATAACACATAAAATTTATACAAAACTTACCGGCATTTCCTCCGATCCAACAGAAATATGAACCCAGCCGTCCAGGAGGATATCTACTCGGCTCAACTCTTCGTACGATGGAGTGGGATCGTTGTTAATTGTAACGGTTAATTATTTGTTACTTTGGCGTTCCCCCTTCGTTTTATTTCTGCGTTTACATTACGTTTGGTTTTGGAGAAATTATGCCTCGGTCGCGAACTATACTTTCCCGACATTTTTAAGTTATTAATGGAGGAAATGAGTTGGGTTGGGAAACTTGTAGAGTAAGGTTGGGTATGCCTTGAGTAAAACCTCAAACACAAGTGTTATGCCTTTACTAACACTTAATAAAACCAATACAAGTAACACTAGAAAAAAAACTACAAGTATAAGCCTTTAGCTTACAGCGTCATGCCGCACAGTTCAGAACTGCATGGCTATATATTTAAAAAAATTATGTGTCATTTTCCTATTGGCTGGTAGTTACGCGCGGTTTAGAAGTGCGCTGAGTGTTGGATGGCTGAGATTTTCCCACATGGATGTATCTGGGACGTTCGTTCTTGTGCGCGGTTCAGAAGTGTGTTTGGCAAATTCACCTTGGTTTTTTTTGCAACTGTTGTGGGGTGGATTGGATTTACCCTGATTTTGGGCAAATCCACCCACCCTACTGCTATAGATGCTCTAATAGTTCCATATTCGGTAGTTTCGACCTAGCAACCACCTTCTTCACTTTCTTTTTTGAAGAAGATCACATAATCCTCTAGTGTTTCATGAGGCAATACTCAACATTGAGTATTATTTGCTTTATGCTTGCTTAGATCTTCCTGGAAACAGTACGATAAGCTTTTGTTAATTACTAAGTTGCAGAAGCACAAAATAATCTCTTTAATTGCAATTCTAAGGTTTCAAGAGTTTGCTCCAAAACTCTAACAATAGAACTAAAAAATAAAAGAGCTCCTAACATCTATATAAAGAGAAAATAGAAGGTACGTGACCTCGTGGGTAGACGACCCACGGGGCATCATGATCTATCAACCCACCCCTCCTAAGAAGAATTTGACCACAAATTCTGTAGCCGCATATAATCATAGTAAAATGTCAGATCTATCCGTGCGAACGACTCACCCAAAATCTATGAATCCTCCTCCTCTGAACAACCAACCCATCGTATCAAAAACTTAATATGTCATGCTGCGTCTAAACGGCTACCCAATATCTTATCAGGGCTGGCCCTTGGGGTGTGCGAGGTGTGCGACCCCATAGGACCCAAGGGCAAAAGGGCCCAAGAAAAAAATAAAATTGTGTGCAGCCTCAGAAAGAAAAATATATGCAAATCCCAACCCAGTTTCAATTTGGGCCTATATTCTAAACCAAACTACCAATTACCAAACCAACCTAACTTTTTCCTTCTCACTCTCTCTCTTATACTTTTTCTAATCATTATCTGACTCTCTCTTACCACAATTGCTATCTCTGGTGATCTCTATCTATTATTATTTGCTATTATATTTAATTGATTTAGTATTTAATTTCTAAATTTTACCGTAAAATGCCTTCTAAACAATTAAGCAAAAATAATAAAAAGAAAGAAAGAGAATAGACGATAAATTCTTACAAAGTCAACAAGGAGCTATGGAAAATTTTATTTATAAATCCCCGAACAATGTAGGCCATGAAAATGTAGAATTGAATGATAATGTAAATGTTGGTTTGGATTGTAATGAAAGCAAAAATGTTGATATCGGTTTGAATGACAATGTAAATATTGGTTTGAATTGTAATGAAAGCGGAAATATTGATATTGGTTTGATTAGTAATGTAAATGTTGGTTTGGATTGTAATGAAAGCAAAAATGTTGATATCGGTTTGAATGGCAATGTAAATATTGGTTTAAATTGTAATGAAAGCGGAAATATTGATATTGGTTTGAATAGTAATGTAAATGTTGGTTTAAATAATAATAAACAATCAAATACTATAGACATTTATGCCCTAAGGAATTGGGATAATTTTACCCAAAACTCTATAAATGAATTAGTAATAAATAGATATCCACGAGATACAACATTTGAAAGAGGCCCTAAAGATGGAATTGGGAGACGTTTATCTTCAACACATTATACTCATTATCTACCGAACGACAAAAAATATGATAGAAAGTGGCTTGTTTATTCACAAGATACCAATAGAGTTTATTGTTTTTGTTGTAAGTTATTTGCTAAATGAGGTAATTTAGTAAATGATGGATTTAAAGATTGGATATATCTTAATGTTATGCTTAAAAAATATAAGTTGAGTAATGAACATATCATGTGCATGACTTACTGGATTAAATTAAGAATGAGATTGAAATCAAATCAAACAATTGACAAAGATCTTCAAAACCAAAATCAACAAAGAAAAAGAACATTGTAGGGCGGTAATGTGTAGAATAATTTATGTAGTAAAATATCTTGGTAAGCGAAATTTGGCATTTCGTGGAAAAAGTACGAAAATTTATAAAAAAAATAATATAAATTTTTTAGGCTTAATAGAAATGATTGGAGAATAGGATCCAGTGATAAAGGAACATATTCATCGTTTTCAAGCAAGTAAGAATCCGCATAACAAATCTATAAAAATAATTCATAATCATTATTTGATTTATAAAATTCAAAATAATTTGATTATTATTTTATCGTCCGAAATGAAGAGTGTGATCATTCAAACTATTAACAAAGCAAATTTTTTTTCGGTAATTCTAGATTGTACTCAAGATTCTAGCCACAGAACCAATGTCTTTGATATTACGATGTGTAGACGTGTCGACGAGTGTCGTAAGAATAGTAGAGTATTTCTTAGAAATTTTACGAGTACATGATATATCAGGAAAATGACTTTTAGAAGAGTTAGATGTACTAAAGATGTTTGATCTTAGTATTATGTATGATAGAGGGCAAGGGTATAATAATGATTATAATATGAAAGGGCAACACCAAGGTGTTCAAAAAAGATTACTAAACATAAATCCTAAAGCTTTATATGTTCCATACGGTTGTCATAGTCTAAACTTGTCACTTTGTGATATTGCAAATTGTTCTAGTAAAGTAAGAGATTTTTTTGAAGTGGTATAACGTATTTATATCATATTATCTTCTTCGACAAAGCGATGGGACATTTTGAAAATTATTATCGGATCCGGTTTAACTCTCAAATCTCATTCGGCTACACGTTGGGAATGTCGCATAGCTTGCGTAAAATACGTTATCAAACTCATGAAATGCAAAATGTTTTACTTGATTTAGCTAATGATAAGGACTCAAAAACTAGTAAAGTTAATTCATTAGCGAGACATGGACTAGGAAATTTTGAGTTTTTAGCAAGTATGATTATTTGGTATGATATATTATATGTTATTAACTTAGTTAGTAAAAAGTTATAAGCTAAAGACATGTCTTTGGACGTTGCTATTGAGCAAATAAAATGGTTGCGAGAATATATTGTAACATATGCAACAACGAGGTTTGAAGATGTCATAGCTACTGCCGAAGAAATTGCTAATAAAATGGCTATTAATCCTATTTTTGTTAAAAAAATGTATTATTCGTAGAAAAAATTATTTTGATGAGAATGTAAATCGTAAAACACCAACACTAGTTTCGGATTCACCTAAAGATTTATTTAGAGAGCATTATTATAATTTTATCATTGATCAATTTCTTGGTTCATTGGATATTAGGTTTGAATAATATTAAGAATATGAAAATATCTTTGGATTTTTGTTTAGTTTAAATAAGTTAAATTAATTAGATGATAGTTATTTAAGTGCACATTGTTATAATCCTGAAAAGGTTCTGAAGCATGAGAGTTTAATTGATGTTGATGCAGAAGAGTTGTTCCGAGAAATAAAAGCCTTGCGCATGATGTTACCAAAAGAAACAAAGACCACTTTTGAGATATTGGATTTCTTGAATAGAATTGATTCTCTTCCAAATGTTTGCATTGCTTATAAAATATTATTACGATACTGGTTACAAATGCGGAGAACGAAGTTTTTCAAAACTAAAAATACTAAAATCTTACTTGCGGTCGACTATGTTACAAGAAATACTAAATGTATTTGCAATGATGTCTATAGAAAAGGATTTGTTGCAAAATCTTGATTATAAGAGTAATTGGCAAATTTGCATCTAAAAAAGCTTGTAGACAAATTTTTGAATGATATTTTGTGGTTAATTTTAGTTAATGTCTCATGTTTGTTTGAATTTAACGTCTTTATTCTGTGAAATAATAACTAATTTATAGTGATTTTGTTTGTCCTTTAAAGTTTGCATTCGAGGAATTAATCGAAGATATTGGTGATTTCGAAGACGCTAAAGGAGTTTTGTTTGAGTTTTGCATCATTGAAAATGTATTTTCCTAAATGTACTTTGACAATTATTATTTAATATACTCCAATTTGTGTTTACTTTAAGAGTCAATATTATACATTAAGATACATGTGTTATGTTTAATATTAAAAAAAAGGAGAGGATTTAGAGACACTCAAGTCTCACTTAACCACAACCACTCATCTAATAGAGATGAGTGGTTCTCAAAATTTGGTGATTTCCTATAAGGGAAATGAGGTAGAAAAATGTCGGGTCTTACCTGCCCCACTCTCTTTAGCTGGCAGATATTTCCCTCTTTCTTTTCAAACCATCTCTCACTCACATTTAATGTTGTGTCTCTCCCACTCTCTCTCTCTCCCATTCTCCTTCTCTCTCTCCAAATAAACCAAGCAACCATTTCCCTCCAAACATCTCTCTCACTCACTCTGTCTCTCTCACTCTAAAGAACAGTTTCACTCACTCACTCTATCTTTTTCACACTCGAGAACAGTTTGAGTTTCTCTCTAACTATCTCTCCTTCACTCTCTCTCTCATTCATTGTCTCGTCATTAGAGACTATCATTTTCTTTGTTATTCCATTTGGGGGTTCAGAGAAAGAATTGAATTCAAAGACATTTTCCATTCCTTTTAGAGAAGAGCTTGGGGATTGATAGTGGAGGTTGTTGTCTATTTTAAGGTAAATCTCATTATCATTTGAAATTGTTATTTATTTCCTTGTCTCCCCCTTTGTGTAATGCAATTTGGTATTGAAACCGGTTAATATTGTTGAATTCAATAATATTTGACCTAAATAACTTAAATTACACTACAAAATTGTCGAATTCGACAACATTAAAGTGAAATTGAGCTATTAATATCTAGGATTGTCGAATTTAACAATTTAACAGTGTAATTGTTGTTATGGTACATAATATTATCGAATTCGACAATTATGGAATTCCCCTGGTTCATCTCCCTTTTATTTTATCCATGTTTAGAAGTCTAAATTGTTGAATTCGACAATAGTATAGTTAACTTGGAGTTATTGAAATGGAGTATTGTCGAATTTAACATTTTACCAAGTGCAATTGGACTTATGTTTACATAATATTGTCGAACTCGACAATTACCAAGTGCAATTATACTGATCATTTGAGTAATAAATTGTATACAAGTACACAATGAATGAGAAAGTGTCTCCAACCGCTTCCAATAGAAAAAAAAAGAATTGGCTAGAGAAGGAGATCTACTTACATATACGAGAATGAAAAGAACTATTAACCCAAGCACAGTCGTCCCTCTAAACATTGTTGACACTGCCAATAAGGGTGTTAGTGAACCAGTACCTCCAACTGAGTCTGCCCAAGCTACTTTAGGAGCTCAAGCTGAGTCTGTGGAAGCTGTGAATATTCCCTAGGGTTCAGAATTTGAGACTGAGTTTGCCCAAGCTACTTTGGGAGCTCAACCACCGCTCTTAAATGTTTCCTCTGATTCTGATGGGAATATTCCTATTATTGGGGAGTATTCGGAAGACGAGGGGGCTACAAGTAACGAAGACGTAGGACCTAGTGAAAAAAGTCTGTTAAGAAGCTTCAGTTTCCATAGAGCGAGGACGATCGCGCCAGGGCAGGTATATTATTTAATGGAATCCCTTGTTTAATTATGTATTGTTATTCCTATTATTGATAGTTACATATTGTTGACATAATCACTATTATTATTCAGGAGAAGCTTCCCATTCGTGTTTACCACCACCAGTCTACGTAGGACCTTACAAAGGAGCCACAAGTGGTCCAAGATTTTGTTAAGTTGAAGGGTTTGGATAGGATTGGGGCCATATCCTATAACTCTTACAACTCTGCGCTGATTTCTACTTTTGCCGAACGTTGGCAGTCGAAAACTAAAAGTTTCCACTTTAAATAGAGCGAGATGACTCCAACTCTGGAGGATGTGGAGCAATTGGTTGGGTTGCCTGCGGATGGTGATGCCACGGTCATTGGTGATACCTGGGGATTCCCTTCGCTTCTAGAGATTTTCCAGAACAACCTCATGCTGGATTTAAACGCATTCAAGTCTTTGAAAGCTGGGGGTGCTGAGAATTTGTTGTCATTGAAGAAATTAAAAGAGCACTATGCATACAAGTTGGAGAAGGTTCTCAGTGATGGTACCGCTGCAACTGCGAAGAAGAAGAAGGGGTTAACAGCCAGGTCTGCTGCTCATGCTTATATATTGTATGTCCTTGGGTCCTTTCTATTTCCTATGAAAAAGGGCACAGATGTCAGCGCACGGTACTTTGACCTGTTTGGCAAGGACAAGCTGGCAAAGAAGTGGTTATGGGGATCAACAGTTCTGGCCCACATGTATTACAATCTGGGTGCAGCATCTCGAGATGATGGGAGGCAATTTGCATGCTGTACCGCGCTACTCGAGGTGATTCCGTACTCATTTATGTAACTTCATTTTACATATGGCTTGAACCTCTACTAATTTTATTTTGTTTATCTATATACATGTAGCCGTGAATCTTTGCACATTTCCCAAAGCTTACTGAGATCCCCAAGAAGATGGACTCTGACGCATGCGAACACTATACTTTTTGAAAATGGGACGTATCTGTTACAGAAAGATACGGTAGTACAGCTTTGCTCAAGTTTAGGGAGGCATTGGACAACTACATATTGGAGGATGTAAGTTCATTACCCTGCTACACTGTATCATATTGTACAGTATTAGGCCATCAGGTTTATTTCGGCTGAGTTAAATCCGCAACCTAGAATCAACTCTCACCTTGACCAATAACAATTTTACCCTACATTTCTTGTCTTAGTCAAAAATCCAATGGAAAATTTGCTGAATATTGAAGCTGCGCTCAAGAACCCTCATCCCCGCTTTCTTCAAATCTCAAAAGGGACAACACGAAATGGCTCCGCTTTGATGGGAAATGATTCATATCACCTCAAGAACAGTCCACGATGAAAGAAAGAAGGATCTGGATAGCACCAATTAGTTAAAAGAAATGCGCCCTAGGCCTTTCAAAAACGTAGGTGTTTACATATTCTCCAAGTACATTTAAGAAGTAGGATTGTTTAGTCTTTCTTTTGAAGTGTACATTTTATTTAGAGTGCTTTTGGGCCAACAAAGATGTAGTGAAATCTCTAAACCCTGATAAGGATATAAAAGCCATCTTAGATATTTAACATTTTCCTGTCTTTCTCGGAAGTTCAAAAAAGTGCCTGGTATGCTATTTGACTGTATTTCTTGTAGTTTATTGCTAATTTTTTTACATCTTTTCACTTGGTTGTATATTTTGAAGCTTTTTCAGTCCAGGTTTATATATATGATTTATTATTTTTTTAATCTTTTCCTGTTTATGATTTATGGATTTATAATCCTTATTGAACAACAGAACATAGTTGAGTGTCGTGTCTCATTGCTATTTTTTATTCTCAATCTAGAATTAGATTTTGGGAGGATGCTCGTGTGCTATCTGCTATGTCCCCTCGAAAAAGGATTTTCATGTAGTTTTTGCGGTAACAAGAAGTAAAGATCAGGTTGCTGCTTCATTTATGCGGTAGGCTGATAATTCAGTTATTTGAAACTATCAACTTAGACAAATTATTGAAGAATGGAGATTTCTGTTATAGGTTTCCTTATCAATAGGGAACTTTCTGTGGCAGTTCATTTCTTTTGCAGTAATGTGAGGCATATGGTTTTGTCAGGGCAAGGGTTCAGAAGTTCACTAACAACTCATATGATACTGATAGTCTGATATCAACGGGATTCTCTCCTTATGGTGTGAATTTCCATGGAGATGTCGGCGGTACTTTTTTGATAGAGTCTGTGAGATGGTATGCCATGTAGTTTTAGCCTCTCTAGTTAAGATGAGGGATAACTTCTCCAAGAGATTATCCACAGTGTTGGTGAGGTTTGTTAAAGTAGATGTTGTTAGGAGTTGGGTCCAAGCCCAAGCTAGGAACTTAACAGGGTTGGGGTGTCCTATACAGACTCCTAGCAAACCCATAAGCCCAATAGGGTTATGGGGAGAGTTAGAGTAGAATAGGGAATCATTGTGGGTTGTCTATAAATAGAACTGTACTATGTACAGAGAACACGGTTATGATAATCAATAAATCTCTTTCTCTATTTCTCTTTTGTTCATGCTTTACTATTATTCTGTTCTAGATTGATCATATCCCAATACGTTATCAGCACGCAAGCTCTAGGAGCGAGGAGAGCAGATCTTTCCGTTTAATCAGAGATTTCACAGAAACAAAGCGATCAGGAGAAAATGTATTTTACGCTTTTTTATACCTATATTCAGATCTATAATTATCATAGATCAGCATGTTTCAAAAACCTATTTTTTTCCCTATTTTTTCGGATTAAAAACTAGGTTTTTAGTATTTTTTACCCTTGTTAAAAAGTTGTTTTCGATCATGAATATATTTCACTGTGGAGATCGGATTGAGGCGAGATCACATCGGCTGGATAGCCTACTTCGAGAGCTTTCCAACGATATATGGCACGTCTCTGGGAGATGCCACAATCGCCGGGAATAGCTCGTTGAAACAAGGCAATTTCACGGCCAAAAATGGCGTTTTTTTGGTCGCTGACGTCATCAAATTTTTTATTTTTTTTTCAAAAATAATTTTTTAAATTTATTTATGACGTCATCCTTATCCATAGTGACGTCAGCAGTGACACGTGTCGAGGACACGTGGTACGCTGACGTGGCATGGCACGTGTGTGGCACGTATGGCATGCCTTGACACATGCGGCATGCCATGACACTTGGTAGTCGCCGGACGGCGGAGATTGATCGGACGCCGGAAACTTGCCAAAATTTTTGTTATAAATTTTGTCGGACGGTTCCGAAATATTCTTTGTCGTAGTCGAATTTGTTTACGTGTGTGACACGTGTGCGTATGTAACACGTGTGCGTGTGTGACACGTGTGGTGTACGTGCGGGGCACGTGTGACCGATTCAAACCGGTTCAGACCATGTCAACCCGGTCCAGGCCTTGACCCAAATCGAGTCAGACCAGTTCAAAGCCGGTCCAGACACTAAATCGGCTTTAAATCGCCCTATTTTTAGTTAAATTGATCCCAATTTTTTAAAAAAATTCCTATTGACTGGATCTACCCCGTGAGGGACCCATTTTGATTTGTTTTATGCAAAATATTTTAAAAAAAAATTGGGTATAGGTGCCTCGTATAGGAGCATTGGCTCACTTATATGTGATATAAGTACTTATAGTAATACCTATTTAAGTATCTTACGATAGCTAATAGGATATTACTGGTATGCCCCTAGGATACTAATTATCTTCATCAGGGATCACTGATAATACGAAACTAAGACTTATTTAGCATACGACTGTGAGTCATATCTAAATCACAGTTACTTGTCAAAGACAAATAACTAGAGCTCAATAGGGAATTGACTTAGTCTTATTTCTAAAAACTTGGTATCTGAGGAACTAATTTTTTGTATCTAGGTGCAATTAGATGTTACAAGCATAACATTTAGAGGTATATAGGAATTAATAGCACCCTATAATATCCTAGACTGTTAGTTCAAAGACAGACATAATCAACCTATCTTGTGAACCCAGCTGACTTCGGGATGGAACCACTTGTCAGCGAAACATCTAATACCCCTCATATTCGTAGCAAATGGTTCATTTGGCTAGAATATACTTATCTCTATGGAACTTACTGGCTAATAACACCAAGTTCTCAGAATAAGGACAACACGCATTTAGTGGTTTTGAATAGCTGTCTTGGCTAAGACTCTATTCAACCGCACTTTAAGGTTCAGATCACCATTTTAGGGATAAATTTGTAATATAACGATTCATAGGATATGAACAAGGTTCACCTATAAACAATGATTGAGAATCATTGACTTTTATTATATGAATTGTCTTTAGTAATGATTGGACTTTATGTACTTCCAAAGGATTTTACAAGTAACGCACACATCTGGTGGTTTTGAATAACAATTTTGGCTAAGATTTTATTAAAACGCACATCTCAAATTAAGATCGCCATTTTTACAGGGTAAAATTTGGGATTTAATTATTATAGCAGAATTTCATGTATTTTAAATTATGAACAAGGTTCACCTTTAATATGATTGGGAATCATTTTTTTAGTTTTTATTCTAAATACTATGATTTGTCTTCAATACAATTGATATATTTATCAAGAATTGTCTCTCATTACAGTCTATATCTTGCATTACAGATGTCTGCGATACTAAAAAATGTTGAATTTCCACCATTGCTGCCCACTGGAGCCAATTACCACACTTGGTGCATTGATGCTGACTTATTCTTGAAGTCGCTTGGTCTGTAGAAGGCGATCGTCATTGGAATCAAGGAAGATCCCATGGACAAAGCACGGGCTTTGTTTATTCAAGGATGACCTGAAGACTGAATACCTCAACAAGGTTGAGCCAGCTGACTTATGGACAAGCTTGCCGGGGCGTTATGGTCCTCATAAGGCCATTATGCTCCCAAAAGCGATGCACCAATGGAACACCCTTAGGCTCCACGATTTTAGGACGTTCGCCGATTATAACTCAGCAGTCAATAAAATCACTTCTCCACTTGAGTTGTGTGAGAAGAAAGCCACTGATGCTGACAAGATAGAGAAAACTCTATAAATCTTCCATGCTCGCAATATTGTGATTTAGAGGCAATATCGGCGAGAGAACTTGAAGACTCATGCAGTCTTGATTCAGGCATTGTTCACTCTAAGCAAAACGATGAACTTCTGATGAAGAATCATGCTATGCGGCCTTTTGGGAGTGCGCCGCTGCCTGCGTCAAACAATGTTCAGTTTCGGGGAAACAATTTTGCACGTCGGGGACGAAGACATGGAAGGGGCAGGGAAGGCTACCAGGGATACAGGAAGGATGGGAACCCAAAAACCTTTGGCCCCAGAAGAGGTCAAGGATTTGAGAAATCCAGGACACTAGGCAATGTAAAGGAGAAGAAGCCAGATTAGGAATCTACATGCTTTAACTGCGGTGACATAGGACACTGGGCACAGGAATGCCATGCACTACGAATGGCTACAGGTGAGAGAGTCCGAACCCACCAAGCAGTTGTTGACACTAGCTCTGCCCCTCTGGAGTTCACAGCGTCAAACTTCTTCGACGACACTGATGTCGTCATGGATCACCATATGGAGTAATCCGTAATGATATCTCAGTAGACATGTGATGTCACATTAGAAAGAGCATCAGTAGTTTCTTGTCTAGACAGACTTGATTTACTTTTTGTTGTCATTATTTTTGATTTTGTTGGGAACATATCATTTATATTTCAATAAAGTGCTCGTGAAATACATGAGATTCCCCATTTGATCTAAATTATGATTATTTGAATTTATTGTTTGGGAAGTAGTTAAATTATATGTATGCTAGTTGATCTACTACATACAACCTGCCTATGGCTCTCTTTACTCATTGAGCATGACCGATAATCAGATGAGTGGCGGCATATGTCTCAGAGACATTTAGTACCACGTACTCGATCCTTTTGAGCTATGCATATATTTCTTGTCTAACCTTGTGCATCAGGGATGGCACGAATATCATTGGCACGGCCAACATGATAGAATGCATTAAATACGTCATGTTATTACTCTCTACAGGTACGATACATGGTATCTAGTCTAGTTTATAAACTAGTAAATCCAGTCGGACTTTACTAAATTTAGGGAGATGCATGATATTGCTTATCACGTAATGACTATCGAAGAAAATGACAGACCAGGTTCTGTGCATTCCCTCAATATCTAAATGTTAGCACACGCTCTTGGAATGGTTTCCAATACACTCCTCAGGGCTAGGATACTGAGGAGGATTCTCGGGATTACATCTCAACTTTCCTTGAAGGGAAAGAAGATTCAGAGAGTGTACGTGTAACGATTGCTTTCAAGAAAATTTTATGGCCAAGGTAGAGTGGGATCTCCAGGCTTTGCTCCAACCGCATCCATGGAGACCCAGGTGGACCTTTCCATCCACATAGTAGCACACTTGAATATTTTATGGTCATTAAAGACGCATCTAGGAGATGGTTCTAGGAATGCAATGTTAGCACGACTTCTCACTTAGATCATTCGATCGCAGGCTTAGTTCCTGGATTAACTGATCCAAGTCGATCGATGCGACTTGACGGGGGCTTGAGAGTGTGACTCACAAGCTTTTGATGAATATTTTACCGCTAAATGGGATAGATGATTAAGCATCGTGAGTACCTCATACCATACCCAACTCGGGATTGGCGGAGAACCTAATCCAACAATTTTAGATAATTGCTAAGCCACTGTTATTACGATCACAGCTTCCAGCTAGTGTGTGTAATATACATTTTTGCTCCTGCATCACTGATTAGGGTTCAACCCTTAGCGGATCATCAAATTATTTTTCCCAAAAGCGACTAGTAACTAGGTCGGACCCCGGTGTCGCCCATCGATGAACATTTGGATGTTTCATACAAGTGTCAATCACACCAGAATGTATGAAGATGGGACCCTCAACGTCGGCCTAGTATTATGTGGGTTATGATTCGCATTTATCACTAGATATTTGGACCCACTAGCGACGTATATCCTGCAGGGCAGATAATTGTCAATTTGATAAGATGATATTCCCAGCATTCGGGGGAGAGATGACAGTCAATGCTGCGGATGTTTCCAAGAGGTCTTGGAAAGCACCATCGTTGTCTCATCTAGATCCCTATGCATAAGTTAGGTGACAATAAGGTTCAACGGATTACAAACCTCCAATAGGTCGTAAATGAATTGCTAGATACATTCATAGACACTATTGAAGTACCGTAAGTGTATGTACCTGTAGGTAATACACCTACACAGCAGAATGTTCTGGGGGAACTAGTACTGCAGTAGAACTTTCTAAGGGAATTAGTACCGCAAAGGAATCTGAGGCTCGCACTTAGTGCGGAGCACCGTTGGAAGAAAGTATTCTGAGCCGGGGTACTGCAGAATAAGGGATACATATAACTAATGGTGTAGTCGGTTCATCGAGGATGGAACCACCCATTGACAAGGTATTCATATTCGCTGTTGTGCTCATCATCTAGGATGAGGATTCAAAACCACTAATTGAAAATGACTGTGAGTTGTTGTACATTAACAAAAGTAGGTATCAGGAATCCAAGCGGAGCTCAGCTTGCACATAATATAAAGTGATACCATTTGACCCTGTCAATTATAAATGGGAATGGTACGGAAACATGATTAACTCGGAGAAATAATTTGGTCAAGGCAAGACTAGTTGCCCAGGAAATCTTTAAGGGATCTGGCATCGAGTGTAGTGTGACCTATTACCGGGTTATGGACGTTATAATGTTTCAGTACTTATCAGTCTGTCAAGTTGTCGGGGACATGCTAGACATGCGTCTGATGTAAATATTACGTATCTATATGGGAAACTAGATACGGATATATACATGAAGCTCCTTGGGATGGTATAAGCTTATGGAAGCAACTAAGCCTGACGCACGAGGTGTGTACGTAATAAAACTAGAAAAATTATGGTTGACTTGAAGCAATCAAGGCCCATGAGACATAGTAAGTTGACTAAGGATTTGAAGGTCGGGGACTTTGCAAATATCCTTATCTGTCAATGCAAATAATTTGGATATCATTAGACCTCCGGGGGAGATCGTGAGAACCGCCGAATACCTTGGGAAGAAAATTGAAATACAAGACCTTGGGAAATCAAGAGTGCCTCGATTTACAGATTGAACATCTTGATAGTGGCACTCGTACACCAAACAATATCTATCGGAAGAGTTATCTAACACTTCGATATGGATGTAGCACACGGTGTTAAGTCGTTTATTACGCGTCCAGTACTTGGGTGTGGACAACGACATCTTCCACCATTTTAATGGGGGGAGAAACTCCTAGGGGCCATGTTGCTAGCTAGGAGGTGCCTTGCTATAGATAGCTGAGTATATTAGACCCAATGACTCATTCGCAGTGAACTGTTTGGCTTGCCTTAGTTCTGTTCCTACCCTAAGGCACTGGATTGAGATCAAACACATTCTGAGATATCTCATCGACAGGAAAGACTGGGGTCTGTTCTATCCACAATTTGGTAAACGGGAATTTATAGGATACGCCGATACAAGATATTTGTCAGATCCACATAAAGGCCAATCACAATCGGGTTAGGTATTCTTGTATAGAGATACTACGATTTCATGAAGATCATTGAAGCAGACAATAGTTACTACATCCTCGAACCACACAAAGATTCTTGTACTACATGAAGCCGGCAGAAAATGTTTTTGGTTACGGTCTATAATCAATCATATCAACGAAAGTTACGGTATGAATTCTATCCAAGATAAACCGACGACACTTTATGAAGACAACGCAGCTTGTATCGTTCAAGTCAAAGGCGAATTTATTCAAGATGACAAAACGAAGCATATTTCACCAAAGTTTTTCCACATACACGAGTTGCAGAAGACGAATGAGATCGACGTTGTTCAAGTCCATTCGGAAGATAACCTGGCAGATGTATTCACGAAGGCTCTTGCAAATCCTACGTTCAAGAGATTAGTTCATGGAATCGGCATGCGTAGTTTACAAGATTTATTATCTCAGGGAGATCGACGTTAGGGGGAGTAGTCCCAGCCTGACGTGGATATATGCGCATTGTACTCTTTTTCTTGATAGCACAGTTTTTATCCTAGGAGGTTTTACTGGCTGGAGGTTTTAATGAGGCAAGTCATCCTAGTATGGAACACCCCAAGAGGGAGTGTTAGGAGTTGGGTCCAAGCCCAAGATAGGAACCCAACAGGGTTGAGGTGTCCTTTACAGAGTCCTAGCAAACCCATAGGCCCAATAGGGTTATGGTGAAAGTTAGAGTATAATAGGGAATCCTTGTGGGTTGTCTATAAATAGAACTGTACTATGTACAGAGAACACGGTTATGATAATCAATAAATCTCTTTCTCTATTTCTCTCTTGTTCATGCTTTACTACTATTCTGTTCTAGATTGATCATATCCCAACAGATGTGACTTTGAAAGATTTGGACTCTGAAAGATTTAACCACAAATCCAATTGAATGGGCTTTGAATTGGACTCGTTAGGAATGTTTGTCTGGCCTGGGTTCATGTTTAGGATGTAACTGGCTGCACTGACTTGATTCAGTTCCTTCAATGCATTTTTTTCTCTTCTTTCTATCTTCTTTTGGTTGTTTTAGAAAAAAAGGGAAGAGCTTGTGTGTGAAATGTTCTATATTGTAGATTATCAAGTCATCAAGTATATGCTCTACTCTTATTCAGTCTTCAGAGATGTGTTAGGAGCTGCAGCAAAATACTTGAAGACTCAAAGAAGAAGAAAAAAAGAAAAAAAAAATTGGCAGGAGTGCAGTCAGGTTTCCAACCTGACTCTGTTTAGGAGGAATTTGTGTTTCGCTATTGCAAGCATGATGTTCGTTGTTGTTGAAGGGCGTCATCAACTATTTGTAGCACTATTGGATGACTATTTTTTGGGCTTATTCCTATGCAAACTAAGATTATTGGGCATGTTGGGAAGATCCATGAAATCAGTACCTAGAGGTGTTCGGAGCAACCACACAAGCCAAAGTTCCTGGTTAATATTTTTATGCATGGGGTGAATTTGATGCAAAGCATCCTTCAAGAATCAAAACTCTTGCCGTTGTAACAATCTCTCTCCTACTGACTTCTCCTCTTATACATCTCCTGATTTTCTCTCTTTTCCTTATTTTATACTCGATTGTTTTAGGAATTTATTTTGTTTTGTAACTTTTTTAGGGGAATCCTAACAATGCTCTTTATAAATAAAGTGTGAGCCTCTTATTGAGAAAATACATAAGAAAATTTCAAATTGATTTTTTTTTCTTCTTAGGTGTGAGGCTAGAGCTTATAGAAGTGCGTCGGGCTCTTATTCTGGGTTTTCTTTTCATGCATACTGGGTTTGTTCCTTCTTCTTTTTTTGCCTAAATTTACATTCAACATAATTGAACAATTATTCAAACATGTTTAGAATGTTGCGCAAAATAACAAGAGCTGTCATCTGCATGGACTAAATTATGTTTGCTTAAAAAAGATAGAGTACTAGGAACAAAGAAAATTATTCAATGATTCTATTATGTTAACAATGTTAGAGACTATGGAATTATTTAAGTTTTGTAAAGTTGTTATTAAAGTGAATCTTATGGAGGTGATGAAAGATTTATTTCAAAATGGTTTTATGGATTATTGTTGTGATAGTACCCTTGTTACTTTGACCCTAAGGTTGATGGGGTGGTTAGTAATAAAGACTACAAACCTATTAGCTTAGTGAGCAGCGTGTATAGGATTATCGCTAAAGTCTTAGCTTGTAAAATTAAAGTTGTTCTTGGCTCAGTTATTTTGGATAGGCAATGTGCTTTTGTGCTTGGTAGAGAGATTTTGGATGGTATTTTAGTAGCTAACGAGAGTATCGACTTTAGAATCAAGTTAAGGACTCTCGATATTGTTTGTAAAGTGGATATAGATAAAGCATAAGATCACGTAAGTTGGGAGTTATAGATTATGTGTTGTGTTGGATGGGTTTTGGAGAAAGGTTGAGAGGGTGGATAAACAACTGTATTTCCTCGGCGTCCTTTTCTATTTTGGTAAATTGTTCTTCGACGAGGTACTTTAGGAGTATGAGGGGGATTAGCCAGGGTCTCCCTCTCTTCCCCTTCCATTTTAATTGTAGTCGTTGAGTCTCTTGGTAAGATAATCAATAAAGTGGGGTCACATAGAGATATAAAGTATTTTAAGGTTGGTTAAGATCAGGTAGAGGTGAAGCACCTTGAGTTTGAAGATGATACCTTAGTGTTTGTTAGAGGCATGGAGCATCCATACATCAAATGTGGTTTCTTCAGGGTCTTCTGTGTTGTTTTGAGCCGGTGTTTGGTCTTTTTATTAACCTTAGTAAGAGTAAGATTATGGGGGTAAATAAGGTTCCTAATTTATCTTCTTTAGCAAATAGCTTGGGTATTTTATTATGGGGGTACGTGAGATTCCTAATTTATTCTTTAGCAAATACATTGGGTTGTAGTGCTGAGACTCTTCTATCTACTTATTTGGGGGGGGGGGGGGGGGTATTCGTCATGGCCTTATTTTAGGAGTGTTAAGGAGTTCTTATCAAATTGAAAGACGAGAGGCCTCATTAGACGAGTTAAGTACTATAGCGTTGTTTACTTTTTGCAGTTAAACTGCTTGAACGTAATGTGAAAAAGTTTGTAGGGAAGGAGATTTTTTTTGACCTCATGTTGAGGCATTTTCTTTTTCTTTGTCTAAGCTGTTGTTTGTACGTTGCATTTGTTTTATCAATGAAATTTTCATTCATAAAAAAAGAAGGATATTACTACTTCTAGTAGGAGCATGGTGCAAAAACTCGGACCAACTCGGGTGAGTTTCCTCGGGATCGGTCCGGTCCGAGTTTGGCTGAAAAATCGAAAAAATTGTTACTCATCCCAACTCGGGTGAATTTTTGTGATTTTAATATTGAATTTAATTTCTTTAGGCTATTTGATATGAAAAAAGCAATGGCTATAGTACTCCTTTTTAGTTTTTGCCTCAATTAGTTCAATGGTGCATATGTTTCAATAATGGGTACATTGCGAAGGAGGTGATAGTAGCCAGCGTGGAGTAGCTAGCATATAGGAGTCGGTTCTAGTCAGATGACTCATAATAGAGGAGTTCGTGGTAGTTAATGAATAAGGGGAAGAAGCAGTTCTCCTAGCTCTAGTAGAGTTGATTTTGATAACATGGACACAGATGGGTGGCATGATGACAATCATGCTAATAGCAAAGTAGTCAATACGTATTGTGATGCGTATGAGACCATGACTACCAATATGCAACATGGATCTTGCGATCGCACTATTACATGTTGTGATATGTTTCGATACATTAGGTGAAATATTGCATTTACTGACGTATGCACCCACTAAATGTATAATAATGAATCATATATGGATTTCTTTATTTTGTATTTAAGAGATTTAGATTATATTAATTGAGTATGGATTTTAAGTTTTATTGAGACTTAATATATTTGAGTTATGAGTTTTTGTATTAGTTTCTTTCATCGAGTTTTGATTTTTTATTTATTTACCTCATAAATTATCATAATCTATGTACATTTTGTAATCAAGTTTTGAGGTTTAAAAAATCCCTTACTCAACGTTTGAGTTTGATTTCTCACAGTCTTTTGCAACATAATTTGTAACATCATGTGTTGCGAGGTGTTGCGATAAATTGTGTTACAATTGATTTACTGAACATAAGAGGTGTTGCAAGGTATGTTACATTCCACCCAAGTATCACATCAGTAGTAATTGCCCTTGCAAAGCATGCATCAGATTACCTTGGCTGATAAAGGCTTGAACAATACTCAGCTAGATTATGATACCATAATGCAAGACGCGGATCACGGATCTAGAAGAGATGGTCACGTTACGGGTGGTTATGAATTACAAAAAGGTAGAATTGAGGACTTAACATCTATTCCAAGTGAGGATGATGAACATGACCCAAACAACAAAAGTAAATGATATCGATGTCAGATTTCAGATGCTGAGCATTGGTGATTATGAAATCAATCAGGGCGGTTCAATTTCTTCTTATGATCATGTTGGATTTTCCATCTATACCGGCACTACTCTTCTGGTTCACGAGCACACATGTTAATAGGCCGTATAGGTGTTATTGTTTGTGCCCAATTGTTACACCAAGTTAAGATCGGTGGGACCTAGTGTTACTCTTTAGTAGGGTTTGAGGGTATAATGGGAAGACCACTCTAACCCTATCAGGTTAAATAGAGAGGAAATCCCTCTTGGAGGCTACAACATAGAAAACCATCCCATTGAGGTCTGCAGCCAATCCAAGGGAAGACTCTACTCAAGAACAGAGGATTTTTAGAGAGCAGGAGAACAAGTTAGTATAATCTGTTTTTCATATCCTATTATTGATCATAGAAATTGTATAATATTCCCACAATTGGTGTCAGAGCTAGGATACAAATTACTATGGTTAAATAATTGCTCTCAGAAATTGTTTCTCTGTACTTGTACTTTAATGGCTTTTATTTTAGTACCTATTGTTGTTCACTGTCCGCGAGTTGAAGAAGAGATTTTTTTTTGTTTAAGCTATATTCA